>CM063171.1:52400170-53603920 GCA_031835075.1 Saguinus oedipus | reverse complement strand
GCCCTGCCACCACCCATCTGCCCAGCCACCTGCCTCTTTGTCTTTAAATATCCTCCCGCGACCCCACCACTTCTGGGAAACTTTCCGGAATTATTACCACCCGCTTGTCTCCAACTGCTGGCCCAGCCCTCTTCCCCAAGCCACTCTCAAAACGACTACATCTCTTCTCTGTTGATTGTTTCTCTGCCACAGCAGAGGGGAAGGTGTGTGCACACTGAGTCTGGCTGGGATTCATTTATTGACTTTGTCACTTACAGCTTTGTGACCTTTGGCCACAACAATAATGATGATACTCTACAACTATAGAGCTGGTGTCGTGTGCCAAGTGTGTGCTATACTTACCACACTTCATTCTATTTTATCCCTGCATTGAGGCTAAAGGATATACTAATACAACAATTCTCCTTGTTTTACAGACGAGAAAGCCGAGGCTCAAAGAAGGTAAGACCTTGATGAAGCCAGGCATGGTAGCTCATGGCTGTAATCCCAGCACTTTGGGTGTCTGAGGTAGGCAGATAATGTGAGCCCAGAAGTTTGAGACCAGCCTGGGCAACATAACAGAACCCTATCTCTACAAAAAATTTAAAAATTATCCAGGCATGGTGGTGCGCACCTGTGGTCCCAGCTATTTAGGAGGCTGAGGTGGGAGGATTGCTTGAGCCTGGGAAGTGGAGGCTGCAGTGATCAATGATTGCATCACTGCACGCCAGCCTGGGTGACAGAGTGAGACCCTGTCTCAAAACATGCGAAGAAACACACATGAAATTCTTGGTCAGGGTCAAATACCTCCTTAATGGCCAGACATGATGGCTCACAACTGTAATTCCAGCACTTTGGGAGGCTGACATGGGAGGATCACTGGAGGCCAGGAGTGCAAGACCAACTTGGTCAAAATAGCAGAACCGAATCTCAAAACACAACACAACAAAACAAATCCAAGTAGCTCCTTAATGACAGAGCCAGGATTGGAACTCGAAGCATCAAGCTGCAAGTCCAAACTCTCATTGGGATCCAAACACCAGGCTAGGTATCTTGATTATTTAATTATCTCAACAGTCCAATGAAGTGTGTACTGTCCAAACTGTACAGATAGGGAGACAGAGCCTCAAAAATTGAAGTGATTTTTTTCCTGGTCATGGCTCTAGTAAGTAAGCAATGATGGATTCAGCTCCCTAAGACCCTGTTTCTTCACTTACCACAAGCATCTTCCAGACAGAAGGCTTATACCTGCAGTGGAGGGAAAATAGTGCGTTGTGCACTGACAAGTTTGAAAGATGATGGAAATGTTGAGTCAAATCCAATTAAACAAACATTTTCCTTCTAATTTTCTTTTTTTGAGACGGAGTTTCACTCTTGTTACCCAGGCTGGAGTGCAATGGCGCGATCTCGGCTCACCGCAACCTCCACCTCCTGGGTTCAAGCAATTCTCCTGCCTCAGCCTCCTGAGTAGCTGGGATTACAGGCATGTGCCACCATGCCCAGCTAATTTTTTGTATTTTTAGTAGAGACGGGGTTTCACCTTGTTGACCAGGATGGTCTCGATCTCTTGACCTCGTGATCCACCCGCCTCGGCCTCCCAAAGTGCTGGGATTACAGGCTTGAGCCGCCGCGCCCGGCCTCTAATTTATTTTTAGTATTTAATCGTAAGACTTCCTAGAGTTTTTAACACCATGCAAAATATGCTCTGTGAGGCTTCAAAAAAGGATGTAATAGACAGCCTTTTCAAATGTATTCGACCATAAAGCCTTTTTTTTTTTTTTTTTTTTCTGAGACCCACCTATTAATACTTTTCTATAGTGTTGCCCAGGACACAAATTCAAAAAACATTGCACTGTTCTACCTAGGTGACGGCACACATAGATAAGGATACAGATAGAGACATCGTTGTTGCTGTTGGTATTCAGGAGGCCTAAGGTAGTGACAAGATTCTCCAGGTGCTTCCCAGAGCTATCAAGTCTGCCAGGGGCAACCAGCTGCTGTTGGTACTCAGGAGCCCGCATCTAGATGTTGTTTGTTTCGTGAGTTAATTGAATTGGTGTTTGCTGTTACTGCTGTTTTGCCTGAGCTCTACGGCTTTCTGGCTTCTTCCTGCTGGGTTCTAATGCGGGCTCAAGCATTTCACAAGGGAGTCTCTTGTTAAAATCCAGTAAAATCGGCCAGGCATGGTGGCTCACACCTGTAATCCCAGCACTTTGGGAGGCCAAGGAGGGCAGATCATCTGAGGTCAGGAGTTTGAGACCAGCCTGGCCAACATGGTGAAACTGTCTCTACTAAAAATACAAAAGTTAGCTGGGCACAGTGGTGGGTGCCTGTAATCCCAGCTACTCAGGAGGCTGAGGCAGGAGAATCCCTTGAACCCAAAAAGTGGAGTTTTCAGTGAGCTGAGACGGTGCCACTGCACTCCAGCTTGGGCAACAGAGTCAGACTCCATCTCAAAAAAAAAAAAAAAAAATCCAATAAAATCAAACTCAGAGCAGCGATCAGAATTAGCACCAGTCTTAGTAAAGGCAGGCATTTAGCACTCTAGGACCGTTGTCCTAATAACTGCCAGCTGGTCAGTGTTTACTATGTACTGGGTTTAACATAGGTTGTTTCATTTAATCTTCTGATAATAGTAGATACTGTTGCAGAAATCTCCAAAAGGGCCCTTGGGTGGTCCCATCCACACTGCGTTAGGAACTGTCATGTGTGACTCATACATTATCACAGAGGTGGTACTGTGAGATTTCCAGGGGTAGGAATAAAGTCATTGAGCTTCCATCTTGGTTTCTTGAATTGCTTGCTCTGGATGAAGCCAGCTGCCATTTTGCTAAGACACTGAAGCAGCACTGTGAAGAGCCCATGTGGGGAGGAATTGACTTGTCAGCCAATGTGAGTGCCCCACCTTGGAAGTGAATCTGCCAGCCCCAGTCAGACTTTCAGATGAATGTAGACCCCAGCTGACATCTGACCACAACTTCGTGGGAGACCCTGAGTGAAAGCTCCCCAACCTGAGGCACTCCTGAATTCCTGAACTATAGGGATGACTATTGTTGTTTTGAGCTACTGAGTTGTAGAGCAACTTGTTACAAGCAGGAAATAATGAATACAGATGCTATTATTATTCCCCATTTTTCAGATGAGGACATTGAAGCTATAAGAGAGGGTAAATTACTTATTGAAGGTTACAGGATCTACTCACACAAGGTCACGGCCAGAGTTTATATGGCTGAGGTGGGATGCCACAAAGAACCTCTTTCCTCAGTCCCCAAAATATTGCCCCAGAAGTCTGCAATAATATCCACAATTCTATTTCTGGGCTCATTTTTTCAGTGTGCTGATGTGATAATGCAGAATGTTTTGGAGTCTGTCCATATTTTACCTCTTATAAACTCCAGCCCCTTAGAGAGTAATATCATCTACCTGGTTATGGATAAAATGATTTAATATACTGAAAGTTCAGGCAGATTCTAGGCACTGGATATTTGGAAGTTCCCTTCCCTTCCAATTTCTTCTTTCGCATTGGGCTTCACTTTGGTGGTGAGGAAAACAGAAGGTTAGCCCAGCCAACAATCTGTCTTTCTCACCCTAAAGGGAATTAGCTCATCAGGATCCAGTCCTAACTGGCAGGAGGTTGAAGAGGCAGGCTTTTTGCTTGGAGAGCAAAGGACAGGAAGACATAATTTCTGAGTATGGGTTACATCGGGAGCAGGCAGGCCTGGCTGGGTGCCCCAGGGAGCTCTGAACAGCTGGAGGGCATCATGAGAGCCTGGAGAAGGCAGAAATGGGGCCCAGTAACTGCAACTGGGAGGGAACTTTCCTTCACTGATTTGCCTAAGGCTGGCCATTCCTAAATTGCATCAACAAAGATGATCATGTGCAAAGCATGGTCAAGAATATCTGCTGTTTCCATTTTGGCTGGAGAAGCTAAGAAAAAAAAACACTGTAATTCTGTTGGAAGTGTTTTTGTTTTTGTTTTTAAATGTTAATCCATGTAAAGGTGTAAGTTCTTGGCCCCAGGTATAAATAGCTTCAGAGATCCACAAAATAACAAAGTTACACATCTTATTCAGGTCACATAGCTAAATAGAGGCAGAGTTTAGTCTAGAACCCAAAACCTATGTTGTAATCACTATGTTTGATCAAATCAATTTGTTTTGGCTTGAAAAGCACATACATCATTTCTTCCAAGAAACTTTTCCTCATTAACATTGCCAAAGGTTACTCATTTTGAATTTTTCAGTACTAATATGTAGTCTAACATACACTATTAGACACTTGATTAAGCAAGTTTTTTTTTTTTGGAACACGTACTATGTGCCAGGTACTCTACTACCTGCTAAGGATTTTCTAATGAGCAAAATGCCCAGTTCCTGTTGTTATGAAGGCTTCATTCAGCCGTGAGGTGGGGTGGGGTTATAAGATAGTTGAAAAATGGGCCAGGAGCAGTGGCTCACACCTGTAATCCCAGCACTTTGGGAGGCCAAGGCAGGCAGATCACTTGAGGTCAGGAGTCCAAAACCAGCTTGGACAACATGGTGAAACCCTGTCTCTATTAAAAATACAAAAATTAGCCAGGCGTGTTGGCTTGTGCCTGTAATCCCAGCTACTTGAGAGGCTGAGGCAGTAGGATCACTTGAACCCGGGAGGCAGAGGTTTCGGTGAGCACAGATCTTGCCACTGCACTCCAGCCTGGGCAACAGAGTGAAACTCCATCTCAAAAAAAAATAATTGAAAACAAAATTATGTAATAAACTAAAAGGTGATGAGGAAAAGTAAAACAGGAATGGGGGACAGAGACAGGGTCTATGGAATGGAGTGGTGCAGTTTATATAGAGAGTGGTCAGGGAAGTTCTCAGTGGAAAGGTGACATTTGAGCAAAGACTTCAAGGAGGTAGGAGAATGAGCCTTGTGGTTATTTGGGGGAAGAGTATGCCACAAATTTGTATATTACTCCGGAATCATTCTCTGGTTCTTTCATGCTTATATGTTTATTATTCTCCATCCCTCACTAAATTGTCAAGCGTGTGTATTTCATCTTCAGCTTCCTTTGGGTCTAACTAATAGGAGTGCTTTCTACAAAATGTTATTTGTACCACAGACTTAATAAACGCTTGTTGAATATTTTGGTTAAAGTCATTTTCTCACTATTGCCCTTTTTAGGCAAGAAATGAAGGAAAAACTACAGTAGTTCAGTACTCTGTCCAATATTCTAAATTACTTAGAATGTACAAACCAACATCTAGGGGTACTATCCAGCATTCTGGGTTAATATTCTTTGGCTTCCATAAACATTACATCTAAAAATATTTGCAAAAGTCATGGCTTCTCCTAAATTCGAAACAGGAAGCCCCTATAGTCTCTAAGCTATGTTTATTCACCTCCAAACCCCAAACTAGAATCCCCCATTACTACTTTTTAGTTACGATTCTTTTTGTACAATGAGCTCTGACATTTTTTGAAAATGGTTTCCTGCCTAAGCTAGAGACATCCTGTTATTCTTAATGATATTCTTCTATGCCACCTACATATTAAGATGTCTTCAATTCATAAGAACAGAACCATTCATGGCTAATCACTTGTTCCTCTTTGATTTTTGTAAAAGAGACACTTCACAGATCTGCTTTCCAATTTCCTTTTGACAGGATTCTCAGTTTTGATATCAGTGAGATCTTGATCTTGTTTGATTTCAGTGCTTTGCATAAGGGTGTATAGCCCAAATCTGTTTTATTTGCTCTAATTTTATTTTGAAGAGACAGATTGAAAATGAAAAGCAGTTATAACAATGGTGAAAGTACTAAGGATCCCAATACTAATGACATTGGGGGAAATCAAACAGAAATCCAAAATGAGAAGATAGTGTCAGCAGCTGAGTCATAAACTAACATGACACATACGAAGCGGAGACAAGGCTACATCTTAACGAAACTGAAGGGTGTGTAATTTTCTGAAGGATAACTGAATTCAGCTCTCAATGGAGAAGGAAAGCTTTTTGCAAGGAAAACTGTTACTAAGTCAGAAGGTAGGTAATAAGACACAGAAAATGTGAAACAGAAGAACTTGTATGTGGACACCTATGGGGTGTATAAATGCCTCTAACAATGGATATTAGGATAATGTGGAGATAATCTTTCCCAGCTTTTCTCCCAATATTTTAATTTATAGCTCCATATATTATCTTATCAAATGTACTCATGATTTATTTATCCTCTGGGGAAACAAAAGTGCAACAAGTACCAACTGTCCCAAATCTTAATTATTTCAGGATGTCAGATATAGAAAAAAGTGATTGTCTTTATTCTTTCTACAGTGCATACGACACTACCTGAACATCTGGAGAAGGAAAAGCAGCTGCTCTCTCTGCATGTGAGATCTTGGTCTAATTATTTATCTTTTCGAACTTGACTTCTTTTAACTGCAACATAGAAAAAATAATACAAAATTTAGATGGTGTTTAGGAATATAAATAACGACAGCCAAATCATAGCAGGTTCCGGGCACTCTCTTTAACCCTTTACATATAGAGATATATTTAATTGTAATAACAGTCTAATGACATAGTCATCATGATTTACAATGAGGGAACTAAGCACAAAGAAATCCAAGCCATTTGCTCCCAGCCACACAACTGTGGAACTAGCTGCAGAGACCACATACTTGACGACCAGTCTGAAATTTTTCTCTAATAATGGAGATAAAGCACATAGTAAGTGCTCAGTAAATGATGATGATGATTGTTGTTATAGAGAAGAGATACATTCTTTCTTACAGTTGAGAACATTCTGTTACAAATTGCTGCCCTGAAACTCCTAAGTGCATTCAGATGGGAGAGAAATTGGAACTGATAAAACAAAAATTTTAAACATAATTGGCTGGGTGTAGTGGCTCACGTCTGTAAACCCTAGGACTTTGGGATGCTGAGGTGGATTGCCTGAGGCCAGGTATTCAAGACCAGCCCGTCTGTACAAAAAGTAAAAAATTGAGGGCTGGGAGGAGGGAAAGTATCAGGAAAAATAGCTAATGAATTCTGGGCTTAATACCCAGGTGATGGGATGATCTGTGCCACAAACCACCGTGACACATGTTTACCTGTGTAACAAACCTCACATCCTGCACATGTGCCCCTGAACTTAAGAGTTGGGAAAAAAAAAGTTACTAAAATGCCTTTATTTAAAAATAAAGGAATTGGCTGGCCTTGGTGGTTCATGCCTGTAATCCCAGCACTTTGGGAGGCTGAGGCAGGCAGATCATTTGAGGTCAGGAGTTCGAGACCAGCCTGACCAGTATGGTAAAAGCCTGTCTCTATTAAAAATGCAAAAAAAATTAGCCAGCCATGGTGGTGCATGCCTATAGTCCCAGCTACTTGGGAGGGTGAGGCAAAAGAATTGCTTGAACCTGGGAGCGGAGATTGCAGTGAGCTGAGATCATGCCACTGCACTGCAGCCTGGGCGACAGAGTGAGACTCTGCCTCCAAAAAAAAAAAAAAAATATATATATATATATAAAAGGCAGTTAAGTCCTGGTGTGGAGGCTCATGCTTGTAATTCTAGTGCTTTGGGAGGCCGAGGCAAGTGGATCACCTGAGGTCAGGAGTTCGAGACCAGCCCGGCCAACATGGTGAAACCCCGTGTCTACTAAAAATACAAAAAAATAGGCCAGGCACAGTGACTAACACCTGTAATCACAGCACTTTGGGAGACCGAGACAGGCAGATCACTTGATGTCAGGCATTCCAGACCAGACCAGCCAACATGGTAAAACCCTGTCTCTACTAAAAATACAAAAAGTAGCTGGGCATGGTGGTGGGTGCCTGTAATCCCAGCTACTCTGGAGGCTGCCTCAGGAGAATCGCTCCAGTTCGGGAAACAGAGATTGCAGTGAACTGAGATGGTGCATTACACTCCAATCTGGGCAACAAGAGCAAAACTTCATCTCAAAAAAAAAAAAAAAATCATTTAACAAAGTAAAAAGTTTTAAAAAATGGGTTAGGCACTTCTTCTTTTGGATCATATGTTCCAGATTTACAAGTGGGTTGAACTGATTAGTCATCTCAGTCAAAAAACTGCTCCCTTAAATGCAGATAGCAATTCAGGCTAATCGCTTGGCTAAATCAATTGTTTAATTCCATTTAAAGTAATCAACCTGTCAGCTCCTCGAGGCTCTAGCCTTTCTCCTATGGTTTTGTGGCTCTTTGGGGCATAAGACAGAGTTAAAGTATTAAAATTGCTCCATCAGTCAATAAATGGACTTGGTAAACAGGTCACATCATAGAAATGGCTGTTTCTTCTACCTCCACATTTTTATGTTGAGAATCCATCACTTCTGCTGATGTTTATAGAGCCTGCTTATGCGTTTCCTTGTTTGATGCTGTCAGAGAGCCTGGGGGAGGGGTTTATTCCTGCCATTATCTCTGGGTGAGGTGATAAAAATGACAGTCAATTGGAGTACTTTACTCAAAGTGTCAAGATATATCAGTGGCTATATTTCATCATACTTCATGATCAGGGATCAGAATCCTAAAGCTATGCTTGTCATTTATATTTTGCTATAAATATATTTTGTGGGCCATTTTGATGCTAAGACAAAAGTGTGGAAAGCTAAAGGTTATTTGAAAAAAAAAATAGAAGAGAAATGAACTGAACTTATTTGTAAGGAAATAAAACTATGCCATTGGTCACATCAGAAATAAAGAGTGCTTAATGAAACAAAGAAATCCATATAACACAGCAACCACGTGTTGGCAGTGGAGGCTGGTGGTTAGAATGGGACTCATTGGAGTTAGTCTTTTAAGGTCAAACCCTGGCCCTGTCGCTCATGGGCTGGGTGTCCATAAACATGTTGCTGACCCCCTTGTGCCTGTGTCCTCATCTATAAAAATGGGGGTTAAAATAAGACCTAACTCCAAGGGTTTTTATGAAGATGAAAGTGGTTAATGTATGTAAAGCACTTGGAACAACGCCTAGCATAGTACAGTATCTACTGCGTAAGAGTTAGATGTTATCAATATTATTACTGGTTCATGTTTATAAGTGTGTAAGTTAAAACCTAAATTTGCCTCAATTATGGTACCTAGTCATGTAGGAAAGTCAGTCAACCTGGGTGTTTCCAATTTTTGGCTATTAAAGTAGTGCTGCTATGAACCTGTGTCATAACAACTTTTTTTTTTTAGCTGGGGTCTCACTATGTTGCCCAGGCTGGAGTGCAGTGGTGCAAGGTTGGTTCACAGCCCTGACGTCCTGGGCTCCCTTAATCCTCCCACCTCAGCCTCCCAAGTAGCTGGGATTACAGGTGCATGCCACCATGCCCAGCTAATTTTTGTATTTGTTTTGTAGAGGTGGAGTTTTGCCATGTTACCCAGGCTGGTCTTCAACTCCTGGACTCAAGCCATTCTCCTACCTTGGCCTCCCAAAATGCTAGGATTACAGGTGTGAGCCACTGCGCTTGGCCAATGACTGAATTTTTAATCCATTTTATAGGAGGCGGTATAGCACAGTTGTCAAACATGTGGCCTCTACAGTCAGACTATCTGAGTTCTAAACCTGGCTCTGTACTTTCCATTTATTATCATACTTTATCTTGTTGATTTTTTTCATCCTATTATTGTCTTCTAATAATACCCGTAGAGCATTGACACTATTATTAATCCTCTCTTTGCAGATGAGAGAAGCTTAGATGACGCACAGCCAGTAAGTGGCCACAACAGGATGTGAACCCGCTCCAAGTCTGTGCATTTCACTATGACTTTATTCTGCCTCTCAGTGAGGGGAACGTTTCTGTGCGTGGAGTAAGAATGGAAAAGTTAAAGGGGCAGGTACTTCTGGATGGGAGGGGTCAGTGGGGATGGCATGCCCTTTCATGAAATAGCCAAGTCCAGAGCAGTACAGACCAGAGGGTGCTGTGGGGCCACCAACAGAAGGAAGAAAATGCTAAACGGAGGCCAGGTCTGGAAATCTTTGCCCATTTCTGAGTTGCGCCAGGGTTCAGCCCCATAGGTCAGACACACTGATTCATTCCATAGGGATCCTTCCCGTTCCCCTTAGCTATCTTCATTTTTTTCACGGCTTCTCAACTCAACTGAGAAGGTGATTGGCCCATCACAAACCGCTATAGAACTTTCCACCACATTTAAGAAAATCTACCCAAAAGGAAAAAGAAGAGAGGCATGAGTTTATTAAATTTCCTTTAGGCTTCCTGCCTGATTCTCTATCCTGCTGCCTAACGTGTTTTAATTTCTCCTGAGGGAGCCCATGGCCATATAATGATTTGCTTGGCTATAGTCGCGGGTACTTTTTAGAAAAACAAAGCCAAGAAGAGCTCTAAAGCTCCTGTGACTTGCACCATCAGCCAATAGTTGTTTTATTAAGTGCTGATTCCCCTTGTAGAGCTGAGTAAATGGAGGTGGGAAAAAAAAGTGAGGCCTCAAACAAGGAGCCATTCAGATGTCATATTCAAAATATAAAGGTAACAGAGAGTTTCTGTACCAAGCTCTGCAGGTCTAAGTTCTGTGTGAATGAAAAGGGAATGGTTGTTCTTTATCCAGCCAGCCAATAGATTTATAGAGATTCAGCAACAGAGAAGAGACCCATTACTCATGGCTTCCACCGCTAGCTAGCTCCAGATTATTCCCTATGAGAGAATTCCTCACATTGTGTCCAATTTCATTTAGTTTTACCTAGGATTTTGTTGATTGGTAACACATTGCGGTCTTGGATGTTATTTTTCTTCTCTTGTTTTCAAAAGAGAAAGATTTTATAGGAACTTGAAAACAAGACGTAAATCAGGAAATATAGGCTTGAATTAAGAACCTTGCAAAATGTAGAACAGAATCTGAATTGGAGGGGAAACTGAAAGTGGTATATAAATCATGGCTATCAGAATAAAACATCGCTACCATGTTGATGACAAATAATTGCGGCAATAACATCAAGACTGGATGAGCCTTCTACGTGCCTTGTGTGTCTGTGTGTGGGTGTGAGTGTGAGTGTGCGTATGCATGTTAGCATGCTTGCGTTTATATTTTGAAAGAAATAACCCAAACAGAAAAAGACAGTCTGCAAAACAGCAACTGGGGAAAATGGCAAAATGAGGAGCAACGGATAAAGTAGCCAAACTGAGTCTGCTGCTGAAATTACAACCAGATTGCCTCTGAAAAGCAAATAAGCTCGAACAAATAAACCCCCGTGGCAGATTTGCTTTCAGGAGGGTACCTGCGAGACAATGTCCAGACCTCCCTTCCAGAAGAACGGTGAAATGACTAAGGGAAGGGCGGAGTAAAGGGCTGAGGCCATGTAATCCCAGTGACTTGCAGCAGCAGGGAGGTCCTGAGCTGTCCCTAAGGGGCCCTAGACCAGTGGCTTGGGTATCACAGTTAGATCGGCACAGAGGCAGGAACTGCCCATGAAGCCTGGAGACAGGGAGCCGTTCAGGAAGCACAGAAACCAGGGATGGTCAGGAGCAGTCATAGGACACTTGGAAATGAGGAGTGAAAAACTCAACCAGAGAAGGACTAGGCCGGCAGGGAGACATGGAACAAACTTGCTGGCATCTGACATGTGTCTGTGGCACTCGGAGTCTCCGCGACTCATGTAAAGTCTGCTATTCGCTGGTGAATTTCCACATCACGAGCAGCAGATCCTGGGAGGGAGTTCTCCAAAGGAGGCGGATATATGGTCATGTACCCTGGGCCTACTGCCTCAGATGTTCTGAAGCAGCAGCATCTCCAAATGAAAAAGAATACATGTGTGCTTCGGACTGCGCAAAACTCAGTTCCTCCCAGGGTGGGGAGTGTATTAACTTAACCTCACTTAGATCCTCACGTAGAGTCTCATCTTGGGCCCTTTTCCCTGGACTAGTGGAATACTAATAAGGATCATAATAATTGCTAATATTTATTGTCACTTACGGTGTGCCAAGTTCTTTATTTACATAGTCTTATTGGCTTCTCACAACTACCCTATGAAGTAGCCATGATTATTTTCCATCTATTATACATAGATGCTGGGCAGCTAGCCAGCTTGCCATAGCCAGGATGAGACAGCCGGGATCTGATCAGCAGGTTTTACTCACTCCAGAGTCCACTTAACCATCCTGCCCAAAGGTCTGAGCTTCTGAACTCTCTGTTGGTTAAGAAATTACCCAAGTCTTTGCAATGGCAAAGGATACAGGAAAGGATTCAAATCAAATTACATGGCTGCCAGTCATGCAGGATCCAACCCCCAGCTGACTCCAGTGAAATGTTTCACATTCTTCTAATGTTGCTGTGCAAACATTCTCTACTCCACTTTCTTGAGACACAGACAAATGATCGACACACAGGTGAATATCTCGGGAGTCATACAGAAGAACCTCCTACAGGGCTTTCTTGTATGGTCAGTAAAGATTCATCCACTTCTCCCGGCCTTGTGTCTTTGCAGTTCTGAACAAGGAGAAGTGAATTTGGAATGACACACTGGGTCTCTGCTGGGTCCTGGAGTACCTTCCCCATTCCCAAGGACTCATCATCAAATAAATTTAAGTGACATTTAGCCTAGTTTTCTCATTAAACCAGTTTTATTGCTCGCATTCTAATTCTGAGGAAATTAGATGGCTATGTATAGTATCCATGGCAACCCTCACTTAAACAGAATGTAAAATTAACCAGACCACTCTGTGCCTCTGGCATTCTAGATAAATGAGTTAAGCACACACAGAAGCAAGTTAACACATTTTTAAGACAATTTTGGGAGTTACATGCTTATTGGGTCTTAGAAAAGATCAGATTACGTTCTGTGTAACCCAACTTGAATAGATGATCATCACAAAGCCAGATGAGCCTTAATTTCCCCATTTCAGAACCGCAGAAATTTTCCTACCCCCAATTTTCACTGCATGATTCCAGATTTTTTTTTTTCCTTGAGACAGGGCCTCATTCTATCACATAGGCTCGAATGCAGTGGTACAATCATAGCT
This sequence comes from Saguinus oedipus, assembly GCA_031835075.1. Classification (NCBI taxonomy): domain Eukaryota; kingdom Metazoa; phylum Chordata; class Mammalia; order Primates; family Cebidae; genus Saguinus; species Saguinus oedipus. The sequence goes on along the minus strand of CM063171.1, from coordinate 53,590,993 downwards.
CAATGCAGCCTTGAAATCCTGGGCTCAAGCGATCCTCTGACCTCACCTTCCCAAGTTATCTGGGACTATAGGTGGGAACCACCACACCTGGCTAATTAAATTTTTTCTTTTTCTTTCTTTCTTTCTTTCTTTCTTTCTTTCTTTCTTTCTTTCTTTCTTTCTTTCTTCTTTCTTTCTTACTTTTCTTTCTTTTCTTTCTTTCTTTCTTTCTTTCTTTTCTTTCTTTTCTTTCTTTTCTTTCTTCCTTCCTTCCTTTCTTTCTTTCTTTCTTTCTTTCTTTCTTTCTTTCTTTCTTTCTTTCTTTCTTTCTTTCTTTCTCTTTCTTTCTTTTTTTCTTTCTTTCTTTCTTTTAATAGAGATGGGATCTTGCTATGTTACTCAGGCTTGTCTTAGACTCCTGGCTTCAAGTGATCTCTCCTTGGCCTCCCAGAGTGTTGGGATTACAGACGTAAACCAGCCAGAAATTTTTATTCCTTTTTTTTTTTTTAAAGACAGAGTCTCACTCTGTCACTTAGGCTGGAGTGCAATGGCGAAATCTTGGCTCGCTGCAACCTCCACTTCCTGGGTTCAAGCAATTCTCCTGCCTCAGCCTCCTGAGTAGCTGAGGTTACAGGTGCCCACCAACACGTTTGGCTAATTTTTTGAATTTTTAGTAGAGATGGGGTTTCACCATGTTGGCCAGGCTGGTCTCGAACTCCTTACCTCAGGTGATCCACCCACCTCGGCCTTCCAAAGTGCTTGGATCACAGGCATGAGCCACCATGCTCAGCTTATTTCTTCTTCTTCTTTTTTTTTACCTCCACTTAGTAGAATGGCAGTGGAAAATATCCTACTTCTATTTTATTAGTGTTTGCCCTTGAATTTTTAAAATTAATAGAACTTTTTTTTATACAATGGCATTAGTTTTCCAGAAAAACTGAGCAGAAACTACATTTCCCATATATTTCCTGCACCCTACAAGTTTCTCCTATTATTAACATTTTGCATTGGTGTGTTACACTTGTTACAAGTAATGAACCCATATTGAGGCATTATTAGTAGCTAAAGTCCATAGTTTACATCAGGGTTCTCTCTTTGTGTTGTATATTCTATGGGTTTTGACAAATGCATAATGTCACATATCCACCATTAAGTATCATACAGAATAAATGCACCACCTGAAAATCCTCCATGTTCTGCCTGTTTATCCCTTTCCTCTTCCCTGGCAGACGCTGATGTTTTTACTGTCTCCATAGTTTTGCCTTTTCTAGAAGGTCATGTAGTTGGAATCACACAGCATGTAGCCTTTTCAGACTAGCTTATTTTACTTAACTATAAGCAATTAAGCTTTTTTCATGTCTTTTCATTGCCCGTGATTTTTTAACAAACAGATTAACCTATATTTATCTACCAAATAAAGACTTAATCATTACAGCCCACCCTGCTTTCCTACCACAAAGCAATGAGTTCTCTTAAATTCTGTTTTCCTTTATACCAGCTACCTCCAACTCAAGTTCTGTTAACATTCTGGTTCCAGATGGTATTAAAGTTTTCTTTTACATGATACATTTTATATCAGGAAAATCTTTTCTTAATATATGAAGCCCAACAAGTCCACTGCCATCAGTTGCCTGGACTTTGCTCTATGCCTCCCTGGTTCTTTTCACAATTTCTTGTACACCACATTTTTTCTTCATTCATCTTTGTTTTGTCTCTTTGGGGCTGGGTGAGCAGAGCTAGATCAGATGGGACAGCAATTCCTTGGAGGTTGAAGTTCCAGTTGGAGCTATAGCTGGGCTTCTAACGCCAACATCTTGTGACTGCTTCTGGAAAATTGTTTTGCTGTCAATTTACTGAGAGTTGTTTTTGCTGTCCCAACTGGCATGCATTTAGTTAACATTAAGCAACTACTACATGCTAACATTGTGGTTCAGTAGAAGCACGTGTCACTTGGATTCTGCCATCAAGAATGTTCTGTTTTGGGCCAGGCGCAGTGGCTCACGCCCATAATTCCAGCACTTCGGGAGGCTGAGGTGGGCAGATCTCTTGAGGTCAGGAGTTCAAGACCAGCCTGGCCAACATGGTGAAACCCTGTCTCTACTAAAAATACAAAAAATTAGCTGGGTGTGGTGGCACATAACTGTAGTCTCAGCTACTTAGGAGGCTGAGGCAGGAGGATCACTTCAACCCAGGAGGCAGAGGTTGCAGTGAGCCGAGATTCTGCCACTCCTCTCCAGCCTGGGTGACAAAGTGAGACTCCACCTCAAAAACAAAGAATGCTCTGTTCTTACAGAACAGAATGCACAGGTGTAAATGGAAGTGGAGGGGGAAGGGGATGGGATGGTGGTGATTGATGTCCAAGATACATGCTCTGAGTCAGAAACAAACGGAGATCAGTTCAAGACAATTAACCAGTATCAATACTAATAATTTAACCATTAACATTTATTGAGAGTGGCAGGCACTTTTCTAAGCTCTCTCTAGTATCTTAGTTAATTCTCACAATTATTCCCATTTAGAAAACCAAAGCACAGAGAAATCAAGTAATTTCCAAAGTCATAGAGTTTCATAAATTGCAGAGCATGGACTCCAACTTGGGCAATCATCTTATTATGATAACGTGATGATCCTTTTTGTGCAAAGCACTGGACTAAATCCTGCGGAAAGTCAAAGTTTCTCACCCCGGACTCTCCTGGCCTCCATCTATCCTCTAACTGCCACTCCGGCTATTTCTCTAAGAAAGACCATGCTTCTGGCCAGGTGCGGTGGCTCATGCCTGTAATCCCAGCACTTTGGGAGTTCCAAGGCGGGCGTATCACGAGGTCAAGAGATTGAGACCATCCCGGCCAACATAGTGAAAGTCCATCTCTACTAAAAATACAAAAATTAGCTGGGCTTTGGTGGTGCATGCTTGCAGTCCCAGATACTCGGGGCTGAATCAGGAGAATCACTTGAACCCAGGAGGCAGAGGTTGCGGTGAGCCGAGACTGTGCCTCTGCACTCCAGCCTGGCAACAGAGTGAGACTCCATCTTAAAAAAAAGGAAGACTGTGTTTCTGTCACTCACCTCTTTGAAGATTTCTACTGGCTTTGCCTACTACAGGGCCAACCTAAATCCTTGGCGGGGAACACAAAGCCCTTGGTCAGCCAGCCGAGCACTGGCTCCCCTCTTAGCTCACTCCAGCCTCTCTGAATCTTCACTCCTCTCTGCTTCTGCCTTGCTGTATTAGGACATCTCTGCTCCTCTACTTTTTGGAATGTCTTTTCCCTATTTAGTTGAAAAAATTCCACTTTTTACTTTACAAGACCATTGTTAGACACAACTTCCTTCGTGCAGATTGACAGGCAAAGTTGGTCATGTCCATCTCTGAACACCCATACGCATGATTCATTTCTCAGTTATACTCCTTGACAAAATGGGATGGACACTGCTATCTGTTCATGGGTCTGTGGTGCTCCTCAGTGTTAGGGAGTGTGCCTATCACATGAGTGTCCCTCAATGCACAACCCACATACAGCCAGTGAGCCTTGTTCCAGTCTCAAAGAGTGTTCCTCAAAGCAGCACATGTACCATCAAACATTAATTCAAGTATATATTTCTTTTCTTTTTTTTTTTTTGAGACACAGTCTTGCTCTTGTTGCCCAGGCTGGAGTGCAGTGGCGTGATCTTGGCTCACTGCAACCTTTGCCTCCCGGGTTCGAGTGATTCTGCCTCAGTCTCCTGAGTAGCTGGAACTACAGGCGTGTGCTACCACATACAGCTAATTTTTGTATTTTTAGTAGAGATGAGGTTTCACCATGTTGGTCAGGATGGTCTTGATCTCTTGACCTCATGATCGGCCTGCCTCGGCCTCCAAAAGTGCTGGGATTACAGGTTTGAACCACCGCGACTGGCCTAAAATATGATTCTTACTCAGTCTCTTGAGGAAACATCAAAGGATTATATGTTCTATGCACTGTAAAACCTCTTACAGATGCTCTTCCTTATCACTGCCCTTTTAGTAGCCTCCATACAGATGGCAGCTTTACATTCATTCATTCATTTATTCATTCACTTGTTCATCTATCTGTTCTTTTTCTTTCTTTCCTTTTGTTGCTACATAATAGGCATATTTTCAGGGTACATATTAGGTATATATATTTTCAGGGTACACATCATAATTTGATACATTTATATAATGTGCAAAATCAAATGAGGATAATTGGACATCTCATCACCTTAAATATTTATTTATTTTTTTTTTGAGGCCGCTTCTCTGTTGCTCAGGCTGGAGTGCAATGGCATGATCTTGGCTCACTGCAACCTCCGCCTCCTGGGTTCAAGCCATTCTCCTGCCTCAGCATCCTGAGTAGCTGGGATTACAGGCACCCGCCACCACTCCCAGCTAATTTTTTTGTATTTTTAGTAGAGATGAGGTTTCACCATGTTGGCCAGGCTGGTCTTGAACACCTGACCTCAAGTGATCCACCCGCCTCGGTCTCCCAAAGTGCTGGGATTACAGGCATGAGCCACTGTGCCTGGCCTGAAATGTGCTTTTAAATACACTTCTACCTATCTAGAAGTGAACAATTTTGCTGCAAGAACATTTCTGAGATTTCCCAACATGTCCTGAGATAATAGGAGACACACCGAAGTGTCATGAAAATAGGGTTGCAGATCACACACTCTCACTCTAGGCCCCTCTAAGGGGAGAGCGACACTCATAAATTGGAGGCGCCTCTAAAAACTGCTATCTTTTTGCACCTCTCAGTTAATTTCCTCATTCCTGCCTCCCCAAACCCTCTCACCCTCTTGCCAGACTCTGGATTGAATTCGTTCAGTGCTGGGTAGCACATTGGGAGTGAGGGGCACAGCACTGCACTGGTATGAGCCACCGCACCTGGCCTCAAGTATTTATCTTTATGAGAGGAACATTTAAATTATTCTCGCTAGCTGTTTAAAAATGTACAATGGATTATTGTTAACTATGGGCATCTATTGAACATAACTACTCAATCAGCAAACACTTATTGAGAACCAACTGGGTGCTCTTTTTAGTATTTTACTCTGTATAAGTATTGTTTCTTTTATTATTATTATTATTATTATTATTTTTTGAGACGAAGTTTCGCTGTTGTTACCTGGACTGGAGTGCAATGGCACGATCTTGGCTCACCGAAACCTCTGCCTCCTGGGTTCAGGCAATTCTCCTGCCTCGGCCTCCTGAGTTGCTGGGATTACAGGCATGTGCCACCATGCCCAGCTAATTTTTTTGTATTTTTAATAGAGATGGGGTTTCACCTTGTTGACCAGGATGGTCTCGATCTCTTGACCTCGTGATCCACCCGCCTCGGCCTCCCAAAGTGCTGGGATTATAGGCTTGAGCCACCGTGCCCGGCCTATATTATTTATTTTAAAATGCTCTCTTTCTCTCCTACTCTCACTTTTCAAGTCTCAAAATTCTGTCCAGACATCTAGCCCGAGCGTCTCGTTGTGTCTCTCATTCTATACCTGTGCTGGCCTTTATTCTGAAGATCATATCCTAAAGAGCATTCTAGCTTTTCTGGACTCTTTCGTTATCTCTGTTGGTTCCTTAACAGGATTCCCCTGAACAAACAATAGTCTAGAAATGGACCCAGCAAACTAGAATTCTTCCCCTTCAACAGCTATTTCAGAGGAAGAGGAAGATTACGCATATTAGTATTTTAATAATATTTGTCCTACTTACAAAATTAATGAATACGTATACACACAAAAATAAGCATCAGAGCAAACATATTCTGAGTTCCAGATGGATGATACAATCAATAGATGCTATAGGATCCAGGGTCAAAGTATGTGTTTGGGCCCCGGATGAATTTCCTCATAGTGATCTCACCACTATCTTGTAGTGAAATCAATCCTGGACTTCAGGCCAGGGGACCGCAGCTCCCGGCTCTGTCTTTTAGCGCCGTGGGGGGACATCTGGAACAAACACCTTAACTCTTTGAGCCTCTGGTTCCTCATCTCTGGAGATAGGGATGATTACACTAGCAATATCCCTATCAGAGGAGCTTGGAGGCTCTGATCACATAATGGGCATTTGGCCCTTCAGAGCTCAGGGGATGATTGTTCAGTCTGAATCCTTCTGTTCTAAATTATTTATGAATGGGACCCAGGGAGAGGCAAGTGATGGTGTGACCCAGGTTCAAGACTCGTATTGCAGCAAAGTAAACTAAACCCACCAATGTCAACTGTCAAGGCCTGGAGTTTTGTCTCTTTTGCTCATTAATATATCCCAAGTGCCTACAAGAATGCCTGGCCCAATGTAGGAGCTCAATAGATACCCAGTAAATTTAAAAAAAAAATTACGTTGCAGTATAAGATACATTTCATTGCATTTGAAACCTAGGTCTCAGACATTGCTAGAGAGAATAACTATTGTGACAGCTTTTTGAGGTGCCATCAGGCGGAATCTATCCAAGTTGAAAACGCACACATACATCTTTGCAGGTACAATATAAATTTCTATGCTTCAGGTAGTTGATTAAATATTGCTACAACTCATCTGCATATTAACTAGGCCCACCTATTATAGTGGTAGCTATCATTTACCAAGCACGTAAATGGTGTAAAGTAGTGGCTCAGAGCACAAACTCTAAAGCAGAGTCCCTCACTTTAAACCTCGTCTCTGCCATATCCCAGCTAATGTGACCTGGAGTTAGTCACTTTAACCTGTTTCTTTGTCTGCAAAATATGGATGATATCAGCAGGCACCTGCCTCCAGGGGTTTTTAACAGCGTGAAAGGGGTTCAGACATAGAAATGCTTAGGGTAGCACTTGCTGTACGAAGAGTTCATGTTCACGTATTCGTAGGGACTTCAGAGACTCGACTCAGCTCTTGTACAGCTGAAGCTTAGAGAAGTTAAATAATGAAGGTTAGAAGCAGTTAGTCAGCTGCAGAACCGTAGCTTGAACTCTTGGCCCTCTATCCTAGTGCCTGGAGGCTTAACCATCTCACTCCTATGACAAGAGACAGCACCAACGTGTTTTCCTTGACTCCCAAAGTGTTTCTGTCCTGATCCATGTTTGCCAAGCTTTCCCGATCTTGTCACAACCACCGTGCTGGAGGTTAACACGAACATGGGCGTCTCCAAGTAATCACGCCACCCCCAATAAGACCCCTTGCTGGTAGGCTGAATGGGCAGGTCTTCCTCTAGTGGCATAACGAGGGGTCCAGAACTGGTTCTCCCTCCACCTGACCCCAAACTTGAATTTCCACCATTAGATAATCCTGCCCTTATTTCCCTTTGCCTCATTTTTTCTTCTTCTAAATTTACTTCCTCTTATGGTATTCCTTCTTTTTTGAAAAATGCTTGATATTCTTCTTGGGGCAAGGTGGGCTGTAAACACACTCATTAGCTTCCACACCGGGGGCTAGATGTTCGATAGCCCCAAAGAGGCTCAGGCTGGGGCCTCCACCCTAGGTCTTTGTCTGAGCTCTTGGAGGAGCGCTGGTGCTGAGTGGCAGGGTAATCAATTTCTCATCAGTGCCGAAGCCTGTTTCTTGTTAGGGCTCTGGCTCCACATGGCTCCTTGCCTCCCCTGCCCCACCCCCATGCATGCTATTCCCGGCTCTGAGCACCCAACCATGGCGTATCCTGCCACGATGATGGTTGATCAGCGAGTGGTTACTGAATGCCTGCTGTGTGCAGAGACCATGCTGGGGACCACAGTGGCGAGGCCGAGGGAGTACGGCAGGAGAAAAGAAAGGCCCAGCCCTTGGGGATTTGCATGCCTGGCACAGACAGCAACAGCGACAGCCACAGCAGTAACAACAACAGTGTGGCCAGAAGACCAACTAGGAACCCATAGAATGCCAGGCTCCAGAGTCACCGCCCCGTCTGAACCCATGAGTACATCCTGGTGGGAGTGTTCACACTTCAGTGTTTAGGGGATTAAGTGCCCTTCTCGGGGTAGAGGTGATGGGTTGTGAGCAGGACCATGCATTTTGGTCCTCCGCGCCCATCAGGGTGCCTCCTGGGGAGTTTCCTCCGGCGGCCACGGTTCTGGAATGGACTTTCACTTCTGTCTTTACAGTCATCTGCTCGATTCTCTTGGTTACATCACTGAGAATCTGTCTCTGGTTATTTCCCCAACAACAACAGAGAGTCTGTGTTTGCACGTACCCACCAGCCACAGCTGGATGGATACTGGTGCCCTGATTGCCTTTGCGTAGGGTCTCCTAACCCAGATCCTCACTTGAACAGAGACAAAACTGCGGCCCTGGGCTTGCTCAGTTTCTCACACAATGAGAAACAGTGTCAAGCGGGACTTTAATAGGGTGGAAAGGCCCTGTTCTGTTTTCTTTTTCTTCTCCCTTTCCAAAACCTTTGAGCACAGAGCTTCTTCTTCTTCTTCTGTGTGTGTGTGTGTGTGTGTGTGTCTTTTTAATGGAGTTTCGCTCTTATTGCCCATTGGATAGCAGTGGTGCGATCTTGGCTCACTGCAACCTCCGCCTCCCAGATTGAAGCGATTCTCCTGCCTCAGCCTCCTGAGTAGTTGGGATTACAGGCACCTGCCACCATGCCTGGGCAATTTTGTATTTTTAGTAGAGACGGGATTTCTCCATGTTGGTCAGGCTGGTCTCGAACTCCTGACCTCAAGTGATCCATCTGCCTCGGCCTCCCAAAGTACTGGGATTACAGGCGTGAGCCACCACGCCCAGCCAAGCCACAGAGCTTCTTATCCATGAATATTTACTGAGCACATCTGTGTCTCTAGCACTTGTGAGGTCCTGTAGGAGCTACAGAGGCCTAAAGACCTGTTTCTCAGGAACAGTCCAAACCCAGATCTGACTCTGAAGACAGCCCCAGCTACATAGCAGGTTGGATTTTGCGAGGGAATGTAGTTTTTTGTCATAGTAGAAGGAATTGGTAAAAATTCCAACTACTTGGTTTGCATTCTTGTTGTTTTTTCCCAACTGGGCAGCATTTCCACCCTCTTTGGGTTTTACATTGAATGCAAACAGCACTGCCAAGAGAGAATGTTGCACCTTCAAATCAGGAGGATGCTGCACGGTTCTGAGTCCTGGGGTAGCTGCTTCTCATGACCTTCTAAGTTGCTGGGCATTCAGATTCTAGAGACAATAATTGGACTTTCGGGGTCTGCTTGCATCCTCCTGGCGAAAATAGCTCAGGCCATAAAAATACCAGAATGAAAATACTAGTAACAACCGCACATCCACATAGTCCAAGCAGAGGCTATTAAAAAAAACCTCCAAATTACACTGCTGCTGCTTTTCAAGGCCACAAGAGCACACAGCTGAATGGAAAAGGAAGGGGTGTTTTTAGGGTGAGTTCACTGCCCATCAGGATAAGCTTTCATTTATCCTCCTAAAAATTCATCTTGAAGCCTTTCAGAATAATGGATCAAGGTTGAGTCCCTTTTGAAAGAGTCGCTTAATGTGGCCCTCTACCAGGCCACATTAAGGTGTGGTCTTACATACTGCCTTTGTCAATGTAAGTAATTACATCTCTGGTTGAGAGAGACAAGGTTCGGGAACATTTGGTGGTTCTGACTTCCCCACTCCACTCTACGTCTGCCAGCTGCCTAGTCCAGACCATTTCCATGTTTTGTCTAGAATCCCAAAAAGCACCTTACCTGACCTGTCTACCCTCTGTTTTCCCCTTTCGCATCCATTCTCCACAAAGCACATGTCTAATTTTTTTCAAAGGCATGCCTGGTCATGATCCTCCCTGATTTACTGACTGAGACAGTGTCTTACTCTGTTGCCCAGGCTGGAGTACAGTGATGCAATCATGGCTCACTGCAGCCTCAACCTCCCCAGTTCAAGCAATTCTCTCACCTCAGCCTCCCAAGTAGCTGGGACTGCAGGTGTGCACCACCACACCCAGCTCATTTTTGTATTTTTTTGTAGAGACAGGGTTTTGCCATGTTGCCCAGGTTGGTCGCAAACTCCCAGGTTCAAATGATTCACCCAGGCCTTTGCCTCAGCCTCCCAAAGTGATAGGATTACAGGCATGAGCCACCGTATTTGGCCTCAATCCTCCCGTTTAAAACCCTCTGGAAGCTCCCCACTGTCTCCAAGTTTAAAGATCTTCCCAGGGCTTAGGAGTCTCTCAGTGGCTGGCCCAGCTCCACCCTTCGAGCTATACCTCACTGCATTTCTAACTCGGTGCCCATCCTTGGATTCTCTGCGCTCTCTCTTCAAGGTCTTCAAACCTGCCAGCATCTCTGAAGGCTCTCCCTCTGTCCTTCACTCTGCTCATTCACATGCACCCTTTGGGTCTCAGTTACCATCCCATGAGAAGAGGGAGCAAATCTCTCATTCCTTACTCGTAGTGGGTGGAATGGTGCCCCCATCCCCTGATGATATGCTCATCTAGTACCTGAGAATGTGACCTTATTTGCAAAAAGAGTCTTTGCAAGAGTAATTAACTTAAAGGTATCCTGATGAGGTCGTCTTAGATTATCCAGGTAAGCCTTAAATCCAGTGACAAGTGTCCTTACAAGAGAAAGGCAGAGGGAGATTTGAGACACAGAACAGAAGGCCATGTGATGACGTCCACAGAGATTAAAGCCATGCAGCCATGAGCCCTAAAGCACGTGGAGCCACTAGAAGCTAAGAGGCAAGGAACTGGATTTCCCCCAGGGCTGCTGGAGAGAGGGAGGGTGGCCCTGATGACAGCTTGTTTTCAGACTTCTGGCCCCCAGAACTTTGACAGAATACATTTCTGGTTTTGTTTGTTTGTTTGTTTTTAAGATGGAGTTTTGCACTGTTTCCTGGGCTGGAATACAGTGGTATAATCTTAGCTCACTGCAACCTCCACCTCCTGGGTTCAAGCGATTCTCCTGCCTCAGCCTCCCAAGTAGCTGGGATTACAGGTGCCTGCCACCATGCCTGGCTAATTTTTTTTTGTATTTTTAGTAGAGATTGGGTTTCACTATGTTGGCCAGGCTGGTCTCGAGCTCCTGATCTCATGATTTACCCACCTCAGCCTCCCAAAGTGCTGGGGTTACAGGCATGAGCCTCCATGCCCAACCAGATTTCTGTTGTTTTAAGCCACTTAGCTGGTGATCATTTGTTACATCAGCCCTAGGAAGCCAACACGGTACTTGACCCCCTACTCCCAATGTGCTGCCCAGCACTGAACAAATTCAATCCAGACACTGGCAAGGGGGTGGAAAGGATACAGGAGGCAGGAGTGAAGAGATGAACTGAGGTGCAAAAGGATAGCAATTTCTAGGGGCGCCTTCAATTTATGGGTGTCACTCTCCCCTTAGAGGAGGGGCCCTAGAGTGAGGGGGCCCTGTTTTCACGACACTCCAGAGTGTCTTCTATTATCTCAGGACATGTTTCAAAATCTCAGAAATGTTCTTGCAGCAAAATCATTCACTTCTAGATAGGTAGTTGTGTGTTTAAAAGCAGTTCAGTCAATTAACAAATATAGCTTAGCATCTGTAAGAGTCCTTCAAACTTTACAGGACTTAATTTTCTCTCTGAAATTTGTTCCTTTGTTGTTATTCTTCACTGTCGTTGTTGCCTTTCTTTCTCTCTTTCCTTCCTTCCTTCCTTCCTTCCTCTCTCTTTTCTTTCTTTCCCTCCCTCCTTCCTTCCCTTCCTCCCTCCCTCCCTCCCTCCCTTCCTCCCTCCCTCCCTCCCTCCCTCCCTCTCTCTCTCTTTCTTTCTTTCTCTCTCTCTTGTCTCTTTCTCCCTTTCTCTCTCCCTCCGTTCCTTCCTTCCATCCACCCTTCCTAGCAATAAGGTCTCTGTATGTTGCCCAGGCTGATCTTGAGCTCCTGAGCTTCAGTGATCCTCCCACCTTGGCCTCCCAGAGTGCTGGGATTACAGTTTGTTTTTAGTTCTTCCATTTTGGAAAGTGGTACCTCCATCCCCTAATTTTCCCGTTTGCCATCACCCTCATCAGCAAACCCTGTCGAATCTATTTTCAGAACACATTTTGGGGTGGTCTGCCTCTGCAGCCTCAAGCCTCCACTGGAGTTCAAGCTGCCATAGTCTCCCTCCTGGACTTCTACAATGGCCTCTTCCCATAAAGTCACAGCTTTTCTCTTACAACCTAGTCTCCATCCCGCAGCCAGAGTCACCTTTCCAGGAATGAATCTGATCCCGGCAGTCTCCTGTGTGAAGTCCTTCAGTGGCTTTTCATTGCATTAGAAGCCAATCCAAGCCCGTTTCCATGACCTCCCGGGCCACGCTAGGTCTAGCCCCGCCTACCTTTCCATTCTTGTGGGGAGCCGCTCCCCCCATGACTGCTGTGCAGCCTCACTCACCATCTGCTGTTCTTCTAATCTTCTCATCTCATTCCTGCCTCGGGGCATTTGCATTTACTGTGTCCTCTGTCAGGAATGCTCTTTTGTGACTTTCAAACACCTGACTCCTCATTTTCCTGAGTCAGGCTTATTCTCAGAGGAATAAAAACCAATCAACAGTTTTTTCTCTGCTCTCAAATCATAACAATGAACACAGAGGACTTTGGTGATGAAATGTAGAGGATTTTCTTCCCACCAGCAAGCAAGCAATCAATTCTGCAGCAGACACCAGCTGGGTGTCCCCCAGTCCAGTTCAGTTCTGACGCTAGCCCCCTGGGATGGAGATGTCCTGTTGCTTCAGGACCTCTGGAACTTCTGACCTACTGACTTCAAGTTGGGGTTCTCGTGACCTATCTTTTAGGCTTGATTAGTTTGTGAGAGTAGCTCACAGAACGCAAGGAAACACTTATGTTTGCCAGTTTATTATAAAGGACATTTTAAAGGATAAAAACAGCTGGAAGAAGAGACACATTGTCCGAGGCCTGGAAGGTCCCGATCGCAGGAGCTTCCGTTCCTGCTGAGTTGGGATGTGCCCCGCTCCTGGCCTATCGGGATGAGTTCTTGTTCACCTTCCTGCAGCCTCCAGGACTTCAGCTGTCCAGAAGCTCCTGTACCCTGTCCTCTTGGGCCTTTTATGGAGACTTCACTGAATGGGCGTGATTGAAGGGTGGACAATGATGTAGAAATGTAACTGGATAAAGATGGTATGATCTCGTACTGAAAGAACAGGTGGGGAAACCCAGCAAAGCCTGTCTGTTTAGATTCTGCTGGCCTCTCTGTGCCACATTCCTTTCCCCTGTGGGGCAAGACCCCTTCTGAAATGAAGGTCTTATGACCACAATCAGACAAGGTAGGTTGGAGAATTTCCTTACAGCCAGCTCCAAGGCAGAAAGGCAGTGAAAGATTAAAGTCCTGCCTTGAGGAGGAAAGGGAGTATGTGAGAAAGAAAGGCAGGAATCGCTTGAACCCGGGAGGCAGAGATTGCAGTCAGCCAATATCACGCCACTGCACCCTAGCCTGGGTGACAGAGTGAGACTTAATGGGCAGGAGAAGATGAGAAGCGAGATTTTGTTTTCTGAGTCCTGTTTCTGAGGCTTAAAATGCCCCAATATTATAATAATATAATAGACTGTAACAAGAACTATGGAAGTTATAAGCCAGGAACCATGGATAGAAACGTGTGTGTGTGTGTGTGTGTGTGTGTGTGTGTGTGTGTAATATCACACCTTCCCTGACCACCCTATGCTAAAAGTAAAATTAGCCACTTTTCCCATCCATCATATGGGATACTGAAATTTCCATTATAGTAGGAGGATCACAAGCTGAAGTGAGGTGTGTATTAGTTTGCTAGGGCTGTTGTAACAAAAAGTGCTACAAACTGAGTGACTAGAAATCCAAGATCAGGGCATCAGCAGGGCTGGTTCCTTCTGAGGGCTGAGAGGGATGCCCTGTTTCCACCCTTCCCTGGCTTCTGTGCTTGCTGGCAGCCTTTGGTGACCCTTTGGCGTCTGGCGCATCACCACCATCTCTGCCTTCATCTTCGCGAGGCCTTCACCCTGTGTCCAGATTTCCCCTTTTCCTAAGGACACTGGTCATACTGCATTGGTGTCCACCCTACTCCATATGATCTCATCTTAACTAATTACAGCCACAGGGGTTTCTAAATAATATCACATGAAGCAGCATTAGAGGTTCAGACTTCAACGTATGAATTTTGAAAGGGCCACGATTTAACCTGTAACATATAGGGTATAATTATTTGATTCCTTGTTTGCTGTCTATCCCAATGGAAGGTGAGTTTCTGGAGGGCAGACACATTGTCCCTCATGTTCCCACTGCTATATCCACTGCACTAAGGATGGTGCTTGGCACAAAGGCTCTTAATAAGTCATACTTATGGGAAATGGGTGATGGCTGCACAACTTTATGAATATATTAAAAACTAACGAATTCACCCTTTTGGAAATACATCTCAAATATAAATGAGTAAATAGCAAACAATTCCTGTAGAGATACAATGATTATTTATTGGGTAAATATCTAATCTCTCTGGGGCTCCATTCCTCTCTCTCTAATACTTTCCAATTCCCTAGGGGCTTACTGAAGCCACGCATTGCCTTTTGGGCTGTGTGGGCCTTGAGTGGAGTGGTAGATCTTTAACATTTTTGAAAATCAGGCCAGGCGCGGTAGCTTACACCTGTAATCCCAGAACTTTGGGAGGCCGAGGCGGGTGGATCACCTGAGGTCGGGAGTTCGAGACTAGCCTGGCCAACATAGTGAAACCCTGTCTCTACTAAAAATACAAAAATTAGCCTGGTGCGGTGCTTGGTGCCTGTAATCCTAGCTACTCAGGAGGCTGAGGCAGGAGAATCGCTTGAACCCAAGACACAGAGGTTGCAGTGAGTAGAGATCATGCCACTGCACTTTAGCCTGAGTTTCAGAGTGAGACTCTGTCTCAAAAAAATAAAAAAGAAAATCTGATGAACATTTGTCCCCAGAAAAGTGCTACTAGGCATATGTACATTGCATGCATACACCTGCATATGGTACTCTGTATAATTTCAGAGAGTTCCCAGACACCTTGAGTAAGGCTATTTTCGTGAATCAAAATAACAATAACCTGGGTTGGAAAATCTCACCAATGACCCCTCTAGCTTCGAAACTTACGGGAGTCCATACACCTGTGCTCTGCAAAGCACAGGGGCTCTATGGGGAGAATGAAATGCTTTGCTTCTGCTTACAAGAAGCTTATGGACTACTTAAGGAGAAAAAATACCACAATAGAAAACCAAGTGGAGAACGCTAAGTACTTCAGAAAAATCTTCGTGCAGGCTCTTCGGTTGAAAGTACCCATAACTAGGCTTTTCATTGGCACACCAATAAAAGAGCCAGACATGCAGAAAAAAGAAAAGAGAAAGCAAGCTGGCTTAAGGGTTTGAGAACGAGTGTAATGAAGAACAAGTGAGTTTTGCCATGATAAATTTAATTAAAAGCCCGATTGATATTTGAAATAAAAATGTTCTTAGTTACCTTCCTTTTGAAAAACGATTAATGTCATATAGCTTGTTTTAAATGATATTAGCAATAGTTTTTGATGCAATAGGAATGGCTTTGAATTGATGTGATTGCCTTCTACTGCTCTCTGCACCCAGGTAGGCCCCACCAGAGAAGTTGTAAAGGAGCTAGTTTCTACTTAGGGATAGACCTGAACCTCTCTCCCTCCCTCAACTATCACACCAAATAGGAATTCACCTAACTAGAGGGTTTTTTTGTTTTGTTTTGTTTTTGAGACAGTCTCTCTTTGTCGCCCAGGCTGGAGTGCAGTGGTGCTATCTTGGCTCACTGCAACCTCTGTCTCCCAGGTTCAAGCAATTCTTCTGCCTCAGCCTCCCAAGTAGCTGGGATTACAGGCGCACACCACCACACCCAGCTAATTTTTGTATTTTTAGTAGAGACGAGGTTTCACCATATTGGCCAGGCTGGTCTCAAACTCCTGACCTCGTGATCCGCCCACCTCGGCCTCCCAAAGTGCTGGGATTACAGGCTTGAGCCACCATGCCTGGCCCACTAGAGGTTTAATGAAGAGGAGGGGTTGTCCCTGTGGGGAAGGGGAGAGAACTGGCAGTTACAATCTAAATTCAGGGAAGAATACATTCCTAGCTGTAGAATGCTGTCAGACTCTTGGATCTGTGTTGAGAGTTATCTTTTATCCTCTAAAATAATTGTGGTTTTGTATTCCATTAAGGACCCATTAGGAATTCTGAATGAAAAGCTGAAGTAGAAGAAGAAAGCCTTCCTGGAAGATTGGCTAGAAGCAAAATCAATCCGATAGTTGTTTAAAACTCTACAGTGGGTTCTCATATGGGTTTAGGTCGGCAGGATTGTTGGCCTTGAAAGTGTTTTCTTAACCCAGAAATGTTACCATAAGTTAAGAGCAAAACCTTCCACCCAAAATGAAAATGGTATGAATGGGATGGGAGGTGAGGTAATGGAAAAAGAAAAAGAAAGGAAAAAAGAGAGTGAAAGAGGAGGCAAGGAAAAAAGGAAGAAAGAAGAGAGGAGATAGAATGTCACTTGGTTGTTTGGCTTAAAAAACAAATTGGCTTAAATTTTGATCTTTTTTTTGAGCTACATTAATTTAAACACAAAACTTTTTCCACAACTAGACCCTGGAATGACTAAGTAAGTAACTGCTGCATTGCTAGGTTTGTATTTCTAATTATCATAAACGCAAACCAAAAATCTTGTATTTTAGGCAAACCTGGTGTAATCCTTTACTAAGAAAGCCTTTACTGAGACAGAAAACCAAAAGTCACCACATTCGGCAAAGATCATATTTTGGAAGAAACTGCGGTGTTTTAGAGCCACCCACACCAACTTCATCGAATCAGCCTTTTAACTTTCAGGCATTTTGCAGGCCAGTTGACATGCTGGTAGCTTGACATAGGCCATCTTGAGAGTATTTTTACGATGGTAAATGCTTTTATACATATATGTAAATATTTTTTTCTGTAATGCTGGTGGCTAAACATTTCCCAGCATACTCTCTTTATATCTGAAAATTTACAGTTCTAGTTGTAACAAAACAAGAAATGAACAAGAAACAAGCACAAATACTTCTGCAGAAGCAACTGAGAATTCAACCAATATTGAATATCTACCATCTCATCCCTGCCACCCTAGGTTAGGGCTAAAGGGCCAAGGAAGGCATATGACAGAGTTCTCAGTCATTGAGTGTCTTGTAATTTCTTTGGGGAGACAGTCTGGGTACCTACGTAAGAGTTCAAAGAAGCAACATCTATTTACACGCATATGGTCTTGTGGAGGCTGAGTACAGCAAGAGTTCAGAGAAAAGCGACATCACAGAGTGGGTCAAAATTAAGCAAGAAAATTGTGCAAATCACAGTCTATTCATTCAAATGAAACAGATAAACTGGCTTCACCATAACAGGATGTTTGGCTTGTGGCAAAGGGATCCTCAGACGATTTAAAAATCCTTTCGGTTTGTCTCCCTCTTACTTGATGTCATTATCACTCTTGAAATACATCATTAGCACAGAAAGACTGTTGTTCTCTGTGATACGTGGTGACATCTCTGGCTGTGCGGCTGTTCGTGTGTTCCTGGCCAGTCTATCCGTGGACCAGCCTTCTCTTCTGCACTTGAGAGAGTGCAGTGTCCTTGGGCCCAGATCCGTAGCTACCATTTCAGGAGGCTGCTTAGGTTTGCATGACCTGGGTTGGAATCCAAACTTCGGCCACTTTTTATCCGTGGGAACTTAGGTAAATGACTCAACCACTGTGTGCCTCAAATATCTCATCTGTAAGATGGGAAAATGGTGGTCTCTATCTCAGTGGGATGTTTTAAGGACTGAAATGGATTATTTCATATAGAGCACTTAGCATAGCACCAAGCATGTAGTAAACACTATTGTAGCAAACTCTGTTGCTATTATTCTGCTGTGCTTAGAGCCCAGCCCTGCCATGTGGGTTGCATGACCTTGTACAAGTCATTCTTGGTCTTGAAACCCTGGTTTCCTCATCTACAGGACTGAAAGGCTAATCACTGCCCATCTGGCAGGGCGATTGTGAGGACCATAGGAAGCAGTGTCTGTGGAAAGCTCTTGGCAAACTGGAGAGCTCCATGCAGGTGTGAGCTGTCAGTGCTGGTACAACATGTCTCTGCTCAAAATGAGCTTCTCGGTTCCTGGCCTCCTGACGGCTCATGCGTTTGGTGCGTTGCTGTGGTTTCCAGAATCCCATTGCTGTGTCCAAGTGCAGAGTCATGACTTGCCTGACTTCTCTGTGATCACATAGAGACAGACTCAAAGCATCTCCTCTAAAAATGCAATCGTTGTTGGCAGTTTACCCCCTCCTCCCAGCAGAGCGTCAGCTCCCCGCGGGTAGGCATTGCTTTTCTGTTGTATTCGGGGATGTACCGTAAGTAAGTGCCTAAACAAGAGCCTGGCATAGGATAGGAGCTCAACACACATCTGTGTCCAGAACAAATGCTCACCTTTATCCTTAGCTCACATTTTCTCCAAACTAGAAAAGTGAACTAAGACATCACCATAGGAATGAATCAGTATCATGTTGGCATCCAAAACAAAACAATCAATCCATCAATCAGCTAGCACCACCGTGTGTGTACAATCCACTTGGCAAGGTGCGTTTCAGGGAAGGCTGACATGGAGAAGGAGGTGTGACCTCTGTTAACCCTGTTTTTTTTGTTGTTGTTAAACCTGTTTTTTTTTTTTTTTTTTTTTTTTAAACATGACACTGCCCAACTTGACAGCTCACAAATCTCATTATTATCCCACCTCGGTTCTGCAGCCCAAACCCGGCCTGCTCACTGCTGACAGCAGCTCCCAGAAGTGGATCTAGAAGAATCATGAGGAACTGGTTTACAAAGCACCATCTGCTCACCATTTATTTGCTAAGGTTTTCCATTTCAGAATCAGATGAGAACCACACAACCCTGTGCCTTACTCCAGGGGCTTAGTAAAACTCTGTCATTTCCATATTAAAAGGAGAGGTGGGAAAGGAGAGGTGGCTTGAATCTAAACCTGGAAAAGGGGAAACTGATTTATGGAATTCTGCAGGTGGGCAGCTCTGGGGCAGAAAAGCAGGCCTTGGTCACCCGTGCAACTGGCATTCGTGATTTTCAGAACAGGTACAGAATTTTAGGGGACTTTTACGTAGACATTCAGTACAATCCTGCTTTAAAAAACTGCCCGAAATTCAGAAAAAAAAAAAAAGACCAAAAAAATGTTTTCTTGGCTGTGTTTCTTGTAGTGACTGCAAAAACCCATGAAGGAGGAAAACTGGCCAGGATTTTTTTTTTTTTTTTTTGAGGGTATGAAAGCCTCTCATTTTTATAGTTTTGAAAATCCTTGGAGTTTAACTTTGAACTTCAACCAAGAAAAATTATATCTTATAAACAATGGCATTTGTTGATTGGATGAAGGACTAGATCAATATTGGTCTTGGCAACCCATTTTGGCTGCTGTTGCCTGCAGAAATATGCTGGTTGTGGTGTTAAAAAATTATGTCAGTTCCTCACCATGTGTCTCTTTTTCTTGGAGTTATGCCTGAGAATTACTTTCCAAAGATACTTCCAGAAGTTAACCTAGAGCCTGGCCTCCACAGCAAAGGAAGTTACACATAAACTCTCGGAAAGCAGAGTGCCACGGTGAGCTCCTGGGAAGGAAGAGGAAGGAATCTGGACCTGTGGGGGAAGAACACCATTTGAAGCAACTCCTAATTTCACAAGGATAGTCACAGTCTCTCTTCTTGCTAAAGTTATCACTGAGACTTGTCACACCAAGGGTGAAAAAACACTAAACAAAAATAAATCAATCTTGGTAAATGCAAATCATTGCTTTGAAAGAAAATAATCATTGCAGCCATGATGGAACTGTCTACATTAGAATGTTCGAAATTTCATTTTGGGGAGAAGTGGGAGGCAGTAGTGGCCGTTGGGATGTGTCAGAAAAGTAGTAAAGCTTTTAGTGTTTTCATGGAGATTACCATATTATCCATTTATTTTAGTTATAATACTACATGCCACATGTTTATCTACGTGCAATTTATAAAGAAAATATGCGGCCGGGCATGGTGGATCACTTCTGTAATCCCAGCACATTGGGAGGCTGAAATGGGTGGATCATGAGGTCAAGAGATAGAGATCATCCTGGCCAACATGGTGAAACCTCATCTCTACTAAAAATACAAAAAAATTAGCCGGGCGTGGTGGCACACGCCTGTGGTCCCAGCTACTTGGGCGGCTGAGGCAGAAGAATCGCCTGAACCCAGGAGGTGGAGGTTGCAGTGAGCCAGGATTGTGCCACTGCACTCCAGCCTGGTGACAGCAAGACTCCATCTCAAAAAAAAAAAAAAGAAAAGAAAATATGCATATATGATATTATTCAACTCAACAGACTGAATGGGTTACTTGTTCTTTGTAATTTTGGCTTTGAGTTTTTTCATTTAGTTGTTCTTTTTTTATTTGAGACAGAAATTTACTCTTGTTGCCCAGGCTAGAATGTAATGGTACGATCTCAGCTTACAATCTCCACCTCTTGGGTTCAAGCAATTCTCCTGCCTCAGTCTTCCGAGTAGCTGGGATTACAGGCATGTGCCACTATGCTTGGCTAATTTTGTATTTTTAGTCGAGACAGGGTTTCTCCATGTTGGTCAGGCTGGTCTCAAACTTCTGACCTCAGGTGATCCACTCGCCTCGGCCTCCCAAAGTGCTGGGATTACAGGTGTGAGCCACAGTGCCCTGCCCTTTTTTTTTCTTAAAAAAATTTTTTTAGGCTGGGCACTGTGGCTTAAGCCTGTAATCCCAACACTTTGGGAGGATAAAGTGGGCATATCACTTGAGGTCAGGAGTTCGAGACTAGCCTGGCCAAGATGGTGAAACCCTGTCCCTACTAAAAATACAAAAATTAGCCAGGAGTAGTAGCACATGCCTGTAATCCCAGCTATTCAGGAGACTGAGGCAGAGGAATTGCTTGAAACTGGGAGGCGGAGGTTACAGTGAGCCAAGATTATACTATTGCACTCCACCCTGGGCAATAGAATAAGACTCTGTCTCAAAAAAAATTTTTATTTTCTTAGGTGGGGTCTATGTTGCCTAGGCTGATCTGGAACCCCCACCTCCCAGGTAGTTGGGATTACAGGCTCATGCCATGCTGCCCAGCTCCCATTTGAAAGTTTGACAACTGAAGCAATGTAGGACTGTGTGGTGGGCAAGAAGAGGGCAATAAGAAAAGCTAAAAAGGAATCCCACGTTGTCACCCCAGGAGACTGACTCCACAACTGCAGCTGCTAATCCAGCCTTGCGGGTGCTCATGATCTGTGTTGGGCTCTTCTACAACGTGCAGAGGGTGAGGCAACGTCCTATACTCCACACTGGCAGCTGGCAGTGAAAGATGGCTCAGGGCCGGGGCTGTTCCCACGTCCCTCTCCTTGCTAAAGATAAGTGCACACCTGCCACTGCTTGAGAAAGACTGAGCCAAGAGCTGTCACTGCCTGCCTGTTCTGAGAACCTGCTGGCTGGCCCCCTCCCTGTGCTCCTGGTGGCCAACGGGAGACCCGGGCCCCTAACTGAGCCCCTCCCCCATCCTGCAGTTGTAACTCTGACGGCTCCTTCCAGCCACGTGGTCCCTGGCGCGGAGGCCAGGACCTTGGCACGTCCCTTTGGAAAGGTGGCCAACTCTGCACTTGCCAGATTCTCACAGTTTTCTGACCGGTGTCTCCAGTGAAGTGAGCGCAGGGGGTGAGGCTATATTTAGCCCAACTCAGAAAGAAAGTGCCAGGGCACATTCTAACGGTAATAAAATGAGGCTACTGTTAACGTTTATTGAGCACTTACTGTCTACCATGCTTTATGCTACACACTTTGTATGATGGGTTTTATTGAACCCTCACAACCATTTCATGAGCAGCGCTACGTTCATGCTAAGAAAACCATCACTCTCAGCAAACAGACACAAGAACAGAAAATCAAACACTGCATGTTCTCACTCATAGGCGGGTGTTGAACAATGAGAACACGTGGACACAGAGAGGGGAGCATCACAAACCAGGGTCCGTTGAGGGGGGTTAGGGGAGGGATAGCGGGAGGGAGGGTGGGGGAGGGATAACATGGGGAGAAACGCCAGGTATAGGTGACGGGTTGATGGAGGCAGCAAACCACCTTGCCATGTATGTACCTATGCAACAATCCTGCATGATCTGTACATGTACCCCAGAATCTAAAGTACAATTTAAAAAAAGAAAAAAAAAAGAAAACTGAGGCCAGGCATCTCATAGCTGGTAAAGTATTGGGATTTCCCTTGTGTGTCCCACTGCTGAGCTGTGTCACTTCCAACTTGGACACAACAGTGAGCCTCCCCAGACCATCTCATCTCACTGTGTTGTGCCCCTGCAAGGCCACATCTACCAGGGTCCCCACCAGCAGTCCCATCCCCAGCAGATGGCTAGAAGGGACACCCAGGCTCATAAGCACATTGTGTAACTGCACAGATGCCTGGGCTGCAATGACCCCTCCCCAAGGACCAGCAGGGCACCTTCCTCTGCAAATCATTTCCTAAACTCTGACAGTCTTTACTGAGCAGACTCAGTGTGTCCTGTCTTCAAAGGCTATCACCTCTTTCACTGGTGTGGGGTCAACTTCCTCTGCTAGATTTCTTGAGTGCAAAAATTATGTATTCTATTTCTTTCACATTAAAGAAAAAAAAAAATCACTGACTTCAGCCAGGCGTAGTGGCTCACACCTGTAATCCCAGTGTTTTGGGAGGCCAAGGCAGAAGGATCACTTGAGTCCTGAGTTTAAGACCAGCTTGGGAAATATGGTGAGACCCCCATCTCTAAGAAAAATAGAAAAATTAGCCAGGCATGGTGGCACGCACCTGTGGTCCCAGCTATTCAGGAGGCTGAGGCAGGAGGATTGCTTGAGCCTGGGAGGTTGAGGCTGCAGTGAGCTGCGATCACACCACTGCACTCCAGCCTGGGTGGTAGAGTAAGACCTTGATTACTTGATCATCTGGCTTCATTTTAAGGCCCATTGAGGTGAAGAGGTTAAACAACAGCTGAGACCAGGCAGCAGGACAGAGATAGCATCAGGACCAGAACATCAGGGTCCTGACTGTCAGGCACAATAAATCCTGGTGCTGTTGGTCTGATGGATGCACTCAGGTAGAGCGAGGCAATGAAGCAATTACTTAAAGGCCAACCTCAGCGGCACGATTGCTGCTGATCTCCTCACTTTGTTGTGATGAAAGCATGCTGGGGTTATGGTGGGTCTGTAGGTTCAGTGATGCTTGTGATGGAGAAGTACTGCAGGACAGTGCCTTAGAAGAAAATCAATCAAGCGTTCTTTCCAGGTGGGACTGAGTCCCATGGGTTCCAGCCATGGGCCTGTTTGGGGCACAGGTCTCCCCACGGTGCCTCTCCAAACTCTGTGTGCCCTGGCCAGACACCCCTTTGGCCAGCTCCCACCTGCCCACAGAGCCAGCTCTTGTAAACACTCCTGGCCAGGAACCATTCTGCATAGCAAGGAGTCTGCCCCTTGGGACTCCTGCCCTTCCCAGCTCACACCTAAGATGCCATGCCCTCCCTGGAAGGCCCAGTGCGCTGGTGACAGGAAGCAGGAAATCCCTAGGGGGCTGCATGTGTGGACCCCTGGCTCTCACAGGCCTCTTCCCTGCTCAGTCTTCTCCTGTGCCAAGATCCTGGGCAAACCAGTTTTGCACAGAGAAGGTTGCTGGAGGAGGCAGGATTGTACATAGAAATCTTTGCAAGTGAGAATGGGCAGGGATTTAAGAAAGAATTCAATTAATACTATTAATTTGAGGACTCCCTCCTCCTTACCCGCTCCCCAGGCTGAAGCAACTTCACTTCAAGAATAATTCATTAAGCATGCACTTCGAGCTCGACATTGTGCTTGGTGTGGCTAACTTGTGTCTTGCTTGGTGTTTGTAGCCCTGGCACTTGATAAGCATCCGGGAAGGATTTGGTGAAGAAGAGACTTTATTCCTCACGGTAGTTCTACAGTTATTTTCAACTCAAGGTTAGCAGAAGCTCTGACGGTTATAAAGCCCATCTCTCCTCAATATGAATTTCCTTTATATGACATTTTACTCTATCTGCATTAACAGGGGTTTAATGAGAAATTAATCTGTGTATCTGTCTGTTGCTTGCACAGCATTAGCTTTTATTTCTCCTTTTCTCCCTCTTTTTCATTTTCCTCACTCCTCTTTTTCCCCTCCCACCCTTCTTTTTTTCCTTCCTTCCTTCCTTCCTCCCTCCCTTCCACCCTCCCTCCTTCCTTCTTTCTTCCCTTCCTCCCCTCCTTCCTTTCTTCCTTCCCTCCTTCTTCCCCCTTTCCTTCCTTCTTGTCGTGTAGAATACCTAGGAAGAAAAACACCCACCTCTTACTCCATAGCTCACCTTTTTAAGGAAGAAACTGACATCTTACAAAAATAATAGGGAACACATTTGCTAAGAATGATTCTAAGCACTTAACATAGATTAACTTGTCCTCACAGCAGATCCATAAGGATGAGACTTTTATTATCATCTCTATTTTGAAGATGAAGACACAAGACACAGAGAGTTTAAGAAACTTGCCCCAAGCCTCACCATTGTTCAGTGACTAGGATTTGGACCTTAGCAATTTGCCCCAGAGTTTTATTTTTATTTTTTAAGATGGAGCCTTGCTCTGTCACCCAGGCTGGAGTGCAGTGGCACGATCTTGGCTCACTGCAACCTCTACTTCCCAGGTTCAAGTGATTCTCGTGCCTTAGCCTCCCAAGTAGCTGGGATTACAGGCACACGCCATCACGTCTGCCCAATTTCTGTATTTTTAGTAGAGACAGCGTTTCACCATGTTGGCCAGGCTGTCTTAAACTCCTGACCTCAAGTGATCCATCCACCTCAGCCTCCCAAAGTGCTGGGATTAGAGGCATGAGCCACCGTGCCTGGTATGCCTCCAGAGTTTATTTTTATTTATTTATTTTTACTTTTTGGAAATTCAGTTGTCTTTATTTTTCTCATACAGAATCAGAGAAGTAAAAACTAGTACCACACTCCAGGTAAAATGGTCTGATCTGATCGATTTGGCTGCATACTTTTGGTATGCATAACATTCTAAATTTAAAATAGACATTTTTGTATTACAAAATGTAGAAGCAAATTTTTTTTAAAGTTAAAATACTAGGGGAGGAAGGCAGCAAACCACATTGCTATTTATGTACCTATGCAACAATCCTACGTGGTCTTCACATGTACCCCCAAACCTAAAATGCAATTAAAAAATACATATATATATATATATATATATATATATGAACGCATATGTGTGTTAGGGAAATGGTCTCTGTCAATTGCCCATTTTCCCAATTAAATCAACCTATAATTTCCTTTTTTAACAGCTTATTTTTTTCCATAAAAGCAGTACTTTCAGAAGTTACTTTCTAATTATGTCATGAGAACACAACTTAGAATTAGTGATACTTCTGTCACTCTGGATCACTTCTTCTGCAGAGAGCTTTTCTACCAAGTTGAAAGAGGTTTTCAACCAGTCTCTCAGTCTTCTCCTCCCCTCCAGGGGAGAAGTAAAGCAATGTGTGTGCATATTTGAAAGGTGGTGGTGAAATTCTCATTGGCAGGACAGGGAGGAGGTGTGGAGTGGGCAGTTCTGAAAGTGGCAAAGACCTATGCTCTATGTCAGTGTTGGACTTCTAAAGGGCAAGGGTATTGCATGAGATGGCTGTATAGGAAGCTGTGAGGGCTTCCCATAACAGGGCAGATGTGGGAAACTTGGCAGACGTCAGAGAGGGAGATGCTGCTAGCAGCTACCACCTTTATGTGGTTGATCCCACAGGTAGCAGCAGCGACCAATCATTCTGTCACTAACAGAGTCTTTGATCTGAGCCAGTTCCTGTTTAGGAGTGGAGGACAGAGCCAGGAACAAAACAGAGAGAAGTCACTTCTCTCACTGAGCTTACCTGTTAGGGGAGGTAGACAGACAGTACAGAGATAAATAAATTTATGACAGATCATGCTGAAGGCCAGGAAGAAGAATAAAGGTGGCAAGGGGACAGAGAGACAGGGGTATGGAGACCCCACTGAATGTGGGGTGGTCGGGGAGGGGCCTGAAAAGAAGGTTGCATTTGAATAAAGACATGAAGAAGATGAGGAAATGAGCCATGGGGGCACATGGGAAAGACTGTCCGAGAAAGCGAGAGCCACATCATATAGGTGTTGTGCAGATCCGTGTGCAGTGCTTCCATTTTATTCTCACAGTAATGAAAAACTATTAGATAATTTTGAGCACAGAAGTTTGAGTTCTGATTTCCAAAGATCATTCTGGCTACTACGTGAAGACAGACTATGTGGATAAGAATGGACCTGAAACAGATACACCCTTTTTAGCAAAAATATGCTGATGACGCGGACTAGGGTGGACCAAATTATATTTCTTTTCTTCCTTTTTTTTTTTGTGGGGGGGATAGTACAGTTCTGTTGCTCTGTTGCCCAGGCTGGAGTGCAGTGGCGTGATCTCAGCTCACTCCACCCTCCACCTCCTGGGTTCAATTGATTCTCCTGCCTCAGCCTCCCAAGTAGCTGGGATTACAGGTGCATACCACCACTCCGGGATAATGTTTGTACGTTTTTGTAGAGACAGGATTTAGCCATGGTTGTCTAGGCTGGTCTCAAACTACTGGGCTCACCCACTTTGACCTCCTAAAGCGCTGGGATTATAGCCATGAGTCACTGCACCTGACTGAGAAATATATTTCTAAAAAAGAGACAACCAGATTTGCTGTGGACTGAATGTGGGATTTTTAAAAAGAGGGAATTGATAGCCAAGAATGACTCCAAGGTTTTTAGCCTAAGCAAACCGTGCCAATGAAATTGTCGTTTATTGAGATAGGAAAGAGTGAGGACGAAGCTGGGTTGGGGGTAAGGGGAGATCAGGTTTTAGATATGTTGAATTTGAGTTGTCTATTGTACATGTAAATGGAGGTGTCAAGTAGGCAGCCTATAGGGGCCAAGCATTGAAGGAAGAAGTTGGAACTGGAGATTCCTTTGGAAATGACCAATGTAGGTTGATGGCATTTAGACCTGTGGACAAGATGAGCTCTTCTAGAGAATGAGTGAAGGTAGAAAAGGCTAAAAGTGGAGGCCTGGGATACCCCAGCTTTGAAATTAGAGAAGATGAGGAGGAATCAGCAAATGGCTGAGAAGTGGTCAGAAAAAGTGAAGGACAAGCCAGAGAATGTAAAAGAAAATTTTTTGAGGAAAAAGGAGAAATCAACCATGTTCAGTGCTGCTGATGGTTGGAGTAGATGAAGGCTGAAAAGTTAGCATTGAATTTTGTAACTGGCAGCTCATGGGTATCATTGAAATGATGGATGGAGGGCCAGAGCTCTCCCTGCAAATTTCTGATTTGTGTAAGCCTTGAGTTTCTTGTGTGACCCAGGGGGCAAGAATAAACCACAAAAAACTTCTGGGATTTGGCAACTCTTGGCTCTTTTGAGTGGAGGGCATGAAGTAGATGTAACTTGGTTTAGGACATTAGAGAAATATCACCTGTTTGCACTCCAGGGTATGACAGAACAGTCTACCTAAATCTCATTGTAAAGGCATTGAGATTTATATCAGTGCACTTTTTCCTTCCACGGATTGTAAGTTGCAGGTCATGTGTGTTGAGGGTGAAAATGGAAGGTAGAGGTAAAAGTGGGAGAAGGGTGGGGGGTTTTGCAATTAAACCATGGAGTGAAAACAGAAAATGAGGATAAAGCCCACCTCGTCCTTGGAGTCACACTGATACAATCTTGGGGAGGAAAATTTTGGCAGCTGTAAAGGGAGTTCTATGACATGCTTTTTACAAAGAGTCACTGTAACAGAGCTAAAGCTCTTTATTCTTGAGTACCACAGAGGGACTTATGAAATACCTATTAAGCTATGTCACCCAGTTAAGTAAAAGTTACACCATTCTTTTTCCATCTCCAATATCCTAATTACACCACAAGTTTGGGACCACAATTAAAACCAGGAGGACAGATCCCGGAGGCAAAAACCAGTCAACAAGTCTGAGTCACAAAATGAGAAAAGCATAAAACATTTAGAAAGAAACCAATTAGTAGAGGAGAGCTTTATAGTATGTGCATTATTGGTGACAAAGCAGAACAAATTTCCAAACCTTGTTTTTGGAAATTATAGAGTAATTTAGAAATTATAGAACGAGACCTCAAAAATAATCTCGAGAGTAAGAGATAGTAAATAGATACTCATTTGTTATTCATTCAATTTGATTTTGGAATAACATTTATACACCAAGCATGGGGATACATTAGAGAACAAGGAGGATGTGATCCCTGCACTCACACCATTTACAAACTAGGTACAGTCAGGTAAAGAAGCAATTTACAGCTTGATGTGGTGAACAACATGAGAGGGGTGAAATACAGGAACTAGATGGCCATAGACAAGAGGTACCTAATCACACTAAGGGGTCATAGAGGCTCCTGAGATGAAACAATGACTAACCTGAGACCTGAAGATGAGATTTGTGGCCCCTATTATATGGGAGGATAGTACAGTGAGCATTGGGTCTGATTGCTTGGGTTTTTTATTGTTTTGAAATAGAAAGTCTTGCTTTGGAGTACAGTGATGCAAACATGGCTGACTGCAGCCATGACCTCCTAGGCTCAAGTGATCCTCCCACCTCAGCCTTCCAGATAGCTGGGACCACAGTTATGTGCCACCATGCCCAGTTAATTTCTTTTCATTTTTTTGTAGACACAGGGTCTCCCTATGTTGCCTAGGCTGATCACAAACTCCTGGGCTCAGGTGATCTTTCCACCTCAGCCTACCAAAGTTCTGAGATTACAGGTATGAGTCACCATCCCTGGCCAGGATTGCTTGGGTTTAAATCTGGGCTCTGCCACCAGTTGTGGACCTTGGTAAAGTTAGTCATCTTTCTATACATCGACAACCTCCTGGAATAATAATAATGCCACCATTTCAAGGAGTTATTATGATAAGTAAATAGTCAGTAAAGCATTAAGCCCCACATCTAACCATAGTTAAGAGATAGAGGAGATAGTTAAAAAGATAATATCTTCTAAAACTAAAGTTTTGCATCATAACTGTGACTATAAAAATAAGGACTACGGGCTTTGCTAACTTCATCCAAAGTCCTGTTTTCTGTACAACATTTTAAGTTCCTCAATGGCAAGCACACCTCCCACCAGGTCTGCAGACTGCCCTTGAGGTGGTGAAGAGATACTAGAGGTGAACATGAGAATGAGAACTGGCAGAACTTGATGTGAAAAGTTTGCTGGAGGGAAGATGGTGCCGGCTTCCGTCATCCACAGCAGGACTGAATCACAGGGTGCAGGTTCCCCAAGAAGCATTTATGGAAGGAACGGGCCACAGCATCACCTCGACTGAATGGTTCTGGCCAGGATTTGTGTGCATGTGTTTTAAGAATTAAAATTGAGATATAATTCACATATCATAAAATTCACCCTTTCAAAGTGTACAATTCAGTGGTTTTTAGTACATTTCCAAGGTTGGGCAACCACCATCACTGTCTGATTCCAGGACATGTTCAACACCCCCAAAAAGAAACCACTTGCCAGGTTTTTGAAACGGCCAAATCCGTGCCAGAGTTGCCCATAGAGAAATAGTCTCTGTGATAAAGAAACTTACAATTTCCGCATGAGGTCTGAACTGTAAAGCTTATTTCCAGTGATTTTCTACCTCTCCCCTCCCTAGCCACCCCAGGTTAACTCTAGACTTTTAGTTTCTGCTGACCTAGAAGAATTTCCCCACAGTGGCATTGTCCTGTGTTCCAACACTGTTTCATGTTTCTGACATGCGTGTGTATTTCCTCGCCTTTTTGTGAAGTGAATACTTGTTATCCCGAGGTTAACTTGCTCTCTTATCAACCTTTTCTTTCCTCACTGTCTCTAATCCCTGCATACAAGAGAGGAAAGGATCATTCTAGCAGTCCCTTCTCCCCATATCCTCGACCTCTTCCCTTGCCCATTTCTCAGAACCCTCACCTGAACTTGTCTGAAATGGAACTGATTCAACTCACACCCAAACCAGCTCCTCTCTCGGGGTCTTTTATCTCAGGCAATGGGTGGATGAAACCACCAGCCATTCAGTCATTGATCTGGAGGCCCAAGCATTGCTCGTCACTTTTGTCTTCGCTGTTCCTCATCTGCACACTTCTCTTGGTTCAGAGCACCCTCACCTCTGGCCTGGCTTCTAAAATGAACTGGCATTGCCCTTCTTCCTTTCCATCCTCCACATTTCTTGAAATGCAAATCTGATTATGGTACCTCCTGGCTTACAATCCTCCTGTGGCTCCTGGTTGCTGTCTGGATGAAGTTCCACTTCCTTAATTTGGTTTTCAAGGCCTGTCTGTCAGATCCTGTACACCACTTTTTAAAATATATATTTTTGATTTCAATAGGTTTTTGGGGAACAGGTGGTGTTGGGTTATTTGAATAAATTCTTTAGTGGTGATTTTGAGATTTCGTATGCCCATCCCCCAAGCAGTGTACACCGCACCCAATGTGTAGTCTTTTATCCCTCCCCCCAACCCTTTCCCCCAAGTCCCCAAAGTCCATTATATCATTCCTTTGCCTTCGCATCCTCATAGCTTAGTTCACACTTATGGGAGAACATACAATGTTTGGTTTTTCATTCCTGAGTTACTTCACTTAGAATAATAGTCTCTAATTCCTTCCACGCTATTGGGAATGTCATTATTTCATTCCTTTTTATGGCTGAGTAGTATTCCATGGTGTGTGTATATATATATATATATATATATATATATATACATCACATTGCCTTTATCCACACATTGACTGATGGGCATTGGGCCTGGTTCTCTATTTTTGCAGTTGTGAATTGTACTGCTATAAACGTGTGTACAAGTATCTTTTTCATATAATGACTTTTTTTTCCCTCTGGATAGATACCCAGTAGTGGGATTGCTGGATCAAATAGTAGGTCTGCTCTCAGTTCCTTTGGGAATCTCCACACTGCTTTCCATATGTCCTAGTTTATATTCCCACCAATGGTGTAAAAGTGTCCCCTTTTTACCACATCCACGCCAACATCTGTTATTTTTGATGTTTTGACTATGGCCATTCTTGCAGGAGTGAGGTGGCATCATACTGTGGTTCTGATGTGCATTTCCCTGATCATTAGTGATGCTGAGCATTTTTTCCATGTGTTAGTCTGTGCACCCCTGGAACCTCCTCTCTCCCCACCTTCTCCGGGTCATGCCTTATCCTCCCTCTTGGTCATCATGCAGTTCCTCACCTAGATATCTGCATTCTAGTCTTACACACGCAGTTCTTTTTCCTGGAACCCTCTTCCTGCCATCTCCCTGCCTTTGCCCGTGAGTCCCTTTCGTCTAGCTAAACCCACTCAAAGTTTAGGTCTGGGCTTAGATGGTGCTTCTCCTGGGAAGCATTCCTGGAACCCCTTGCATGTGTTCCCAGAGTATAGAGCACTTCTCTTTCCACAGCAGAGACTGCCACGCTGTTTACCCACTGGCCTCAACAACAGCGCTCATCAGCAGGTCCCCAAGGCCTCCACAGTGGCAGGTACACAATGGGCACGCATCAGTATTTGTGGAGTAAATGAATGAGAGCAGTTCCAAGCTGGGGGGACGTTACAGTGAGAGGAGTTCTTGGGGCCAGGCTTCCAGGTTTCCCTCTGAACCCTCCCCAGATCCTCCACACATACTCCATCTACGCATAAGGCTGGGCTCTCAAAGCCCCCAAGATTTTCAAAGCCTCAAGAATAACTCCTTAATGGTAGAATTTCAAACTTTGTGACAGAAGACAAAAGCAGCAAATTTCAAGGGCAGGAATTCTTAATCACTCCTCCCTGATGACCTCCCACAGCTGAATTCCTGCATTTCTCCTTGCTAAGAATCGTATAGGAATGAGGGGTTTAATGGGTGCAGAGTTGTAGTTGGGGAAGAAGAAAAAGTCCTGGAGAGGAGATGAATGGTAGTGATGGGTACATCACAATGTGAATAAATTTACTTCATGCCACAGAATGGTACACTTCAAAATGGTTAAAATGAGCCAGGAACAGTGGCTCACACCTGTAATCCCAGCACTTTGAGAGGCCGAGGCGGGCGGATCACAAGGTCAGGAGTTTGAGACCAGCCTGGCCGATATGGTGAAATCCCGTCTCTACTAAAAGTACAAAAATTAACTGGGCCTGATGGTGTTTTCCTGTGGTTCCAGCTACTCGGGAGGCTGAGGCAGAAGAATTACTTGAACCCGGAAGGCAGAGGTTGCAGTGAGCCAAGATCATACCACTGCACTCCAGCCTGGGTAACAGAGCAAGACTCTGCCTCAAAAAAGAAAAGGTTAAAATGGCAAATTTTATGTTGCATATATTTTAGCACAATAACAAAACAATAATTTTATAGGCTGT
The DNA here is from genome assembly GCA_031835075.1 of Saguinus oedipus. Lineage (NCBI taxonomy): Eukaryota > Metazoa > Chordata > Mammalia > Primates > Cebidae > Saguinus > Saguinus oedipus. The sequence continues at coordinate 53,558,707 of CM063171.1, read as the reverse complement.
GGTTATGATCCTGCAAGTGTGAAACTTAGCAAAAAGATGAGTTTCTTCTTCTGTGAAATGGGTACAATCATTCATTCAACAAATACTTCTCAAGCATTCTTTATGAGAAGACAAGATGGTATTACAGTTAAAAACTCAGACTCTAGAGGCTGGTGGCCTGAATTTGAATCTTGACTCTGAGGATCTCTCACTGCTGGGAAATGGGCAAGTCAAATTTTTCTCTATGCCTTAGTTTTCTCATCTGGAAAATAAAGACAGTATTTCCTCTGTCATTGGGATTGTTGTGAGAAATCTTATATGAAAATAGAACAGAGTCTGGCACAAGATAAACGCTGTTATCATCATCATTATCATCATTATTTGCTTGAGTTAGTGTATAAAAATACATAAACAGTATGCAGCATAACATAAGTGCTACCTATAATTATTATTTGTTATTTTGTGCCAGGCACCATTCTAGAAGGTGGAGATACAGCAATGAACTCTTGCCTTCCTGGAGCTTACCATTTAGAGAGGGAAATGGCCAATAAATAGGGAAATGTATAGTATGGCAGGTAGGAGTTAATATCTGTCTCACAGTATTATAAGAAAGTTACATGAGGTAATATATGCAAAGTGGCAGATACAGTCAGAATCTGTCTGAAAATGGGCACCTAGTAAGTAAATGTTAACTCTCCTCTTCTCCCTGGTCTCCTCTCTCCCCCTCCTTCTCTCCTCTCCTTTACCTATTCTCTCTTTGGAGAGAAACCAGCCAAAAGACAGGCAGTCAGGGGTGCCCCTGGACATCAGCAGAGAGGGCTGGTGGAACATCGGGCCAGGGCTTCCATAGGCTGGCTGCAATTTCTGTGGCAGGTAGTTTCTATCTTGCTGCTTTAGGGGAAATATGAATCATTGGTTGTTGTTTGGTTTCTATTTCCTGGGAGGCTGCAAGCCCAGGAAATCTGTGGTTTGAGCATCAGTGCGGAGATCAAATGAGATGGCTATTAGCAACACAGTGTGTTGCTGGGACCACTGACAAAGTTCTCTTGAGCCAAATGACTCACCTTGAGCTGGCTCCTTGGCCCTCTTTCTCCTGATTGCATTCAGCTTATGAAATGAGTTGAATTTCCTGGCCCAGGGTGACTCTTTCTTAGCCATGCTGGGTGGTAGAGCACATCTGGACCATGACGGAGCAGGGGTCCAGCCTGAGTTATTATCCCCATTGTGCACACGATGGAAAGGTGGTCCTGGGTCTCCAATTCTTCCACTACACAACATGCTGTTGGCCCAAGTGCTGAGTAGATCCTATCACAACCAGTCCTGGGACAACCGAACACTGGCCACCACAACCTCACCACTGCTGACCTTGGTTGAAGTCCACTTACTTGATCTAGTTATATTCCATTATAATGAACATTACAATGAAACAATCAGGACAACCTCAGGGAGCTTTGGAAAGGAGAATTAACCAGTTATTGCAAAAAATAAAAGAGAGAGAGAAATCCAGAGAAAGATCGATACAGATGGCAGATGTTAAGAGAAATATGTTCAAGTGTTTCCACATCATTCTTCCTTTGGGTCTCGATTCTCTTTCATACCGTTCCTATGACCCAAGGAAACCTCCATGAACATTAATTTGAAAGTGAAGGAAGAAGGAGCCTCCATGACAGAGGAGCCATCCAATCCTCTCCAGCATGGCAGATTTGGCACAGGACAAAGAAGAATGATGTCATGATCAAGACACAGAGGGGAGTTGGGGGAGCTCTGGGGCAAATGCAGCAAAATGCTGACATCTGTTTTATCTCAGCGGCGGGTATGTGGCTGTTATGTGATTTTGTACTTTTCTGTATTTTTGAAATATCTCATACTAAATCAAGAAGTGTGGAATTCGAAGTCCCAAAATCTGAGCTCAAATTTCACCTCCCTGAATAGGCCACTCAGTTTCTGAATGTATGGATCTATCAAATGTGCATAATCCCAGTACTTTGGAAGACTGAGGCGGGTGGGTCACAAGATCAGGAGATCAAGACCAGCCTGGCCAAGACGGTGAAACCCTGTCTCTACTAAAAATACAAAAATTAGCCTGGCATGGTGGCAGGTGCCTGTAATCCCAGCTACTCGGGAGGTTGAGGCAGGAGTATCACTTGCACCCAGAAGGGGGAGGTTGCAGTGAGCCAAGATTGCACCACTGCACTCTAGCCTCGGTGACAGAGCAAGACTCCATCTCAAAAAAAAAAAATTGGATAACAATAAGCAATTCATAGGTTTACTGTGATACTCAGGCAAGATAAAACATTTGAAGCATTTTGTAAATTAAGAATCACCCCCAAAAAGAAATCCCATATCCCGTTGCAGTCACATGCTGCTCCTCCTTTCCTCCCAGGCAGCTACTAATATGCTTTCTTGTCTCTGCAGATTCACCTCTTCTGGACATTTCATATGAGTAGAATCATATGATATTGGGCCTTTGACAACTTGCTTCTTTCATTTAGTATAAGGTTTTTCAAGGGTCATTCATGCTACAGCATGTATTGATACTTCATTGCTTTTTATTACTAAACTATATTCTGCTGCATGGATCCAGAACATTTCATTCATCCACTCACCAGCTAATGGACATTAGAGCTGCTTCTACTCTGAGGCTATTATGAATGATGCTGCTATGAACATTCACATACAAGTTTTTGTAGATGGATGTTTTAATTTATCTTGGGTACATACCCAGAGGCTGCTAGATGTTTCAACATTTCAGTAGAACCAGAACCGATACATTTCTGTCTCTTTCTCTGGGCTCTCTTTTTTCTCTCTCCTTTTTTTCTCCTTGTGTGTGTGTGTATATGTTTGTGTGTGCACTCAATTAGAAAATATTGACTCTCCAAAATGTCAGATGGATCAAAATACAAAACATACTTAGAGACCAGTTTTCAAAGTTTGATATAGACCTTAATTCTTTTGTCTGAGAGAGGGGAGAAGTAAAGCAGCTGACTCTCATGGATCATTTAGCTTTAAAACTTATCATCATCATCATGACTATTGTTTTTTTTTTTTTGGTTTGTTTTGTTTTTTGGAGGCAGTCTCTTGCTCTGTTGCCCAGGCTGGAATGCAGTGGTGTGATCATAGCCGTATATCTTTTTCTTACTGAATAATAATAATAATAATAATAAAATGTTCTGCTGTACAGAACATTTAATTAATCCTTTCACCAGTTGATGGGCAACTGGCGAATGGATGAAAAACTTCAGCTTTGAACTCCTGAGCTCAAGTGATCCTCCTGCCTCAGCATCCCAAGTAGGTAGGACTGCAGGTGTGCTGCCACCGCACCCAGCTCATTTTTAAACTTCTGCTATGTTGACCAGGCTGGTCTTGAACTCCTGGCTTCAAGGGATCCTCCCACCTTGGCCTTCCAAAGTGTCGGGATTAGAGACATGAGCCAGCATCCCCAGCTCTAGGTTTGTATTAATCTCCCAGATAAACGAGTATTCATTTGTAAATAAACTCACTTTTATTTCCCAAGAGATTTGAGGTGGCTTACAATATAAACCTGAAAAGACAGCTACAAATCAGTTCAGAAAGTGAACTCACCACCATACAGGAACCTGAGCAGAGAGTGTTAGTAGGGGCCTCACATTTTATGCTTTGCTCCCTGGCAGGTGCACACATAGGTATGGTTAGGAGGGTGTGCAAACCCAGGGCAGCGGAGACTTCGGGACCACTGGTCACAGCCACTCACTGAGGGAGACACTGTATTTTGAATTTGTATTGTGTGCTCCAGGATGAAAGTCAGGCTCCTTCCTTTGGGAGGCTCATCGTCTGGTCTGGGAAGCACACAGGTCCACACAATTAGAACCCAGGGTACAAAATGCAAATGTAACTGGTAGCTCAGAGGAGTGGTGAAATGTGGTGGTGACAGGTGAGGGCCCACAGGCCCAGAAAAACTCTTCTGGAGGTAATGGCTGAGCTGTCTGAAGTCATGTGACCTGGTGGTTCCATCACTGATAGGCTATGTGGCACAGGACAAGTTATTTCATTTTAACGAACTTAGTTTCCTCATCTGACAATGGGGACAAGATAATTGAAGTGCTTAGCACAGTGCTCAATAGATATTATCTATGGTTATTTTATCAGTGTTCCTTAGTGTTTCCTCTTCTGGGCTAAATTGTGTGTGTGTGTGTGTGTGTGTGTGTGTGTGTGTGTGTGTGCCTGTATCTGTATCTGTAATGGGTTGGTTATGCCTGAGACTAGAGCCTTTGGAAGCATTTCTTATCTGGGGCTGCAAATGTACTAGATTCTCAGAGTGAGTTTCATAGTGTCAGCTGTCCAATGGGAATGGTCAAGACCAAAGAGCCAGAGAACAGGGTCGATAGGCCAGTATCCAGCCAAGAAATTAGACATAGATGACATAGGGAACCATGGTTCGGAAGTAAACAGGATGAATGTTCTAGATAAACACCTGTGTGTCTATCAAGTGCTGTTAATCGTGTGTTTGCAGGTGACACAGGGACAATTGAGGGTAATAATGAGCCAAAGAAGGAATGGACAGAATTAGCCCAATGGAAGAGAGAGGGAATGTTACCCCAGGTGAAGGAAGCAGGATGTGTGAGGGAGACAGGCTTGGGAGAACCTGCCCTGTTTTGGAGCAATGAGCAACTTGGTAGGTCCGGAGAATGGGAAACTTTGCAGGGAGACAGAGGCTGAGAAGGCAATGGGGGCCAGCTCTTGGGGGCTGTGGAGGTCAAGCTGAGCAATCTGCTCTTCATTCTGAGCATAAGAGGGGCCAGGGAAGGAACTGGAGAACAGGGCTGGCAGTGTCAGATTCCGGATTGAAAAGTTCCTCTGGCTGTGGTGTGGACCTTGAGCTGTGGGAAGACAATCTGACAGCAGCAATTGCAATTCTGTGGGAGCAGAGAAGGTGCTTATGTTGAACAAGGGTAATAGTTCCGTGATTTATTATGCTAGCGATGATGGTGATGCCAGCGTTCTGGAGCAAGTTGAAAAGCAGATCCAGGGCTCAAACCCAGTGGAAAATGTTCAGGAAGGGAAAGTTTGAAAAAGTCTTCAAGTAAAGAAAAAATTGACACTGAAACAAAGAAGCAAGGGGAAATTTTCATAAAAAGAACCACCAAAGTCAACTCTGTGAAAGTAAAAATGAGAATACGTCTCTGGATAACCTTTACTTATTCCAAAACTGAGACAAGAGGCACCTTCATTTTCAATATGGAAGCAAGGACCTCTTTGTTGCTCTGGGCAACCTGTGGCAACCTGTTGCTATGATCAGCTTGTATGAAATGCTTCGTGAATATTCATCCCTCCTCCGATTAGTGCCTTTTCATTTCCTGTTGCTACTGTGATAACTTCCCATTTGTTCTGTGGCTTAAAGCAACACAAATTTATTATTTTACGGTTTGGGAGCTCAGAAGGTGACATGGGTCTTAATGGAGTTATAAGGGCCAAGTCAGCAGGTCTGTGCTTTTTTTTTTCTGAGTGTCCCAGTTTCCAGGGGCCTGAATTCCTTGGCTCACGGCCCCTTCTTCCATCTTCAAAGCCAGCAACTGCCTCACTCCAACCTCTGTTTCCGTCATCATATCCCCTTCTCTGATTCTGGTTCTTCTGTCTCCCCCTTTCACTTATAAGGACACTTGTAGAATCCAGGGTATTCTCCTGACCTCAGGACCCCTAATGTAATCACACCTGCCAAGTCCCTCTGGTCATGTATTCGCAGGTTCTGTTGACTAGGATGTGGACATTTTGCAGGGCTGTTATCCTGCCTATTCTGGTGCTTTTGCTTATCATGGAATGGAAGTAATAAGAAATGGGCTTACATGGCAGCGAGGCAATGTGTGGTGATGGTTCAACCTCAACTGGTTGGGCCAGGCTTCCTGGGTTTGCATGCTGTGTCTCCCAACCGCTAGCCTACTGGTCTTTGTTCATTTCCTCATCCAGCAACGGGACCTTAATCAGACCCACGTCATAGAGTTGCTCTGAGAACCAATTAAGTGCCAGTATATATCAATAACTTCAAATAGTAACCGGCACATAGTAAGTGCTCATTAGAAACTGGCCTTTTTTTATCTAATAAGTGGGTATTATATAATCCTTTTGTTCTGCGATTGAATTTGATGATAATAGCAACATCTGCGTTGTGTGTATGGAGGAATTTGTGTGTTCAGGATAAATACTTAGGTGAATATTATTTTAAGTGAAAAAGTTAGACGCAAAAGAGCATGTATTATATCATTCTGTTTACAAAGTTAAAGAATTGGGCTGGGCGTGGTGGCTCATGCCTATAATCCCAGCATTTTGGGAGGCCCAGGTGGGCAGGTCACTTGAGGTCAGGAGTTCGAGACCAGCCTAGTTAACATGGTGAAAACTTGTCTCTACTAAAAATACAAAAATCAGCCATGTGTGGTGGTGTAGCCTGTCGTCCCAGCTACTTAAGAAGCTGAGGCAGGAGAATCGCTTGAACCTGGGAGGTGGAGGTTGCAGTGAGCTGAGATTGTGCCACTGCACTCCAGCTTGGGCGACAGAGCAAGACTCTGTCTCAAAAAATAATTTAAAGAATGGGACAAACAAATGTATGCTCAGGGTGTTGGTTAGCGGAAAAGTTTACATAGCAAGCCTGAGACTGGTATCCCTAGAAAGGTCTGCTTGCAAGGTTAGCAGTTAGCTGGCATCTGGGAATTTGGCTTTGAGAGTATTCTCAGTGAATATTTAATTGACAAGCACGTTTCACCGTGCCTAGACAGTATGGTTTATACTGAGTATCTGCCTTGAATTTTGTATGTGGTAGGCCAAGTGTGCCTTTATGATCAGAGCCCATTAAAACTTTGGGTACTAAGTCTCTAACGAGATTCCCTGGTAGACCACAGTTTATACATGTAGTCTCCTCTCATTGCTGGGAGAGTGAAATGGGTCTTGCATGATTCCATTGGGAGAGGACTCTTGGTGCTGGCTCCTGCTTTCCTCTGGACTTTGCTCCCTACACTTTTCCCCTTTGCTGATTTTGCTTCTTATCTTTTCACCGTAATAAATTATAGCCATGAGTATGACTATGTTCTGAGTCTCATGAGTCGTCCTGGCGAGTCATTGAAACTGGATGGTCTTGGGCACTTCCAATGCTGATGTTACCTGGATAATTGATTGAAAATGGACACAAGAAAACCCTCTGTGGAGGTGGGGTTGTTCTCTCTCTTGATTTGGTTGGTAGAGGAGTGTGTATATGTAATCATAATTGAGTGGCACACTTGAAACAATCACTCTATACATTTTTTTTTCTTGAGACAGAATCTTGCTCTGTTGCCCAGGCTGGAGTGCCATGGTTCAACCATAGCTTACTGCAACCTTGACCTCCTGGGCTCATGTGATCCTCCCACCTCAACCTCCTCAGTAGCTAGGACTACAGGTGTGTGCCACTGTGCCTGGCTATTATTTTTATTTTTAGTAGAGACAGGGTCTTGGTATGTTGCCCAGGCTAGTGCTAAACTCGTGGGCTCAAGTGATCCTTCTGCCCCAGTCTCAGCCTCCCAAAATGCTGGGTTTATAGCCATCATGCATGGCCACACTCTATACATTTCAATATATGTATGCTATTTCTCAAGAAATTGATCTGCAAAATCCCAAACAAAACTGACAGTCATTTCTCAATGCAACAGGCATTGATTGACAGCTTACTCTAGACATAGCTAGTAAATATCTTCTGCTCCTGTATTCAAGGAGATTACCCATAGGCTAATGTCTTCAAACCCCCTGAAGACTGTCCACAAAGTACTTGGGTAAGGATAGTTTTGAGGCTCCTTCTGGAGCCCTGGAAGAGAGGCATGCATATCCCAGCAGCTTCTCTCTTTCCATAAATCCTTTTCCTTTTTCTCACTGCAGAAAAGGAAGACACACGCCCTCACCTATTTCTAATCATATCACAGTGCATTATCCATGATGTGAAAGCCTCTTGGGTACCAAACTCAGGTCCAATGTGAGTTATCATTTTGGGAAACCCTCATGTAATTATTAATCCAAGTCCCATGTCTAGGACCTGCCTTTCCCCTTCTTATTTTGCTCATAGGGACCAGGTTTTGGCTTAGAAGTTGGGTATCTTAGCCCATGAAGGGATGTTTCCAATCAAGATAAATTGTAGAATGGAGGGGCAGCACCACCTTCTAAACCAGCACTGCTCTTAAATGGTTTGCTGCTCTCAAGGGAGATTTTCATGAGAGCAAAGCAAAGCAAGCAGCAAATGCTACAAGTAGCTTATTTCCATATGCTTGAGGGCAAGTGATTCTTTCTAGCTACTCTATTCAGGTATTGGAACAGTGAGTGCACATAGTAAGTGCTCAATAAATATTGACTATAATTATCTGATAAACAGGTACTGTATAATCCATTTGCTCCAGTGTTTGAATTTGATTATGAATGGCAGCATCTGTTGAGTGTGTATCTGTGTATGTGTGTGTGTGTGTGTGTGTGTTTGTGTGTGTGCATGGGTGTATTGGGGAATTTGTGTGTTTAAGAAAAGCCTTCTTCTTAGGACTTGTTATTGGTTGTTAAGGAAAGCACTTGACAACAGTTGAACCCTGCAGGTTAATTAATGATGCTGACTCTTCAATAAAATGTAGCAATGTTTTCTGGAACTATTTAAGATTTCCACAATAAAACCTGCAGATATAATTTTAGGTTATGTCTTTCAGAGTTTGTGTCTACTATTCCATGAGGTATAGATTTTATCAAATCATGCATTTTCTTTTCTCTTTCTTTCTTTTTTTTTTTGGCAGAGTCTTGCTCTGTTACCCATGCTGGAATGCAGTGGTGCAATCTTGGCTCGGTGAAACCTCCACCTTCTGGGTTCAAGAGATTCTCTTGCCTCAGCCTCCCAAGTAGCTGGGATTTCAGGTGCATGCCACCACACCCGGCTGATTTTTGTATTTATGGTAGAGATGAGATTTCACTATGTCGACCAGGCTAATCTCAAGCTCCTGACTTCAAGTGATTCACCTGCCTTGGCCTCCCAAAGTGCTGGGATTATAGGCGTGAGCCACTGTGCCCGGCCGAAATCATGCATTTTCTACTTCTTCTTTGGCACATGTGGCAGGTTGGATCAGTTTTAGCAGTATAGAGATATACTTTGTTTTCTATTTAATAACTTCAATAAACAGAAAAGTTTGAGCATGAAGACTAATAAAATTATTTATGGTTTTTTTTTTTTTTTTTTTTTTTTGAGACAGCGTTTCTCTCTTGTTGCCCAAGCTGCAGTACAGTGGCACAATCTCGACTCACCACAACCTCCACTTCTGGGGTTCAAGTGATTCTCCTGCTTCAGCCTCCCGAGAAGCTGGGATCACAGGTGTGTGCCACCATGCCTGGCTACTTTAGTACTTTTAGTAGAGACGGGGTTTTCCACGTTGGTCAGGCTGGTCTCGAACTCCCAACCTCAGTTGATCCACTCACCTCGACCTCCCAAAGTGCTGGGATTACAGGCATGAGCTACTGCGCCCTTGCCCTGTTGCCCAGGCAGGAGTATAGTAGTGTGATCACAGCTCACTGTAGCCTCAAACTTCTGGCCTCAAGTGATCCTTCCACCATGGCCTCCCAAAGCACTGGCATTATGGATGTGAGCCCTTTGCTCAGGTATTTCTTATTTTTAAACATGATTCTCATTTATGCCCAAGGTCACACATCAGAGTTATATGCACACACTCACACAGCTTCAGGAAAGACTATCTTGCCTTCTATCACATTTCTGGCTTCATAAATAACATAATTTTAATAACGGAGTATACCATTTTATTGCAAATCAAGTTATGAGAAACAGTGTTCTTACCCTGTTTAATATGAATAAAATTAATTAAATCATATCAGTATCAATGTGAACTTGACTGCTCTTTAGTAATCTATCTTATATGATGCATGCAAATTTATTTCTCAGTGGTTTTTATAATATTCTTCAAAATGAATATTAAGACATTTACTTAAATTGAACAATAAAGTCATACTTTTAATGACAAGAAATATATCTAATTTGGCTGATTGACTTGAAAATTAGGTTATATGATGAAACATTTTTCATCAGTTGAATGAGCCAAATCAGTAGCTCCAAGATTTTGACAAAATTTTATTTAAGGTCCACAAGATGAAAGCATTAATGTTAGTTCTATTACAAAAGATGTGTAAGTAAAAATTTTTTATTTTCTCAATTTGTTCTGAGACAGATTTAATAATATGCCTCTAAGTGTACGGATAGCAGGTAAAATAATACTTATTTAAAAGTCTTGCCCTTTTTAGTGTACTTCAGAGAATGAGACATTAAACAATAAATCTGTTCTCAAGTTGAATGATTTCTAATTATTTGCTTTTGACAAAACTGTAGGGAGACCTAACCAAAGCGATAGATCCTTAAGATTTATTTATTTATTTTATGTTTTGGACATACCATCTAGAAGGATTTCAAAGAATTGTTTGTCAGTGCTTTAAGAAAATTATTTCCCTTCTTATCTATTTTTTTACGTGTGTGTGTGTGTGTGTGTGTGTGTGTGTGTGTGTGTGTGTGTTTCAGATTCTTGCTCTGTCACCCAGGCTGGCTGGAGTGCAGTGGTGCCACCTCAGTTCACTGCAACCTCCGCTTCCTGGGTTCAAACGATTTTCATGCCTCAGCCTCCCAAGTAGCTGGGATTACAGGCAAATACCATCCTGCCCAGCTAATTTATTTTTTTTTATTTTTTGAGATGGAGTCTCACTCTATCACCTAGGCTGGAGTTCAGTGGCGTGATCTCAGCTCATTGCAACCTCTGCCTCCCGGGTTCAAGTGATTCTTCTGCCTCAGTCTCCCAGGTAGCTGGGATTACAGGCATGTACCACCACACCCAGCTAATTTTTCTGTGTTTGTAGTAGAGACAGGTTTTCATCATGGTGTCCGGGCTGGTCTTGAACTCCTGACCTCAGGTGATCTGCCCACCTCAGCCTTCCAAAGTACTGGGATTATAGGTATCATTGCCCCGCCCCCACCTACTTATTTATGGGAAGAAACATTCTCAGTGTTCACATCTATGAAAAAGAAAAGAAGGAATAGAAAGGGTTCTAGACTTCATCTCTTTCCAGTAGTATGTAATAGTTATTTGTGAGTATATGAACTTGTTAGCAGTAAATATCTCCATCAATCTAATTGAGATGTATTAAAATTACAATCATACATCAAAGTTAAAATATATTTGTGTTGCTTTGTTCAGTTGTGTACTACTAATAACTTGTGATACTTACATCTAGAAGATCTTTTTTCTTTTACATTTAGAGCCTAGTTGTCAGAGGAAAAGTATCTGTATTCACATATGTGTTACAGAGTACAATAAGATGACCAAAAAAAGACTCTAACACATAGAAACACATTAGAATAAAATTCTGAGGGGGAAGAAAAACAGAAATAGAGTCTGAAGGGCATAGTCAGGCAACACTGCCCTTCAGACTAGTTTGCTTGATTCTGTTAAACATGACTCTTCTCAAAGTGTATTTACCCAGCACCCATATAGTATTCACTGTGTACCTGGCACTGTTCCAGTTGCCTTACAAATATTAGCTATTTAAGCATCATAAAAAACCCTATGAGTTAAGTAACAATGTAATCCCCATTTAACAGATGAGGAAACTGAGGCATAGTGAGATTAAGTAACTTGCTAAAGGTCACACAGATAATAAATGGTAGAACCAGGACTTCTTATACATTGGTCTCTTTTTAAAAAGCGGAGCAGAAAGAAGTTATTGCAGTGAATGCTATATTTAAGTGAATGCTCATCAGAATTCTTTTTTTGAGACAGTCTCACTCTGTCACCAGGTGCCAGGCTGGAGTGCAGTGGCACAATCTCGGCTCACTGCAACCTCCGCTTCCTGGGTTCAAGCAATTCTCCTGCCTCAGCCTCTTGAGTAGCTGGGAACACAGGTGAGCACCACCACGACCAGCTAATTTTTGTATTTTTTTAGTAGAGACGGGGTTTCATCATGGCCTCAATCTCTTGACCTCGTGATCCGCCCACCTCAGCCTCCCAAAATGCTGGGATTATAGGCGTTAGCCACCACGCCCAGCCAGAATTCTTTGTCTCCAGTCCTATTTCTTGCTCTCTTTTTTCTTTTTCTTTTCTTTCTTTCTTTCTTTTTTTTTTTTTCCTGAGGCAGTTTTGCTCTTGTCGCTGAGGCTGGAATGCAATGGTGCCATCTCAGCTCACTGCAACCTCTGCCTCCCAGGTTCAAGTGATTCTCCCGCCTCAGCCTCCTGGGTAGCTGGGATTACAGGCACGTGCCACCTGGCCCAGCTAATTTTGTATTTTTAGTAGAGACAGGATATCACCATGTTGGCCAGGCTTGTCTTGAACTCCTGACCTCAGTTGATCTACCGTCTCAGCCTCCCAAAGTGCTGAGATTACCACCGCGCCCTGCCCCAGTCCTGTTTCTATACCCAACCTTTGCATGGCTTACAAATAGACTGGATTTACCTGTGGGGATCCCAGAAATCTAGTACAGAATTGAGAGGCATTGGGATTGAATCTCAGTGGCCTGGTTATTGACGCTGGCATTCACAGCCTGTGAATCACCATACAAATGTCTTATTCAGAAGCTGAGGTGGAGACGGAGGGAGGCTGGATAATTAGTATTGCAGGTCACTAGTAAAAGGCCTCAGAAAGCATCAAACCATCCCAAGAAATTATTTTTCCTGGCCTTCTCCATACAGCCTCATAATTCCAATTTCAGATGTTTGGAGTGGGCAAAATGCTCTTACGATTTCCTTTGCAGCAATGAGGAAAGCACATTACACTGACAGCGGTGTTGAGAAGGGAAACCATTTTTCTTCCATCTGCTGCCTCTAACTTCCAAACAGCTTCCATTAAATTTGCCATTTGACACAGGCAGAGTGTGGCAAAAGACATAGCAAGAACTTTGAGAGTGAAAAATACATTATGAAGTGTGCCACTAAAGAAAAACCACTTTAAAAAATACAAGCCCTTCTTGAAAAAACCAATTTCTCCTTCCTGCAAAACAACATCACTATCCTTTTTTACTTTTGGAGACAGAATCTCACTCTACCCCCTAGGCTGGAGGGCAGTGGCATGATCCCGGCTCACTGCAACCTCTGCCTCCGAGTTCAATTGATTCTCCTGCCTCAACCTCCCAAGTAGCTGTGTTTATGGCAAGTGCTGGCTAATTTTTGTATTTTTAGTAGAGACAGGGCTTCACCATGTTGGCTAGGCTAGTCTCAAGCTCCTGATCTCAGGTGATCTGTCCGTCTTGGCCTCCCGGTGTGCTGGGGTTACAGGTGTGAGCCACCACGCCTGGCCCAACATAACTATCTTTTAAAAAAGTTCTTCATTTATAGACAGATTGGTATCTGTTACTGTGCCTTTTGACAAAATATACTTCTGGGCAACTTTGGGACTTTTCCATGTCCTTAATATTGCATAGGATACTCTGGAGCTCTGAGCCAGTCCCACATCCTGGACCTGGCCTCCCACTTCAGTCCGTTACGGGGATTGACAAAGATCATCTCCTTTCACCAAAACTTGACTTGGCCTCCCCTGAGTCCTCTGCCTGACTGGTCCTGAGGTCCCGACCTTGGGCTTTTCTTTCTGTCCTTGTAGAATCCAGTTTGAGCAAGAATCCTACTAAATCAGTTTAGCAAAATCCCCCACCCTTCGTATCTGGCCACCTGCCGTGATAGCTTATCACCCTGGCCTGCCTTCAGCAAAAATCCTACCAAGACAGGAACTCTCCATCCTTGATGTTTTGTTTTAGTAATTTTTCATCCACTGCCCCTGCCCTGCTCCTTGGCTGTCAGTCCCTGCTTGCTGCCACAGTCAGAGTTGAGTCCAATTCTCTCCCCCAGTGCTATTCCATTGCAGTGATCCCTGTACCTACAGCCATGGGCCCCTTGAATAGTCCACAGTACTGTCTTTAACAAGTGTTTGGATACATTTCTTCTTCTTTTTTTTTTTTTGAGATGAAGTCTCACTTTGTCACTCAAGCTGGAGAGCTGTGGCATGATCTTGGACTGCAACCTCTGCCTCCCAGATTCAAATGATTCCCCTGCCTCAGACTCCCAAGTAGCTGAGACTACAGGCACCTGCCACCATGCTTGGCTAATATTTCTTTCTTTTTTTTTTTTTTGAGATGGAGTCTCACTCTGTTGCCGAGGCTGGAGTGCAGTGGCACGATCTTGGCACACTACAAGCTCCACCTCCAGAGTTCTAGTGATTCACATGCCTCAGTTTTTTAAGTTGCTGGGACTACAGGCATATGCCACCTTAACTGGCTAATATTTTGTATTTTTAGTAGAGATGGGGTTTCACCATGTTGGCCAGGCTGGTCTTGAACTCCTGACCTTCAAGTGATCTGCCCGCCTCAGCCTCCCAAAGTGCTGGGATTACAGGCGTGAGCCACCGCACCTGCCTACATTTTTTTCTTTAACAGGACAGACCACACGGGCTATTATCAATCCTGGTAAGAAGGCTGCTGGGATCAGCCAGGTCCTAGCCCGCCGCTAACCAGACTTAAATGTTTTAGAAAGATTTTCCAGCACTTCAGTTTTACTGCAAAAGATTAAATTGCCGTCTAGTTGTCTGAATTGGGAGCATCAAAAGAGCTGGAGTGAAAAACAAACTGGCTTTAGGGGAGCTGTGCCAGTTTCAGGCCCTACCAGTAGCACTGGACAGCCCTGTCTGTGAGTGATGGGACAGGTGGTTAATAACAAGAATGAGCAATTATTAACAAGAACGTGCGCTCTGACTCTTTCCTGTTCTCTGCCTTGCAAAAAGGGATTGAATATGGTCATGTGCCACATCACAAAGTTTCTGTGTATGATGGGTGTCCTATAAAATCACAATGGAGCTGAAAATTTCCTATCGCCTAGTGACATAGCAGTGCAATACGTTACTTACATGTTTATGAGTAAGTACAATTATCAATTGATGATTGGTGATGCTGGTTTAAACAAACTTTCTGCTCTGCCAGTCCTATAAAAATCTACACATACAATATGGAATTATGTACAGTACATAATACTGGATAATAATAAAGTGACTGTGTTACTGGTTTCTGTATTTGCTATACTATATTTTTATTGTTATGTTAGCGTGTACTCCAACTTATGTACAAAGAAAAGTTAACTGTAAAGCAGCCACAGGCAGGTCCTTCAGGAGGTGCCCAGAAGAAGGTATTGTTATCATAGCGGATGACAGTTCCATGCATGGCATTGCCCCAAAGACATTCCAGTGGGATGAGCTGTGGAAGGAGAAGACAGTGATATTGATGATCCTGACCCCGTGGAGGTCTACACTAATGTGTATGTGTGTCTTAGCTTTTAACCAAGAGTAGGCCAGGTGGTACCTCACACCAGTAATCCCAGGACTTTAGGAGGCTGAGGCAGGAGGATCGCTTGAGCTCAGGAGGTCAAGTCCAGTCTAGGCAACATAACGAGACCCTCGTCTCTACAAAAAAATAAAAAATTAGCCAGATGTGGTGGGGCATGCCTGTAGTCCCAGCTATTTAGGAGGCTGGGACAGGAGGGTTGCTTGAACCCAAGAGGTTGAGGCAGAAATGAGCCGTGATTGGGCCACTGCACTCCAACCAGGGTGACAGAGGAAGATCCTGTCTCAGGAAAAAAAGTAAAAAAGTTTAAAAAGTAAAACAGATTTAAAAAATATTAAAAAGATTTTAGAATAAGGATATAAGGAAAATATTTTTGTACAGCTATACAACATGTGTTTATTGTTTTGTTTTGTTTTGGTTTGGTTTTTTTTTTTTTTTTTTTTTGAGACAGAGTCTTGCTCTGTTGCCAGGTGCCAAGCTGGGTGGGGTACAGTGGCACAATCTCGGCTCACTGCAACCTCCACCTCTCGGGTTCAAGCAATTCTCCTGCCTCAGCCTCCCAAGTAGCTGGGATTACAAGTGTGCATCACCATGCCCAGCTAATTTTTGTATTTTAGTAGAGACGGGGTTTCACCATGTTGGCCAGGATGGTCTCAATCTCTTGACCTTGTGATCCGCCCGCCTCAGCCTCCCAAAGTGCTGGGATTACAAGCGTGAACCACCGCACCTGGCCACAATATGTGTTTTAAGCTAAATGTTATTATGAAAGAGTCAAAAAGTTTAAAAGATCAACAAGTTTAACATGTAAGAAAACTACAGTAAGCTAAAGTTAATAGATCCTTGAAGAAAGAACAAAAATTTGAATAAATGTAGTGTATCCTAAGTTACAGCATTTATAAAGTCTGCAGCAGTGTATAGTAATGTGCTAGGCCTTCACATTCACTCACCACTCAGTCACGCAGAGCAACTTACAGCCCTGTGAGCTTCATTCATGGTAAGTGCCTTATGCAAGTATTCCATTTTTTATCTTTTAGACCATATTTTTACTGCATATGTTCTATGTTTAGATACACACATGCTTCCCAATGTGTTCCAATTGCCTACAGTACTCAGTACAGTCACACACTATACTGGTTTGCAGCCTTGAAATTGGTGTGTAACCTATTACTGAGCCATATAGCCTAGACGGGTAGTAGGTTGTGCTATCTAGGTTTGTGTAGGTACACTCTGCGATGTTCACACAAGAATGAAATTGCCTAGCAGTGCATTTCTTAGAACATGACCCCATTGTTAAGGGACTCATGACTATAATAAAAAGTTGAAGACCAGGCACTGTGGCTCATGCCTGTAATCCCAGCACTTCGGGAGGCTGAGGCAGACATCACAAGATCAGGAGTTCGAGACCAGCCTGGCCAGTATGGTGAAACACCATCTCTACTAAAAATACAAAAAATTAGCTGGGCATGGTGACACATGCCTGTAGTCCCAGCAACTCGGGAGGCTGAGGCAGGAGAAGTGCTTGAACCCAGCAGGTGGAGATTGCAGGGAGCTGATATAGTGCTACCGCACTCCAGCCTGGGCAACAGAGCAAGACTCTGTCTCAGTGAAATAAAATAAAATAAAAATAAAAAATAAAAAGTTGAGACACTGAAGGGAAGAGGATATTCTTTGTGGCCTAAGAATATAGAGAGAGGGATGAAGGCTATCGCATTAGATAGGGGAGAATTTAGGAGTTAATTCTCCTAAAGAGAAAGATGTAAATCAGAGATTAAAATATTTTTTAAAATTTCCTTTGATTGTTTAGATGTGCTTCTTTGAAGGTAAACTTGCACTGATACTTGATGGGTCACACAGACTTACAGTGAAAAAGAGCTTCAGGAAAATCAGAAGAGAAATCTGAGCAATAATTAAAAACACATTGTATTAGTCTGTTCTCACACTGCCAATAAAGACATATCTGAGTCTGGGTAATTTACAAAGAAAAGAGGTTTAATGGACTCATGGTTCCACGTGGCTAGAGAGGCCTCATAATCATGGCAGAAGTCAAAGGAAGAGCAAAAGGACGTTTTACATGGCAGCAGGCAGGAGGGCGTTTAGAAACTGCCCTTTCTAAAACCATCAGATCTCGTGGGACTTATTCACCACCATGAGAACAGCTCGGGAAAGACCCGTCCCCATGATTCAATTACCTTGCTTTCCTGACCCATGTAAATCCCTGGTCTACATTGCCCTTCATAATGGCTGGGTAGCATTTTCTAGTTATTACAACAATTTGTGAACACATCTATTCTCCTTAACTATTAATAATATAAGCAATTTGAGGGTAGGGCATACTATATCTTGCCTTTTAACCCTTAGGGTCACAATGCCATAGTTTGAACGTTTGTGTCCTCCCTCCCCCTGCCCAAATTCATGCATTGAAATCTTAATCCCCAAGGTATTGGGAGATGATGCTTTGGGAGGTGATTAGGTCACAAGGGTGGGACCCTTATGAATGGGATTAGCATCCTTATAAAAGAGGCCCCAAAGAGACCTCTTACCCCTTCCAACTTGTGAGGACACAGGTAGAAGACACCATCTGTGAACCAGGAAGTGGGTCCTCATCAGACACCGAATCTGCTGACATCTTGATTTTAGACTTTCCAGCCTCCAGAACTATGAGGTATATATTTTGGTTGTTTATAAACACTCAGTTTATGGTATTTTGTTATAACAGCTCCAACGAACTGAGAAGCCCTCAGGGTCTCCTACTTTCTTTCTTTTTTTTAACCTTTATTTTAGTTGCAAGGGTACATGTGTCAGTTTGTTATATAGGTAAACTAATGTCACAGGGGTTTGTTGTACAGATTATTTTGTCACCCAGGTACTAAGCCTAGTAGTACCCAAGAGTTACTTTACCCAATCCTCTCCTTCCTCCCACCCTCCACCCTCAAGTGTCTGTTGTTCCTTTCCTTGTGTCCATGAGTTCTCATCATTTAGCTCCCACTTATAAGTCAGAACATGCAGTATTTGGTTTTCTGTTCCTGTGCTAGTTTGCTAAGGAAAATTGCCTCCAGTTCCATCCACATTCCTGCAAAAGACAGAATCTCATTCTTTTCAGGGCTGCATCATATTCCATGGTGTAGATGTACCACATTTTCCTTATCAAAGCTGCAATCAATGGGCATTTAGGTTGATTCCATGTCTTTGCTATTATGAATAGTGCTGCAATAAACATTTGTGTGCATATGTGTTTATGATAGAATGAGTTATTAATATATTCCTTTGGGTATATACCCAGAAATGGTATTGCTGGGTAGAATGGCAGTTCTGCTTTTAGCCCTTTGAGAAATCGCCACACTGCTTTCCACAAGACTAATTTACACTCCCCCTAAGAGAGTGGACTCTTCCCTTTTCTCCATAACGTTGCCAGCAACTGCTGTTTTTTGACTTTTTAGTAACAGCCATTCTGGCTGGTGTGAGATGGTAACTCACTGTGGTTTTGATTTGCAATTCTCTAATGATCAGCATTTCTCTATGCTCGCTGTCCTACTTTCTAAGATCATACTAAGTACATGACATAAATACTTGCATGAATGGACTCATCACATTGGTGTGATCTCAGCTCACTGCAACCTCTGCCTCCTGGGCTCAAGTAGTCCTCCCATCTCAGCCTCCCAAGAAGCTGGGACCACAGGTATGCACCAGCACACCTGGCTAATTAAAATAATTCTTTGTTGTACAGATAGGAACTTGCTACTGGTTTCAAGCGATTCACCTTGGTCTCATATTCATATTACTCTAGGAATGCATGGGGGATTCTGGGGTCCACCAGACCCCTGGACCTCTTCTGTCCCTTGCAGCGGTTCTGACAGCTGGGTCCACAGTGGTGGTCCATCCGTATTAGTAACTCTGGGAAATCTGACATGGTTTTTTTCTGGAGGAGCTTTCTAATAAATATACAGTCATCACCTCACTTCCCACCAAAATGCTTCCAGCTCTCAAGCAGAAGATGATAGTTCTTGGATAACACCATGAAACCTGTCAAAACCTCTAACACTGGGGGAGAGAGTAAGGGAAAAAGAAGTCTATCATCAGCTACCAGTGGTTATGCTTGCTTTTTTGTTCCTCTCACTGTCTTCTAAGCACTGGAAGTGTCGTCTAGGCACCACAGGGTGCATGCTGCATGGGAGCCTGGTGAGTGTTGGCACTGCAATTAGCAGCTGGGTTCAGGGACCGCTGGAAGCACCCCTGCTGCTCCACCCCCAGCTCGCACGTGAGGCCCAACTGCAAGACGGGAGCCGTGGCTTCCAACACTCCATCCTCCAAAATATGGGCTTATGTAACTTATTTGTTTATTTTTAAGCCGGCCCTGTCCAAGTGGAGAACATTTAAGACTCCCTTTTAGAGAAAATTTTGATCTCAACGTTATTATTAACTAAATCAGCAAGCAACGGTTTTGTAATATTTCCAAGTGGCACAGTTCTGTGGACTTAGCGCTTCCTGTTCTCGGTGGAATTAGATCGCATGGTGGGTTCTCCAAATTGTTCCTGGGATTTCACTCTCACTCCATCCTCTGCCCCACACATGCTGGCCTGAGTCTAAGGGGGTCTGGGACTTCTTTTACTTTTTGATACAGGGTCATGCTCTGTCACCCAGGCTGAAGTGCATTGGTGTGATCTCAGCTCACTGTCACCTCTGCCTCCTGGGCTCAAGCAGTTCTCCCACCTCGGCCTCCCAAGAAGCTGGGACTATAGGCATGCACCATCACACCTGGCTAGTTAAAAAAAAATTTTTTTTTACAGACATGGACTTGCTACTGGCTTCCAGCGATTCACCTTGGCCTCCCAAAGTGCTGGGATTACAGGTGTGTGCCACCATGCCCAGCCTGGGCCTGGGACTTCTGCACTGGAGTCCCCTCCATTTGATAAGCAGCCGTGGAGTCCCTGTTCTGTAACTGAGTCCAGTGGTTTTCCAGCTAGTACAATTGCTGGGGCCTCTGGAAGACACGCCGCTCCTCACGGAGCACGGTAAAACAGAAAACATAAGACATATCTTTGGGTCAGATCAGATCACTTTATATTAGATTCTAAACATGGGCGCACCATGTGCCAAGGGTCTGATATAAATGTCTGTGGAGATGTTCACTACTGTATGATTTCTCCCCGGAAAAACACTGAAAACAATCTAAATGTTCAGCAAGAGTAGCTAATAAATTGTGGCCATTTTCAATCTATCCATGGAAGTCATTAAGATTCTTTGCAGAGCCTTTAATAATGTGAGGGAAGTGTTTATGATTTGTTAGGTTAAAAAAAATCACATATGACATATGAGGGCAATGGTGTTTATTACATGTTCAGAGACTCTTAGAAAATATACTACAATTTTAGAAGAGGTTATATCCCTGAATGATGGCATTATGGGTAGTTTTTATTGCTTTATTTCTATTGTTCCACATTTTCAACTTTTCTAAAATAAGTATATATTACTGTGATCATCAGAAAATAAAATGATTAGAAGGTAGCTGACTTTCTCAGTGATGGTGGATTTGGGTTCACATTTTCTTTCTTTCTCTTTCTTTCTTTCATCTTTCTTTCTCTCTCTCTCTCTCTCTCTTTCTTTTTTTATTGAGACAGGGTCTCACCTTTGTTGCACAGGTTGGAGTGCAGTGGTGCAATCTCGGCTCACTGCAACCTCCACCTCCATGTTCAAGCGATCCTCCCACCTCAGCCTCCCAAATAGCTGAGACTACAGGTGCACAACACCAGGCCCGGCTAATTTTTTGTATTTTTAGTAGAGGCGGGTGTCACAATGTTACCCAGACTTGTTTTGAACTCCTGACCTCAAGTGATCTGCCCGCCTTGGCCTCCCAAAGTGCTGGGATTACAGGCATGAGCCACTGTGCCTGACCCACATTTTCTTTAGATACCATTTTCCTTGGTCCTTACTCTGCTCTTCACCCTCTCATGGCTCCTCCGGGGAGGGGCTAGAGGGAAAGGCTGGAATTTAAGATGAGAAGGATGTGCTCTCCTATGCACAGAGTCACAGTAATTCTCCCTGGGGACCTGGAGGCTTATGAACATCTGGAAGCAGCACACACTCTATCCAGATTCCCGTGTGTAAACTCAGAGTGTCACAAATCTGAGAAGGAAAGAAACCAGACTCACAGCAACTTTACATGTACTGATTCATCCCGTCTTCAGACAAGAAAGGGTTCCAGCAGGACACTCCTCCCCTCGCCCTATTACCGCAGCTTCCGCACCCCTAAAAGAACTTGACTGAAGTGCAGATAGACATCTTCAGGGTCTGGCAAGGTAGCCTGGTTCATACAAGGCGACTGGGCTGCACATGCTGAGCTTTGAAGGTGGTCCCGCCAAGACAAGCCTGGCTGACGCCTTGGGCCAGCCTGTTCCTTCAGTCCTTGTGGGTTTCCTCCATGTGTTAAATGAATGTAATGTGACTCGAGGCTTCTCTTGGAGCTATGTCCCATGACCTCATCTACCACTGCCTATACACGTGGGGAAGTGCCTGCCTCCAAGCGCTGAAGTATAGTGTTGAAGGGAGACCTTAGCTAGGCATGAGCAGCAAGGCTTTTCTTAAAACTGTTTATAGGATGGGAGCAGGCTTAGTTAGCAAGCATGGCGATGATTCCATTCAACTACATCCACCAACTGTTTATTGAGTGATTAGCAACATTCTGAGCAAAGCATCCAGGAATTCCCCCAAATTCCTTAGAGCATGCCTCAGTTTCCCCCATTTTCATCCCATCTATCCCCTACTTTAAGGCTTGGATTCTTTTGTGGTGCTGTGGAGCCAGCACTGGTTTTAAAATCAGTGGGTCTGGCTGAAAATCCCGTCTCTGCTCTAACACTCACAAGCAAGTTGCTTAGTCTCCCTAAGTCTCATTTTCCCTGCCTTTGAAATAGGAATAATAAAGCCAGCTTCAGGGGAGAGTTCTTGAGTAGAGTTGCTGGATTGAGCAAAGAAAAGCACAGACACCCAGTCAAACTGAAATGTTAAATAAACAAGAACTGTTTTTAGTTTAAGTACGTCCCATGTAGTATTAAGGACATTCTTATACTACAAAATTATTTGTTGTTTTTCTAACATTTCAGTTTAACGGGGTGTCCTGCATTTTATCTGACAACCCTATTCTTGAGGCTGAAATGATTTACCTGAAAGCCCTGCCCACGGGCTCACAAGTTCACTTTTCTCTGCACCTTTCTCTCTCAGGGTGGATCCCATAAGGTGTTCAACACTTTGACCCTTGCATATCAGAGGGAATGAAGACTGTGGGCAGGGGGGTGAAGGGAAGGTCATGATGCTCAATTGGGGGTGCATTTACCCCACAACAGTAAGAGAGCACAAAGCATAGCACTGGCGTGCTGCTACCCCCTACATCTTCAAAGACCTTAGAGAATAGTGTGTGCCTTCAACCCACTCTTTGCTGCATGTAGGTTGCTCAGTTGGAGTGACACCACAGGGCTAGAAGGAGCCCTAATGGGGACACCAACCCCAGGGAAACCCCATCTAGAATGATCATTCCATGGGCTTCAGAGGCCACTGCAGTGCACACTTGACACCGCGACTTTCCTGGAGGTGATTTTTACACAAAGGGGATAAAGGTAACTGGGTGCCCCAGAAACCTCCCTACAACTTGCGGGAAACCGGGGGTGTGATGCAGGCCTGTGCTTCTGCTCCTTTCTTTGCTTTTCTGCTCCCTCTTTGTGCCTTCTCCCTGCTGCCTCCCCCAGACCCAAATATTCCCCCCCAGCTTAAGCTCCCCCAGCGTGTGGGGTGGAGGTGGGCAGGTGGCAGGTCCACTCTCCTGAGTCATGCACGTCACAAGCTGCCCAGGAGCCCTCAAGATCTCGGGTATAATTTTCCTCCTCTGAGCATCTGAATTCCAGGCGGGGAGCTCAGCTGTCGTGGGCTTCATGAAACTTTTCCATCAGGATTGAAACTGGGGCCAAGAAAGCATGACTCTGCGGAAGACATTCGCTTCTGCTATTCAGATGCACTTTCCCTTCAGTTCAGGCTTTAGAAAATGGGGCCTTTACTCAGTCACAGAGGAAAGTTTTGAATTTCATTACAATGAGAAAACACATGAAGAGGGGCCATCAGAGGCTGCATTTCCAAATCTCTGCTATGTCTTTTTCTCCTATCCCTTTCCGTTTTCTTATTTACTAGTTATCTTTAAGTGAATTCATTTTCCGTAATTTTTTAGAAAAATTTATTTTAAGCGGCAATATTTATAAAATCTAGGGTTTAATGTGATCATATATATGTATATATATAATTTTCTCCAACATATGAAAATAAATACACACTGCAAATTTAAAAATGCTCATCTTGGCCAGGCGCAGTGGTTCGTGCCTGTAATCCTAGCACTCTGGGAGGCCGAGGTGGGTGGATCGCATGAGGTCAGAAGTTCAAGACCAGCCTTGCCAACATAGTGAAACCCCATCTCTACTAAAAATACAAAATTTAGCCAGGTGTAGTGGTTTGCGCCTGTAGTCTCAGCTACTCAGGTGGCTGAGGAACAAGAATGGATTGAAGCCAGAAGGCGGAGGTTGTCATGAGCCGAGATTGCGCCATAGCACTCCAGCCTGAGTGACAGAGCGAGACTGCATCTCAAACAAATAAATAAACGCTCATTTGTGTATCACTTAAAACTATCTCTCCGAAACACAGCTCTACTGCATGAAGTTATTTGAAGCCGGGAGTCCTGCCTTATTCAGTTAAGAGTAGCCAGATCTGAGTGAGAAACTGACTCCATGTCAGTCACCAGAGGAAGTCCTCCTGGGAGCTCTGGAAATAAGGTATTTTCATTGGCCCTGTTTTACAGACAAGGAAGCAGACTCAGGTGAAGGCCATCTCACTAGTAAGTGCAAGTCAGATTCAAACCCGAGCAGTCTGAGTTTGGAGTCCACGCAATCATCACTCTCGCTCACCTCTTGGGAAAAAACACAGGTGTTGATACTACTGCTTGCCAAGGAAAAAAACAACCAAAGGTCCTGTTGAAGAATGAATTCATTCAGTACTAAATGGTAAGCGCGTCCTTCCTGTAACTTCTAATGCATTGCTTGCAGCTACCAGCTTGCAGAGGAGTTGGATAACAAAAGTTCATTTAAAAGCAATTTCCCAGTCTCCTTCCTCAGTGCTTCCTGCAGAACTTCGTACACACCTCTCCTATTGCGCTGAACACGTCGTCCCTTAGTTCCTCACACATTTCCCTCCTTCACAGGGCTCCGGCTGCCAAGGACAGGAACCTTGCTTTATTTATTTTAATATCCTCGGCACCTAGTCCAGTGCCCAGCCCATGGAGACGCAGAGTATACACATGTTGTATTAAATTACAAGTCATTTGTTTGGAACTCAGCACGCATTTCCCCAAGGAAACACATTACAAATGGGAGTGGAAGCGTTCTGTTTCCAGCCAGCCCACAAAAATTTATTTAACCCATCTTGTAGCCTACCAAGTTATCTGGAGTCGTGGCTGGGATGAAAGATATAAATCTTCCCCGTCTTCTGGGTGTAGGGTTAGATGTAAATAAAATTTCATGTAGGTCAGTGTTCATTTTCAACTTCCTCCAAATTGCCCTTTTTTCTGCATCTCCCAGCTATGGGGATCTCTGTCTCCAAGCTTCCTACTCAAAACCTACTGCAGGCCGGGTGCGGTGGCTCATGCCTATAATCTCAGCACTTTGGGAGGCCAAGGTGGGCAGATCACTTGAGGTCAGGGGTTTGAGACCAGCCTGGCCAACATGGTAAAACCCCATCTCCACTAAAAATACAAAAATTAGCCAGGCATGGTGGCACATGCCTATAGTCCCAACTACTTGGGAGGCTGAGTCAGGAGAATCACTTGAACCTGGGAGACAGAGGTTGTAGTGAGCCGAGATCATACCACTGCACTCCAGCCTGGCAACGAAGCAAGATACCATCTCAAAAAAACAAAAACAAAAACAAAAACAAAAAAAAAAGAAAAAAGAAAAAACCCCACTGTAGTCCCTTACCCCAATTCTTATAACCTACTTGTCCTGCTCACTCATCAAAATCAATCTGACAGAATTAATTCTTGCTAACCTGTGAATGACTGCCCCTAATATTCCTTCACTTGCCCCCACCTCCAAAGCCAGGCATATGGCTAAATGTAGCACGGTGGTTAGGACTGTGGGATTGAAAGACCTGGATTTGAATCCTGGTTCTACATAAAAGTTAAGTAGTCTAGGCACAGTGATGCGACTCCTCCCTACCTCAGTTTTCTCATCTGTAAAATGGGAATCATTGTAATTATCTAGAGAGCTGGTGCTTTTGTAACACTTCTCAGAGTTATACCATCTATCAGGCACAGTTCTAAGGACTCTACATGTATTAATCCAATTTGTCTTCACAACCACCACCAAAGGAGAGTGACATTCCAAAAGAGATTTCTAATGGTCAGTTAAAATTAATTATTATTGGCCGGGCGTGGTGGCTCAAGCATGTAATCTCAGCATTTTGGGAGGCCGAGGTGGGTGGATTACAAGGTCAAGAGATTGAGACCACGGTGAAACCCCGTCTCTACTAAAAAATACAAAACTTAGCTGGTCATGGTGGCACATGCCTGTAGTCCTAGCTACTTGGGAGGCTGAGGCAGGAGAATTGCTTGAACCCGGGAAGTGGAGGTTGCGGTGAGCCGAGATTGTGCCACTGCACTCCAGCCTGGTGCCTGGCAACAGAGCAAGACTCTGTCTCCAAAAAAAAAAAAAAAAAAACAACCATATATATATATATTATTATTATTATTTATTCCCTGCTTTCCTTCTTCCAAAAAGGCCTTTGAGGAAAGAATACTACATTGATAAAATTTCTGGCAGTGTGGATTGGAAAGGGCAGTCATTCCCAGGAGGAGGCTTTTCAGGGCAAAGAGGGAATTGCTGCTAGATCACCCAGGGCAGAAAATTTATCCTGAGAGTCGATTCCCTTGTGCTGTTCCTCTTTCCACAGTTTTTTCCCTTCCTCTGCCTCTGAATGTGTGGAATCTGCAAGTGGTCCAATTTTTTTTCTATCCCTTTCTTTCTTTTTAAATTTTTTTTCACACAGTCTGCGGCAGCTGCAGGGTGGTGGGGGCCGGGTGGACGGCGGCAGCTGTTTGTATGTATGGGACCTCTGTAGTCTTTCTTTGTGAGTCAGGGGCTGTCTGTATATATCACGAGCTACCACCTGGCAAGACGTTTAGTTCCATCCATGTTGTTGAAATGTTTCCTGGATGATATCATCAATGCACAAGGATGGAAGCAGCTTTACTATGTGGATTTCCAGGCTTCGCTGTCCCCTGCCCCCCGCCTCCCCGGCCTTACACAGAAACAGTCTG
Organism: Saguinus oedipus; assembly: GCA_031835075.1. Classification (NCBI taxonomy): domain Eukaryota; kingdom Metazoa; phylum Chordata; class Mammalia; order Primates; family Cebidae; genus Saguinus; species Saguinus oedipus. The sequence goes on along the minus strand of CM063171.1, from coordinate 53,532,060 downwards.
GGGCGATTTTAACCTTCAGCTTAGCAGGCAGCCTTGGATTTGCTCTCCAGTATTTCCCACTTACCAGATGCAGAGACCTAAAGCCCATGGCGTATACATCGGAACAGAACTAGCAGTGTCGTCATGCAAAATCCCGAGCCTGCCAGTGACAGAGGCGGGCGGCAGCGCGCTCCTTAGCGCGCTCCTCATCCCCCTTGCTGCAGTGGCCTTGTGATGAAGTCACTGCGCTTCTCTGAGCCTCAGTTTCCTCTTCCATCACACAGAAGGGTGGCTGCATTATCTCTACTCCCTCTGAGCTTTAGGACTCTTGGATGCTCTGATAAAGGACTCGGACGGATGGCAGTTAATCCTTTCTGATGTCACCCAGGGGTGGACAATCCTTTGTGCCTATTGTGAGCCTGTTCAAATGTGTCCTCTTCCTTAAAATTGAGAATTGTTCCCTTTGCTAATTATACATTTCTTGTTTTAATTTGAAATTTGTCTCACTCTGGCACCCACGCTGGAGGGCACAATCACAGCTTGCTGCAGCCTCTAACTACTGGGGCTCAAAAGATCCTCCTGTCTCAGCCTCTCAAGTAGCTTGGGCTATAGGAACATGCCACCCATACTCAACTAATTCGAGACTGTTTTATTGTTGTTTGCAGGACTTCTGAAAATATAGATAACATTCTACCCCATATTTCCATTACAGTGATACCTTGCATACTGTATGGTGACATGTCTGTTTTAACCTAGGTGATTAGTTTTCAAAGACTTAATGGCAGTGATATTCAATTTTATAATATTTATATTTAATAAATATTTCATATGAGCCTCAAAACAAAAATAGGAAGGGAAATTATACTCATTTTTAAGAGTGATGAGATTAAGGATGAATGAGTCTAAATACCTTCAACAATATTTCATTACTAAATGGAAGAGGCATGGCGCAAACGCAAGTCCTATGACTCCAAGTGTAATGCTCAAGCCACAAGATCACATATTAATATAAACCACCACCAGCACCCAAAACAACAGCAGCCACCCAGTTGAGTTTCTGCTACATGCTGGACACCTTACTAGGTGCTTTGCATACAATCCTTAAAGCAACTGTGCAGAGGAGGCATTATCCTCAGTTAAGAGATGGAAACAGTGAAGTTCAGAAAGATTAAGTATTAATATTTGCCTGATGGCTGATGTGTGCTGAAGGCAAAATTCAAACCCAAGACTATTCTTTTGACAGTGCTGCCTCTTGCTTAAATATGCATCAACTAAATCGAGAGCCAATATAATTTACTCTTAAGGATTTTTTAAGGTCTCGTAAATTATTGTTCCATGAAAATAGAGTGAACAAAAATTACTGGTTGGTTGAATCACATTCAGCCAAATTAGATCTCACTTAACTGCCTTAAATTTTCCTATTTGTATCATTCTGCTTCACAGATTTTCTTTTCCATTTTTTTTTTTTTGACAGGATCTCACTCGTTGCCCAGGCTGGAGTGCAGTGGCACCATCACAGCTCACTGCAGCCTTGACCTCCCTGGCTCAAAAGATCCTCGCGCCTCAGCCTTCCAAGTAGCTTGGACATGAGGTATGCACCATCACACCCACTAATTTTTGTATTTTTTGTAGAGATGGAGTTTTGCCATGCTGCACGGACTGGTCTCTAATTCCTGGGCTCAAGCAATCCACCCACCTCAGTCTCCCAAAGCCCTGGGATTATAAGCATGAGCCACCATGACTGGCCTATTTTCCATTCTTTCAAAAATATCTTATTTTTTTTTCTGGACCCCCTTAAAATACCTTTACTTCATTTTTAAGTGATGGGCATTTAAACTGAGCATGGTGGTCTTAGTTAGAACTTGAATGATGTCCTTTAGAATCCAATAGAAGAAGAGGATTCTAGCTTACCTCCCTCTTCCCCCATTCAGATTATGTATCCTGGGATCATTTTACATTTATTTAGAATCCATTTTTTGGCCATCTTACCTAGGGGACCCTTGCCCATTTTGTATCTGCATAATTCATCCATGAAACTTCTATAACTAACATCCGTAACTTCATCTATGAAATGAGGACAGTGATTCCTGTCCTGTCCATATCTCAGTTCTGGGGACGTTCAACCAAGTAGTATATAGGGAAGGCACTTTGAAAGGTATAAAGAACCATCAACATAGAAAGTTATTATAGCATATTTTGCTTTAGAAAAAGCTAAACTGCAGAAATGGAGCCATATAATTATTTAGTAAGACTGAGATTTGGATGTCCAAATTTATGTACTATTTATCATATGTAATAGGTAATAATGACAAAGGAATTTAATTAGTCATTAAATTATTTTAAAAGAGAATTCTTTTGCATAACAAAAAACAGTGCTTTCTTTATACCATAGAAAAACATAAAGACTAGTTAAATACTATGCTGTGTCAAATATTGTACTAGTTAAATACAGTATAACACCACACTATATGTATTTAACTAGTCCTTTGTCTGTGGTATGAAAAGGGCATTGCTCTAAGTTATGCTTTCTGAGATTCCTGCAGGCCTCCCTGATTTTCTGGCCTCTACTGGTCTACAAAACCCCACATCTTCTGGAATTGCTATGAATTCTGCACTAGGCTTCTGATACAGAACTAACAGAGGGTCCCCAAATTTTCCAGTAGGAAAACACATTTTAACTCTTTTTGTGCAGTTCCATGACAACGATGAACTTTTGGAATCCATTGGCTGAGAAAATAATGATAAAAGGACATTAAAAGTTTCAGTAAAATTTTTAAATGAATTTATATTTAATTGATCACAACTGCAAATTGCTTTTGGAATATACACAGGCATGCCTGAAATGTGATTCTACCAGGCGTGTTGTAGACATGCAGTAGATATTTGTCAAGTGAGTGCACAAATAAGAAGAGAATAAAAATTGGCAGACAGTGCTTGGGGTATATGAGGACTTGTGACCCTTCTGTCGTAACTCCACTCCCTGGCCACTGCTTTGAGGGCCAGAGCTCAGAGCTCAGAAACCACTTGTATTGTTTCTTAAATACCCAGTATACTGCAGGCACTCAATAATAGTGTACGGAACGCAGGTATGTATAAATGAATAAATGCATACATGAATATTTCTCTTGTCTTTTAGCTAAATTACAATTTCGAAGACAACTGGTATGTTGTGGGCCTTTGTCCCTGGCAGAGCCCAGCATTGAGTTTCAAGAAAACAGCCTGCTTTCGGATAAACAACCAACATGATCAGCATCACCTACCAACAGAGGCATTTCTGGAGGAGCTTATTTAAAAGAAAACATCTAAAAATTTAAATCCCTAGAGAGACTGTAGATATTTTTGATTCTAGAAAATGCTTTTCGTTTCTCTGCAAGGACATATGAAAGAAAGTTTGGAGTTAGAAAAATACGAGGAGACAAGAAAGGTCCTAAGAAGGAAGACGTGTTGACAGTCTGGAGGCACGGGGAAGAGCATCTTGACCTAGGACGGGACAGCTTATCTTTTGCAGCCTAGTGCGGATCTTCCGCTGAGTGAGCTAAGGCCTTATCAGAAAGAAGGCAGTGTGCCCAGAACACTACCATGCAGAGATTTCAATGGCAAAGGAGTTGGTTAACTTGTTACCCCTTGAGGTGGCAGTGGCAAAAAGCAATTTACGTTTTCCTAAGTCATGAACTAAAGCATGTTCAGTATTTTTATGGGCAACATAACATAGATAACTCATTAGAGAATTCACTTACCTCAATGATGCTGGATAGAGCAGTCCCGTCATCTCACGGAGAAACTCAATACAGGTTCTTCTTGGAGGCTCAGTCATGAAATGCCAAAGAAAGAGTCCCTGCCACCAAATCTGGTGGCCACTTTGCCTGGCAGCAAAGGAAGTGAAAATGTCAAAATGAAGAGGAAGAAATTCAACCTTCTCTCTCTCTAAGGGGAAAAATGCAGACACAAGTCTTTTTTTTTCTTTTTCTTTTCTTTCTTTTTTTTTTTTTGTGGGGTAAAGGGTTGGGAAGTGCTTTGATTACAGAGGGTATCTGTAAAGCCCAACATAAATTAATCTTTATTGCTTCTTGTTTTCCCTCAGCTTATCCTGAAACCAGAGGCCTGATTTTCACGTAACAGCAGACTGGGAAACAAATCGCCAAGGGCCAAAAGGAAATAAAGGTGCTACAGCTGCTTTAGGTTAATTTTTCTTTCATGTTTAGTGGCTGCTTTGACGTTCCTGACCTCAGTTATTTCTGATGAGTTAAATATTTAATACCCTAAATCCGAGGTGAGGCCTTCACCATCATTTGGTCCAGATTCGCAGCCTCCTAGCTCTGAAAGTTGAAGTATGGTGATGTGACGTACCATGTCACCAGCCCAATAACCCATAATGTCATACTCACCACAGAGCAGCACCTTCAAGCTTAACCTCTTGAGCAGAACTCAGCCTTTTCCTCAGCTTATCCTGAAATCAAAGGCCTGATTTTTACGTAACAGCTTCCTGGAAAACAAATCTGATGCAAAGCAACCGTCTATAACGTGCCTCTCTTAGTCTCCCTGCTTCCCTTTCTCCAGACGCTTGTCAGCCTGATAGCTTACTTCATCCGTAGCGGGGAGCCTGAATGGATGTGGACTGGAATGCAGTCTTGGTCCACAGGCTCTGCCTCCTGAGATGGCTTCTGAACTGCGCAGCATGGGATGGAGACGTGCTCGGAGTGTGACTACCTGGGACATCCTGGTCTTGCCACCTGATAGCTGTCTGACCTGGGCAAGTTATTTAACCTCTCTGTGTCTCAGTATGTTCATCTGTTGAATGGTGATAACATACCACCTCTTTCCCAGGATTGTTGTAAAGATTAAACAGATCAATACATGTGAAGTGCCTAGAACTGTGCCAGGCACAGTTCTACAGATGACAGGCACTTGGTAAAGTAACATTGAACACATCAGTGACCAATGAAGGAAAGGGATGAATGAATTAGCAGAGTGACCTTGGGCCTGGCACTTGACCTCTCTGGCCCTTTCTAGCTTCTCTTAACATTATGCAAAATTATGAACTCACTAGCCTTGTCGTAGGGTGAACAATTTGTCCTGATTTGCCCAGTGCTTGGCTGATTTTTAGCATGGAAAGTCCCATATCCTGGGAAACCCCTGTCACAGGCGAAGGAGACAGTTGGCTCCCTAGGCCTCTGTAACCGTCCTTGTGTTCCAGATACACTAACAGTCAACCCGTTGGGCCTTGAGTTTCTCTGTCCTGTGTCCCCCATTCCACTTCACCCCTGGGAGTGAATCAGGGCATGCATCGCAGACACTATGGGCTGTTCATGCCGTTTTAGCTTCCCCCATCACCTCCTTCCTTGTTGGCAGAGTCCTGATTTTATCTTGTTCACTCACTGAACAGCCGTATGCCCAGAAAAGGTAACACTAACCCCAGTTCACCAGATGGGGCTGAATCTTGATTAATCTAAGCCAAGTATGTAATTCTGTTTTCCTTACCAGAGGTGGTTAGCAGGGGAAAGTTCTATGCACTGGGATGGTATCACTAGCTGGTAAAGCATTGAGACGTTGTTGTGATGGTCAGTAATGGGATGTTGCCCCCATTACATGCCCCCTCTCCCTGCCCCTGGACTTCTGTGCTGAAGGCGCTCATAACGCAGCCACTAAACGGTAAACATCTAGCACCAGCGGGGCCTCCCAGACCCCAGCTCCAGGCCTCCTGCTTTGTTGGCTCAGTGCTGTTGCCTTTGTATCTGCTGTTTATTTTGTAGCTTATCTTGCCTCTATGTGACCTACTTCTAGCTACAGGAGGCAGCAATAACAGCTCCATCGACTTTTCTGAGGACAGTGGACCACGGCAGTGACTAGGATCCAGGTCAGTGTGTAGCTGCAGTGCTGGTGTTCACAGTGGCAGACCCAGTGGGATCTCTGTTAGGCCGGCCCTGTGGTATGATTCTGGGTAAGCCTCTAAGCTTCACGGTGCCCTAGTCTTTCAGGGGATGCAAACTTTTAATAAATCCCATTTCTGCTTAAATCATGATGCCAATTTGCTTTCGCCTATACCGTATCACCTAAAACCAAGTAGTGTAAAGCAATCACCATTTATCTACCATGGGTCATCATTCTGGCCTGGGCTTGGCTGAGGCTGCCTGATGTAGGATGACCTCAGCTGAAATGGCTCGTTTCTGCTCCATGTGGCCTGTCACCCTCCAGCAGATGACCCCAAGCTTGATCATATAGTGATCACACAGTGGTGTCAGCGACCTGAGGAAAAGAAAGTGAATGTGTACAAGACCTTTCGAGGCTGAGGCTTGGAACTGTCACAGTGTCATATTTGTATATACCATTGATCAGAGCGAGTCACAAACCTAGCCCAGATATAATGGCTGGAGAAATAGCCTCTGCCTCTTGACAGTATGGCCATTATACAGGGAGAACAGTAACTGGAAACATTTTTTGTCAATTGCCATCATCATCCAAAGCTAGTATTTGGTACTCCAGCTGATGCAACATGGTAGAAGATCAGGAAACAGAATTAGGCCCCTTTCTCCTCAACGGACTGTTGGAGAACCAGGGTGGGATCTGTCTGATAATATCCCTTTGTTCCCTCATTCTGGGAACAAAGGCCTGGTTTGAGGAAAATGTATGTGACACAGGCTATGAAATGCCATTAGACCCTACTCAGCATTCCTGGAAGTTAGATATGATGGTGCCTCATTCACCCACACTCTTTCTCCTTTTACTCTGGAAATCAGCCTTTTTCTTTTTGCCTTCTCCATGCACTTCCAATCAGGGTCTCATAATTCTTCTGACAAAGTTCATCCTGAGGTCTCCCTTTCTTCCCAAGTAAAAGTAAAATGATAGATCATTTAAAGGAATGCCTTTCCTTATGGTACCTGCATTCTGAAAGAGACTACATTAATAGAGAGAGAGAGAGAGAGAGAGAGAGAGAGAGAGAGAGAGAGAGAGAGAGCAAGAGAGCAAAAGAGAGAGAGGGAGAAAGTCTTCTTAAAATCACAAGGAAAATTATTAGCTCCATTTTGGGCTGCAGGATATTCAGGAAGAGAAGTGGCTTTTAGTTCCTCATCTTTCAAGGATCTGAATGGCTTTAGGCAAGTGGTGAAGAATCAGATCTGCTTGTGGGTTTTCCTGGTAAAGCCCAGGATGACACATGGTTTTACAGTTCAAGCTAATTAGAAATAATTCAAAGTCCACACCATTGGCAGAACTCTCTTTAGTTGCCAGGTCTGCAAATCAAGGGAAAAAGTAGGCAGAAAATTGAGCCAGACTCCATGAGGGTAAAGTTGATGCCTTGTCTTCACTTTTTCTTCCTCTGAAAAAGCCAGCAGGGTGCTCTGTGCACAAGGAAGATTTTAAGCATACTTACTGCCTGCCTTTTCCTCATCTGGAAGGTAAAGCTCTTCATAGGGGGCTTTTATTAATCAATAATTTTGGAGTACAAGTAACAGAAACCAACTCTAGCTATCTTGAGGGTAAATGCAATTTATTTGAAGAATACCAGGGAAGCACATCAAATGTGAGGAACTGTAGAATAATCAGGCCTTGAGAAGACCAGAATCAAGGCAACCTCAGTAACTGAAGTCCGTGGGCCATCCACCTAGAACACTGTCCTGATGTAAGAGAGAATGTGACTGGTCCATCTTTAGACAGTGTTCACCCTTGACCAAGTGACTATGGCTGAGGTAGCATGGCTGCTGGGAGCCTATGCCAGTGACATAGTGATCAGTCACTATATCAGGAGATAGTGTCTATAGAATGAGTATTTATTATGAACCAAGCAGCCACCCACAGAATTACCCATTGTAGATTGTGTGCATCAGTTATCTTTTGTGCATAAAAAAAATCACTTCAAAACTGGTTTTAAACAACAACAATCATTTTACTTTCTCATGACTCTCTGGGTCAGCAATTTGGACTGGGCTCAGCTAGACGGTTCATCTGTTGATCACTTACAGTCATTCTTATGGTTGTAGCTATCTGGTAACTCAATTGAGGCTGGATCATCCAAAATTATTTCACTAACATGGCTAGAAGTTGGCATTTGCTACCAGCTGGAAAAACCTGTTGGTTCTCTATGTGACTTCTCATTGTCTAGTAGGCTAACCTGAGCTTTGTTGCATGGTGATCTCAGGGAAGCAAGAGAGGGTAGATCCCAGTGTGCCTATGCTTATATCACATTTGCCATTTTCCTTGGTTGTATAAGTGAGTTATACAACCAAGCCTAGAGTCAAGATGTTGAGAAATAAACTCTCCTAATGGGAAAAGAGGTGACATCACATTACAATGAGGAATGCAGAAAGTGACTGAAAAAGTTTATAGAGAGTTTTGCAATCCAATCCACCTTATATTGGCTTCTATGTATATATATTCCCTGAAGCACAATTAATTTAAAAAATCTTTTTATTTTTCTTTGAAAGTAAGTAAATTGCTTCGAGTAATAAAATTTATCCATAGGAAGTTTAAGTTTTCCTTTTTATCTTTTTCATTTTTAGTTTTTAGAGTCTTGCTTTGTCACCCATTCTGGAGTGCAGTGGTGTGACCATCACTCACTGTAACCTCAAACTCCTGGGCTCAAGTGATCCTTCTGCTTCAGCCTCTCAATTAGCTGAGAATACAGATGTATGTCACCATGCCTGACTAATTTAAAACAGTTTTTGGAGAGGTGGGGTCTTGCTATGATCCCAGGCTGGTCTTGAACTCCTGGGTTCAAGCAATCCTCCTGTCTTAGCTTCCCAAAGCACTGGGATTATAGGTATGAGCCACCTTGCCCTGCTGGATTTAGTGTCTAGTTTTTTGGGTTTGTTTGTTTGTTTGTTTGACACAGGGTCTCATTCTTTCACCCAGGCTGAAGTCACAGTGATATGAACCTGGCACACCACAGCCTCAACCTCCCTTAGCTCAAGTGATCCTCTCACCTCAGCCTTCCAAGTTTCTGAAACCAGAGGCACCTGCCACCACACCTGGCTAATTTCTGTATTTTTTGTACAGACAAGGTTTTACCATGTTGCCCGGGCTAGCCTCCAGCTCTTGGGCTCAAGCAATCTGCCCGCCTCAGCTGCCCAAAGTGCTGGAAGTACAGGTATGAGCCACTGCACCTAGCCCTGGATTTAGTTTTAATTAGAAATTCCAACCTATGCTGGACATGGTGGCTCATGTCTGTAATCCCAGTACTTTGGGAGGCCAAGGTGGGTAGATCACCTGAGGTTGGGAGTTTGAGACCAGCTTGGCCAACATGGTGAAACCCCAACTCTCCTAAAAATACAAAAATTAGCTGGACATGGATGGTGGGCACCTGTGATCCCAGCTACTCAGAAGGCTGAGGCATAAGAATCTCTTGAACTCAGGAGACAGAGGTTATAATGACCCAAGATCACACCACAAAACTCCAGCCTGGGTGACAGAGTGAGATTCTGAATAAAAAAAAAAAAAAAAAAAGGAAAAGAAAAGAAAAGGAATTCCAACCTATGCAGTTATAGTTTTTGCAATAAATCCGGCGTTGAAATAGTAAAAACAAACAAACAAAAAAACCTGGATAAGTCCTTAGCCTGCTGCTTGAGACTCTGTCTGACAGGTTTTGAAATGCGCTTCTTGCTCAGCTGGTATTCATAAGTATCAGATTGTCAACCTGACTTTACACTACATTAGCAATAACAGTAATCATTTCTTGAAAACTTACTATGCACTAGGTGTTTTGATACAGTACCTTTAATTTTTGTAGTACTCTGTCAAATATGAGTTATTATTCCCATTTTATGGTTGAGGCACTGCAACCCACAGGTTAAGCTTCCTGCCTCCATTATACAAGTTGTTTCTGTCAGACACAATATTTGGATCTGGCTCTGCCTGCCTCTATGGGAACTGTCACTGCCCCTTTCTGCCTCTCAGTGATATTTGTTTCTTTCCAGGGGAGATCTGGATTACACAGATAAAACGGGAAAGGAAAACATACCATGCTTTCTTCTCAACGTGGTCAATTTTGTCAATGGAGAGAAAATTTCAGTCTGCCAATGGTGAAATGAAACTTCTCTCCTCTGTACCTTCATTAAAGCAACCTACAGGTTTTTCCTCTCAGACTTTCAACCTTCCACTATGGAAGAAGTTGCATATTTGACAAACTCTCCTTACTTTAACCGTCTTAAGAAAAAGGTCACCTGCAATCCCAGCACTTTGGGAGGCCAAGGTGGGCTAATCCCTTGAGGTAGGGAGCTTGAGACAATCCTGGCCAACATGGCAAAACCACATCTCTACTAAAAATATGAAAATTAGCCAGATGTGGTGATGCATGCCTGAAGTCCCAGCTACTCGGGGTTCTGAGGCAGGAGAATCACTTGAACCCAGGAGGTGGAGGTTGCGATGAGCTGAGTTTGTGCCACTGCACTCCAGCCTAGGCAACAGAGTAAGACTCTGTCAAATGAACAAAAGAAAGAAAGAAAGAGAGAGAGGAGAAAGAAAGAGAGAAAGAAAGAAGAAAGAAAAGAAAAGAAAGAAAGAAAGAAAGAAAGAAAGAAAGAAAAAGAAAGAAAGAAAGAAAGAAAGAAAAGAAAAGAAAAGAAAGAAAGGGAAAGAGAGAGAAAAAGAAAGAAAGAAAAAGAAAAAGGAAGGAAGGAAGGAGGGAAGGAAGAAAGAAAGAGAAAAAGGTGAGCAGCTCGGTAAGCCAGAGGGTATGGGCCAGAGGTTGACTCTTAGGTCCCCTGGCTCCCCATCTCAGACATGAGGGCTTAAGGGCTGAGAGGCCGAGAAGAAGATGGAAATGGTGCTTTGCTGGTCACTTAGAAAATGTTTTCGTATCTGTAAGAGTTAGCTGGATATGGTCAAAATATGCAATTTTTCTTTCACGATTTCATGTAATAAGTAATGATTGGGATTAATGCATACATGTATAGGTATTCACGCCTCCTTTCCAAAAGACTGTGATCCATATGTTTGCTAGGAATTGAGTGTTTGAAGTTGTTTATATTTTCCTCTGTAAATGATCTTCCGAAAAATCGTTTCCTAGACTGGGCCTGTGGCTTGTTTAACTCTTAATATTCTTTAAAGTTTTCAGCTCTGATATGATTGGGAAGTGTGTCCCCTCTAAATCTCAGTGTTGGAGGCAAAGCCTGGTGGGAGGTATTACATCAGTGGGGTGGATCCCTCATGAATGGCTTAACGCCTTCCCCTGGGTGTTGAATGCATTCTCATTCTACTAGTTAAAGCAGGAGCTGGTGGTTTAAAAGGAGCCTGGCACCTCTTCCTCTTTGTTGCTCCCTCCCTTGCTATGGGACACGCTGGCAATAACAGTAATCATTTCTTGAATACTTGTGCACTAGGTGCTGTGTACAATACCCTTTGCCTTCCTCCATGATTATCAACTTCCTGAGGACTTGCCAGAAGCAGACGCAGGCACTCTGCTTTGTGTGCAGGCTGAAGACCCTCGAGCCAAAAATAACCTCTTTTTTTTTTTTTTTTTAAATAAATTACCCAGTCTTGGATATTCCTTTATAATAACACAAATGAGCTAACACAAAACCTGTTTTCAAGCCAACCAATCTTCATGTTAAAACCATGTTCCTGAGAACAGATGTGTGTTCGAGTCTAAGTAAGATGGGTTCCATCTGGGACCACAGCAGCATGGAAGGGACAGGGAGGTTACCAGCAAAGGGCAAGAGGAGGTAGAAAAGCAAGTGGGTCCATGTGGTGTTTCCCTGGTAAATTCCTACGGGAATGAATATTCATTGAGTGCCTGTTACATTCCAGACCCTGCACAGACACTTGTCAGAATGATTCCTTTCATCCCCTGAATTACCCAGTGACATAGCCATCATTTGCTTACTTATCCCATTTTAGAGATGCAGAAAAGGCAGCAACTTGCCCCAAGTCCCAAATCTGGTAAGTGGCAGAGCCAGAGCTTGAACTCAGGTCTCTATCATTCCGAAGTTTCTGCTCTTTCTGTTTCCCACGCTATGGTTGGCTCTACCCACAGAGTGGAGGGGAGCTCCCTGTGTCTTTGACCTCTAAAGGAGAGATGGCATGAACTCTGGTCAGCAGCTGAGCAGCAGTTCTTAACTGGGGAAGGAGTTAGCAATGAATAAGGGAATATCAAGGAAGTTCCAAGTACAGATTGGGCATCCCCTATCCAAAAATCTGAAATCCCAAATGCTCCAAAATCTGAATATTTTTTTTTTTTCCTGAGAGGGAGTCTCGCTCTGTCGCCCAGACTGGAGCGCAGTGACGCCATCTCGGCTCACTGCAACCTCCGCCTCCCTGGTTCAAGCGATTCTCCTGCCTCAGCCTCATAGATGCCACAGGTGGAAGATTCCACACCTGACCTCATGCTATGAGGTGCAGTCAAAACACAGGTGCACACAGTGAAGATAATGTAAACACTACAGAAAAACTGCCCAAGACAATATGGTGAAAATGTATGGTAGGTTTATTGAAGGATGAGAGCTCTATGCCTTCATAACAGAACAAGAAATCATGTCAGTTCATAAAATCAAAGAGAGACCCCCAAGACAAAAAAAAAAAAAAAAAAAAAAAAAAGCCATTGTTACTAAGGTCAGTGGCAGTGGAGGAAACATTTGAAAAAAAGCCATCCGCCAGCAGGCCTCTTCATCCTTGGAGGACCTACATCCTCAACCCTCAGCTGTCTCCAATGTTTCTTCTCACCTAAAAAATAGAGCACAGTGTACAGTAACGTTTTAATCAAAACGCAGCATCGCAGGTGGAGGCAGAAAGCCTGCTGTTATCTCTTGTTGCTGCTGTTTCACAGACGATGCAGGAATTCTCCGCATGCTGCTGTGCTGCTTGGTTACCCTGAACACTCTATGTTTTCACTGCATTAATGGCATGTCATGTTTTTTACCTTAAGCACTTATATGTGAATAAATGTAAGAAAACAGTTACATCTCAGTAGCATCTAAATTCGAAGGCAGGAATGATGGTGATGCCGAACAACCACAGATTGTACACAGGGGTGGCTGAGCCTGGGACACCTTTGCTTTCTGATGGTTCAATGCACACAAACTTTGTTTCACGCAGAAAATTGTTTAAAATATCATGTAAAATTACCTTCAGGCTATGTGCTTACGGTGTATATATAAAACATAAAATAATTTTCTGTTTAGACTTCGGTGCCATCCCCAAGATATCTCATTATGTATATGCAAATATTCCAAAATCCCAAAACATCCCAAATCTCAAACACTTTCTATCCCAAGCATTTTGGATAAAGGACACTCAACCTGTATTTCTACCTCTTCTGCCCATGCCCAGGGTGCTCATTAGGTGATAGGTCATAAACTAGGGGGGGGAGGTTCATATCATTTTCTTGATTTTGTAAGTTGCATACATCACGTCTGACAGCCTCACAGTGGTTAGCAAATTCATTCTACTCTTTTCAACTTCTCAAGCTCTGGGTCTTCAAGAACTGAACAAGAATTCCGCATGAATTAGTGGTTAAGAGCTTAGGATATGGATTCAGCACAACCTGGGTTCAAGTCCTAGATCTACTCCTTATAAGCTGTGTGAGTTGAATGTCAGTTTAAAAATTGAGATAAGAATTATTTATACAAGTTATGAAAGTTATGAGCTCATTGTGAGAATTAATAAAGAGAATATGTAGAAAGTACTTAGCATAGTTTATGCACATAGTAAGCACTCATTAAATGCTGCAGATGAACTGTTCTGGCTTTACTATGTGCCAGCTATGGGATCTCATGCAAGTTTTCCCATCACGAGGGGCTAGGCCAAGCTGCTGTAACAACAATCTGAAAGCATCAGTGGCTGACAACAAACAGGGTCCATTGCGGATTGGCTGAAGCTTGGCTTCTCTCATTCTCTCTAGGATTCAGGGCGTATCTGGATCATTGCAAGTCTATGTGGGGGATGAAAAAGACCGATGGCCAACCACATGCTAGAAGACATGTATCAACTCTGTCTACATGTCACTAGCCAACACAAGTCTCATAGCCTCTCCTGAGTTCACCAGTGCAGGAGTGGATGGTATTCCTCCAGGGTGGGGTATTGAAAGGAAGAAAATGATAATGTTTTATCATAATGTATAATTTGCCAGCTATTGATTCTGAGCCCTACCGCTCTGTAAACTTTCGGGCACATCTTAGGCACTTTTGAATGAGAACCTTATTATACTCTCACTGCTCTAGGGACCCCTCTGCTCTCAGTTTGCCATAAAGAGGCATCAGACCCCAAACGCCCAATTGTGCCTTATTTAGTTCAACATCTGGAGAGACTCAGCTGTCCTGCATATTTGCTCCTAAATCACTGAATTGCTCACTGAATTGGCCACTGAGCCACCTTTTCCAGATGGGAGAAGAGGAAAAACTTATTTGCAAGGAAAAAGAGAAGGCTCCTCTTGGCCAGGCTGAGGCCTCCTTTGGAGATGGGCCATAACAAATAGGGATTTATAATGACTGGGATACCCTAAACCGACAGTAAAATGGAAATCCACGGGGTCAGCAGCAGAGGGACTGGGGAGTCAGAAGGCTGTCATTGGCCGGTGTTGTGACTTCAGACAAGCTCCTTTGCAGCTCTGTGCCTCAGTTTCTTCCTCTGTAAAAGGCAGGTGGCGGTGGTGGGGATAGTGACACTCAAAGAGCAGAGATGAGAGTAAAATATAGGATCCATCGCCAAGTCACAAACTATAAACACTATTCCACAACAGTTTAACAAAATGGTGAAATCTAACAAAAATAGGATTGGCTATGCAATATATCTGACTTTAATAATAATTTGATAGTAAATATGGAACGAGTTGAGTGCCCAAAACACAGGCCATATTCCCAGTTCTTGGAGATCTTCAGCAGATCACAAAAAAGAGAAAGTTAGATCAGTTGGGTGTTCAATTTGCTGGCAACCATTTTTATGCCATGATTTAGCATTAGTCATGGCTGACTGAATTTTTTCTGTAGGAAATTAGATGGAGCATGTAAACACAAAGGGACAACATGGCCTCCTGGAAAAAGCCCAAAATGTACTGAGTCTTCGGGCAAGATTGAGGGATCAAAGGCCAGGTGGGCTGCCTGCTCTGCTGCTTGGGCGCCATTTGGTATCATTTCCGTATTTCACTCAGTTGGCATTGCTCAACTTCCACTCCCTCCATCATCAAAAAGTATTTTTAGAGCCTTTCATTACAGGAAATCTTTGACATTGTTCTCAGGGCTGGTCAGATGGGGGAACATGTTTTCCATTGTCAGTACATCCATAAATAAAGACTAGCAAAAGCATCTTTACATCTTGTAGGGCAGATTTACTCTTATCTGATGCTGCATTGCATATTGAACCAAGGGAGGGGACCAGAGCAAAGATGTGATGATCTTTCTCACTAGTGTAAACATGGCTCAGGGCTCACCAAGTACATGGCTTCCTATAAACATTTCCCTCACTCCCTGAGACTGGGGTGTGGGCTCCTGCTTTGTGTTCTTATGCTCACCACTGTCCCTGGCCCATTGTGTACCCTATGGACTTAATTAGGTAAGTGTTTGCCCTGTGTGAGCCACTGTTTTAGTTTCTTTAAGTGTGTTAACTCATGAGACTATTACAACAATCCCTTTTTTTCAGATGGGAAAACTGAGACACAGAGAGGTTGAGTAGCTTCCCTAAGGCTGCACAGCTGGGGCTATTGTAAGAATTAAATGAGTTAACGTCTACAAAGTGGTTTATGCAGTGCCCAACACATGGTAAGTGCTCTAAAAGTGTTTTGTTAAGTGAATGTGCAGAGTGTAGGCAGAGCCTTACTTCTAAGGGTCTGATCATGTTTGCAGCAGGTAGGGGTGAAAAGGCCTGGTTTCCAGTCCCCTGCTGTGCCTCTGCCCTGCAGGGAGATCTTGGTTGGTTGTTTGACCTCTCTAAGACCTGTGGTTCTCATCTGTAGAATGTACCTGATGATGAGAGAGACTTTTTCAGGTGAAAGCATTACTGGTTGTGTAACACATGATAGGGAGTGCAGGCCTAGGGAATATCACTAGACGATTTACCATCCACAACCAATTTTTAGGAATAGCCTTGGGGATGGAGGCCTGGAAGTTTTTCTTCCTGAATTCAGAAAAGTATCTGATAAAAAGGAGCTCATTTCAGAGACACGTGTTTCCCTAGAACCTTGTAACCAGAGGCAGTGATAACATCAGAGGCACGGTTCAGGAATGTTACAGTGTGGAGGAATCTTTAAATGCTAACTCTAATGTCACTGGAGAGGCTAAGAAACATAAATTCTGCCTCTCAGAGTCTTGGGGCATAGCTGACACTGGAGAAAGCTGGTAAAACTGGCAAACCTTGGGGAAAGGCGGGAAGGAAGTTGATGGAGGAGAATCGGCCACCAGCGTGGCAAAGACCTATGTCTTAGTCTGTTTTGTATTGCTGTAAGAGTACACCACAGACCGAGTAATCTACAAAGAAAAGAAACTTATTTCCCATGGTTCCAGAGTCTGGAAAGTCCAATATCAAGGTGCTGGCCCCTGGAGAAGGACTTCTTGCTGTGTCATCCCACAGTGAAAGGTAGAAGGGCACAGAGCATGAAAGAGGAAGAGAGAACTGAGCTCACTTTTATAACATGCCCGCTCCCAAGATAATGAGATTATCTATTCATGTGACCTAATCACCTCTTAAGGATTCCACTTCCCAGTGCTGCTACATTGGGGATCAAGTTTGCAACACATACATTTTGGGGAACACATTCAAACAATAGCAGCTTGGATTCCCACTCACACTCCCCTTGAATGTAACACCGCTTGCTGCTATTATCCACGATACTAACTTTGCCAAGTCCACCCAGCCCTTCTACCATTATCTCACTTGACCAGAGGCTGGACAGTAACGACTGCCCTCCGCTTGACAAATCACTGAAGAAAGGCTCAGAGAGGTTCAGTGACTTGCTCACCTTTTACAACCTTGAAGTTGGGGAGTTATTTAAACTTGAGATTCTTACTCCCTAATTAAGGTTTCTTCTCAGCCCTCCACAGAATCATGTATGTGACCTTTTCCATTTCCCTTACGACTTTGGAAAAACTGCTTCTCACTTCCTTCTTAAACTGGGCTCTACTAATATCAGCCCTTCTTGAAGCATTTTCACGGCAAGGCCCGTGAGGGAAATGTGCCCCTCACTGTTCATGTTTCCACGGTGAGAGAGACTTGACCCCATTCCTGGGAGAGAAATACATAGGAGAAACACTTCTGTTACTTCCCACTCTTTTTTTCTTTCTTCCCAGAAAGATAAGTAACTTTCTCAGAGGGGTCTTCTCATAGGGGTCCTGATGGTCTTTTACCGCTCAGTTTCAGAGCATCCTGTTCTCTGGAGGCAGGCATCCTTGGCTTCCCTGTAGAACCAGACCCGTGGTTCGGGGCTCCAGCTCATTTTCTGGAAGATGATTTATCCCTAAGACTTCAATCAAGAGGAAGGTATTCAGATGCCCAATAGAGTCTTTGACAGAATCTTCTTCAGGTCCAGACAGACTGCCAGGAAACACACTGCATTTTTTGCTATTTCTGGCAGGTTCCTCTGTCTATCTCTCATTTGGATTAGAATAGACCATGCCCTTTTCCTGAAAACACTTTTTTCTTTTTTCTGCTTCTGATGACCCATTCTATAAGGGTTGCCTGCCATGCTCACTTGACCTCTCCATCTCAGTCTCCTTGGCAGAATCCTCCTCTCACACTTGCCTTTGACTTTGAAGTCTGTCTTGAATCCCATTTTCTTTTCTGTGTTTACATTCTCTCTGTGACTCCACTAGTCCTTTGTTTGAAGTACCATCTACATGCTTTTCCTACCTATCTCTTCAATGCTGACCTCTCCAAAACACACCAGACTCATAGCCAACTGCCCGCCTCATGTGAGCCTAATGAACTTCGGGTGCTCACTGCAAAATTCCCAAATCTGAATTTCCTTAAGTAGCTCATTTCACAGTCTCTCTCTTGGTAAAAGGCACTGCTATCTAACACGTTGCTTAAGTGAAAATCTAGGTGTTCTCTTGGATTCCACTGTCTCTCCCTTAAGTTCCACAATCCATCGAGAAGTCCTATAGACTACTTCCAAATCTTCCTCTTTTATTCATGTCCTCTACCAGTGGTTCGTTAAATGTTAGCATACCCCAAAATCATCTGAGTAGGCCTGTTAAAACCAAATTGCTGGGCCTCAACTTCAGAGTTTCAGTAAGCGCAGGGTGGGGCCTGAAATGTGCATTTCTGACAAAGTTTGCAGACGTTGGTGCTGCTGGTCAGGGGCCAGGCTTTGAGAACCACCGTCCTATACAACGTTACCAGCCTATCAGGCCTCGCACGGTCCCCACCTAAACAAATGAGTGCAATAGCCTCCTAACAGGGATCTGTATTTTTACTCTTACTTGATTGCGTGGATTTTTATTGTGTTTTCTCATCTCTCAGTACTTTTTAAAAAATTTCTCTTAGATTTGGGAAAATTCCTCCTTTAGGAGTTTCATTCCCTGAAATTAAAACCTAGAACACTCAAATTCCCAGATTCCTTGGCAACTAGAATGTAAGCTGGTGACCCAGGCTCTGCCACTTGGTATACCTGGGAGAAGCTGATGTGGCAGTGGTGAGCAAGCTGAAGAAGGAAGGTCAGTGAGCACTGCTTGTTTTGTGGGGGCAAAAGCAGAGGTAACAGACTTTGGAAGTGACCAAAGCAGAGTTCCACACACAGAATTATCAGCAACAGGGCATCAGTAGTGGGGCTATCCTCCCTGTGGTTTTAGAAATTGTCCCTGGACCCTTGTCAAAGAGTCCCGTTTTTCAGGACCTTCAGATCTGTGAGCTTTCCAATATCCTTTTAAGATAAGCGTCTTTCTGCTAAACCAGCCACAGTCAGCTTTGCTGTTTGCAACTAAGAACTCTGAGTGGTACATTTTTTGGAATCCATTTTCTACAGTAGAGCTCATACGTGTATCTGATTCAATCACGCTTGAGGGCATATGACCTCCTCACCTAGCACACAAAGCCCTCCAGGACCATGCCTCCCCTTCTCCGGCCACCTCATCAGGTGACTCCCTCCTCCTTTCCCACTTTGACAGAGCCATTGTTCCTCTCCTGAAACATGCCATGCTCACGCCCCGCTCAGGGCCCTTGCACGTACTATTGCTTCTTCCTGGAGGGTGCTCCCACTGGATCTTCAGGTGCCTGACCTTTTGTTTTCCATTTAGAGCTCAGATTGCTCAATTTAAATGAGCAATCTCTGTAGACATCTCTTTCCTGACTGACTACACAATCCAGCATGGCCAACATATCACAGTAGTTTGCTTTTCTGCAGAGCAGGAATCACTGCCTGATATTTTTCTTATCCATTAATGTTTATTGTGGGTCCCTCATGCTCCCCAAAGAAGGTAAACTTCATGAGAGCAGGAGTTATGTTCACAGATACTTTCTCCCAGTCTGTTGCTTGTCTTTCCATATTCTTAATGGTGTCTTGTGAAGCATAGAAATGTTTGAGAAGGTCCAACTGATCAATGTGTTATTTTACAGGTTGCACTTGTGGTGTCATAACTATGAAATCTTTGTTTATTTCAAGGTTTTGAAGATTTTCTTGTATACTGTCTTCTAAATGTTCTCCTGTTTTAGTTCTTACATTTAAGTCTATGATCCAATTTGGGTTACATTTTCTATATAACGTGAGGCAAGGGCTTAAGTTCATCTTTTTGCATGGGATATCTGATTTTCCCAGAACCGTTTGTTGAAAAGACTCTTTTCCCCAGTAAATTACGTTGCACCTTTGTTGAAAATCAGTTGGCCAAGGCTGACTGGCTCTTGCCTGTCATCTCAGCACTTTGGGAGGACGAAGTGGAAAGATTGCTTGAGGACAGGAGTTTGAGACCATCCTGGGCATCATGGTAAGAACCTATCTCTATAAAAAATGTTTTTAAATTTAAAAAATAACCAGGTATGGTGGTATGTGCCTATAGTTCTAGCTACTTGAGAGACTGAGGGGAGAGGATTACTTGAGCTCAGAAGGCGGAGGCTTTAGTGACCTGTGATGGTAACACTGCACTCGACCTGGTGGCAGAGTGAGATCCTGTCTCTAAAACAACAACAAACAACTGACCAAAATATAAGAACTTACTTCTGGACTTTCAATCCTGTTCTATTGATCTATGTGTCTATTTAATGATTTTCTTTGATATCACTTGTCTCTTTAATCCTTCTGAAATTTATTTTGATTCATAGTACAAGTTTAAAGCCCAAATGAAGTTTGTTCCCTTCAAAAGAGCTAATGAAGATCCTAGCATCATTTATTGAATAATTGTTTTTTTCCTCCATTGATTTGTCCCATTTATCAATGGTTCAAAGACATTTACCAAAACCTCCTCCATATTATTCTGACTCGTCTTGGTTCTTCCCACCCAGCACTTTCGAAGTCTCCAGTACTGCATTGTTAGACCAAATGACAAAAATTGTCTCTGCCTCACAAGAGCTTATGTTGGCAAATACAAAGAGGACGTGGATATGTTAGGAAAATAAACATAGGACAGATATTTGCATTGGACTCAAGGAAGATTAGTGCATTTGTGGAACAGTAACTGACATGAAGGGATTCTCAGGGGAGTTTTGTGTTTACTCTGGGTGGGGCTACGGACACTTAATCTAAAAGTCACCTCTACTCAGATCACTCCTACCTGTTTGTCTGACACCATTAATCTGATGGTGGTTGTGGGGTTTTTAAACACTAAATGACTGTGAAATTCTGCAGAAAAGTCCACCCACTCCAACAGAGTTTAAAAGTTCAACATTTTTGTCAATGAAGACACCCAACCAACGCATAGTTGTAAAATTTCCAGAAGACCTAAGTCTGGGACGAGCAGTGTGTATGACAGGTGATCCAATTAAAGTTCAATTGGTCTTGACAGGCTGGAAAAACTGTTGAAACCAGAAAGATGAAATGAAACTCAGAAAAATGTAAACAACTGCATTTTGTCTCCAAAAAAAAAGAAGGCAGGTTGAGGGAGACTTGGTAAAAAGAATCTGATATTTCAGTTGCCTGAAAACCCAATATGGTTGATCTGACTTGGACCTGTTCTGTTTGCAAGGAACAGTGACATAAATTCCACTGAAGACATATACAAATGAGTGAAGAAATTACAGGAAGGGAAGGGAGAGTGGAACCAAATTCTATGGCTCGGTAATCACAGTCAGGCTTCCCCAGCCTGTCACCCAGGTTATACAATGAAACTGCATTGCACGTGGGGCTAGATCAAAGTCAACAACAAATCAAAACGTTATAAACCTTGAGGTTTAAATTTCCAAAGTCATCAGGTACTGGGCTGTGTGTGGCTCAGCCTAGGAATTAATTTACTCTCTTTTTTGCATTTCAGCTGTGGCTATCCTCTTTCTGGGATTTAGAAGTTTGGAGGATAAGAAATAAAAGAATTTTTAGGCTGGGCGCAGACACTCACCCCTGTAATCCTAGCACTTTGGGAGGCTGAGGTGGGCCGATGACCTGAGGTCAGGGGTTCAAAAGCAGCCTGGCCAACATGGAAAAACCCCGTCTCTACAGAAAATACAAAAATTAGCTAGGCGCAGTGGCACATGCCTCTAATCCCAGCTACTTGAGAGGCTGAAGCAGGAGAACTGCTTGAACTCGGGAGGCAGAGGCTGCAGTGAACTGAAACCATGCCACTGCACTCCAGCCTAGGTGACACAGTGAGACTCTGTCTCAAAAAAAAAAAGAATTTTCTTCCTACCTCTCATGCTCCTTCCCTCTATAAAGAAATTGAAATAAATAAATCATTGAGAATTTTATTTAAATCTTGTGTTGCATTTTGCAGCTTGTTTATACCTATTACAGAAGTGATTTCATTAAAAATTCAAATTGCCTGAAAACTTTATAGATATCTTATACCCTAAAAAATATTTTTATTCTATAGATACTGTTTTGTGGCCTTTGGAAATTTAATGCATAATAAAAAGTTTATCTTTTCATTAGATATTTTTCTACAATAATGTCCTTTGGCTCTTTTTAGCAGTGAACTATTTTTTAATGTGAATTCCTTTTTTGTTTGTTTTTTGAGATAGAGTCTTGCTCTGGTGCCCAGGCTGGAGTGCAGTGGTACCATCTTTGCTCACTGCAACTTCCACTTCCCAAGCTCAAGTGATCCTCTTTCTTCAGCCTCCAGAGTAGCTGAGACTACAAGTGTGTGTCACCATGCCTGGCTAATTTTTATATTTTTTTGTAGAGATGGGGTTTTGCCGTGTTGCCCAGGCTGGCCTTAACTCCTGGGCTCAAGCGATCCACCTGCCTTGGCCTCCCAAAGTGCTGGGATTATAGGCATGAGCCACTACGCCCAGCCTTAATGTGAAAGCTTAATGGTTATTTATTTCTGTGTAACAAACCACCTCAAACTTAGTGGCTTATAAAAATAACAACCGTTTAGTCACTCCTGATTCTGTAATTTCTGTAGGCTCAGCAAAGAAAAGCCCATCTCTGTTCCACATGGGGTTGGCTGCAGTGGCTCCACTGGCGCTGGAAGAACCACTTTCAAGATGGCTCCACTACAGGTAACGCAGGGTCCTGGAAGTCATTCATTGGAGGGACTCTGGCTTTTAGCTTTTGTGAGACGAGGGTTTTGAGCACAGGAGTGACGTGATGTAACTTATGTGTTAACAAGATTTCCTTGGCTACTGTGTTGGAAATAAATTGAAAGAGGGATGAGGTGTCAAAGATGGCACAGAGGGACCGGTTAGGAAGTGACTGCCATAACTTGGGGGAGAGACAAAGGCGGCTTGGACCATTGAGGTAGCAGAGAGATAATGAGATGAGATTGAATTTGGATTAACATTCGTCTATGCTGGCTTCTCCTTATTTAATTGCATTATTATGTTATATGAGTTAATTTCAGTGTAAGGTTTGAGGTAGTCATGAAATAGACAAATACTACGCCTGTAATCCCAGCACTTTGGGAGGCCGAGGTAGGTGGATCACCTGAGGTCAAGAGTTTGAGACCAGCCTGGTCAACATGATGAAACCCTATCTCTACTAAAAATACAAAAATTAGCCAGGCATGGTGATGCCTGCCTGTAATCCCAGCTACCTCGGAGGCTGAGGTGGGAGAATGGCTTGAATCTGGGAGGCAGAGGTTACAGTGAGCTGAGATTGCACAACTGCACTCTAGCCTGGGCAACAGAATGAGACTCTGTCTTAAAAAAAAAAAATAGTCAAATGCTTCTTGAATGCCTATTCTTTCTCCTGTGCCTGCAGTGCAGGAAACTCATTGGATCATTGGATACTCAAGAAGTATCTGTAGATTGACCCGAACAGTTCACTTAACTTATGTGACATCTGAGCACCTACAAATGAAGACCCTGACTGTGTCCTCTGGTAAGGGATGTGTGACACTGTGAACACTTTGCAATTTAGATTCCTTCACGATATAGCCAGCTCTTCCCCATCCAAGAGCCTCCTACTCCTGACTAGAGTGTAACACAACCTAACGATCCTGCTAAGCCACTGTCTTCCTCTCTCCAGCCTCCCAGTGGATTGAATCAACTGCATCCCATCGGCCTTCACTCTGGTTGGAATGATGTGGAGTGAGATGCCTTAGATCCAGTTCCTGGAGGCCTCTGAATGGTGGCATATCATCCTGGGCTATGTGTCTTCTCTCTTTTTCTCCCTTCTGGGAGACCCCGTGTTCTGCAGCTGTTCCATCAGCCGGCTGCCCCAGCTGCCAGATGAGCAGAACAAAAGATTCGACTTGGTGACTACTCACATCTGTACTTCTCAAAAGCAAACAGAACAGACGCCCTTAGCCGTGGGGCTCCCGGGCTCAGGGCAGGGGAAATGTACCCTGAAGGGGGAAGTTTCCTTTCTAAGAGCTGACGGAGCCACTTAGCGACGGCAAGGAACATCGTGAAACAGAACATTAAACTTTGATGAACTGCAAAGCCTCAGAGGTTTAAGCTTCGAGTCAACAGAGATGTTCTAATCTATATAAACACTCTGCATGCAAATTCCGGCACAGCTTTGGGCCTTATTTGGATGGTGTTTTTGACCGCTTCCCTCTCAAGATGGGGCTCTGAAGGCAAGAAAAGATTCTACTAGAAGTAGAGTAGAATGGCAGGAACCGGAGTCTGGGAAGGGAAAGGGGAGGAGAGGATAGGGAGAGGGTGGTGAAGGAACACAAAACTACAGCCAGATAGGAGAAACAAGCTCTAGTGTTCTACAGCTCTGTAGGGTGACTATGGTTAGTGGTAATCTATTGCATATTTTCAAATAGCTAGAAAAGAGGAGTTGAATATTCCCAACACAAAGAAATGATAAATGTTTGAGGGGTTGGAAATGTTAATTATCCTGATCTGATCCTCATACACTGTATGCAGAGATTGAAATATCACACTGTACCCCATAAATATGTGCAATTGTGTATCAGTTAATAAAAAATGCTGTGGTTTTCTTATTAAGTTGGGGGTAGGGAGCATTCCTGGGTATTCTGGGACTGACTTGGGTCCTGCCCTGGCTCCTGGGCTGCAGCCTGGCCTTCCTGGGTCCTGCAGTCACAGCTTCTTCCCATCCTCAGGAGGGCAGTAGGAAATCTCTGAGTGCTGGTCTCATCCCTGGCCTGCCATTGCCTTCTTTCTCCTATAGGATTTTAGCCAGGGCCTAGTGCTGGGTTAGAGACCAGAGTTGGAGCAGGCGCATCCACACATGGATAACAACTGCAAGTGCAAACTGAATATTTACTGTGGGCCAGACACACCCTCCAAGGACTTATCGGTTCATTTAATTCTCAGCACAGCCCAGAAAGGAGGTAGGATTATTGGCCTTGCCTTCCAGACAAGGGGACTGAGGCCCAAGAGAGTAAAAGGAGTTGCCCTGGGTCTCACAAAGCCAGGATCTGTTCCAGACAGTCTTATTCCAGAGCCTGGATTCTTAACCATCTTCACAACCTGCCTGGCTCTCATTCTTGAAAGAGGAGGTGAATAGTTCAGAGATGTTAAGGAAAAAGAAAGCAGGGCTTTTTCTTGCTACGTTAGAATTCTCCTCTGCCACCCTCAAATATTGCAAACATTTTATTTTATTTTTTTGTGGAGGGGGTCAGCATGCTAGCTTTTGCGTGGGCATCCATTTCTCCCTGTGGCTCCAATTCTGGCTCCAGGAGTGGTCCTTGACCCAGACCTAAGTAATCAGAACATTAGGGTGGTGCTAGATCCAGACCTAACCAATCAAACACTAGGGTAGTGCTTGACCCAGACCTAACTAATCAAAATGCTGGTGACCATCCTGGGAGCAAGTCAGGCCAATCAGAGGAAATGTGATTTGATGGGCGGGGGCGCTTTTGTTTGAGCCTCCAGGGCACTAGTCGGGCTCTTTTGTCCCTAATTGTGAGCCATGGAGAAAGAATGTAGCCCCTGCCCACTAGGAGCCATTTTGTCACCATGAACGGAGATCCGGTCTGAGAATAAAATCAACGCAGCGGGGAGAGCCAAGTTGGGGGAGAGTGACACCAGATCCTGACCTCATCCTTTGAGCATCTGAACCAAGCCGTGTACTCTTCAGTTATGTGCGCTCATAAAATGTTATTTTTGCTGATGTCAGTTTGGGGCAGGTTTAAGGCTGCTTATAACCAAAAGAATCCTAGTGGAGACGTGAGGCCTTTTGTACATTTGTGGTTCGTGCCACAGTCCGGGCTGTCACTGGGCAATTGAGGAGGCCCCTGTGTCCTCTCCCCAGCGTGCAGCAGCCTGAGGGATGCCAATCGAGGCTGCGGTAACAGTCTTAGCAAATGTTGTGTGATATTTACCTAGTACTGTTGCAAGTGCTTTCATCCATGAGTTCACTGAAGTCACCACTGTCTCTACTGTTGTAGATGGAAACTGAAGGCCCAGAGAGATTGGAGAACATGTGCAAGATGGCATAGCTCCTAAATTTGGGTGTTGTGGGGTTGGGTTCCAAGGCAGCCATCATCGGGGGTATGCTTTCAGCATTCTGCTCCACCCCTCTCATGACCTACAGCTGGGGAACAGAGGCTCCAGGTGGGTCTGTGGGACACAAGCATCTTTGTAGAATATAGAGTCTTTCTAAAAGAATTCTTTAATTCTTAAAAATAAAGTACGGAAATATGAGTGAAAATCCAACGAACGGCCTCTGGTTAAGGAACCACAGGAGCAGAGGCAGACTCCCATCTCTTTGGTTTTCAGTCTGACTTACTGATCCACCCATGTCACCCAGAGGAACAGAAAACAGAGGCCCCTGTGGTCCCACTCTGTGTGATGCCAGGCTCCATTGCCCTCTGCCTGTCTCTGCCTCATTTCTCCAGGCTCTGCCTTGCCCAGACCCCAGCGGAGGGCTACTGAGTGCTCCTGGGTGAGGCTCACCTGCTAGGAGGCCTTAGCCCAGCCCCTGGGGAGGACTCAGCTTGCCTGAGCTGCAGGCTGTGACTGGCTCTCATTCTGTCTGCGTCTCCAGCTGGGAACCCGCGTGCCACCGTGGATGCTAAGTGTTCCATGAATGACTAGAAAGGGGAAGCCTGGAGCTTCTGCTTTGCTCCTGGCCCCTCCCCTGCCCCAGTATCCAGCCCCCTGGTCCCCCACAGAATCCCAACTTTAAAAAAAATCCCCAATAACTAACGAAGAAGCTCAACCATGGGCTGGGCACTACGCTTAGCGCTTAACTTGAACTTACCCTTCAGACAACCTTATAAAGGAGGAATTATTACTCCCACTGCCCATATGAGGAAACTGAGTCTCCAAGAGGTTCTTAGAGGGCAGTGGCTGGAATGTGTTGGAGCCTGAGACTGGGGTCTGTGGCTATGTGCCTGTGAACACATGCCTTGGGCAGTGGCCGGGTCCCCAGCTCCTGGCTGCTGTGATGGGCTCCCGCCTCTCGGAACCTCAGGTGCTGGCAGCTACTCAGTTATCCTGAGCTGGCCCAGCCCTTTGGATGTCCTGGATGGTTGGCTATTACTCTGTTGGCCCACCTCCCTCCTTCCTCTTGGGCTTAGAGCAATCTCAGGTGGTCCTAATTATCTCCAGCTTCTTGCCTAGCACTTCATGGAACCTCTGAGCCTTGCTCTTCCACAATCCTGCTACCAATACAGCCAAGATTGGTCCTGAGGCCTCATTCCTTCTTGTTATTTGGGGCATGAGGAACAGATAGAAAAGGGGCTGCTTCTAAGCTGCTCTCTAGTGTCTATGAAGTGGCTTATGTGCTCCAAATGGGTCACTCACATGGGGCAGCCTCTGCCTCCAGCCCTGGGGCTCATTCTAAACACACTCTCTGGAAAGACTCAGACTCCAGAGCAGTGACACTTCTCTGGCTGTGTTTGGTGGGGATTACCACTCCCAGCCAACTCTTGATTGTCTGTGGGAGAAGAGAAAGGATAGACCACTGGCATCTCCAGGTAACCCTAGAATTTAGTTCCGCTAACATCTCTGAGACGCTTCTGTTGAGGCTCTTTCCAGAGCAGCTACCAAGAATTTAAATCTGTGGGCTTGGCTTTCACGTCCTCTCTTCTTTCCATCCCTGCTCTGCCTTTTTTTCCAGAGCCAGAGAAGCCCCAGCATTGAACAAGGAGAGGCAGGGGCAGCAGGAAGATTGATGTAGCCAGGCATCCTGCTGTAAATAACAAAGCCCAACTCAGCCTGGCTTCAACAGTGGAAGGTACTTATTTGCATATGCCAAAATGTCTGGAGGTTGGGATGATATCAGGTAAAGTTTGCTCCAGCAACAAACTGAGGTCGTCAAGGCCCTATTTCTGTCTGTCTCCCACAGTGTGGGCTTCATCCTGAGGCCTCACACAGTGGTCCCCTGGCAGTTCCAGGGTCTCACCTCATAGTAGCAGATAGTTATGACAGTGCCAGGCCTTCTGTGCTCTAAGAAAAGATATGTCTTCTGGTAGCTTCTACATATGTTTGAGGAATCACACTCCCTTATTGGTTCAGACTGAGCTACATGCTCTTCCCCAAGTCAATCACTGTCAGGAGGAGGGTTTATTCTTGTTAGCTTAAGCTAACTGGGGCCCATCCCTGAACGGAGGTAGGATCAATGATTCCGATCAGTACACATGGCTGAGACTAGGGAGGGCTGAATCCCCCAAATGGAAATCAGGGTACTTTGACGGGAGGAGGGAGGTGACCCATAGGCCAGGTTGATGGCACCCAGGTGACAGGTCGCACATGTTTTCCAAAGCCATTCTGTTTTCCTCTGTTAGATCAGTAGGAAAACCTGTGTGTCAACTCCAGCAGCCAGTCATTATATTCCATGTTTTACAAACAAAGCAAGGAGGCTTGGAGAGGTACAGCGACCTGCAGCACACCCCAGTCATACTCGGCAGGACCTGGACTTGACCATACACTGCTTCTCTCCATGGTACTCTGATGGGCAGCTAGCAGCTGGCAGGGCACAGGGAGGTCACAAAACAGTGTCATCTGCTGCATCCCTGACGATGGATTTGTTTAGAGCCAAGAAAGAAGTTCAAGGCTCATAGATGGAGAGTTTAGAAACCAAGATCACCAGAGGGCAGAGAGTGGGATCAGCAGAGTCTACAATGAGAGGGTGGGTCAGGACACATGCCTACAACTTGGGGGACAAGATCTCCCCCAAATCCTGTAAGCTGCAGAACATAAAGCTGGGGTGGGAAGAATCCCAGGGGCCTGTGAAAGGAGAGAATTCCAAAGCCTGTGCTATCTCTGCTAAGCTTGGCTGCTGACCTTCCCAGCCCGCAGGCACCGCCTTCCCCACCATCTGCCTCCCCAACTGCTCCTGTGGGGAAATTAATCCTGGGAACTTGGAGCATCCCACAAGGCAGGGGCACTTCGACTTTTGTCCTGTCCCCCATTTGTGAGGCTTCTCCTGAACAGACAAGCTTGTTGATTTCCGCAATTTTATCTAGTTCTGCAAGTGACTCTTGAAGATGTTTACATGGTACAAAGACAAGTTTTGGGATCAGCAGTATTTGGATTTCAGTTTCAGGTCTACCACTTATGGGCTGTGTGACCTTTCCCAACGATGAAACAGGCAAACAATAGTCCCAGCTCCTCGGGCTGCTGGGGATAAGATAAATAAGGAAGTTAGATATGCTAAGCACTCAGTGAATAGATTCATATGTGAAAGTGTTTGCAGTAGCGCCTGGCACGAAATACCTGGTTTTAAAAAAAGTTACCAGTGATGATGATGATCACGATGTTTCTAAGCGGCTGTCATGCTGGACTTTTCTGTGTAAGTAATCTAAGTTGTTGACAGGCCTGACCACTGCCAGGATGCTGCCAGTGGCAATCCAAGGAGAGGCCTGGGAGCAGCGATGGAGGTAGCTGACCGTTTCCATCCAAAATCACCCCCCCTCTCCTTCTGTTACTTCCCCGCAGTTTCTTGCTTCTGGATCGTTCGAGGAGGCATTGCCCATCCAATTTCCACACCATGTCAGGGGATATGGAAGCTGGGATGAGGGAGTCAACAAGGAAGGGGTCCTGGGGCAGGACTGGACTGCATTGAGGTTCAGCGCTGGGGGCGTGCCCATGGAGCTGGGGATAGAGGGGAGAGGAGGGGCAGGAAGCTAAGATCTCATGTTCTGGGAGAGAAGAGATTCTTTCAGTTCCCTGGATTGTGAAGCTGGGTCCATGATATGGTTTCACTGCATCCTCACCCAAATCTCACCTTGAATTTTAATAATCCCCATGTGTCAAGGGTGAGCCAGGTGGAGACAACTGAATCATGGGAGTGGTTTCCCTGTCCTTGTGGTAGTGAATACATGTCATGAGATCTGATGGTTTTTAAAATGGGAGTTCCCCTGCACAAGCTCTCTTGCCTGCTAGCACGTAAGACATGACTGTGCTCCTCATTTGCCTTCCACAAATTGATTATGATTGTGAGGCCTCCCCAGCCATGTGGAACTGTGAGTCAACTACACCTCTTTTCTTTATCAATTACCCAGTCTCAGGTATGTATTTATTAGCAGCATGAGAACAGACGAATACAGTCCATCTCTGAGCTTCTTCTTTAAGCAGAGCTGCCAGGGATGGCTCTGGAGGGGGACACCTACCACACCTGGGGTTGACCTTGTCAGCTCCCATTGCTCAGGTGTTCCTATTTCACAGGCTGTTGCAAACTTCCCGGGTGAGCCATGAAGGCCAGAGTGTGATGGTCAGCATGTAATGAGTGTACCTCCCTCCTCACAGCTGAACACTTCCTCAGTACCTAGCAGGGCCTCCTGGGTTTCTGCCCAAGAGTACAGAGGGAAGTCTATCAAGCTCAGAAGAGGTGGGCTGGAGAGAGCCTCAGGCCTGAGATCAAGCCAAGTGGGTTCCTATCTCAGCTCTTCTGCCTGCAGCATTTATGACCTTGGGCAATTGCCTAACCCATGGGAGCTGTTTCCTCAGCTGTAAAATAAGGATTGCTAATATTGCTCTCATCTGCCTTGCAGGGTTGTTGCATTTAAATACCATGTCCACCACTTCCTGACAAAATAGCCATAAATCATCCTCACCTTCCTCATCTGTAAAATGGGGATACACAGACTCCTTCAGAGGGTTGCAGTGAGGGTTAAATGAAGGGACGGATGAAGTTGCTCACCACAACGGGGCTCTGAGCATTGTTAAACTCCAAGGTGTGCTAAGGTCTGGAATTAGGGAGGAAGCTGCATTTTCTTTAGTAGTGGAGAGAGATGTAGACCCTCTTGGATCCGAGTCTCCCTGTGAGGCCCATCAAGGGTGTTGAGGGGTGAGCAGGACCACAGAGCCCCAGAGGACAGGATTCAAGAGACAAGGCAAGCTGTTTAAAGATGTCAAGGAGAAATGCAGTAAGGACGGAGGCAGACCAAGGCCACCCTGGGGACATGAGGAAGGGCTGCAGGGCGAGCCCCCGAGCTGCAGAAAGAACTGTGCTACCCAAGACCGGCCACTCCTCTGCTGGACTTGCTGTGTCTCGGGGTGAGTTTTGTTTAGCTGATGGTCCTGCATGCCAGAGTAGACGTGAGATCCCAAATGTCAAAGCTCCTGGTAACCAGTTCTTTCAGTTCACGCACCTGCAGCCATTTCCCCAGGCACACCCAGAGTGTCAAGGGCTTGGGTTTATAAAAACCATCTCCTTAAAGACTTACCTGCTAGGTGAAGGAGCTAAGCTTCTCAAAGGGCAGCTGCCATTTCTTTCGCTCTTTCTCTCTTTCTTTCTCTTTCTTTCCTTCCTTCCCTCCCTCCCTCCCTCCCTCCCTCCCTCCCTCCCTCCCTCCCTCCCTCCCTCCCTCCCTCCCTCCTTCCTTCCTTCCTTCCTTCCTTCCTTCCTTCCTTCCTTCCTTCCTTCCTTCCTTCCTTCCTTCCTTCTTTATTTCTCTCTTGATGGAGTTTCACTCTTGTTGCCCAGTCTGGAGTACAATGGCACAATCTTGGCTCACCACAACCTCCACCTCCTGGGTTCAAGAGATTCTCCTGCCTCTGCCTCCTGAGTAGCTGGGATTACAGGCATGCACCACCACACCTGGCTAATTTTGTATTTTTAGTAGAGACAGGAATTTCTCCATGTTGGTCAGGCTGGTCTCGAACTCCTGACCTCAGGTGATCCACCCACCTCTGGCTCCCAAAGTGTTGGGATTATAGGTATGAGCCATCGCACCCAGCTGGTAGTTGCTATTTCTTTCAGAATCTCCTGGGTATCCTTGGTAAAATGCCTATTTCTGGGCCCCACCCTGGAATGAGAATGGACCAGGGAAGCACGGGGAAGCTGCATTTGCAGGGAGCAGCCATGTGGGTCTTCTGGCAGAACCATTGGCCAAAGGAAAGAAAGGAACACTTTGTTAACCACTGAATTCTTCTTACACTTTCTCCATGAGACAGGTCTCCACTCTCAGGGCTGGCTTCATGGGTTTGAGACCTGAGCACGTGCATGGGGCCTGTGCTTAAAAGGACCCCAGCCTGGGTTTAGTACTCTGTGGTCACCATTTTGAAATTCTTAATAGCTTTTGAACAAGGGGCTACTGCAAATTATGTCTCAGCTCGTGTCCTCTAAACAGATGAGAACTTCAGAAAGGATAGACTTGTCCAGGGCCACATGGCTACACTGAGGAAATGGATTTGGTATCCTGATGCGTTTGATTCCAAAGCTCTGCTATCCCATCACGATGAGACCCAAAAGAATGAACTCTAAATGGTAGGGTTTCAGATTTCAACCATCTTGTCAGGACCCAGAAAATTTCAGGGAGGGGAGGACCTCTTCCAGGAACCCTCACACTATACCAGGGAGGTTACTCATGAAGATAAGGAATGATTTATAAATGTATTCAACTTTAGGGTAGGGAAGCTTCTGTGTAACTCAGTCTGACAGTCCCTGTTGAAGAGCTAGGGTAGAGAAACCCTCTGTTTCCTTCCCTCCTCTTTAAAGCTTTGCTATTCAGAGAAAATAAGGCAAAGAAGCAGAGCGGGAAGTGGATAGGATCTGGAGTCTGAAAAGGGGGTTCTAAAGTCAGCTCTGTTACCTAGTAGATCAGCGGTCCCCCACCTTTTGGACACCAGGGACCACCTGACAGGAGACAATTTTCCACAGACTGGAGGCAGGGAGGGGAGGGGAGGAAGGAAACTGTTCTACGTCAGATTATCAGGCACTAGTTAGCTTCTCATAAGGACTGTGCAACCAAGATCCCACACACGTGTAGTTCCCTACAGGGTTCACGCTCCTGTGAGAATCTGATGCCGCTGCTGACCCGACAGGAGGCAGAGCTCAGTGGTAATGCTCACTCGTCTGCCGCTCACCTGATGTATGGCCCCGTTTCTAACACCTGCTGTATGGCCACGGACTGTACAGGTCTGCAGCCCTAGGGTGAGGGACCAAGTCAACAGTAGTAGAGCAATGAGTTCTTTGAACTCTGAGTCTCAGTTTTTGTTTGTTTGTTTTTTAGTAGAGATGAGGTCTTGCATGCTGCCCAAGCTGGTCATGAACTCCTGAGCTCAAGTAATCTGTCTGCCCCGGCCTCAAAGTGCTGGGATGACAGGCATCAACCACTGCACTTGGCCTTGAGTCTCAGTTTTTTATCTGTAAAATGGGGTGATGCAAACACAATCAATGACCAAGGTCATGGTGAGGGTCCAGTGAGCAGACATAGGTGAAAACAGTGTGTAAAGGACTATACAAATGTGGATGATGGTTATTGCTATGATGGTTGGCTGGTACATGTGCAAGGAAATGGTTTAGCCAGAGAGGACACCTGCCTGGGTCACACCGAGTTTTCACCTCAGGGCAGGCACCTCTGGTGGCCTCAAGGTGGAACCAAAGCTCGGGCATAGTCTGGTTTGGGAAAGCTGTAGGAAGGCTCAGGAACCCACAGGGAGGTGGCTCAAGGCTTTTCTGCCACAAAGGGAGGCAGAGCTACCAATAGCAATACTAAAACCCGCCTGTGATGAAGCAGGGCCTGAAGGATTTAGGAGCGCAGACAGGGGATTTTTGGTTGTTAGGTAAGGAGCCCGCCCCTTCTTGCATGGGGGTGGGGGATGTGGGGCAGAGGGTTGAAAAGTAAAGAGCAGAAAAGAGGCTCCAGAGAAATAAGTTTGTTACACCCCAGTGACAGCGGTTTGGTTTGGTTTTGTTTCTAAAGCAGGCTTTGCTCAAAATCTTTGCTTCTAAGACTGTAGGGCTAAGTCAGTTCTCTCAGGCTGTGGCCAGCAAAGAGCCCGGGGCTTCCTAGAAGAAAAGGGCACATGGGTCCTGGGGCAGAGAGAGAGAGGAACAGCACGGTGGGAGGGCAGCTTGTCAGAGTGGCTCCCAGCCTGCACAGCCAAGGGTGGGGCCTCTCAGAAGCCTCAAACCCACCCTTCTGGGCAGGTAGCTCTGGGGAAGAGCAGGTGCCATAAGCAGCTCCAGAAGGGAGCTCAGGTGGGCACACTTGGAGGTGGCTGAGCCCACACTAATTAGGCTTAAGGTACAAGAGATACAATAAAGAGTAATCCTTGCCTGATGCTGGGTGCAGGCATTCTTACTGAATTTCTTAAAGTGGGGTCCAGGGGTCCTTAAGTGCCTGCAGATGAATCTTGGAGTCCACAGAGTCTCTATAAGAATATTTAAATTTTGTGTTTTAATATGGATGGCAGCCTTAAAATTAGTCAGTCTAAGAATAGACTGGGTCATATGAATTAGTGACCTTCAAACCCCCTTTTTTTTTTTTTTTTGGCAGCCACCCACAGGAGGAATCCAACTTACACAGTAGCCCAGTTTCCATCACTGATGTCTACGCACAAATAGAACTGACAGGTAACCAGTCTAGACCAGTGCAGGTGTCCCAGCTGTGAAAATACTGCAATACTCCAAACCACTTGGGAAATCGCTCTGAGCCTATGGGTCATCTCCCCACCCCCGAATAGTCTTGGCACTTCCTCTGGCATTGCCCTCAACTACCCCAGGAAACACCCACCAGTAAGGGTGAGGGGAGAGGGAGCTCTGCTGGTTTCCTGTGGCTGCTGTAACCAACAACCACTTACGGGGTGGTTTCAAACAACAGAATTAGTTCTCTCCAAGTTCAGGAAGGTGCGACTCTGAAGTCAGTTTCACCGGGCCAAAACCAAGGAGTCAACAGGGCCACCATTCTGTCTTCATCAAATCTCCCTGTCTTTCTCTTCGGGATACTTGTGATTATGGTTAGGGCCCACACGGACAATCCAGGATAATCCATCCCTCTCAATGTCCTTACTTTAAACATATCTGCAAAGACCCTTTTTGCTTATAAAGCAACATTTGCAAGTTCTGGGGATTAGGACCTGGTATCTTTGGGTCCATTATTTAGCCTATTTTAGTGGGCTTCTAGGGATCTTCCCTGGAAGCAATTCTGGCATCTGTTCAGATTGGTTATGTGAGTGTGTGTGTGAGTGTGTATGTGTGTGTGTGTGAGAGAGAAATTTTCTAAATACTTATTCTAACACTATGTAATGCTTGATATTTTCTCTTCTGTAACATTTTAAAAAAATTGCTTGTAACAACTCACTGCATTGAGCTCATGATGCACGATAGGGATGTGACCCAGTCTGAAAAACACCACAACCACCTTATAACCTAGTAACCTACTAATGCCACAGCTTTCACAGCCTGTGCTGTCTTTATCACAATGGCACTCAACCTAAATGACCACAGGCTAATGAGAAAAGAGCAGAGCCTTGATATGCACATGGCGTGTTTCTCATAAGCTGAGGCCAGTTGGCATGTTGCACAAATGGAGACTAGACCGTAGCTTGGGTGGCTGAAAAAGATGGGAGAATCAGTGCTCACGTGGCACATGATGGCACAGGCAGAATAAGCTCTAAAGATCCCAAGCCATGGTGGCCCAGGCCACAGTCACATTCCACGCCAAAATGTAATTTTCGCAATTTCAAACAGCATCGTCTTATGTTAAATTAACATATTAATTTAACATAAATTAATATGTTAAATTAACATATTAATTTAACATAAATTAATATGTTAAATTAACATATTAATTTAACATAAATTAATATGTTAAATTAATTAGGATTTGATAGTGTTGCTTGTACTTTATTTGTAAGATCGTTTAGTTTTTAAAAATCATATGCAAGCTGTAAACCTAAGGACTTTTTAAAACCTGGCTTTATATTTGTATATTTTCAGGTGATGAGATAAAAAGAAACATAATTCACGTCAACTCTAACAGTGATGGTGGCGGGGGAGCGCACAGAATTTTTTTCTTCTGATTGAAAAAGGAGTAGATCATTGAGGTTTAAGAAACACTGTGGCATTATGGGGAGTGTAATGAGATTCATGAATGTGGAAATACAGAGAGAAAATGAGTGAGAAACAGAAAAAGGAAGGCGGCAGGACTTGGTTGCTGCAGTTTCAGCAGCCTATGTGAAGCTTGAATAAATAAGGCCTGAGTCCAGGCAGGGGAGACCGAGAAGCAGCTGCGGCCGGCATGCTTCTCAAGATGTCCCTACCCGCAGAAGAAGCTGACAGACTCAAGCAGATGGGTTTGGAGTTCAAGTAGGAGAATGATTCAAAAACAGAGCAAAATGGAGGCCTGCCCTTAATTACTCGTAGTGAGAAGATGTAACCACTCCTTGGGGAGAAGGATGGGCAGTGAGCAAGCACTCAACTCCTGTGTTGTATCTGTCGAGGCAAACTATATGCAGGTCTGACTCACCTGTTCAAGAAAGTGCGGGTGTATGTATTTAGGTATGTACCTTTTGATTTGCTTTGATTCTTTAAAAATAATCCGAGGCCAGGCACGGTGGTTTACACCTGTAATCCCAGCACTTTGGAGGCCGAGGCAGGCAGATCCCTTGAGGCAAGGAGTTTGAGACCAGCCTGGCCAACATGGTGAAACCCCATCTCTACTAAAAATACAGAGATTAGCTGAGCATGGGGGTGCACACCTGTACTCCCAGCTCCTCATAAAACTGAGGCAGGAGAATCACTTGGACCTGGGAGGCAGAGGTTGCAGTGAGCTGAGATGGTGCCACTGCATTTCAGCCTGGACAACAGAGCGAGAGTCCGTCTCAAAAAAATAAAAATAAAAATAATCTCTCTGCCATCAATATTAAAGAAATAAAAGAAATTCAGGCGATGTCCAACTACCATCCCAGATAGTCCATAGTGGACTTGGGGCCACTGTCTGGAGACTGATAAGGAGCACCTGTGAATGAACGGGCTGGTTGCCTTTACACAGATGCTGTTTGCTGAAAGTCTTCAACTGGAAACTTTGTGGATTTGGAGATTGGCAGGTAACTTTGTCTTACAATAGCATTGTCATATCTATAATTTAAGACTTGTAAGGGACAGTCAGTTCATAAAAACGCATTGGTTTTTCAGATGAGAAAAATGAGGTCCCCAAAATAAGTTATTAGTTAAGGTTATTTTGGCATGCAGGATGGAGCAAAGATGAAAATCCAGGTCTTGACTTGCAGCTCAGAGCTCTTTCCACTCAACTTTACTCGGATTTTACTTAATGATCATGCTTTAGAAAATATCCACTATATGAAATAGATGTACAACACCAATGTGTAGTCACTTCGAAGTACTATTAGGATCCACATATTCGAGGACTTATTTTAGATACAGATACTCTTAGTCCCCTTTGAAATGATTCATGACAGGGTAGAATGGAAAAGTCCCTGGGCCGGGAAACAGAACACCTATTTGAGGTGCTAAGCTGGGCACTGACTGATTATAAATTTACTTCTCTGAGCCTCCATTTTCTCATCTGTAAATGGGAATGACAGCATTTTCCTTGACTCCCTCGTTGGACTAATATGAAGATGAAGTGAGATAATGTATATGAAAGAATTTGTATTAAGAGATTGTTGAGCATTTTCAGACATTGCCTTAGTCCACATTCATCTGCTGCTAAAGACATACCCATGACTGGGTGATTTACAAAGAAAAAGAAGTTTCATGAACTCGCAGTTCCACATGGCTGGGGAGGCCTCACAATCATGGCAGAAGGTGAAAGGCACATCTTACATGGCAGCAGACAAGAAAGAAAATGAGAGCCAAGTGAAAAGGAAAACCTCTTATTCACTACCATAAGAACAGTATGGGGGAAACCACCCCCAAGATTCTATTATCCCCCACTGGGTCCCTCCCACAACAAGGGGGAATTGTGGGAGCTACAATTCAAGAGGAGATTTGGGTGAGGACACAGCCAAATCATATCAGACATCATCTCATAAGACACCAGTTTAGTCATTAGAACATAGGCTAACTTGGTATAGTGTATATTGTATATCATACTGTATAGTGATTGAGAAGGAGGGGATTGTCTCAGCTCAAATCCAGTTATAAAGTGTGTGATTTTGAGCATTGCTACTTCATTTCTTCTGTTCCTCTATTTCTTCATATGTCAAATAGGGATAATAAAAGGGTCTATCTTGCAGGGTTTTTGTGATGGCCATATACTTTAATTTCTGTAAACTACTGCTTGGCACATAGAAAGTGCTCAATAAATGTTTGCCATTATTATTATCTTGCAAACTTGCTGATGGTGACGTCTTTTTCTTTGTTGAAGGTGTTATTCATTGACACATTTATATGATGCTTTAAAAGCCAGCAAACTTCAGTGCCCCTGGAGACCATAGGTAGAACCTCACACATCTTCTGGGAATCTTTTCATTCTTAGTATGAAGAAATAGGAACAGAAGTGCTGCTTTCCAGAGCCAAGTTGGCAACTAAACCCACCTGCTTCCCCGCCTCCCGAGGCTCAGCTGACGTCAGTGGGAACCTTACCTATGTGAGGAGGGACTAGTATTTGCCTTGGCCTGGTCGCTGCTGTTATCTGAAAGGCAGCAGGGGCCCTAGGCCATGCCACCCCTTGCAGGGATCATGGCAGAGCACACAAGTCAAACAAGATCAGGGTGGGGCATGACTTGGCCCAGAGAACTCACTGGCACCGGCTTATGAAAGGTGGAAGCAGGGAG
This sequence comes from Saguinus oedipus, assembly GCA_031835075.1. Taxonomy (NCBI): domain Eukaryota; kingdom Metazoa; phylum Chordata; class Mammalia; order Primates; family Cebidae; genus Saguinus; species Saguinus oedipus. The sequence goes on along the minus strand of CM063171.1, from coordinate 53,493,759 downwards.
TGCCCCAGATGAATCAACAGGTGGCATGTTTCCCTCTGAGCAGCTGCCAAAAATGCCTCCCAGGCATCTGGTTAACAGGCAGTGAGTACATGGGGTGTCTGGGAGGCCAATCCCTTTGGGGCCACAGTGATTTCTCTCATGTCTCTGTGTACATGTGGTTCCCTCTACTAGGAGTGTCTTACTCTACTTACCTACTGGGCAAAACCCTATTCCTATCTCATCCTTCAAGTCCTAGTTCAAGTCTATGGGGAACCTTTCTGGGATCTAATAGGCAGATTTAGGTGTTTTGTTCCCTCTACAAATTGTACTTATGTATTTACTCCATCCACTTTATCTAGATATACTCCATCTTACACACTTATATATTCCATCCACGGTAATACATATAATTGTTTATTGGTATATGGATAAGACATGCCATCATGCTTGATGCCTGCCAACAGGATTTTCTCCTGCTCTGCCCACAGACCCTGTCAAATGGGTGAGGCTGGGAGGGTACATTTCTATCACATGATCCTGCTTCCCAACCGTAGCCAAGGGGTCCAATCTGCAGATGGTTATTGACCTGTGATGTGGGCTAGGTCAGATCAGATTCTCACTGTCAGTGATTTGAATTGGGAAAGACTTTAGCAAGGAGCAGTAGCAACTGAAGCTGAAAGGTCATGAAATACAGAAAGATCTGATGCAGTAGATGCTGTGAGGTGCTGTCTGGATCCCTCTTTGGGAATAATGGATTTATTCTCCGTGCCACTGGAAGTGCTGCCAACAGATAGCCCTCAGTTGCCAGCTCTCTTCAGGAAGGGTCTCTTTTAAAGAAAGTCACCCTACCCAAGATCATGCACCCTTCCCAGGAAAGCCCATATCCAATGAAATTCTGAGATGACTGAAAAGCTGAGATGGCTGAAATTCTTAGTGCCACCTCAGCTTCAGGGTGACCTGCGTGGTTGGCTGAATCCTTCATCAAGACTAAGGGCACCACACGTCCCTGTTTGTCCGGGTTAGAGTTGTCCTTTAAGGCAGAATGATTTTTTAAGCTCAGACCATGAAGTTCATGAAGACTCTCCTGCCATGGCAGCTAGCCTTACATTCTTAGGCTTTTTCACTTTCTGTATGGTTCTCTGTGTTCCTACAAGAAACTCTACTTATTTGATGTAATTGGGGCAGGTTTCTTAAATTTGCATTCAAAAGCACCTAAGTAGACGATCATTTTTGCATTAGAAGGGAATTTGGTTGTTGACCACAACTCACAGAACCAGATTCTGGCCACCCTAAGGGAAAGAAATGAATGTATCAGATGATATTAGAGGTTCTCAAAATCAAAGAAAGACTTCAAAACACGTTTGGAAAATGAGCAGGACATTAGTTTGGACCTGCCACAAGCATCGCAATGCCTATAACCTACAGCTATAGCCAAGTTTTTTACAGCACTGTGAAGAATTCGCAGGAAAGCATCTGGTTGGCTAAGCTTAGTCATGTGCCCACCTGCGTTGTACCAGAAATGGAAAAAGGAAAGAAAGGAGAGTATCTGTCTCCTTTGGCTTCTGTAGTGGGAGACAGGCTACCCACCCCAAAATACACAATGGGGGATTCCCCGAAAAGGGGAGTGATGGGCTAGGAGGAAGTTGGGGTTGGGGCAGGAAGCCAAAAAACAACAGATGTCTTCAGCAGTGTCTGTCTCCTTCCTAGGCTAAAAGCCTTCATAAAGGCAGGGACTACCAGTTTTCATCTTTGTATCCCAAATCCCTAGTGCCTGGCACTAAATAGGTGTTTCTTTTAAAAATGCAGATTTTTTTATCTTTTCCGTTCAAGGAATAAAATACATCTGGAAAGGCTGGCATTTGCTCCTTCAGGAATGCAAAGATGGATTTTTTTTAAAGCAATTCTTAAGCGCTTTAAAATCTAGGTGTACAATTGGAGCACACAGGCAGTGATGTCTATATATCCATACACATTGCATGTGACAGACACCATAGAGGACAGGTGTGTCCCCATCCGTGCACAGGAGAGAGCATGTGGAGGATCTCTGTTATGCTGCCTCTCCAGCTGCCTCGTTCTTGTAAGTGGAATCCTCAGACATCCTATAATCCGTCATGAGGGTGCCTACTGGTAACTAAAGAAGAGGGTTTTTTTTTTTTTTTTTTTTTTTTTTTAGACAGAGTCTTGCTCTATTGCCCAGGCTGGAGTGCAGTGGCACAATCTTGGCTCACTGCAACCTCCACCTCCTGGGTTCAAGCAATTCTCCTGCCTTAGCCCCTTGAGTAGCTGGGATTACAGGCATGCACCACCATGCCCGGCTAATTTTTGTATTTTTAGTAGAGACAGAGTTTCATCATGTTGGCCAGGCTGGTCTCCATCTCAAGTGATCCACCCCCGACTGCCTCCCAAAGTGCTGGGATTACAGGTGTGAGCCATCGCGCCTGACTGAAGAGGGACCATTTTTCTCGTTCCAGATACCCCTTTGGCCGTTTTCTCCAAAGCAATTACATGTGAAACCTACCCTCCAAGAAAGACTAAGCAGCTTTTTACTCAGAGATTAGAGGATACATAAAAACATTCCTGAGTCCGTAGTGTGGAAAAAAATCAACCTTTGCGCTCCCAGGCTGGCTTCATCCTCTTCCTACAAAAGTGTGTGTGGTAGAGAGGAGACTTCACTGCGTAGATGGCTGAGTGCTCTGTGCAGAGCTCCATAGCATAGCCTTCAGCAGCTATCCACATGCTGCTGACAATATAGCCTACATTTCCCAGCTGCCCTTGCAGGTAGGTGTGGCCAGATGACTAAGTTCTGGCCAATAGGATGTGAGCAAGAGGGATGACTGCAATTCCTGATTGGCGTCCTTAAAGGGAAGAGATACGTCTTTTCTCTCCCCTTTTTCCTACTCCCTTTCTCCCTTCCTACTGGCTGGATTGTGGACGTGGTAGTCAGTCATCTCAAACCATGTGTCCGAGGGCAGAGCAGGATAGAAAATGTCTGGGTTGCCCGGCGTGGTAACTCACCCCTGTAATCCCAGCACTTTGGGAGGCTGAGGCAGGCGGATCATGAGGTCTGGAGATTGAGACCAGCCTGACCAACATGTGAAACCCTGTCTCTATTAAAAATACAAAAAATTAACCAGGCGTGGTGGCCTGCACCTGTAGTCACAGCTACTCAGGAGGCTGAGGCAGGGGGATCGAATGGAAGGTGGATGTTGCAGTGAGCCGAGATCATGCCACTGCACTCCAGCCTTGCCACATTGCTGTTGCCATAGCAGTCCTGAACTACAGCCATGTGCCACATAAGGACATTCAGTCAAAGATGAACTTCATATGGGACATGGTCCCATAAGATTATATGAAGCTGAAAAATCAACATCGTAAACTCGTAGCACAATGTATTACTCATGTGTTTGTGGTAATGCTGATGTAAACAGACCTACTATGCTGCCAGTCATATAAAAATCTAGCACGTACAGATTCGGTAAACAGGGAACACTTCTACACCACTGGTGGAATGTAAACTAGTACTATCACTGTGGAAAATCATGTGGAGATTCCTTAAAGAACTAGAAGTAGAACTACAATTTGATCCAGCAACTTCACTACTGGGTATCTATCCAGAGGAAAAGAAGTCATTATATGGAAAAGATACATACACACTCATGTTTATAACAGCACAATTCACAATTGAAAAACGTGGAACTAACCCAAATGTCCATCAATCAACGAGTGGTAAAGAGACTACGGTGTGTGTGTGTGTGTGTGTGTGTGTGTGTGTGTATATATATATATATATATATATATGAATTACTACTCAGCCATAAAAAGCAAAGAGTTAATGGCATTCACAGCGACCTGGATGGGATTGGAGACTATTATTCTAAGTGAAGTAACTCAGGAAAGGAAAACCAAGCATCACATGTTCTCACTCATAAATGGGAGCGAAGCTACGAGGGTGCAAAGGCATAAGAATGATACAATGGACTTTAGGGACTCAGGAGGAAAGGGTGGGAAACAGGTGAGGGATAAAAGACTGCAAACAGTGTGCAGTGTATAAAGCTCGGCTGATGGGCGCACCAAAACCTCACAAATCATCAATCAATGAGTGGTTAAAGAAACTATGAGATATATATATATATATATAACTCAGCCATAAAAAGGAATGAGTTACCAAAGAACTGACTCCTGTAACCAAACACCACCTGTTCCCCAATAGCCTGTGGAAATAAAAAATCTAGCACATACAATTCTGTACAGTACATAAAACCTAGTAGTAATAAATGACTATGTTACTGGTTCATGTATTTACTATAGTTTTTATTGTTATTTTAGAATGTATTCTTTCTACTTATTTTTATTGATTGATTGATTGATTGATTGAGACGGAGTTTCGCTCTTGTTACCCAGGCTGGAGTGCAATGGTGCGATCTCGGCTCACTGCAACCTCCGCCTCCTGGGTTCAGGCAATTCTCCTGCCTCAGCCTCCTGAGTAGCTGGGATTACAGGCACATGCCACCGTGCCCAGCTAATTTTTTGTATCTTTAGTAGAGACGGGGTTTCACCATGTTGACCAGGATGGTCTCGATATCTTGACCTCGTGATCCACCCGCCTCCGCCTCCCAAAGTGCTGGGATTACAGGCTTGAGCCACCGCGCCCGGCCTCTACTTATTTTTAAAAAGTTAACTGTAAAACAGCTGCAGCAAAGTACTTCCAGAAGTACAGAAGAATATTGTTATCCTAGGAAATGACAGCTCCATGCCCCTGAAAACCTGCCAGTGGAACAAGATGTGGAAGGCAAAGACAGTGATATTGATGACCCTGGCCCTGTGGAGGCCTAGGCTAGTGTGTGTGTTTGTGTCTTAGTTTTTAACAACAAAGTTTAAAAGGTAAAAAAAGAAATAAAAATGTCAAAAATAGAAAAAAGGCTGTAGACTAAGGATATGAAGAAAGAAAGTATTTTTGTATAGCTGTATGTGTTTTAAGCTAAGTGTTATTACGAGGCAAAATATTTTTTTAAAATTAAAAAAGATTATAAAGTAAAAAATTATAGTAAGCTAACGTTAATACATTGTAGAAGAAAAAAACTTTTTTATAAATTTAGTGTAGGCTAAGTGTACAGTGTTTATAAAGTCTACAGCATATAGTATAGATGGTAAACAGTGTTTATAAAATCTACAGCATATAGTGTAGATGGTAATGTCCTAGGCCTTTGCAGTCACTCACCACCTATTCATACTCACCTGGAACAACTTGCAGTCCTGCAAGCTCCATTTATGGTAAGTGCTCTATACATATATACCATTAAAAAAAATCTTTTATACCATATTTTTGCTGTACTTTCTCTATGTTTTGATATGCTTAGATACATAAATGCTTCTCACTGTGCTCTGGTTGCCTATAGTATTAAGTACAGTCACATGCTGTCCAGGTTTGTATCCGGGGAGCAATAGGCCACACCACATAGCCTAGGTGTGCAGTAGGCCATACCATCTAGGCTTGTACACTAGTACGTAAGTACACTCTATGATGTTCTCACAATAACAAACTCACCTAATGACACATTTCTCATAACATATCCCTACTGGTAAGCAATGCATAACTGTAGTTATGCCCAATCTGTTCCTGAGAGGGGAGTGTGCTTCTTGTTTGCTTATGTTGCTGCCATGTTGAGTTTCTGTTAGAGCAGCTAATTCTAATCAGGAGGCTCAGCCGACTATGGCCAAATCTGGCCCACCATCTGATTTTGTAAATAAAGTTTTATTGGAACACAACCACACACATTCCTTGTTGAATTGTTTATGGCTGTGTTCTCCCTGCAATAGCAGGTTGCATTAGAGACCCTATGGTTCACAAAGCCTAAAAGGTTTACTCTTTGGATCTTTGCAGCAAAAGTTTGCCAGTTTCTACTATATCCTACTAATTCATATGTTTATAAAAATATTAACGGTGTTTACCTCAGGATTTGTTACTCTTTCCTTATGTTTTGCTGTATCTTCCAAATTTATTCCAATAAATATATTTTACATTAATCATCTCCAAAAAATCCCAAGAAACGTTAATTTAAAATGTTTAAGTGTGCCTCTAATCAGTTCTCATTACTTTGATCACTCTATTCTTCCCCAAACATCTCTGCATTGAATGGGTGAATTCATTCAAGTCTGCCCTATTTGAACTTACAATACTCACATTCTGTCACTCTTGTCTGCCAGAAACACTTGAACCACACACCAGTTTGTATATAAATACTGGAATTTGGTGTTGTTTGTGACAGGATGCTTTTGGTTGCTTGTAACCCAAATTCATCTTAATGGGAATAATATTTGCTGTTATTGTTGGACAGTCCAAAGACAGGGCTCACATCAGATATGGCTTGCTCTAGGGTGCAAATCAGGACTCTATTTTTCTCTGGATCACTTCGCTTTGCTTATCTCTAATAATCTATTTTATCTTCATTGGACTTTATATGTCCTGAAAATATGACTGCTGGAAGGCCAGAGCTTGCATCCTTTTGGCTGATAATTTATAAATGTGTCCGTATGTACAAATTCAGAGATGATTCTGATTAGCCTTGCTTAGGTCAAAGTTTATGCCTGAACAAATTATGTGCCTAGGAGAATGTAATAATTTGAATGGCCAGGTGAAGAGGTTCAAGGTCAACAATGGAATGTGTTTCTCCCGTGAAAAAGTAGTTTTACTACCTAAAAGAAAAAAGGGAGCACAGGAGATAAACACACACAAAAAAACGGGTACTCATTCCAAGCCACTCAAGGTTCTTGTCTGTAATCTTAATTGCTTCTGGGTGTGTGATGTAACAGTTATTTGAAGGCTAACATGCACTTCCGTTTTCTGATTGTATGCTACTTGATTATTGTTAAATTACTGTCAGGCTCAACACACCATAACGCCTATGTGAACTCAGAATAATTTTTTTTTTAATTCCATTTTGATTAAAACTATGGTTTACAGAGTAATTATGTCTGGTTGAAAACTGAAATGTAGGTAACAACCAGTTTCCTCCAAAAAGCAGGCTATAAAGAGGCAGTGTCATGAGCAGAGGACAAAGGGTGGAATCAGGAGTGAGACGATGAAGACTTGAGGCTCTGATCTTCTAATTCTTAGGGGGTCATAAACAATTTATTTAGGGTCTTTGAGACTCAGTTTAGTCATCTCTAAAATGGAGATAAGGTTGATCTCATGATTTTTTTGAGGATTAAATCTCTTCTCCCAGATGCTTCCATTTAATTATTTGGACACAAACTTGTCTCTGCCTATTTGGCTCTCAACCCACACAGGAGCACTTGAACAGAGATAATCTGTTGACAAGGTAAAATTCAGAGGTGAAAAAGCAGGGCAGCCCACTGGCTTCAGATCCTTTCCATGACGAGATGAAACATTTGCTTCTGTCCATGGAGCTTGACGTATCAGGTAAGTGCTTGGAATCTGTCGTTTTCTGAAAATTTCAAAAGGACTCCTTGGAGGAAGTCAATCATTTTGCTAAATTGCTGCTTCAGTTACTACCCACTTTTGAGAATGGGGTTTTCCACTCCCTCTCCCTCTGCCTCTCCCTTCCCCCTTCATCTCTCTCTCTCCTTCCTTCCTTCCTTTTTTTAAAAAAATGTATGTCTATTCATCTTGGTCTAATCACATAGGGCTAGATAAGAATAGCTGGGACATCCCAGGAATTCTAATTTACATTTTTGCTTCTAAACTACAGTACTCTTGCCAGGCTTCATTCTGTCCATGCCTCAATGGTCTCACCTATAAGGTTGGGATATTCCTTATTTTCCAGTGTGCAAAAGAAAAAAAAAAGTAGTTGGGACAATGGTCTTGAGTAACCTGTTGGGTTATGAAGCTGACAAATGGTCATTAGGAAACATGAGATGAGCCAGAACTTTGAAACAATATGGCATTGAGCAATATGGTGCCAAGGTTAGGATGAAGGCAAAAAGGTCTCAGAAATTTACCAGGATATTTGCTGTTTGGACAGTATGAAAGGCCGTAAGAATTCATGCATTTCACTAACAGGCTATGGGCCCAGACAGAGGACTAAATTTGACTCTCAAGGGAAAAATAGAGGTACTGAGAGAACAATTTCATGTCTGGGTGTTCTATCAAAGGCTCTTCTAGACTGTTCAGAACAAAGACTTGTTTGCCCAAGGTGGTGGGTGTTTACTGTAATGTACTTAGCTATTTAAAAAGCACAGAAAGTCAACATCATTTGAAAAGCCTGCCCAGCAGAGATCTGGAAGGTTGTTCAGGACGTCACGCCATTCCAGGTCTCAGAAACGATTCTGTGGTTGGTTTTCTGATGCCTCTGCTTCTGATGCTGCTTTTGCTGGACCGAGTCTATGTCCACTGCTGCTGCCGACTTCCTGCTCTCTCTACTTTCTGCTCGACCTCTCGGTTCTTGCTCACTCCCAGCTTCTGCCTCAGGGTGTCTGTTTACTGGTGTCTCATGTGGCTTCTTAGCATCTTTCAAATTCTAGTTTTTCCAACGACTCTCTTTTGATATGGTTCAAATTCAGACTTTTCTAGAAGGAGAATCTACCTATAAAGCGAATGTCTTTGCCTCAGGCACAAAGCCCTTTTCAATCATTTGGATCCCTGATGGTGGGGTCTTACGATCCCAAACATGGTATTTTATCTATAAGCCATGAAGGAAAGGGTTCTTGTAACTCTCACCCATGTTAAGGCCTTAGGCCACATCTAGGAGTTGAATGTATTTGTTTTCTGCTTTGTATGGTGAAAGAATCGAGGCTGTTACACTGATAATGCCACCGTAGTACAGAAGGTGACTTATACGCTAGGAAAGGTGCTAAAATGTTCTGTGGAAATTCAGAAAGAACGTTGATTTCGGCTGGTGATTTGGAAAGACATGAGGAGTGAAGCGAAATAAAATGGAACATGGAAGAATGGGTAGAATGTGGGTAGAAAGGAAGGAGGAGGCTAGTGCCTTCTAGGCAGAGAGAACAGTGCAAAGAAGACCAGGTGTGGTGGCTCATGCCTGTAATCCCAGTGCTTTGGGAGGCCGAGGTGGGTGGATCACAAGGTCAGGAAACCGAGACCATCCTGACTAACACAGTGAAACCCCATTTCTACCAAAATATGAAAAATTAGCTGGGTGTGGTGGCTCGTGCCTGTAGTCCCAGCTACTCAGGAGGCTGCGGCAGGGGAATTGCTTGAACCTCGGAGGTGGAGGTTGCAATGAGCCGAGATCATGCCACTGCACTCCAACCTGGGTGACAGAGTGAGACTCTGTCTCATTTAAAAAAAAAAAAAAAAGAATAAAAAGAAAAGAAAACAGTGTAAAGAAAAGCACAGACATAAACAGCTTTGGGGAATTGGTGACACATCCAGTTTGAGTAGGTCAGAGACTTTCAGAGGAAGGAAGGAGGGGGTTGCTAATCTGAAAAATGAAATGCCAAGCTAAAGGGGCCACATTTTCTTTATTGGGTTGGCATTGGAGGAGTCGTGAAAGATTTCCAGTCTACTCCATGAAGGGATTGGAACTGTTCGTAGGAAGAGCCTTCTGACAGCTGGGTATATAATGGGTTGGGGAGGAAAACAATGGAAGACAAGGAGGTTATTATTGTCATTCCAGGGTGTGTTAGAGAAACAAAATGAGACAATGGATGTGAAATACCTATCAGGTGTAGAAAATAACAGCTGTGATTACTGAGAGTTCACTATATACAGCCCTGTGCCACGGGCCTTCCTTACAGGATTTTATTTATTTAACCCACAGTGATATTATAAGGTAGGAGTTATTAGTCTTATTTTACTGATCATGAAACTGAGACTCTGTTCAATGAATAACCTATTAAAGGTCACGTGTTTCGTGAGTGATAGAGCTGGACTTTTTACCCAAGTATGGAGGACTCCAAAAGCCAAGCCCCTTTGACTACTCTGGACCACTTCCCAAAGGGACTAGCAATTGACCTAATAAAAGGAGCAAGAAAAAGAGTGACGTCAAAGAGAGCCTCCAGTTTTCCAGTGTGATGGAGAGTACAAATAGCGATGTGGACAGAAATGGGAAGTCAAAAGAGTATCTTTTCCTTGGGAGTTGGAAGTTTGGAGGATATTTTGGGAGATAAGAAAGGTTGTGAGCTTATTTTGACCTTCCCTCAAGGTAAAATACATGAATGAACCTAAGCAACAGTAGAAATTAAAGGACATAAAGAGGTCAGAAGACACAGTGTTACAAAAATGACCAATCGATTACACCATCTGTTCTCTTGTATTTAGACTGGCGTGAATGACCACTCTGTTCCCCAGGCCACATTGCCCTGTAAGCCCAGATGATCTTTTACACCTGCCTGCTGTTATTAAACAATGCCAAAACCTGGGCCCAGTCTACCTGCCCTGCCTACAGCCCTAAGGAAGAAGCAGTGCCTATTTTGTACCATGTGATCCCGCCCACTTGGCCACAGCTGGCTGGAGAATAACCAAACCACGGGTGGACCGATAACCCATGCCTCACCTGGTGAATGATTAATGCTGTAGGATGAACTTTTGTTTTTTTCCAAAGAGATTCTTTAGTTCTTCACACAAACATTTGGCAGATCTGTGTCTCTAATTCTCTAACCCAAGCCTCTGACATAGCCAGGGTTTCCAGAGCAGGACTGAATCTCGATGAGTCCTTTGCATCCCTCTGTCTTCCAGCTCCAGCTCAGTACCTGATACCTTGTGGGCATTCAGTAAATATATATGGGTGCATATATATTTGAATCTTAGTGGAGGACGCAGCTTTGGCTCAAGCAAGTTTGTAGAAGTAAAAATACAAATAACTATACACAAATATACATATTTGTGATATATATATTTCACAAATACATATGGAGATATATGTGTGAAATATCACATATGATATATATGCCACATATATTTATGTCACATGTATATCACATGTGTCATATATTTATGTCACATATATATCACCTATGTGTCACATATATACACAGATATGTATATATACATACAAATATATCTATATATTTGTGTATAGTTGTTTGTACTTTTAAATATTTGCCAAATATTTTATTTTATTATATCTTAGGCAGTTATGTTTGCATCTGTTTCCACTAATAATTATTTTAAGTGCTAATAGTGTTAGGCACTTTGAGTGTTTTATATGTATCGACTTACTTCTTCACAGAAATACCAAGCATTAGATTCTCCTCTTAACTCCCTTTTCAGGATGAGTAAACATAAAAGAAAGTTAATTCATTTGTCAAAGGGTGATAAAGTGAATTAAGTGGAAGAACCTGGCGTCTCCCTAGTTTGTCCCCTATGCTCTATGCTCCACTGCCTTTTCAGAATGGACAGTAAACTCCATGAAGTCAACCTGATTCATCTCTGTTCATTTTCTCCTTGTCACTTAGTAGTGGTCAGCATGTGTGTGCAATATAGAATTGAATTGTCTTTTCTCAAGTTGGCCGTCATGGGCTGTAATATGACGCATTGTCTATTGTATAATAGGTCACATGGAGGGTCTTGGTTTTGTTAGGCATAGTGATAATTTAGATAAAATCCAGGAAGATTGTTAGAACTTGGGGTCTCAGGAGGAGGTAAAGTGAGGTATCGGGGGCCAGAAAAACCAGGGCAGCATGCTTGGGCTGCAGGGATTTGTGTACACTGTTTTGTGGTCATGGGAGATGCTCAGAGGGTGGAGAGTAGGGGTAGCCCCATGGGGCAGAAGTACTAAGGACAGGGTTTCCTTAAGGGCTCTTTCCATTTTGAAAGACCACTGTGTTCTGTCCAGCAATGTTGACAGTCCTTCACTTAAAAAATCAACTCTCCTGCTTCAATTGACATTTACTAAGTGTTGTAAGTTGAGTGGCCAACTTTGCAGACCAGTTTACATGACTTTTCCTCTGAAAAATGGTTGTGGCTTTGAATCTGTGAAAAGCCAGTTTTCTCTGATAGAACTAAGCTATTTTCACCATAGGCTTTAATCTAGACCCGGGCTTACACAAAGTTTCCCATGCATCTCAATGAAGAGCAGTTTCCCTGGAATCTATAGAGACTCCAGCGGCCCAAGGCACATGAGCTTTGGGAACCACATTGCAGCTTGCCACTCCAGGAGGGACAGAAGGTTCCCCCTAGTGACGAAAAAGGTGGAGTGGCTTTGGTGCCACTTTGGGCTTGTGGCTTGGGTGGCAGCATCCACAAGTGGCAGTGGCACCCACAATGGCAGGAGCTCCATTGTGCAGTGGCTTTATGGAACCTTGTGTGGGTTGATCAGACCTTTGCAATCTGTTTGGTGCACCTTCGTGAGCATAAGAAGCTTTTGCTATAGTTTCTTCTAGGAATCTAGGGCTGCAGAGGAAAAGCATGGCATGTGTCTGGGAAGCAGAGAGGATAGTCCCACGAGCACATGCCACCTATCTCCAGGGGACTCCCAGAACTTTGAAGATGGAGAAAGTCAAGGCTTCTGCAATAGCTGGTGGGAAAAAATGATAGACATAGTTTGTGAACCTGTTCCCCTCAGGCCAGGACTCCTTGAGAGATTTGGCTTCCATACAGGTTAAGAATAGGTAAGATTTTCTTCTTCTGGCTTTTCACAGTATACCAGGCATTCTATATAATGAGGACCAGCTGCAGGCAGCTGTGATAGAAAGGTCTTCTGGCATCATCCCTGCCCATTCACTGTTTTGACAACCTGTCAGCTCAATGCAGCCTGCGATGCCTCCACGTGGGTCAGTCTGTTAGCTGCTGTCAACACGGTGGATGTGCGTTTTCAGTGCTGATAGCACAAAGAGAAAATGTTGGAATGGTCAATTTTATTGAATGAGAACGTGATGAAAACTTGGAATCTTGAACCAAATGCTAATGTTGGTATGGCTTTATCTTGACAAATTTAATTCACGGTGCCTACTTATATTAAATAGGATGTTTAAAAGACTATTGTAGAGTATCTTTTTTTAACATCCCACCACTTTTTATTTGTAGAGTGCAGTGAGTACTACTGTTAACGACTGATGTTAACCTTTGCATAATTTATGTAAATACCATCCTTATTAACAGCATTTACGTTACTCACTGACCCAGAGGCAGTTGAAAAACCTCCGAAAAACACTGTTTCACACTTCTTTACTGAAGTGCTAGGTTAGTAATAATAGCCACACTCATTCACATATGCCAGGAAACAGTCAGAGGCAAGGTAAGTAATATAGTTCCTTGTGAAATAATATTTCACTTAAAACTTATACTGGCCAACCTGCAGAGAGAGTCTGATAGTATTTAGAATAGGACTGACTCAGACTGACTCAGGTTTCTAACTAACTGGTAGTTAAAAACCTCACAAAAACATTTTTTGGCTTCTTTATTGAGGAGGCAGTTCAGCAGTCATGGCCAGAGACATTTATTTATGTCAGGAAATAGAAAAAGGGGTATGTGGTTTATGCTATCAAATATGTTTTCATGTAGATATGGTGGTGTGCTGGTGAATATTTGACAGCAGTTTCTCTGAAGAAAATACCAACTTTGTTAATAGTTTGCCGATCTTGATGGTGTAAATACTCCCACTACGTCCAGGCTACCAACAACATAGTACCGAATGTGGAGTCGGGAAGAGATGTGCAGTAGCAGTAGCTGCGTATAGTATTTTCGGCATGCAGAGTTGGTAATGTAAGTAACCTAAACTACGAAGATCGTAGTGAAATGTAGCAACCTAATTAGGAAGCGGTGAGTGTTGGGTAGATATTACCTTTGTTTTTACTATAATTTAACAGTAACTTTATATGTTTTAAATAATGACTGTGTTTAATAACTGGCTCACAAAATTACTGAAAATGTAACAGTCAGCAACACTTTTAAGTCAGTATGAGCTGACGTAGCACATCATATTTAAGTATGTGTGTACAAATATAATTACATATACACTCATATATACACAGACATAAGTATATACACACATATAATTATGTCAGCCTATAAAGATACCAGTCGTATTCAGTGTGACAAATGTTAGCACGTACCATAATAGTTACTAAACTAAGGGTGTGTAATTTCTTCTGACAACCTTGTTGGGTTGCAATATGGAAATGAAGCATACCAAAATTAGCATACTCACATAAAGTCTACAAATGTCAGGGACTTTTCACATATATGTTTAATGCTATGTCATTCAACGTTTATACACTTCAGATTCCACAGTGAAGTTGAGTAAATGAATATTGTCCATTATATTTACAATAAAATTTTGGTATTACATTTGGAATATGACACTAAACAACATAAAGTTTAGATAAAGGTTTTTGCTGCATTACTTAGATAAATAGAATTTCCCTCAGTACAAATTTCCTAATGAAAAGGTTATTTTTTTCTTGAATGCTTTCATACATTCAAACAAGAAGTTATTTTCTAGCAATTTCTGACATTCTTTGCTTTCTCTAATCTCATTTTTAAAAACTGAAAAAAAATTTGACAGGTGTATGAAGGCTTCTAACATTCAGGATGTGGAAAGACCTTTCAGCCTTTTGTGGATTCTCTGATGTTCAGTGAGAACTGATTTTTCACAGATTTTCCCACATTCACAACATTTAAAGGGTTTCTCTCCTGTGTGAGTTCTTTGATGGACAATGAGATTTAACTTTACACAGTAGAATTTTCCACATTCATTACATATAAAGGGGTTCTCTCCTGTGTGTGTTCCCTGATGGACAGTGAGGGCTGGCCTGGGGCAGAAGGATTTCCCATGTGTTTTGCATTCATAGGGTTTCTGCCCTGTGTGAGTTCTCTGATGTTCAGTGAGGTTTGACATTGCACAGAATGTTTTTCTACATTGCTTACTTTCATAGGGCTTTTCTGCTGTGTGTGTTTGCTGATGGTTGGTAAGATGTGGTTTCTGGCAAAAGGCTTTTACACAGTCGGTACATTCATAGGGTTTCTCTCCTGTGAGTGTTCTCTGATGCAGAGTGAAGTCTGACTTCTCCCACAAGGTTTTCCCACATTCACCACATTCGTAGATTTTTTCCTCCTGTTGAGCTCTCCAAAGCTGGGTGAGATGTGACTTCTTTCTGAAATTATTCCCATTTTCATTGTGGTCAGAGGGCTTCTCCCCATGTGTACTATCTGACGTTTAAAGAGCGTTGAGTTTTCCCAAGTTTTGTCACTCAATTGATATTCATGGGGAATCTTTCTTGTGTAAGCTCTCTGATGGATCTTGAAAGATGAATTGTCATAGAAGATGTCTCATATTTGCTGTACTCAGAAATATTTTCCCTTATAGGCCAGGTGCAGTGGCTCACACCTGCAATCCCAGCACTTTGGGAGGCTGGGGTGGGTGGATCACTTGGGACCAGGAGTTTGAAACCAGCCTGGCCAACATGGCAAAACCCCATTTCTACTAAAAATGCAAAAAAAAAAAAAAAATAGCTAGATGTGATGGCATGTACTGTAGTCCCAGCTACACAGGAGGCTGAGGCAAGAGACTCACTTGAACCTGAGAGGTGGAGGTTGCACCGAGTGAGATCCTGCCCCTACAGTCCAGCCTGGGTGACAAGCGCAAAACTCTGTCTTTTTTTTTCTTTTTGTTGCAAAACTCTGTCTTAAAAAAAAATTCTCCCCTATAAGAGTTCTCTGATGTCCCAATATAAAATCAATAGAGGGCTTCTCACAAATACTGTTCCCAGATGGCTCCATTTACAAATGAGTACTTTGAGATATATTGAGCTTTCAACAGTGAAGGTTCTTCCACATTTGCTGTATTTAGAATGTCTCTCCTATCCAAGATTAACTCTTACTTGTAAAAACGGCTGCCTGCACGTGGAAGTCTTGTCCATTTTTATTATACTCAAAAGGTTGGTCAAAAATTGGCTGCTGAGATCCTGGTGATGATTAATGACATCCCTCTTTTGATCATGTTTATACAATTTCTCTCCACTAGGAATTATCTCATGCCTGCTATCAAGGAGCAATTTCTCACATACATTAAACGCATCAGGCTTCTTTCTGGAACTGTTCTTTTGATCAATAATGAAGCACAAAGTATTTCTCAAACTCATTTCACACAAGTCACATGTTTTATAAGGAAAATTTCTTGAAGAAACAAGGTTTGTACCAAATTGAAATACCTTCTATGCTTACTGTTTTGTTTTGGTGAACACAAGCTCCGAAAATATTTTTCTTGTTTTTTTCTGGCCACTTTCTGACAGGTCATTAACTTTGCAGTTCCTTTCTGGGTGGCACTGGCTTGGGAATCCTTCCTCTAATATCCAGGGCTCCCCCAGCTCTATCTTGATGATCCCTTCTGGCTTAGTAACGCAATACCCAGCCGAGACCAGATTGCTGTGTTTCCAGAATCCCATCTCTGGACAGCATCTGCTGAGCAGGATTCAGCAGATACCACTCCTGCTGGGTGAAGTCCACACATACATCTTTGAGTGACACTTGCTCTTGGGATTTTTTTCATTTTCTGTGTAGTGGAGGTGAGAGGTCTCCACGTGCGGCTCTGATATGTGTTGAGCTTAGAAATGACACTTTTCAGTGAGTGAATGTAAACATTTATTTCTTATTGAGTGACTACCAATTTAGGTTCTCTCTCTTATGTTCCAGACCTTTCTCCGGCACACAGACTTCAGTGGCTTCGGGATATCACCACTCCCTGGTCATGTGTGACCAGAGGCCAGGGACTGTTTCCCATGAAGAGGCTGGGGAGGGATGAGCCGGGAAGCTGTGGACAAGGCAGGGACACACAGGCGTATCGTAGAGTTATTTTCCCTGGAGCCCCAAGCCGGCCATGCAGAACATGCTATGAAGTTGCAAAGCTTGTTAGGCCATCGGCCATGCCTGGGCTATAGGAGAAGAGAAGAAAGAGGCAAGGAGTCCAGTGAAGAATAAGAAACTCTTGGGGTGCACCATGGGGGTGCTGGGCATTTCTGTGAACACCAGATAGGAGTAGGGAAGGGAGTGTGTTCCCTGCACCTGGAACCTAGTGAGGGACATGTTTGGAGAGAATCTCTTAGAGCTCATGGGATGCAGGGACAGGGACCGGTTTGTGACTATCAACAAGAAGAGTTGAAGGAGGTGGGCTGGGCCAGTCACCTTTCTCTGACGGTAGCGTGGAGACAGGTGGTGGTGTCTGGGCAGGCTACATGTTGATGACAGTGAACCCCTTGGATGTGGCTCCTGAAAGGAAGCCAGCCTAGAGTCATCCTCAGAGGGAACTGGTTCAACGATCCTCTCATGGGGGTAGAGGAATTCAACCTTGGTAAGAGTTCTTGGTTGCAGATGACAGAAGCCCTGCCAGTCGGCCTAAATAGAAAGGAATTTATCAGAGGACATTAGTGACTTAACAAAATCTTGGGAATATGTTCCTAGTCTGCTCTCCTGGGACCAAGTGTCAGAACCTCACCAGAGAGACTGTCCTGAGAAGGGAGCTGATGCCGGCCCTCCACTGACTCCAGGGCAGAGTGGCACATGGAAACACCGACACTGGCATTACAGAAGCCACAGCCGCCTATGGACATGCCCACTGGCATCGTGGAGGCCATGCCCACCTGCCTCTTTGCTTACGTTCAACTTCAGTGCAAAAGCCTCACACGGCACCTCTGATGGGTAGAATCCTTGTCGCTTGTTCATGCTCTGCACTAAGAGAACTGGAAAATGTTGTGTTTTGGGCTATTCCTTGGGAAGCTGAGTTCATACTGTTCATTCATGCCAAATTATAAGAAGATGTGCAAAGGACAGTTGCCCACTTATCCTGATGGACAGGTTTTGGCTGCTGGAAGTCAGGGCTGAAGTTTTGGCTGAAGTCAGGGCTGAGTGGAGAGCTCTAAGCAGCCAGCTGAATGACAGGAATCTAACTCTATGTCAAAAAGATTAAATGTGGAGGTGCCCAGCAAGAGGTTTTCCAAAGAGACTGCCACAGAGCTACAGGAGAGTAAGAATCTGCAGAGGACACCACCACGCCACAGGGCACCAATGCCCTGAGTAACTTCTCCCTCCAAGTAAGTCTTTCCCTCCATCCCCTCCTCCTGTCCCCCTGTGCTGGACCCCAAATGTCCACAATTAGAAACTAATGAATGGGGTAGGAGATGGAGTAAGAAGTACAGAGAAATTGAATTTCTTGCCTACTGTAGGAGTCCATTTCTTCTGTTTTGGGAGCTGGATAAAGTTTTAACTAGGGGAGACAGAGAAATTTTAACTAGGAGAAGTACAGAGAAATTGAATTTCTTGCCTACTGTAGGGGTCCATTTCTTCTGTTTTGGGAGATGGATAAAATTTTAACTAGGGGAGAACTTGCAGTTTTGATGATTTGGTTATTACACTGGATCGATCTCCTTCATGTTTGGATATGACTTGAAGACATTTTATTATCTAAGAATGATGAGGAAAGCTATGGGAGGCGACTTAACATTTATCTCAGAGTGGGGAAGAAGAGGGTCAAAGAGCACATTGACTGGGCAGTGAGAGAATGAATAAAATGATTCTGTCTGATTTCTAGCAAGTTTTCTCTGTTCAATCAGTTGATTATAAGAATTATTGTTATAAGGTATATTTATTGTTGCTTCAGCTTTATTTTAATCAATTATGTTTTCCATAATGTCAATTGAGAATACAGGAGGATATGTGTGTGTGTGTGTGTGTGTGTGTGTGTGTGTGTGTATACACACACATAAAGAGGAAGGTGGCTAGGCACAGTGGCTCATGCTTATAATCACAGCACTTTGAGAGGCCAAGGCGTGCAGATCACATGAGGTCAGGAGTTCGAGACCAGCCTATCTAACATGGTGAAACCCCATCTCTACTAAAAATATGAAAATTAGCTGGCATGGTAGCCATGCCTGTAATTCCAGCTATTTGGGAGACTGAGGCACAAGAATCACTTCAACCTGGGAAGCGGAGGTTGCAGTGAGCCAAGATCATGCCACTGTACTCCAGCCTGGGCAACAGAGAGAGATTCTGTCTCAAAAAAAAGAGGTAGGCAAGAGAGACATTTCTAAATTCTTATTTCTGGTGTTTTTAATTCCTACCAGCTAGTATAGAAGAGTAAGAATGAGGGATCAGTCTGGGTGTGGAGCTCACATCCCAGACGAGGGCAGACTTTATAGTGCCACTGTGCCATTCTCTTTATAAGCGTTAGTGTCTTTTATCCCTGGAAGAGAGGTAGGTATAATCATCCCTACTTTTTTTTTTTTTTTTTTTTTGAGATGGAGACTCACTCTGTCACCAGGCTGGAGTGTAGTGGTGCAATCTCAGCTCACTGCAACCTCCACCTCTTGGGTTTAAGCAATTCTCCAGCCTCAGCTTCCTGAGTAGCTGGGATTACAGGTGCACCCCACCAATCCCAGCTAATTTTTGTATTTTTAAATAGAGACAGGGTTTCACTATGTTGGCCAAGATGGTCTCGATCTCTTGACCTTGTGATCCACCTGCCTCAGCCTCCCAAAGTGTTGGGATTATAAGTGTGAGCCACTGTGCCCGGCCAATTATTCCTACTTTGTAGGTAAGGAAACAGCTTGGACAGGTTATGAACCTTGTGCAAAGCCACACAGCTTTTGAATAGCTGAGTAGGGGACTCAACTCCTTAATCTTACTTTACTGTCCAATTCGTTTTTGCTGAGTCTTAGAAGATGTGTTTATCCCAGTCTGGTTCCTTTAAGAGGCCACTCCCATTACCAGAACATAGCTGGTTTTTATTAAGCACTTAAGATATTTGAGTCACTGTTCTATATATTTTATGCTTTTCTCACTTAATAATCCCATAAACCCTATAAGATAGGTAATATTGTTATCCTCATTTTACAAAACGCAGAGTCAGGCAAACTTGCCTGGCAGCCATGCAGTTTGTAAGTATGGAGCGGGGGTTTATGTTCAGGAAACCTGGCTCTAGTGCAGACTTAGTTTTCTTGGCTTGGAATTCTGTCATTTTTCTCAGTATAGTGCAGACACCTAACCACCATGCTTTGACATGGAAGGCACCAAGGCTGAATTAAAAGAAAAGGGGACCTGCCCACTGATTCTCAGCCTTCCAGGAAGAGAGTGGGAACAGTCTTCTCTCTTCTGTTCCCTTCTTCTCTTGCCTACCTCTGCAATTTTCTCCCACCTCGTGGGAGGGTTCAAGGAGAATTGTCCCTTCCATCTAAGCCCTGGATGGCATTCCCCATTCTTCCTCTAGGAGTTTAATCCAAATAAACCCTCTCTACCATGTCTTCAAAACCACCTCCTGCTCTGATTTAAGGGCTAATGGCAGAAAATTCTTAGAGAAAAAACTGTCTCCATGGGCCATTTTACCTGGAGAAAATGAAATCTGGGCAGGCCACACTGGATGAGGAGAGACACAAAAATGTAAATGGCTCAACAGATAAAATAAAAAATAATTTGCTGAGGTTAGCTGGTGGGGAAGAGAAGGGTCTTGACACATGGTACAGTGAAGCAGGAGCCCCAGTAGGAGGAAGAACAAAAGGAATTTTTTTTCTTTTCTGAGACAGAATCTTGCTGTTGCCCAGGCTGGGAGTACAGTGGTATGATCTCAGCTCACTGCAACCTCCACCTCATAGGCTCAAGCAATTCTCTTGCCTCAGCCTCCCAAGTAGCTGGGTCTCCAGGTGTGCACTGCCACACCTGGCTGATTTTTGTATTCTTACTAGAAATGGGGTTTCACCGTGTTGGCCAGGCTAGTCTCGAACTTCTGATCTCAAGTGATCCTCCCACCATGGCCTCCCAAAGCGCTGGGATTACAGTTGTGAGCCACCATGCCCACCCCCAAAAAGAAGCATCTGAGGGCCACGTTGGCCCAGGAACTTGGAAGAAAGAAACACATTCAATGCTGCGGTTTTCTATAACAAGCTGTGCTATAATATCCACTGTTCTCAACCCTTGTGTGAAGTCCACTGGGTGTGGTCTTGAACTGGTGGCACTTTGAGAAGCAAAATGTTTGAAGTGGTGTCCTGCAGACAGTACCTTGGGGAGAGGCACTGCTCTTCTTGAGGGTGGAAGCTGAGATGGAGGATGCAGTAGAAGCAGAGGCCTGAGGGTTGGGGGGGGGGTTTAGGAAACGTGAGTGACTCCTTTCCAAGGCACTTTGGTGCATTAGGAGGAATCCTGGATTTGTTAGGGTATGTGGGATGGACACTTGAGCCTATTTTTACCTAATTCTTCAGGACAGTTGACCTCAGCTACCTGAAGTACGTGGGGTTGGCCAGAGTTGAACCTCTCCTTGCTCCATGCTCTCAATTTCCTTTGCTACCGACTTTTCAACTCATTCACAGTCTCTGCCTCCATAAACCTCTCCCATTTACCATGGAATGTACTTTCTCCTCTGCTGTAACCTTGGCTCCAGTTCCTGACTTCTGATTTTTCTCTCCCCTTCGCACCTCATCAGTTTAGAAAGGTTTCCTGGGTAAAAATTTCCCCTAGGTTCAGGGGTCTCCTGGAAACATCCCTTCCATTTCCTTCTCCACCCCCACTTCTCATTCAGTCTCTCCCAGGTCCTTGTGCAAAACCAGGAAGAAACTGGGATTTCTGTAGATGTAAGGGAGAGAGTGCATTGGTCAGAGCCCAGCTGCAGACAGCAGAACACATTCTAGCCAGTCTAAAGCTGAGAGGGATTAAGGGGTACTCAGTGACTTACCAAACTACTGGGGAGGTTGAGTTTATAAGACCAGCTCTCAAAGCCATACTACAAAACAGGGACACCAAGACAGCCACTGAATCTCCTGCAAACATGATGCTGCTCATAAAATTTGAAAGCTCTTGCAATAGCTGCATGCTCTAGAAATACCCCATCCAAGCCACAATCAGGAAGGCAGTAGAAATGGGATACACAGGACACCAACATGACCCGGTGATATGCCGTAATAGAGAAATCCGTGCTATTTTGCAGCTCAAGAATTTTGACATATTTGCTACAATCCATACTTGTAAAATGGATGCTGCGGGCTGGGTACTGAGACCATACTAATTCTGCCATAGTGGTGTTCGCCTCCAGAAATAACAGAAGCGGAAGTGTGGTATTCATCTCAGTGGCCACCTCAAAGCTTTCACTAGTGATTCCAATTAGTGGAACACAAATAATATCTAGAACTTTATTGCAAGAAAGCCTGGAAAACACTGTTTGACTTTCTGAATGTCTGCTATACGGGCAGGCATGCAAAAAGTTTGGAAGGGACGTGTGCTTAAATGAATTACGTT
This sequence comes from Saguinus oedipus, assembly GCA_031835075.1. Lineage (NCBI taxonomy): Eukaryota > Metazoa > Chordata > Mammalia > Primates > Cebidae > Saguinus > Saguinus oedipus. The sequence continues at coordinate 53,471,648 of CM063171.1, read as the reverse complement.
TACTGAAGTGGGTTATCCTTGCTCTTCAGTGGCTCTTCAGGATCCCCTTCTCTAAATAGATTTCTTGCCCACTCTTTGGCATGACAAAGGATAGTCCTGTTTGGCTCAGGGAAGGATGACTCACAATCAGACTATTATTTATCACAGATTGCATCAGAGCCTCTTCCAACTTGTTGCCACAAATTTAGTAATGGCTCCGGGTGGATAAATTGCCCTCCGTGACACTGGGCCATTGCATGGATTTGCTTGCAGTCTACACCATAGACGGCATGGGGGCCACCTTGTAATCTCTTTTGGGGTGCAGAGATCAAAATCAGAAAGGATGAAACCCTTGAGACTTTTTTCTAGGAAAATAGAAGTAGCAAGTCAACTTATTTTCAGCACCATGTTTTAATGATCCTCATCTCTCTTGCAACTGGAAACAGTACACACTATCTTTTCTCTCTCTTTTTAAAAATTCTTTCAGTGTTCTCTAGTTATGTCCAACTGGTTCTAGTCATTAGCAGACTCTTCCTGAGATAGTCCAGCTCCGCTGGAAACCTTACTAGAAAATAGAGTCCATTTCTGGCCTAGTGTTGCCAGAGTTTTGATAAGCCTCCAAAGTTTTGGTTGTTTATTCATATTGAGCTTCTGAATCTCTGGAGATTCACCCCTTGCAACTGGTAAGCAAACAGCCTGCAGGGAAAAAAAAAATAACACATTTTTTGGCTGATCCTTGGAAAAATGTCTGCCTTTTCTCTGCCAGATTTACTAATTTACACGTGTTCCAAAGCTGAGGCCAACTGGTTGAAACTGGAAAGCTGATTTTTAACAATTGAACAATCCAACAGTGAAAATTATTTGAATTATTTCAACATCAGACTGAGATTTAACTATTCTTACTTAAGGTTAAAGGGAATATGTGGATTATTAAAAAGTTTAGGAATTGAGCCTAAAAATATAGGAGCTGGATTTTTTTTTTTTTTTTTTTGCAAGAGCTGGATTTTTTAAAAATGAAAAATATAACTTAAAATGTATAATAAAGGTCAGGGGTTGGATTACAGAGTCGGAGTATTTGTATTTAGAAGGGAACTTGTGGGTTCTAATATTCCTGATAGGTTGTCTTCTGTTATCTTGGGTAAGTGGGTGTTACTGTAAATATGATTTAGGTTTTCATCCAATGTTAGAAAATTCTTGGCAAAACACAAGGATGCATTTGTTTAGAGGAAGATAATAACATTCATTACCAAACCATGATACTAAATTATCTCTTCATAAGGATTAGATGTTGGTTCAAATTGTGGGACTAGGTATATTAACTAGGTATATAATGTTACACATTCTTTCTGAATTTATTTCTTCATCAATATGTAATTCAGCCTTTTGTATTCTCACCAACATTGCTTAAAATGGCTGAATTTAAGCATGATAAAGCATATTCCATTATTTATTCTTCCACCAGAGCAATGGAATATTCCTCAAATATGTCTGAGAGTCTTAGGGTAACTTTCATTAACTCCCATATGAATCCACTTAGCTATCATGTCGACCATCATGTGGAACACACTTCTCTGTAATATTTGACAGGTAACTTCATATCTGCTGGCTGCTAGTGAGCAGTGCTGTGTTGTGATATGAAGCACATCTCCAGGGCCGTATTTGTCCCGGTGTGGCCATCAATATACTGCATGCCTTGATGTGTCAAGGCTATGAGGTAGTTTGTAGCCAAGTGTGTATAAAACTACCTCATTCTATGTATTACTTAGGCTATTTGTAGTTGAGAATTAATAGAAAACTTAACCAAATTTGGCTCAAACAAGTAGAAACTATCTGTTGAACAATAAAGTAGATGTCCAAAGGTAAGAAAGCATACGTACTTGTGAGGATTGGGTTAGGTAGCAAGACACAGAGACCCAAACTAACAGTGGCTTAAATAAGCTTTGTTTCTCTCTCACATATATAAGGCCAGAGACAGGAAGGCCAAGGCTTCTATAGTAACAGCGCTCAGAGGAGTCTGGAGAAACTTCATCTTCTTCTAGACTCCTTCCAGCTCCCTACTCTTCCATTTCCTACATTAGTGTGGCATTGCCCCCACAGACTCAATTGGTAACTAGAGCTCCAGCTATTGTATTCATGCTCCCAGCAACTGGAAGAAGAGAAAGATGAAGATGTCTGTGACCCAGCATTCTTGTAATGGAGGTTCCCAGAAGTTGCCACAGGATGCGTTGGCTTATATTCCATCAGCCAAAGCTCAGTCACATGGACACCCCAAACTGCAGAGAGATGTTGTCTTTACTCTGGATGGCCAAGTGCTCAGCAAAACCCCATGGAAAACGGGGAGGACAGTTTGGAGTGGAATTGCTTCTGCCAAAGCATCTTTCAGGTTGTTGACTATCACGGACTTCAACTGTTTTCCTGTGAGTCTCTTGCCTTTGCCTACTCGGTGTTTGGTTTCCTTTTAATTTGGTAACAAAACAATTAAAGCAGCTCCAGAACATGCCTATTGTGACCGTGTGCAGAGAGAAGAGGTGGCTTCCGGACATTCTCCTAAAGGAATGTGAGAGAATTTTCTCCCAAGACCCTATCAAGGCTGGATCAAGTCTTGCTTACTTTTGCACCAATCAATGGCGAAGGCGAAAGGATTACTTCCAGATGGGTCAAGTGCTCCCCCAGACTGGGGACGTTTCCCCAGAGTAAGCTTCTTGGTCAAAAAGGAAGCATAGGTAACTGAACAAAGTCGGGGTTACATTAGGTAAAACAAAGGGAGAGAATAGATGTCGGGAAGGAGACTCTGATCTGGGCCAGAGAAAGGTGGCATGAAAGCCTGCCGTTTCTGGCCCATGGGCACACGCAGCTTCTAGAAAAATGACTCTTAAAGTTTTATATATTTATTTATTTACTTATTTATTTACATGGGCTCTGTCTGTCACCCAGGCTGAGTGTGATGGCCCAAACATGGCTCACTGAGGCCTTGACCTCCCAGGCTCAAGCAATCCTCTCATCTCAGCTTCTTGAGTAGCTGGGACTACAGACATGTACCACCATACCTGGCCAACTCTCTTTTAAAATCTTTTTGTACAGATGGGATCTTGGTATGTTGCCTGGGCTGGGTCTTTGTGTTATTTATTGATTGATTTATGCTGTTGTTGTTTTCTTTTACATTCCCTTGTTGTCATAGGACCCAGACAGACAGCATCCTACGGTAGGTCCAAGGATGTCAATGGCAGACCTCTAAAATAGGGTATTTATAACCGGGTCTGCTGACCTCTAAAATAGGGTATTTACAACTAGGTCAAGATCACTGTGCTCAGCTCTCCCTTCCCTTAATGTGACACACTTCCCCTCATAAATTTCTTCACTCTTTCATGCAAACAGATTCCACAGGGCATAGCAAGATGGACAAAGCTCCTATCCAAGTTGGAACCTACATTATATATAAAATAGGAATAGTAGTCACCCATCCCAAAATGTTATGAAACTTAAATACATGACCTTTGAGTGTAGGTTCTCACTTCTTCACACCAAATCCCCAGACAGGGGGGCATAACGCATGGTAGTAAATAACATGTAGTTAGATGTTTTGGCATTAGATTAAACAAGATAGCGCATGTAGATGCTTAGCATACAGTACACATTTTATCAATGTGAGTTCTCTTCCTGCAGAGGCTCTTGATGTCATCTGTCACACCTACTTCAGAGGAATTTCAATACCTGTGGACTGTGCCCTAAGGTCCCAGTTTATACATCTAACATCAAAGCCAAATTCATTTTTAAACTACCCCCGAACTCATGTCCTATCTTTCTCTAACTGATCTTTGTATCTCGAACTATCTTTCTCTAACTCATCTTTGTATCCTCCAGGCTGAAACATAAAGGAAGATGATTTATTTGTTTATTTTCCTAGGAGAGGAACAAATCTAACAGTAAAAGAAAGAGCATTCTTTCAATGTCATTCGGTGGAGAGAAATTCTGCTGAGGTTGCAAACATGGATAGTTGAGTCCAGTGTGCTGAGCACTAAGCAATATGGAAATCAAAGAGCCCTGGGTAAATTGGCTTGACACTTGCAGTAGTTATTGAAAGAAACATTATTTTAATGAAGAAAGAGGCCATTGTTAGTGAATACAATTTAGCTATAATGAGGTTGTAAAAACTTGCATTTTATTATTGATCCTATAAGAACTATAAGTAAGAAAAGAAGTCTTGGGAATTATAGGTGACTTACTTTTTATTAGGCAATGATAGTATTTTTGGACAAGGAATGGATGTTTCCTGAGGTGTTTAAACTTTGTCAAATCACATAAAAATTACCATAGAGCATTTGCAGTATTCTTTCTTTCTTTTTCAATTTTGTTTTTTATTTTTATTTATTTATTTATTATTATTTTTTATTTTATTTTATTTTTTGCATTTTAGGTTTTGGGGTACATGTGAAGAACATGCAAGATAGTTGCATAGGTACACACGTGGCAGTGTGATTTGCTGCCTTCCTCCCCTTCACCTATATCTGGCATTTCTCCCCATGCTGTCTCTCCCCAACTTCTTTTTCAATTTTGAATGGTAGTTGTCCTGTACGTGCTTTATATATTGGTCATAAATTGTACTCTTAATGGTAAGGCTCCCTGATATAAGTTTATATATTTGTTCCCATATAGAATTGACATATGTGAAATCAAATTGTATTAAGTTATTTGCTAGGAGCAATGTAAAGGATCCCTCATCCAACAGAGTTGATTTTATTTATTTTTTATTCCCTAGGAAGATGACTTCAGTCAGTCATTCCATACCTAGGGTGAGATCAGGGGTAATCTCTTCCAGGGGCTGGTTAAAAGACGGACTTCCTTCTTTCCTCAAGCCTCATTCAATGGTGACTCCTCCCCAGACCCGGAACCTAAGCCCAGTCTTGGAAGAGAAATCTCTCTGTAGAGTTCACAGAAACAACGTAAAACTTACAAACCAGAATTTTTCTTTTGGAAAAGTTGCTAGTGTTTTACCAAGTTCTTTTACACATCCAGACAATTTCTCACTTCTGCATTCTTTTCACTTCTAATTTTGAATTTCTCCTTTGCTCCTCCATGGGCATCTGTGGAACATGGTTTTGCAGTGATGAACAGGACCAAGAAGGTCTTTGCTCTCACAGTGCTCACATGTTCAAGAAAGAGACAGACTGAAATTGAGTAAAGAGAAAAGTAAAGAACTGTGATAATAGCAGATCATAAAAGTGCTGTAAGAAAGCAAACCAAGGTAAGGTGGTAAAGAGTGTTTGAGGGCCACATTAACTGGAGTGCTCCAAAGACCTCTCAGAAGTGGTGACGTTTGCTCTGGGACCTGGTTGAAGGTGTTCTGTCACTCTCTACCTTGAATCACAGCTATTAACTTTAATCTTCCATTCTAGTTTCTTTAACTTTCTAAGTTCCTTAAGGGAACTATCTTTCTCTAACTGGTCTTTGTATCCTCCAGAGCTCACAGTCTTATACCTTCTACTTTGGAGGTGTTCAATCAGCAGTTGCTAAAAGAATGATGATGATCTCATATTGACCCACAAAGCCCTCAGAGCTAAGAATTATAACCACTATGTAGACATAGTGGCCAAGTCACTTGATTAAAATAGTAAGTGAGGTACCACCGCTCCATCATGCTTTTCTTTCTAGAAGCTCATAGACGGTTCTTTAGAGCATGTGGATATAATTTTAGGTAGGGGACTTCACGTTTTTTGAAATTATGGAAATACCAGTTTAAAAAATATGGAACACCACTACAAAGTCAAAAAGTTGACAATTCTTCACTCTGACTGCTGGGAGATGATGGTTCAGGCAGGATACGGAACAGGAGAATTACACTATATCTAGGGTATAGTCCGCAGTGTTTGAAGCCTCTGAGTGGACAGCTGCTTTAGGTCACAGACATAAAAGGCTTGGAAGTTTATAATTTAATGCTAATTATCTAGGATCTAGGAAAGCCCAACACTTTCCATGCAGTGTTACTGGGAAGTGGAGAAGTAATATTGTAGAAACTCAGGACACAAATGAGGAAAACTCTTCAGTTACCATCTGTTTAACTCTGATATGACTTCATTCTCTTTAGTAATGTTCACTGGGCTTTATGAGATTCACCTTTTAACCTACATTGGTATATTAGAGTTCTCCAGAGAAAACAGAACCAATGGGATGTATATAGATAAGGGGGTTGGTTTTATTACTAGGAATTAGCTCACACAATTATCAGAAGTTCTGAGATCTGCTGTCTGCAAGGTGGAGAGTCAGGAGAACTGATGGTACATTTCTAGTCCAAGTCCAAAGCCCTGAGAAGTAGGAGAGCTGATAGTGTACATTTCAGTCTGAGCCTGAAGGCCTGAGAACCAGAAGAGCTACTGGTGCAAGTTCCAGTCCAAGTCCCAGATAGAAGGCTGGAGAACACTGATGTTCCAACTTGAAGACAGAGCAAATTCTCCTTTATTCAGCCTTTTGTTCTCTTTAGATCTTCAATCGTTTGGATGAGGCCCACCCACATTGTAGAGATCAATCTGCTTTACTCAGTCTACCAATCCAAATGTGACTCTCATCCAGAAACACCCTCACAGACATATTCAGAACAATGTGTAACCAAATATCTGGGCACCCTGTGGCCCAGTTAAACTGATACATAAAGCTAACCATCACAGACGGAAATCTGTGTTTCTGAGGGAACCCATTCCAGGGAAGAAGACGTCCACAGGTAGGGTTTTGGAAACTACTGACCAGAAGACAAATGTTTCATTTGCAAAGGAAAATGCATAAAGCTTAGATTACAGTGATGAAATGTGTTAAATTTGGAAATCTAGGAAAATTTGCACCAAAGAACATGACACTGTGGGAGAGCAGAGAAGGAGAGCAGAGAAGAGGTTGTTGGATGTCTGGATTCTTTTGAGTGCAGCAGTGTGATGAGCCAAGAACACAATAGACATTCAGCCAGATGGAGCATGCCTGGTACTGTTGCCTTGTGTGAATGGCATTGTCATGAGACAAGCCACCTGCAAATGAAGGAAGCTGTCATTAGGAGAGGGCAACAAGGAGTCCAGGAACATCACTTTGGGAAAGGTCTGTTGATGAATTTGGGGAATGTATGCAATGAACATGGGATAAGATTATAAGAATCTTATGATGCAAATCCAAATAATTGTACTAGAGGATGAAGATTCAGAAACTTCTTGAACAATGCAGACCTGCTACAGTTCTTGCTGACTCAGTCATAGCCAGTATAAACTTAATAGATATTGCTGAATTCACATTGCTTCACTTTTTCCACATTGTGTCTTTCCTATACAGAGGGCATCAGGAACTATTCTTCTCATGGCTTTACTAGATTGGCCTGAACTATCAGCAACTGTGATGACTTGCTGCTATTATCACCTTTCCTGCTTCTCACTGCTACCCAGGAGAGTCCAGCCCACCAAAAATGGTTACAATCAGGTGATAGGCAACTTCCTGGTACTTACACCCTTGGGCAATCCCCTTCCCCTGAGGGTGGGTTGGACTCACTAACTTTTAACAAATAGAATATGGAGAAAGTGATGAGATGTTATAAAAATATTAGGCTACGAAAAGACTGGCTTCCACACTCTCTCATTCTCTCTTTTAGATCCCTTGGCATAAGGAAAGCAAGCTTCCCTGTTGTGAGCAGCTATATAGAGAGACCCACGTGACAAGGAGCTGGTATCTCAAGCCAGCAGACAGCAAGGGGCTGATGCCTGCTGACAGTCACGTGGGTGAGCATGAAAGTAGACCCTTCTCCAGCCGAGCTTTCAGATGACTGCAGCCTCAGCCGACATCTTGGTTGCAGCTTCAGGAGATACCCTGAGTTGGAAGCCTTCAGCTAAGCCTTAAATGGATTCATGACTCACAGAAACTGTGAAACAATAAATGTTTTTAGCTACTAAAGCATGGGATAGTTATGCAACAATAAATAACTAATACATGTAGAAAGAAGGGGAGATCAACAGAGGTACATGAAAGAGAAAGAAAATACTTCAATGAAGACTTCCAACTTGCAGTCAATTATAAAACAGCACATCACTAAACCTGCAGAACTGTGCTTCTGAAAGTCACACTCATCACTTGATACGTTTATTTAAACTCTTTGTAAGATGTAAGGGACTTAGTAGTCCTAAAAATATTTTTCTACATTATTTCACTTTCCTGATATTCTCTGTTTAGGGAGACATTGTTCTTACACAATATTCTTTATTTCTTTAGGCAATTTCCTTCGTTCTTTGAACATGTTTAAAACAATTGATTTGAAGGCTTGGTCTAGTAAGTTCAAAATCTGGGCTCCTGCAGAGACAACTTCTATGACTACTTTCTTCTCTGTGTGTAGGTCATACTTTTTTGTTTCTTTGCACATCCTGGATTTTTGTTGTTGTTGTTGTTGAAACTAGGCATTTTAGATAATATAATGTGGCAACTCTGGAAATCACATTCTCTCCCATTCCTTTGGCTTCACATTGTTGTATTGTGATATGGCTTGGCTATGTCCCCACCCAAATCTCACCTTGAATTGTAATAATACCCATGTGTCAAAGGTAGAGATAATTGAATCATGGGAACTATTTCTCCCAGACTGTTCTCATGGTAGTGAACAAGTCACACGAGATCTAGTGGTTTTATAAATGGGAATTCCTCTACACAAGCTCTCTTGCCACCTGCCATGTAAGACATGCCTTTGCTTCTCCCTTGCCTTCTGCCATGATTGTGAGGCCTCTCCAGCCAAGTGAAACTGTGAGTCCATTAAACCTCTTTCCTTTAAAACTTACCCAGCAGTGTGAGAACAGATGAATACATATCGTTTCTCCACGTTGTGACTTCTATGTGTGAATTCTGTCAAGTCTGTCTTCTTTGTCATCATTAATTCCTCTATTGTTCTGCCTACCCACCAATATTCTTTAGCAAGTCATTAGGAAAACCTCTCAGCTCTAGCTCTAAAATCTGTGCCCTTTCCTCCAGCTGTGCTGCTATCATCCTAGCCCAAGACTCCTGTATTTGTCTTCTAGAACTTTCCCCAATGGATTTCTTACGTCCCCTTACCCTTCCATATTCTGTTCTCCCCACAGCATCCAGGATGGACTTAGGTTATAAAAAGACTGGCTTCTACTTGGTATCCCCCACTGAAGCTAGCACTGTGCTTTGCACATAGTAGATCTTTAATCAATGTCTACTTGCACACAATACATTTGCTTCTGTTACTCTTTTGCCTATTCCCCTCCAGTGGCTTCCCTTCCAGAACCCATGAGGGCCTGGCTGATATGGCCCCTCTCTGCCTCTCACACTTCCTGTCCTCCTCTTTTCCTTACTTCCTGGACTCCAGCTCCCTGGTTTTTCTTCAATTGCTCAGACACATCAGGATGACTTTCATTTTGGTGCCTTTGGACTTTTTTATTCCTTGCTTGGAACATTCAGCCCAACAGCTTCCTGTGGTTACCTCCTTTGCATGAGGAACTTCTTGGCTCCAATGTCATGTGCTCAGAGAGGCCTTCCTTACCATGCTATCTAATGGAGCGACTCTCCCCAAGTCCATTTCAACCCTACAGTCCTGTCTTATGACAATCACAACAGGTAATTAATTCCTCAGTTTGAAATTATCTTGTTTGTTTAATTGGTTGTCATGGTGATACTCTACCTTTTTCTTGAGAATATAAATATCACGGGAACCAGGATCTTAACTGTATTATTTTCTGGCATCTGGACGAGTGCTTAGCACATAGAAACTAATAAGTGCTCAGTAAGTTATTTGTTGAATGAATGAAGGAATAAATGAATGGGGATCCATGCAAAGGTAGTAAAGCAAAGTGTGTGGGCTTGGATTTGCAAGGAGGAAGGACTGAAATAATAATAGTAGCCATAGCGATAACTACTATAAAAATATCAGATATGACTAGTCTTTAGGAACTATCTTTGTTGTCATCTCATTTTCCATGAAAGAGAACTTGGCTTTTTGTCACATCCTCCCTCCACCCCAAAAAAAAAAAGAAAAAAAATCAAATTTCACCAAGGTTTAGTAAGTAGTGGTAAATATAGCACACAGCATGTGCCAGGCCTATTATAAGCCTCTTGCATGCACAAACACATTTAATTCTCACAAGAACTTTATGGGGTAAGTGCTATTATTATCTTCACTGTACAGATAAGGAAACCAAAGCATGAAGATATTGGATTAAATCAGACAGAGTTGCATAGCCCAAAGTCACAGAGCCAGAGGTGGGAATGGAGCCAGGGGGTGAAATGAGGCACTCTGGCTCCTGAACCTATGTTCTTAGCCACCACACCAAGGACTGAACTAGTGAAGGCATTAGAGAGAAATGGTGGAGAATGGTCTATCACACAGAACAAGGCACAGTAGTAAAATCACTGCTAAGCCTCTCAGTTCTTCCTGTGATGTTTCATTTCAGCCAATAGCTGCTCTGTTGCCTCATCAGCTCCCGCAAATGGACCCTGTCGTTTGATGGACACGACTGCCTTCTAATCACACTCATCATTCCATTTAGCATGAATGTTCAGAGGACCCTCCTTCAGAACTAGTGGAGAATGATAAATCACTTTTCCCAATACAAATTTGTTTATTACACTGTCACATGAATAATAATGATATTCAAGTGTTAGGGTTTGGGATTGTGGTTGTGAGAGATGTAATAAGATTTATCTTTCTAGTTTATTTTCTTCCTCTAAAAAAATCATGGTAATTCCAATTAAATATATTTTCCTTCTTTTTTTCTTTTCTTCTTCCTTCCTCCCTCCCTCCTTACCTCCCTCCCTTCTCCCTTTCTTCTTTCTTCCCTCCTCCTCTTCCTCCTCCTTCTTCTTCTCCTTTCTTTCTCTCTCTCCCTCTTTCTCTTTTTCTTTCTTTAATATGAGATGGATCTTACTACATTGCCTAAGATGTTGAACTCCTTAACTCAAGAAAACCTAAGATGCCTACATTGCCTAAGATGTTGAACTCCTTAACTCAAGAAAACCTCTTGCCTTGGCCTCTTGAATAGCTGGGATTCAGGTATGAGCCATTGTGATTGGCTTAAATTCACTTCTTGACCATAGAAAAACTGTTTCCTTTCTGGCTTTGTCCTTAATTGTGCCTGGGAAACAAAGATATCCTATAAAATAAAGATAAAAGTGTAAATTAAACATAGAAAAGAAATAAGCTAGAGAAATGCGAATTAAAACCACACAAGATATCATTTTATACCAGTCAGAATAGTTATTAATAAAAAGACAAAAAACAACAAATGTTGTCAAGGCTGAGACAAGGGAAGGTTTTCTACACTGTTGGAGGGAATTAGTACAACCTCTATAGAAAATAGTACGGAGATTTCTCAAAGGACTAAAACTAGAACTTCCATTCAAACCAGTAATCCCACGATTGATTATCTGCCCAAAGGAAAAAAATCATTATACAAAAAAAGACCTGTATGCTTATTGCAATACCATTTATAATAGCAAAGACATGGAATCAACCTAAGTATTCATCAGTGGAGGATTGGATAGAGAAAATATGTTATATACACCACGGAATACTAGTCAGCCAAAAAAAAAAAAAAAAAAAGAATGAAATCAGGTCTTTTGCAGCAACATGGGTGGAACTGGAGGTCATTATCTTCAGTGAGACAACTCAGAAACAGAAAGACAAAGAGTGCATGTCTCACTTACAAGTGGGAGTTAATAGTGTGTACACATAGACATAGAGTGTGGACTGATGGAGGCTTGAAAGGGTGGGAGTGTTGGGGCTGGGTGATGAGAAATCACTTAATGGATACAGTGTATGTTATTTGGGTGATGGACACACGAAAACCTCTGACTTCACCATTATGCAACACATCCATGCAACAAAATTAGACTTGTACCCCATAAATTTATTTTAAAAATTTTAAAAAGAAGCTGGCACAGAAATAACATCATCCAACAACCATTAAATATGAAAAAAATGCTTGAAAATGTTGACCCTTGGGAAGGAGGGATATTGAAGGTCTTGGGTTGTGCTCCTTATGTATATGCAACACGTTCAGTGGCAGACATGCACCCCTGCCCACATAACCCGAGGAACGTCTATCCTTTTAGGAAGTAATGTGTACTAGGTAAGCCCACTCCCACCCCACCACCCTTGGTATTTGCTTGGTGGCTTGGTTTGTCCCTGGACATGCCCACAGCCCTCTTAGCTCTAGATGTGATGATCAAGGGAAAGTCTTAGCTCATCAACCTTGGGGCCCAGAACGACCCGCTCTGGATGGGCCTGAGCCCTCAGGAAGGACCTGACATTTTGTTGAGTATATGGGCTAGAAACCACAGTGTGGCAAAGTGCGTTTAGGCCAAGGCATGAAGCTGCAAGTGATTTGCTTGATAAATTGGGTGATTTAGGACATATTATACTCTGGATTTCTAGGAAACAAAAACAAAGCATAATAATCACTGTAGAAAGTTTTGAGGATGAAATCACTTTATAGAATATTAACTTAGGAAACCCTTCAAGGTCTTCCAGTGCCATCCATTTACCAAATGGTGGAAAAGTGAGATCTGGAAGTAAACGGACTTGCTGTAGCTAGCTGGTGGCAAACGAAGCCTCAGGAAACGCAATACAGTGCCCCTTGCACGACAAGATGCCACTCATCATAAAAACTTGATTTCACCCAGTGTTCCAGCAGAATCATGTGGACTGAATAATAGCTGATGCCACACATCAGTCCCAAAATGGCCATTTGTAAAAAGCCAAGCCCATCTAGAACTTAACTAAAAAGCATGAATGTGCTGACGTAACACTCCTCTTGATCTCATGCTCCCAGTTACCAAATGTCCTATTACTTCCATTTCTTTTTTTGGACACTTGGTTACAAGAGATGCCTGTACCTGTTGTTTTTTCTTGTTTTCACCATCTATGACTAAGTAAAACTTCCTGGCTAGAAATCTCTTTAACCCCCTGTAAACTGGCTTCTTTTTTTTTTTTCCACTACTTTGATGAAGCTGCTTTGGCAAAGGTCATCGATGGTTTTACATTACCAAGGATGACGGCAAATTTCCATGCCTTCTCTTTTTTTTTTCTAGAATTCTCGGCTGCATGTGCTACTGTTGGCCTTTCCTCTACCTTGCAGCAGCGGTCCTCCTGAGCTTCCTGCGAGGTCGCTTCTTGCTCTCTTCCTGTCTCCTTGAACACTTGTTCTCTGTCTCCTTTGTAGTCATCTCCTAACCACCTAAAATTCTTGCTCACCCCAGGCTTGTTCCTGTTTTTGCTTTTTTGGTGATATCTCAGCCAACCTCAATATTTTAATCTTCATCTATTTTGGTTACATGTTGCTACAACAAACCATCTGAAACTTCCTGGTTTCAAACAGTAACAAATTATTATCTCCACAATCCTGTGGGTTACCTGCGTGAATCTTCTTGGTGCAGTATTGGCTAAGGTGCTAAGACGGCTGATTGCTCATAAATGGTCTCACTCACATAGCTGAAAATTGGTGCTGGCCACTTTACTGAGACAATGGAGGGCCTTAGTATTCTTTTTCTTCTTTTCCTTTTTTTTTTTGACAGGGTCTCGCTTTGTCACCTTGGCTAGAGTGCAGTGGCATGATCTTAGCTCACTGCAGCCTTGACCTCTCTGCTCAAGTGATCCTCCTGCCACAGCATCCCAAGTAGCTGGTGAGACTACAGGTGCATGCCACCATGCCTGGCTAATTTTTGTATATTTTTGTAGAGACAGGTTTCATCATGTTACCTAGGTTGGTCTTAAAACTCCTGGGCTAAAGTTATCTGACACTCCAGTCTCCCAAAGTCATGGGATTACAGGTGAAAGCCACCGCAGGCAGCCATTATTCTTCTATTTACTACTCTCCTCATGGCTGCTTGAGCTTCCTTATGGACAGTGGCTGTTCCAAAAGCAAGGAGTCAGTGGAAGCTGCCGGTTCTCATAAGACAGATTAGAAAGTTCCATCAGACACTTCTGCTGCATTGTATTGAGCAAAGCAAATCACAAGGCCAGCCAGTGGAAATAATCTAAATCTCTTGATGGGTAGTGGTACTTGCATGCAAGGAGAGAAGGAACTGATCATGTATGTATTTGGAGATTATCTACTATGCACTCTCAAGTGCAAAATACACTCGCCCCTCCCTTGAATTCTCATGTCATATGGAATCAGCTGGAAAAAAAAGGGAGGGGGAATCAGCTTAAAGTTTAGGACATCTTCATTTCAAACAGGCATCCATAAAGATGAGGCATCCCTGGTCTACTCCTTGAATATAGCTTTTCAGCTGCTTTCTTGGGTATGAAGATCCACAAAACAAACAAAGTCAAATGAGGCTGGGCGTGGTGTTTCACATCTATAACTCCAGCACTTTGGGAGGCCAAGGTGAGCGGATCACTTGAGGTCAGGAGTTTGAGATCGGCCTGACCAACATGGCAAAACCCCGTCTCTAGTAAAAAGAAAAGAAATTAGCTGGGCATGATTGCACACGCCTGTAATCCCAGGTACTTGGGAGGCTGAGGCCCAAGAATTACTTGAACCCAGGAGGCAGAGGTTATAGTAAGCTGAGATCATGTCACTGCATTTCAGCCTGGGCAACAGAATAAGACTCTGTCTCCAAAAAAAAAAAAAAAAAAAACAAACACCAAAGTGCCAGTGATCTCAGAAACTAACGTAAAATTGTGAAAAAGAGACAGAATAAAACAATAAATGTTTCCACTCAAAAAAGAAGAAAACTAGAGAGACAGATGGCCCCACTGTTCTTAGCAATTTTGAAATCCAACTAGGCACATTTTCTCTGACTCCAGCGGTGGAGAACATTCCTCAATTAAGAACTAATTTCTGAGCCATACGAAGATTCCATAAAGAACTAAAAGTAAAACTACCATTCCATTTAGCAATCCCACTACTGGGTATCTGCTCAAAGGAAAAGAAGTCATTATTTGAAAAAGACACAGGGAAACGCATGTTTATAGCAGCATGATTCACAATTGCAAAAATATTGAACCAATCTAAATGCCCAGCAACCAACAGTGGATAAAGAAAATGTGGTATATATGCCATGGAATATTACTTAGTCATTAAAAGAGATGAAATAATGGACTTCGCAGCAACTTGGATGGAGCTGGAGGCTCTTATTCTAAGTGAAGTAACTCAGGAATGGAAAACCAAAACCCATAGGTTCCCACTTACAAGTGGGAGCTAAGCTATGAGAACACAAAGGCATAAGAACGATATAAAGAACACTGGGGACTCAGGTTGAAAAGTGGAAGCGGGGTGAAGGATAAATGACTATGTATTAGGTACAGTGTATGCTGCTTAGGTGATGGGCACAGCAAAATCTCAGAAACCACCACTAAAGAACTTATCCATGTAATAAAAAACTATCTGTACCCCCAAAACTGAGATAAAAATTTTTAAAAATTGAAGCAGTAAGTATAATAATAATTTGAAAAGATCTGAAAGTCTTCAATCCATGCAGAATAGTGTTTAAACTTCTTTTTTCCAGAAAGCTGTCAGCAAACATCATTATGTCCCCTTCAAATTATTCCAACATTACCAAGAACCTAAAACATGTAAGATGCACACAGTTTAAAATAAAATCAATATACAATGAAAAAAAAGAGTTTATTTCTGCTCCTTGTGATTGGTTTTCCATGGGTGTTAGTACTCTTCCCTCTGGAATCTTGACTTCCCTCCTGAACTGCCCTTTCTTTCCTATAAGAAATGCCCTGTGGTTGCAGCTGAGTAGCTTTTTTAGTCTGCTTCTTGCCATTAGGAAGTCTGGGGTCCAGGGACCTCTTTTTATTTTTCACTATTTGTCCCTTGAGTTAAAGCTGATATAATTCCTTTAAAAAATGTTGTGGGCTTCTTGTGTATCAAATCCATGCCCAAGACAAAAGAAATATCCATAAATCTCTCTGAGACAGAATCCTTAAGTCAGCGTGTGGTGAGGCAAGACATTTATAATTCTCAGAAGTGCTGTTGTCTGGCTAGGAGGGTCTAGAAAATCCCTTTAGTTATTTGTCTAATTTCGAGGTCCATGAGGCATCATTTTAAATCTTGCTGATATTTGAACAAAGGTTCTCACAATCACAGCCCTGATCTATTCTTTACCTGGAAGCTATGTTTTTTTGGATTTGATTTTTGTCCTGTGGTCATTTCTTACTTTGAGAATCTTTTGTTTTTCAGATAATCTGTGAATATAAAATTGTTTAAAAATTTTCCTATCAAGCAAGTCTTGCCTTAGAAATATTGCCTCTAAATTCTGGCTTGCAAACTGAACAGTTCTTTCTTAAGCTGATGTCACTCCTGCTATACTTAAAAAAGAAGCTGCCATTCTGCCTGAAAATCTTCTTAGCTAGATACACACATTTATAGATGTTCTTTCTATCTTTCCTGTTACTGTGGGCAACATTTTACCAATTATTCTGCCAATCCATAACCATGTCCGATTAAATTAAATTTAGCTTAAAGCTTCCTCCCCATTTTGAATCCTATTGCAACCTAACTTAGGGGTATATTCTTGTAATAAATAGCTGAGTCTCAGCCAACCACAGCAGCCAAGCTTTGGTTAATCACAGGCTGCTAGCTCCCTGTAATGTCCTTGAGAAAAGAAATCACGTCCTAAGAGAAGCTGTTATAGTGATGTAAAGCCCATAATCTGGAAGCATAGTGTCTGCACTGACATCTCATCTCTGCCGTTTACTATGTGGATAATTCCAGGAAGCCTACTTAGCCATTTGGTGCCTTGTTTCTGCATCGTTAACATAGGCATGATACTAACAGGTAAGTACCGTACAGGTGGGTTATGAAGATTAAATGAGTTGATACATCTGTTTTAAACTAACAGTATCTGGTACCTGGAAGGAGAATAGGAAACACGAGTTATTCTTATTGTCAACGATGATGATTTGTTCAGCACCTACTGCCTAATAAACACAGATGCTCCTCCACTTACCATGGAGTTTCTTCCTGATAAATCCATCATAAACTGAAAATATCATACATAAAAAATGCATTTAATCCACCTAACCTACTGAACCTCATAGCTTAGCCTCGCCTGCCTGAAACATACTCAGAACACTTACAATGGTCTAGCTCATCTAACACAAAGCCTATTTTACAATAAAGTGTTGGAAAGCTTGGTAATTTATTGAAGTGTACTGAAAGTGAAATATGATGATTGTGTGAGTGCTCCCAAGTACAGTTTCTACTGATTATGTATCATTTCTGCACCACCAAAATTAAAATATCAGAAGTGAACCATTGTAAGCCTGGGACCGTCTGTGTTTGCTGGCTTGAATTCCTTCTTTTTTCTTTTTAACTCTATAGTGCAACCTTCCATTTTTTTTCACCAAGTCCCACAATTTTCTGTTTAAGTCACAGATTGTCTTGAATATTTGAATGGTGAGATTTCCACCCCTCACACTGCCTCCAACCACCCCCATTCCCTCTGACCTGGGGACAAAAGAAGTAGACGACATTCAAAGGTCCAGTTCTATTTGCCATCTCTTTGCACTGGGGAATGTCTTCTTAGCTGACTCAAAGGTCCTTCCCCAGCACCAGCCAAATGGAGACATAATATATCAGTCAGTTGCTACTTCTCCCCCATCTGCCCACATCCTGAGCAAAACAGATGGGGGAATTCTTCACATACCCAGAGGAGTCCCTAAGGTAAATAGTCAAATTTCAATGCCTAATTGCCAACCATGATTCAAAGACAATGTAGCAATGAAAAAGCATGTGAGTCCCTTGCCATAGAAACAGCTCTTCAGAGGAAGGGAGTGTCCCCTAAGAGCTACCACTAGCCAAGAACCAGAAATAGTGAATTTGTTTCTTAGCTATGTCTCTGGTTTCCTGTATAAAAATAAAATGAGGTGAATCACGTTTGCTCCCTAATCCTCTCCAGCATGGCTGCGCCAGGTGCCGGGGACGTTTTCCTCCAGCCCTATTCTAAGAACCTCTTCCTAAGATCTGCTGTGAGAGCCCAAAAGGAGAAGACCAGTTCCTGCAGCTCCTTATGGGAGCCCAGTATCAGAAAGGATGCCGTTAGTCTAAATGTCCTGTTCCTTTTTACTGGTAATTTAGAAAATAAGTCTCTTTATACAATGCCAACAAAATGATTTGGCTATTTACAAAATACAATATGATAAGATTAAAACACTTCCCCACGACGAGAACCTATAGCAAAACAAAAGCTAACACAGCAGTAATATGCCTTCTTTTAATCACATAGAATCAGAGGGTTTCACACAGATTCAGCCAGGAACAGCCTGTGATTACTTTAATGCAGTGTTTCTCAGTAAGGGCATTATAGTAAGTTAAGGCTTTCTGGCTCCCTCTTAGGACCAATAATGCTCCCTTCCCCTGCCTTCCTCCCCCCAGGTATTGCAACAGTCAGATTTCCACAAATTTCCAAATGCCACCCCCATCCCCTGCCTCTGGGCACAGCACCACAATCCTTGCTCCCACTTGCCCGGTAGAACGTCCTGCATTAAGAAAAGTAAGCAAGGACAGGCGCGGTGGCTCCTGCCTGTAATCCCAGTACTTTGTGAGGCCGACGTGGGCAGATCACTTGAGGTCAAGAGTTTGAGACCAGCCTGGCCAACATGGCAAAAACCCCGTCTCTACTAAAAATACAGAAAAATTAGCCAGGTGTGGTGGTGCATGCCTGTAATCCCAGCTACTCGGGAGGCTGAGGCATGAGAATCATTTGAACCCGGGAGGCAGAGGTTGCAGTGAGCTGAGATCACACCACTGTACTCCATCCTGGATGACAGAAGGAGACGGTCATCATTTTGTTCTCCATTTTCCTATGAGGAAACTGAGACCAGAATAATTAAGCAGCTTTGTCAAAGTTCACATCATCAAGTAGTTGAATTACAGTCTCGAAGTCATTCTTATCCCAATATGTTGTGCTTCCTCCTATAACCCCAGATGGTGCCAGGACAAGCACAGATGTGGGTTTTAATTTAAAACATTCATCAAAGGAGACCTCATGAAATCTTAGGAATCACTTAGAAATGCTGTTGTGGTCAAGTGACAGTGAATGGAGGGGCTCCCCCAACTAAGGAGGACACCACCAATCGGCTGAGACAGTCCCAAGTGAAACTGTCATGCACCGATTATTTCCCTAGTAGCATCCATGGCTGCCTGCTCCCATGAGGGGTCTTAGTGGCCAAGCAACAGCCCTTTTGCATCTCTGGAAAAGTCCACCCTGACTTTTAGCCAAAAAACAATTGTCTCTGTTCATAAATTGACAAAATACACTTCTTGCTACAATAGACAGGACTGCTTCTCAGTAGGGGGTGGAGGGAGCCTTTGGATCACGTTCCCTAAAGCTCCCTGCATCTTTTTGTATTTTCTGTCATCCCTGCAACCCACGTAAACATTGTCCAGACCTCAAAGATATGATATTAGCTGGTTCTTTTTCAGTTCATTAGCCCTTCTGATGCATTAGTAGATTATCAAAAGCAGTTTCAGTATGTCATAAAATCTGTTCGGTATTAAGTTGAAACATGATGTGTTTTTCTCCATCTAGCTAAATAGTTTCCTTCAAATCTGGACCAGATGAGCACCCTGGGACTTGCATGAGCTCATGTGTATATCTGCGTGGAATGCAGTATGTTGGGTCCCATTGGATGTGTGAGCATGTGTTTGGCCCAAGTGGAAATATCCTTAGGCATTGATGCCTCCATGAGGGAAAAGATAAAGGCACAAGATCAGATAACACATCTGCAAAAAGTTAATGTCCTGGTGATGCTCTCTCTCCGAGCCATTTTTTGGTTCTGTCTGATGACTAGTTTAGGCAAAGTTGTGACGAGCATGAAATTGCCTTGATTCCGCAATCCCTTGGGACAGGCATCACATCCCTGCTCCCGCTCCCTGTGCCTCTCACTGCCACAGGCTCACTGAGCCTCAGGACTGGCTCCTGCTCATTCATTCAGTGGGTCTCTTGAGCACCTATGATATTCTAGGCACAGTGGAAAGAGGAAACTCAGAGCAGCCCTTGCTTCTAAGATAAGGAGGAGGGTACAGAAATGGGAAGTGACAATTGTGTTACAGCAGGATAAATCCATCTACTGGAGCAGATGAAGGGTCCAGACAAGTCTTGGGGAGAAGTGTGACTCAAGAAAGGCTTCCTGGAGGGGCAACCCTGGAGCAGAGAGTTGAAGAAAACCCAAGAATGAGAGCTGGTGCTGGTCTATCAGGCGCCTTGTGTAAATAAGAGAGAGGTGCCCCTTCTGGCCAGGAGCAGTTTCCTGCAGGGAACCCAGGTTGGCAGGCCCAGTGTGAGCTGTATTCAGCCTCTGCTTGTCCTGTCGAGCGGTGCCCTTGAGAAGTCAGCAACCTGCACAGCCTTCCATGGAATCCTGGGATTATCCATGGCTCTTAGTTTCCTAGGGCTGCTTAACAAATGACCACATACTGGGTGGTTTAAAACAACAGAGATTTATTCTCTCATAGTTCTGGAGGCCAGAGTCCAAAATTAGGGTGCTGGCAGGGCCATGCTCCCTGTGGGGGCTCTAGGAGAGAATCCTTCCTTGTCTCTTCCAGCTTCCAGCCACTCCAGGCAATTCTTGGTTTCAGTTGCAAGAGCTTTGGTCCAGTCTCTGCTCTGTCTTCACAGGACCCTCTGCTCTGTGTTGAATCGCCCTCTCCCTTTCTCCTATAAAGACACCTGTCATGGGATTGGGGGCCCACTCCGGTAATCCAGGATGGCCTCTTTAAGAGATCTTTAAGTTGTTTGCATCTGCATAACCCTTTCTCCAAATAAGGTCACATTCTCGGGTTCTGGAAGTTAGAACAGGGCATACCTTTTTGCGGGCCACTATGCACCCAAGAGACCAGATGAATACAGAAAAAAAAAATTTTTTTAAACAGGAGGAGCAGAGGATGTAAAGGCAAGGAGGTGTTTGTGGACTTGCTTGGTTCTTTGGTGGCAAGAACGCCTAAGTGGTGGCTGGAGGTGTGGCCGGGGAGCTGAGGCTGCCTTGGGAAGCAACGAGTTGGCCTCAGAGGACCTGGGGTGCCCAGCCAAGAGGCTTGGACCATAGCCCAAAAGCAATGAGCAGACTTCGCATAATTTTAATTTTAATCTAGAAAGATCACGTGTGCTGATGGTTAGAGAAAGTATTGGAGATCAGCAAGACAAGAGGTGAAGAAATTCCTTCCAGAGTATGTTGTTGCTGCTCAGGTGAGGAATTTAGTGGCCTGGGCTTTGGAGAAGAGGTTGTGATGGTGTGATGCTGAGGAGAGGGGACCACACACAGCACTTGGGGACTGGTGTGAGCTGAGTGGGGAGGAGGCACTGGTCCAGAGAGGTCCTAGCCCCAGCACTGCCCATCGTCCACCTTCAGGCATCTGTGGATACACTGGCGCTGGTCTGCACAGATTAGTCTTCTGCACTTGAGAATTTGAACACGAGTTTTCAAGAGCGTTGAAAGCACTTTGACACAAAAGAACATCCCCAAGTACTGGGTACTGACCTCTCGAAATTCACGTCTTCCTCGAACCTGTGGATGTGACCTTATGTAAAAGTAAGTCTTTGCAGAGGTAATTATGTTCAGGATCTCTAGATGAAGTCATCATGGCTGGTCTATGTGGGCCCTAAGGCCAACAGCAAGTGACCTTATGTGAGAAATGCAGAGGAGGGACACTTAGGGAGAAGTGGGGGTCCTGTGAAGATGGAGGTAAAGATTGGTGTGACACAGCCACAAGCCACGGAATGCCAAAGATTGTCTGTAGCCACCAGAGGCTGGAATAAGTAAGGGGGGGATTCTCCCTTAGAGCCTGCAGAGGGAGCATAGCCTGCACCTTGATTCCAGACTTTTTGGCCTCCAGAGCCATGAAAGAATAATTTCCTGCTGTTTTAAGTAACCAAGTTGGTAGTAATTTGTCACGGCAGCTCTAGGAAACTGCCACAGATTGACAATGAGCATGAAATACTTTGGACTTTGAAATAAGAAGAAAAAGGAAAATAGAAAGATGACTAGAGAGGATTCGTGTACGGGAGTTTTGTACTAGCAGCTATTCTTGTTCTAAGAAAGGGGCCCCTTCAGCCTTCCAGCCACTGTGCCATAGGGATCAAGCTGTCTTGACCTTTTAAGCAAGTTTGCTAATCCTGCCACCTGTTCTCTTTGCTAATATAGCTGTTCTTTCTGTCATGCTGGTGTGCACCCGGGGAGCTGACAGAGACTATTGTCTCTTGATACTGATCATGCAATAAAAATGGCAAGCCGATTAGTCAGCCAGAGAGGAGAAGCCTTTTTCTCATTAGAGGCATGATCTAATGCTGTAATCACCTAGCCTGCTGACAGTGGCCAAGTGCTTGTGGTCGCAGAGTCCTCAGAACAGGTGAACCCTGTTAAAAAGCATCCTTCCCCATGGTGTCAGCTGTCCTGCAGACCATCTTAAGTCTCAGTCCCTGAAATATAACAAGGAGACAGAGCTCTTGTGTCCCTGAGTTTACGATAACCTTCCAAGGCCATCCTTTTAAAAAAATAAAAATTCAAAAGCAAACAAAAGAACTCCAGCTTCCAACCAGGAGGCTTTAGGAAGCCCAGGGTTCTTCCAAGGAATGCAAACGCGGTCTTGGGATTTCTCCACCTGAATGTGTGTGTCTGATCCAATGGATTCAGTGCCTCCCTGTACCCCGAGGCAATGCTAACACGAGGCGAGGCTTTCTGGCTCCACTGAAAGCTTGAAGGAATTTCAGTGCAGAGAGGGAACATTTCAGCTCAGTGGCAGCCATGACCAACCACACCCCAAGTCCTTGGACCAAATCCCATCCCACCCCCTTCCTAGTGGTCTTCCTTCACCTTCAGGCTCCCAGTACATTGCAGGATGTGCTCCTACCCTGTCTTCACCCCACATGGGTGTTTGCATTCGCTGCATTTCTCCTTCCCTGAACACCATGCCCCCACAGCCTCTTCCCTCTGCCTACCAGAGGGACCTGCAAACATATTAACATCGAACACTGCTCACCCTTTTATTTGGTAGACAGAACTTGAGAGTTTCCTTGTCTAGGCTTTCCCATTCCAGAACGGAATTTCCTTTTGCACAGATAAAAGCTCAATTACATGCTTTTTCTCCACCAGAAAGCCTTGGCCCCCACAGACTAATTTGAGTTTCCATTTTTAGCAGTACAAAGAATTGGCAGAAGCTTTGAAATTACAGTTCTTCCTCAAAGACCCCGAAGAGCCCAGATCCAATTCTCTGGCAGAATCAAAGCTCACATACTGAATTTCCCTCCTCTGGCTTCCACTGCAAGGAAAGTTTTCCCCAAGCCCTCAGAGAACTTGATCTTTATAAAGTAGACGATGCAATTCTTCACTCAGGAATCGGCACTGGGTGACTTTGATCAAGAAGGTTAACTGGACTGAGCATTGAACTTCCTAACTGTAAAACAGGATTAATAATACCTCTTTGCCATAGGGTTATTGTAAGAATATTTAAAGTAAGAAATTAAGAAAAGTGTCTGGCTTGGTGTGTGGCACACAAAATATGTTCATTACTTTTTTCTTTCGTTGTGAGATTAAGCAATAGTTGGCTTTGTTGCCTTATACGAGGATGATAATATAGTTCTAAGAATTATCTGAAGTTCAGGAACTCATTAGCAAAGATACACTGAGCTCTCAGCAAAGCCAACATGCGCGGCTTTATAGAGCGTTCTCTTGGCTCCACATCTGCACACGCCTGTGATTATTTCTTTGAGATGAATTCCCAGATGTGGAATTCGTGGTCAAGAGGTGCATACATTTTTAGGACTGCCACTATCCATCGCCAAATTGCCTGACAGAAAGTCTGTGCCGCAGACTTCTTACCTCCCCCACAGAATTGTGCCTATGAGCCTGTTTCTGGGAATCTTGAGTTTTTCTCAAAATTATTAATTTGATGGGAGACGAGTGGTTGTACAATTGTTTCTCAAACCTGGAAAACAAGCATCCAACAAACCCGACTCACTTTAAAAATGAAGATCTCAAGACCCAGAGAAAGTGACTTGTCCAATTCATCTAATTAGAAAGCCATAATAGTATCCCGTGTTTCCTAACTCTGGAATTCTTTGCATTATACCACTCCAGAGAGAGAGTGTTAGTCCTGAGGTGAAACCACTCAGGGACTACTTAATAACAAAATTCAATTAGGCCAGAGGGAAGGCGCTGTAGAGAAAAGCACTAATGCAGCAAGCTTTAATTAGCGTCTGGCTAATTCGTCCTCAGATAAGGAGTACAGTGTCGTGTCTGTGTTAGCACCACCTACTGGTGAAAATTTAGACTTGCATAGGATTCCTTCCATGGAGTTGCCGGTAGAATGGGAAAAATCACTTGGATATTTGGGCTGCTTTAAACTGTCTTATTCTAGAAAGAAGTCGGTAGAAAAATGAGTAGGTATGGAGTCATTGAGTCATGAGCCATCAGGACTTCAACTTCTGTGGTCTCAGAATTGCTGTGAATGAAGTTCCAATTTCCTGCAGCGGCCAAGTCAGTTTCCTGTCCTCCCTATCGGCTATGTAGAAATGTAAACCTCTTCATTTTTCTATAACCTCATTTCTAGTTTAAGTCTATATCCTTCTGGTGGCAGGAAACTTACATATAGTGCCTTCCGGGTAAAAATCACTCACTTCGGTGTTTACACAGTCACTCAATTCAAAATTCCATTCCCTTCCCTTCCTCTTGGGGTTGCTGGTGAGGTCCTGGAAATATAGGATGGCACAGGTGTAAAAACTGGGGTTCTGTGGGGCTGAGAGAGGGATGCGGTGGTGTGGTCCACAGGCATCCTTAGCCTGAAGCAAACCTGGTCTTTGGCCATTGGCACCTATGTGTAGTGGCACCCAGGGGCCATACTTGGAGGCTGCCAAGGTCTTCGTTGTTAAAGAGCCCTCCATCTCCAACGTATCCTTCTTGTCCCAGCCTCAAGCTCTGCTCAGGTCTGTGGCCCTCTTTTGGCCATTTTGTGCCCATTTTAATGGCAGGAGCAATGGAGACTTTCAGATGCTGTCTTACATGGGCCTGGCTATAGGGATGGGGATTTCCTGGGGCCTCCTTGATACTTTGCCCTGTTGCTCTGTCTTCTCCACTATGGCCAGCATACAGCGCAGGGGGTGGCAAACTATGCCTGTAAAGGGCCAGACAGCACGTATTTTGGATGAATACACAAAGGCAGCCACAGGCAATTGGTAAATGAACAGGCATGGCTGTGTTCCAATAAAACTTGATTTTCAGAAGGAGGCAGCATGCTGCATTTGGCCCTCGGGGCTCTTGATGATCTTGATATGTATCTGTGAGGTTCTCTCCTAACTCCAGGCATCTCCCGGAGATCAGGGCACACATTCTCAGGTGTTGGCACCCCTAAATCCATAATTTATCACCCACTACCCCACTCCAGAAAATCACAAGGTGAGGGAGCAGGCAAAGTGCAGGACTCCTCAGGGCTGTGTCAGCATCTAAGCCTTCTTCCCCTCTCCTCTTTCCCTGGCTAGAGTAACCATCCTTTCTTCTCTTTCTATTCTCTTATTTGTAGAGTTAAACTTTATGTCATGCTTACATGGGGCTTAGCCTTTAGATTTGATCACACTTTTCTATCACAAACTTGGCTACGGAGGTCCCAGTCTCTATAATAAGAGTCAATAGCCTAAATGGTTCAAAGTCAAAAACTTGACATTTGTTCTGTGTTCTTCATAATCCTTCCCTTCCCTGAGAGTAGTGGATACCCGGAGTGACTGGGAATATGATCTCAAGATGCCCTCTAATTCTCGCTAAGTTCTGGGCTTTAACCAAGCCTCGGCCATACTCTAAGGGCAGCTGGATTCAGTTAAGTTTGCTGGCCTGGTATTTGTTCATCTGTCTTATGAGGAACTGAGAAGAGTAAGGTTAACTTTACATTGTTTTAAAAAAAAACTCATTCACATGAATAGAAATGAATACTTTTGGGGCAAAACCATTTAGAGCAGAGCATTTCAAGCAGCAAATTGCAACCCATTAGGGTAGGGGAAGGCAATTTTTTTTCGGTAAAGGCATAAATTGTAAATATTTTAGGTTTTGTGGGCTGTACTCAACATGCGACTCTCAACTCGCAACTGCTCAACTCTGCCTTGGTAGTGCGAAAATGCTCAAAGACAGTGGGTAAACATGAGTGTGTCTGTCCTGTAATTAAACTATTTATGAGCACTAAATGTGAATTTCATATAATTTTCATGAGTCATGAGATATCATTCTCCTTTTGATTTCTTCCAATCACTTCAAGATGTATAAAATATTTTATTTTGTGTGAGCTTTTTTTAAATTTTATCTTTTTTATTATATTTTATTTTTTAAGGCAGAGTTTCTCTCTCCCAGGCTGGAGTGCAATGGTGTGATCTCAGCTCACTGCAACATCTGCCTCCTAGGTTCAAGCAACTCCTGCCTCAGCAGGACTACAGGTGTGTGCCACCATGCCCAGCTAATTTTTCTTTTTTTAGTAGAGATGGGGTTTCGCCACGTTGACCAGGCTGGTCTCGAACTCCTGGCTTCAAGCAATCTGTCCACCTTGGCCTCCCAAAGTGCTGGGATTACAACAATGAGCCACTACACCTGGCCGAAAATATGAAAAACATTTTTAGTTTACAGGCCTTACAAAAAGAGGTGGCTGGTTAGATTTAGCCCTGGGCTATAATTTGCTGACCCCTTAATTAAGAAGGTCATGAAATCAGCTAAGTGAGACTGGACAAAGAATTTTTTTAAAAAGAAATAAGATAAAGTAGAATGAAGGAGACAAAATATCAGACTATGCTGTACACAGAAAAGGTTTTGTAAAATGTTGATTTCAGTTAATACACGTCTGTGTGTATTGGACTGTGATGCAAAATGTATTTCTTGCTGTGGAATGTAGTTGGAAAAAGTTTAAAAATCATCAATTTGGAGAAACATTTCTTTCAGTATGACATTTTTATTCCCAAAGTTATGCCTTTATTTATTCCACCCACCTTAAGATTTGGTGTTAGTGTTGCCAGATAAAATATAGGACACTCGGTTAAACTTGAATTTCAGATTAAAAATTAATAAATTTTTAGTAAAACTATGTCCCATGCAATGTTTGGGAAATATACTAAAAAATTATTCATTTCTTATCTGGAATTCAAATGTGACTGAGTATCCTGTTTGTTGTTTTCTTTTTCCTTGTCTCTTTTTTTTTTTTTGAGACAGAGTCTTGCTCTGTTGGAAGGCTGGAGCGCAGTGGTGCGATCTCGGCTCACTGCAACCTCTGCCTCCCGAGTTCAAGTGATTCCCCGGCCACAGCGTCCTGACTAGCTGGGACTACAGGTGTGCAACACCATGCCTGGCTAAATTTTTTTTTGTATTTTAGTAGAGACGGGGTTTCACCATGTTGACCAGGATGGTCTCTATCTCCTGACCTTGTGATTCGCCCACCTCTGCCTCCCAAAGTGCTGGGATTATAGGTATGAGCCACCGCACACAGCCTCCGGTTTGTTTTTCTAAACCAGACAATCCTAGTGGTATATTATAATTGATTTTTATTACTACTGTAATGATCTTAAAACTCAGGTAGTGGCAGCCCAGTTCAGCTAGTAACGTAAGGCAAAATCTGATATTTAACAGTTCCTCCTATATGCCAGGGTCTGCACCCTCTCACAACTACAGAAGCACTAGCCCTCACCACAGCCCTCTAAGAAAGATACAGCTTTGTGGTCTCCACTTTACAAGTGAGGAAACCGAGGCACACTCTGACCTCAACAGGGGGTACAACAGTGAAAGAGGATGCCTCCAAGTCCTTGCCACATCCCCAGGCTGCTGGGCAAGGCCACCCTCGTGAAAGGACCACCAGCAGTTCTTGGTCCTGGTGATGCAGTGAGGAGGGCCGAGGGGACAGTGGGAATGGCAACGAAAGCACATTGTCCGTGGAGTATTGGAGCCCAGGGTAAAGATGATCAAAGTCATTTGATAATCACTAGACAATGCCAGTGATAACCTGCCCCCTCCCACCAAGTCTGACTTCCCCACCCGCTTGACACGCCACTATTTGGCATATGGTTGGTGCTCAGAACATGTTACTTTCCTCCTTCTTCCTGCTCTCCTTTTTCTTTCTCTCTATCTTGGCAAATGAGTTGCAAACCACTTTCGGGTTCTGATTGGTGATGGCAGCCTGGACTGTTGGATTGGGAAGAATTCTGGAGTGGAGTCTTTGCTCAAAGCACGAGTGCTCTGCTCTAGAGGAGCATCTGCTAGACAGAGGTAAGAAGTGGTAACATGGGTGGATACCACCCGCCATCCTATCGTCAAAAGCTTCAACCTCCAAAGAACAAGCAAGCATGCTAAGCAAAGATTCCCCGCTAACCCAAAGCTCCTTCCCACTTAAGACAAAGTAAGAAAAGGAGGGGAAGAGAGTTTCTATCCATCACATCGCCTCGTCCCACCCCTCCAAAACACACAGCTCCTGAGTGAGCTGGAGCGAGATGCTGGAATACAGGTTGGAGAGGCACAAGCAGTCTGGACAGGCAAGCAGGGCACGGGTTTGCTGATCTCCAAAGGCCGGGAGCAAGCTAACATCTCCCCTCCCCCTGCCCCTCACTGCCTGCAGCTTTTGCACCAGGCTCATGGTAGTGTCGCCTGGGGCCTCTGTTCCCCTGTGCCTTCCTGGAAGCTGTGGGGAGGAATGCCTTCCCTTGACTCAGTTATGTGCATGGCTGAAGGCAGAGCTACAAAAATAGGCTGAAGGCAAGACTTTCCATTCTTCCATTTCCCCAAAAGTAGTTTCTTCTTGGACACAAACTGCCATCTTCTTTAAATTCCCAAATTGAGTAACTATTTGGAAGGCTTTCTTCTTCTTTTTTTTTTTTTTAATGATTTTTTCCAGCTGTAATTTTTCTTCAGTTTGGAATTTTGCTCTTTCTGCCTCAAACTTCATTATAAATCCAAGTTTAAAACCAGAACTATTATAAATAGCCTTTGTGTACAGCAAGTGCTAGGGCATGTCATGTTTCAGCCTTGAAGGAGCCTCCCATTTAGGTGACTCTGTAATTCCTCAGCTTCTCCGTTTATCCCCTGCCCCCGCAAATTGGAGGTAATATTAGAAAGGCCACGTGTGGGCAGGCCTTCAAGTGGAAGGAATTGATAAATTTAAAAGCATGTCTAAGGTCAAAGAGAAAGAATGCTCAGAAGCATGGAAGGGTATTCAGATAGCTTCTTGGGTATTTAATAGCTTTGGCAATAGCTTATTTTGTTGTATTAGGGCCTTGTGGGTCTAGAAATGGCTTCCAAAACTATTTAGTCAATTTCCTCTTGGGGAATGGTGGTAGGAAGGACAACCCTCCCTCTTACAGTTCGTTCCAACTTTATATTTTGTACAGAGATGAGGATATTAGTCACTATATGAAGGAGAATCCATGACATTTTGATGATTCTGGCATATGTACATCTAAAAATTGCAAATTTAATTTTTCTTAACATACCAGAGAGACAAGTTTCCAAGGACATGGGTCTGACTCTTGAGCTTTGTTTGGTGATGCTTCAGCCAAATGATTTGGTGAGTCATTTGTTACGTATGCCTTTCCCTAGGGATTCAGTGTTGTTTTTCATTGTGTCCTTAAAGTCACCTTCTAGGCCATTTAGGTGTCTTTACCAGACTTTCTGGGGCCATATTAATTCCGACCTCAGAAATTTTGTTCCTGTTTAGATATCCCCAGCTTTTCCCTCCCCCGCACCTATCCTCCCACACAACCCCAATTCCAAGGACCCCTGCAAGTCTCAGGTCAGTCAAGCCATCCTTGACTTGTGCAAAATCCTGTGATTTCTCCCATCTTTGAACTCCTTTTGGGATCATCAATATCTAATCTTTGCGCTTGATCTCATGATCATCTACATTGTTTAAATTGTTCTTAAGGGAAAAGACTACGTCTTATACTTTTTCTATATTTTCCAAAACACCTGCCCCGTGATGGGCATGTCTCAAGCAATACTGGATTGATAAATGATTGATAAGTCTTCACTGGGCCTTTAGTTCATGCATCTATAAACACGGAGCTTCCCTTTATCTTTGTAGGGTTTGACCAGAATTTGCCCTCAGCCTTACCCAATTACAGGAAAAATAGTGTTCAAAGTAGGAAGCTAGTTCTGTGAATCCACACTTCCTTTGTTGGGCAATGATCTAGCTGCATGTGGCATAACATTTGCTGACACATAGTGTACTCACTCTTTTTTTTTTTTGGTCACAAAAAGACTATTTCCATTCAAGTCACAAGTGGCGAAGGGTGGTGTGCTTTCTCTGTGACCTTAGGCGAGTCATTTCACCACCTTCAGCTGCAGTTTCCTCTTCTACAATTTTCCACTTCCAAGGTTGGCAATTCTATGGTTTGGGGGCTGCTCAATGCTTCTAAGAGCTCATGTAACAGGAAGGATTGCATGGCAACAGGAAGGATTCTTATATTCCACTTCATTCTCTGCTCTGGATCTAATGCGAATGAATGGGGCCCGCGATGTTAGTAATTATTGGCCTGGACCTTCTCTCTGTATCGACTAGAGCTCCTTACATCCTTCTAGCTAGGGGCTCAGAGCCCACCTTGAGGATGGTGGCATTAACCCATCTGCTCAGAGACATCTAGACATTTTGTTAATCTTTCTCGCTACCACTATGTATATCCCTGATAGTGCAGGATCTCCTGCCCGTGCTTTGGTAAACGGGCCAAGTTAATTCTTCTGTTAGAGCCTTTGGAAAATTCAAGACAGTACCAGTGACTAATAAAGCAACCAATAAAGGCTGGATTCAATGCCCTTTCTCTTTCTTTTTTGTGGTTGATGCAACAGCAAGATTGTCTAATCTTGTTAGCCATAATTTTATAAGTTGTTGCCTTTGGTGACATTTCTGCTTTATCATTTTAGATGCCACATCTTGACGACAGATGTCTTGTGTAAGACATGGGTTGATTTTCACTAGACAAAAATTGGCCCTTGTGTTACACAGGGAGTAGAGGAAACCACTCTGTTATTAGACTTTGAAATGAATGTTTACGGCCTTATAAAGTGACTAGCGAGTTTGCTGTCTGCCATGACTGAAAAGAGATCTAAAGCTAGGTCTAATTAAGAAATATCTATTATCCGATTGCTGTTGTGTTTAATAAGCTATTTAAAACAGAGAAATTATTTTGTGGAATTTTAAAAAGTGAGTTGATTGGATGCACTGGATTTGGACTTCTAAAGGATTTGCAGCATTTTTTCCTAAAAAGGCATTGTTCAGTGGGAAATGACAGTGGGATTATTGCTCCTTGTTAAGTAAATTCAGCATGTGATTTATGTGCTTATATTTCCATGTACATTCAAGGAAGCAATTCTCCTTTGAAATTTACAAAATAGTGATGCCAAAAAAGAAACGAAGGCAAGGGAAGAAAATCAGAGTTTCAGTAGAAAGTAAGCTGTTTGGATTAAAACTGAAACCATGTGGGGTCCAGAAATCTTATAATATTCTGCCCATTAAAAGTTCTGCAAATAAATGTGCACATGCAAAAGTAGGGGGCAGAAAGCCCTCTATTTGGATTCAGCAGCATGTCAGCCTAATTATACTAGACAATGCTGAGCTCAGTAATTCCACTTTTGATCCATTACTGTGTGAAGTTCATTATTATCTGTTTCGAATTATTGTTCATTTCAAGAACCATGCAACGAAAAATCATGTCAAGACTTTGAAAGAACCCTTGGCCTTCCCCGAAAGCTTTGTTGAAACATTTCTTTGGAAACATTTCTGCTGAGACGGCGCATTGGCTGTGAGTGGGTGTAGGGGATGGGTGTCTGTGCTTCCCCTTTTCACATTTGTTTACCTTAAATACATCTCCATGGAAACGAGACCTGCTTCTGGGTTGACTTAAGGGTTGTTTGTAAGAGGAAAGAATAGCAAAATATAGACAGCTGAAATTCTCATATAATCCAAAAAGGATCAGTCAAGGTGGAGGACAGTAAGTTTCACTGAGCCCTCTTCAAGACTGATGATTTTAAATAAGGTTTCTCATGTAACGTTCAGAGGTAGATGGTATTCTCTCTGTTTTACAAATAAAGGCCTTCAACTTCTGAACATTTACTCAAATAGGAAGCGATAAACCCAGATTTGAACCCAGAACTGTCTGATTCTGATGCCCACGCACTTTCTATAAAACCACACTGCCAGTCGTTTTAACCTTTCTCTCCACCTCCCCCAAGCATTTTCCAGAATGGCATAAAAGTGGGCTACCTTTGATGTTTCCAACGTTTGGGTAATTAAGTGCTTGGGAGGAAAAAGGTACTATGAAGAAAGAAAAACAAGAGGGCTGCATCATCTAAATATGCAATCACCAGCTGCAGCATGGACAATTGTTCCCAGTACTTCCGGAATCCCAGGCTGGGCCAGAAAAACCTCAGTTTGCTAACAAAGCCTCAAGTAAGAAGGTCTCCATGTGCCAAATTGTTGGCTATGCTGCACTTTAAGAGACAAGACAGTGGACTGGAAAGAGCCCTGGAGATCTGAGTTCAAATCTTGATTCCACCCCTTATGACTAGCGGGACCTCCTGAGCCTCAAATGGGTAACCTATCTGAGCCTCCAGTGTCAGTAGGGTCTCCTGATGAGGCAGGATCTGGCCCCTAGGGGTTTCTGGCCCATGGCGATAGGCAACAACCTTCACATATCTGCTTAAGTCCACAATCTCTGTCTGTCTCAGACATATACAAAATTTTGTTTGCAGGCAGGGTCAGCAAGGGCTGGGAAAGAACTCACACTGGGTGGAGTGGTCCTGTGTGGGGAGGGGCGCTCCACAACCAGGCTGGAGTGTTCAGGAGGCAGCGTGGCCTCGGAACTATAACATGGCAGGTCTCAGCCCCACCCAGAATTTAAATAGGTTTGCCATAAATGCCATTTCACTGGAGTTCTGGCAACTGGTTGTGAGACCCCCCTCACGTCCACTGAAACTGAATGGAACGTGAAAATAGCACTTTCCTCTTTTTTTTGAGACAGAGTGTCACTCTGTCACCCAGGCTGGAGCTCAGTGGCATGATCTCAGCTCACTGCAACCTCCGCCTCCAGGGTCCAAGTGATCCTCCCGCCTCAGCCTCCCAAGTAGCTGGGATTACAGGTGTGCACTGCCAAGCCCAGCTAATTTTTGTTTTAGTAGAGATTGGGTTTTACCATGTTGGCCAGGCTGGTCTTGAACTCCTGGCCTCATGTGATCCACCTGCCTCGGCCTCCCAAAGTGCTGAGATTACAAGCATGAGCCACTGCACCCAGACTGCATTTTCCTCTTTATTTCACAGGTGACAAGATCTCCGGCTTTGACATTCAGCTCTGACGGTACCCAAGAAATGGAGACAGCTGGAACCACAAGCTTTGAGTGATCCCATCAATAGAATGCTGGGGAATTGAAGCTGAAACTCCTAGCTCTGCAAGCTACAGCTGTAAGTGGACAACCATGTGGGGGATCCGTGGTATGTTGAGGTGGTCCTGAGTTTTCTCAGAAACACATGGGGTGGGATCCACTAAATATTGAACTTTCTCTGATCAAGGAAGTAGGGCTTTGAGCCACTGAAATGAGGGTGGGGATAATAGTGAGAGGAGACTACACACACTGGAGAAGTTACCCTTTAGGTTATTGAAAAAGATCAAATCAGTGCCTGGCTCACAAGGTGAGACTTCAATAAATGTGAATTATCTTCATCTGTTTGGAGCACAAGCAGAATTCAGCAAAAAATGTCCCAGACACTGGACAAAAACCTCCGCGGTAGCTCAGATCTCAAGGGGCGTTAAGCCAAAGAGACCACCTATCGCGGCACAGTGCGAAAGAAACATTCGACTCAGGAAGAGGAGACAAGGTGTCAATCTGGAAATTAGCTGGGAGGAGGCAGAACAAGAAAGGTAAGCCAGCCATGAGGCCTCCAACTGGAGGAGCAGGACGACACCCAGGAGGGCAGAGACTTACACACTGAGCCAAGAAGGGACCAGAGCCTCATGGCTCTCTTCTCTTTCTTTAACTTACTATTATTATTTGAGACTGGGTAGAGTGCAGTGCTGTGATCTTGGCTCGCTGCAGCCGATGTCTCCCAAGTTCAAGCAGTTCTAGTGCCTCAGCCTCCTGAGTAGCTGGGATTACAGACACATGCCACCATGCCTGGCTGATTTTTCTATTTTTAGTAGAGACCGTGGTGACCGGTCTGGTCTCAAGCTCCTGACCTCAGATGATCCGCCTGCCTCAGCCTCCCAGAGTGCTGGGATTATAGGCATGATCCACCACACCTGGCCTAACTTTAAATTTTGATATAATTTTAGACTAACAGAAAAGTTACATGAATAATGTAATTCTCATCAGCCCATATACTTTTAACCCAGATTCCTCCGATGTTAACAGTTTTTCACTTTGTTTTATCCTGTATCTCTATCTCTACATCTGTATCCTCACTAGTATTATATTGTTTCTCAACTGTTTAAGTCACAAGGTCCTTTACATATTTCAGTGTGTATTTTATTTATTTATTTATTTATTTATTTATTGCATTTTAGGTTTTGGGGTACATGTGCAGAACATGCAAGATAGTTGCATAGGTACACACATGGTAGTGTGTTTTGCTGCCTTCCTCCCCTTCACTCACATTTGGCATTTCTCCCCAGGCTATCCCTCCCCAGCTCCCGCCCAACACTGTCCCTCCCCTATTCCTCCCAATAGACCCCAGTGTGTAGTACTCCCTTCCCTGTGTCCATGTGTTCTTATTGTTCATCACCCACCTATGAGTGAGAATATGCGGTATTTCATTTTCTGTTCTTGTGTCAGTTTGCTGAGAATGATGTTCTCCAGATTCATCCATGTCCCTACAAAGGACACGAACTCATCATTTTTTATTGCTGCATAATATTCCATGGTGTATATGTGCCACATTTTCCCAGTCCAGTGTATCATCTATGGGCATTTGGGTTGGCTCCAGGTCTTTGCTATTGTAAACGGTGCTGCAATGAACATTCGTGTGCATGTGTCCTTATCGTAGAACGATTTATAGTCCTTTGGATATATACCCAGTAATGGGATTGCTGGGTCAAATGGAATTTCTATTTCTAAGGCCTTGAGGAATCGCCACACTGTCTTCCACAATGGTTGAACCAAATTACACTCCCACCAACAGTGTATAAGTGTTCCTATTTCTCTGCATCCTCTCCAGCATCTGTTGTCTCCAGATTTTTTAATGATCGCCATTCTAACTGGCATGAGATGGTATCTCAATGTGGTTTTGATTTGCATCTCTCTAATGACCAGTGATGATAAGCATTTTTTCATATGTTTGTTGGCCTCATGTATGTCTTCTTCTGTAAAGTGTCTGTTCATATCCTTTGCCCATTTTTGAATGGGCTTGTTTGTTTTTTCCCTGTAAATCTGTTTGAGTTCTTTGTAAATTCTGGATATCAGCCCTTTGTCAGATGGGTAAACTGCAAAGATTTTTTCCCATTCTGTTGGTTGCCAATTCACTCTAGTGACTGTTTCTTTTGCCTTGCAGAAGCTGTGGAGTTTGATTAGGTCCCATTTGTCTATTTTGGCTTTTGTTGCTGATGCTTTTGGTGTTTTGGTCATGAAGTCCTTGCCTACTCCTATGTCCTGAATGGTTTTGCCTATATTTTCTTCTAGGGTTTTTATGGTGCCAGGTCTTATGTTTAAGTCTTTAATCCATCTGGAGTTAATTTTAGTGTAAGGTGTCAGGAAGGGGTCCAGTTTCTGCTTTCTGCACATGGCTAGCCAGTTTTCCCAACACCATTTATTAAGCAGGGAATCCTTTCCCCATTGCTTGTTTTTGTCAGGTTTATCAAAGATTGTATGGTTGTAGATATGCTGTGTTGCCTCTGATGCCTCTGTTCTGTTCCATTGGTCTATATCTCTGTTTTGGTACCAGTACCATGCTGTTTTGATTACTGTAGCCTTGTAGTATAGCTTGAAGTTGGTAGTGTGATGCCTCCCGCTGTGTTCTTTTTGTTTAGAATTGACTTGGCTATGCAGGCTCTCTTTTTCAGTGTGTATTTCTGAAAAATAAGGCCAGTCTCTGAACTAACCATAGTACAATGACAAAATTCAAGAAATTAACATTGAGACAATACCTGTATCTAGTAAACAGATCTTATTCAGATTTCACCAATTCTCCCAATGCTGTCCTTTAAAGGACAGCATTTTGCTTTAAAGCAAAAGACAATCCCAGGTCATGCATTCAGTTGTCACATATCTGCAGTCTCCTTTAATCCGCCACACTTCCTCAATCTGTCTTTCACGATACTGACATTTTTGAAGAATACAGACCAGCTATTTTGTAGAATGTTTTTCAAGTGAGGTTTGCCCAATGTTTTCCCGTGAATAGATTTAGGCTATTCTATTTTTTTGTTTGTTTGTTTTTGCAGGAATAACACGAATGTGATGCTGTATCTTCTGCATTGCATCACATCAGGAGGCAAATGCTGTGGATTTTTCTCATCTCTTGTAACATTAACTGATCAGTTAGCTATGGGGGTATCTGCTAGGTTTCTTCATTGGAGGGTTATTATTTTTGCTTTGTTATTAAGAATCTAACGGGCAGATACTTTGAGACTGTCTAAATAGTTTGTTGTTTCTCAAACTTGCCCACTCCTCAGCATCCATTAATGTTCTTATCTGAATCAATTATCATTAGGACCTTTGCCAAATGGTAGAACCCAGACTCTTGACCTTTCTATTTTAGTTTAATGAGCAAATGATGTGCGTGCCCTTCATATATCCTGCCGAGGCTTCCATGCCTTTGTTCATGGCTTCCTCTCTCTTGAAACATACTTCTACCCCTTAATTTGTCAACATTTCTGTTAAGACCCTACTAGGATTCATCTTCAAGGATCGACTTCCTGATTCGCCTCAACCTGCAGTGACCATTCTCCTAACCTCCCTTCACTCCTGCCTTGAACGTTTCTCAGTTTCTAAGCATTTCTTGTGTGATTGGCTTTTCCTTACTGTGTGAGTAGGACTATGTTATCTTTTACAACATGTTTTTCTAACTCTCTGGGGTTAAGGACAAGTTTTTTTAAACTTTCAAAATTTTGAGGGAGGATATGGCGTGCTAGTGTGTGTGAAACACCCCACAAATTCAACAGCACCCCAAATGGTCCCCACTGGACTCTTCCTCAAGACAGGTCCATCAATCACGTGCTTGGACATTGTGGCAAAGCAAAATTGCCTTAAACATTTCTAAACCCTCCCTTTCTATATTTAACATGGGCCGATAACATTTCAGTTGCACGTTTTAGGACATCTCCTTCCCCTTCCTACATCCATCCCACTCCTAGACCTGACAGAGAGAAAATGATGGTAACCAGAGAAGAAATAAAATCCTTTTCCCCCAATTGCCTCCATTCCATTTGACTTTGACAAGTTTCCTCTCAGTGACATCATAACCACCAAAGAAGCCTGAGGCTTCATGGATGAGAACGTAATAAATAGCATCTTCTAATGGAGAAGGAGTTTGAATGACATGAAGGGAACATTAAGGAAAATAACTCCTGGCAGGATAATATTCTAAAGGAATAGGCAGATCTGCATTTGCCCTTTGAATAATTGCGTCTACAGCAATCAAATGAATACACCAACTTCCACTCCATTTCCCTTGGCCAAAATTAGAGCTCTTCATTGGTGATTCCAATTGTCAATAATAAAAGATTGACATTTTTAAAGTTTGTCGACTCCCTATTAGGTGTCATTCAGGCACTGTGGTCAGTGCTGGGAACGAGGAAGTAAATAAAACACAGTCCCTTCCCTCATGCAGCTGATATCCCACTGCGGGAGGTAGGGGTAAGCCCACAGGGGAGAAAAATAAGAAACATGAGAACATAAGAGCAAAAGTTGAGTAAAGGTGAGAGGTGGGGAAGGAAGAGCTGCTCTCTCCGCAAAGATGCCAGCTAGGCAGAGGTGGGTAGGGGTTCCCCACCTCAGAGGACTGCCTAAACCCTTGTGTGACTGGGCACAGAAAGGCAGAAAAGGCCTGCCTGAGGCTGGACCAGTCAGCAGAAGCCAGACACGTGGGCCCTGTGGGCTAGAATCTGGGTCCTGGCGTTGACTGAGAAAGCGATTGAGAATACTTGAGTAGGGAAGTGATGGGATGAGATTGCATTTTTAGATGGATCTCTTTGTTAGACAGAGAATGTGCTGGAGGGGTCAGGCTGGGCTCAGCAGGACTGGTTAGGGGCTCCTGCCTGGGTCTGCCGGAGATGACATGGCTTGGATGTGGCAGTGGAATCTCTTGTTCTTTTCCTCTTTGGGGAACCTGCCAACAGCCAAACTAATTAAATCCTCGTAGGGTTGAGTGGGCAGCATTCCCATTTATTCAGATGGAAAGGCCGTTAGAGGGGGCCCTAATCAAGGTATTTCTGCCCCCCATGGGTAGTGAAGAGAAATAGCTTCTTAGAGAGGCGAGACTGCAGGCCACACGGAGCCCAGGTGTGTGGGCCACTGAAAGACTGTTAGGAGACTGAATACTTCCCTTGTCAATGCCCAGGAAGCCATTTCTAGCTCCTTCTGCCCCACCACTCATGCTGTTTTCACCCAGCATATCTTGAAAAGGACAGGCCTATCCTAGGAAACTAAAGCTGGGTTTTGGCTCAGAACCTGTGAACAACCCAGGTCCCCATCCAGCAAAAGTCCTACTGATTGGGAGCAAAGGAGAAGGCTGGGTGAGTTACACTGAATTTTCCATTACAGCATGCCTGAAAAGAAACAGTGTGATGACTTTCAAGGACAAAGGTGAATCTATTAGGAGTCATGTATGAATCATGGTTTTCCTTTCTCTAACAGGCTAATACGCAGCCACAGTGTTATCACCTGCTGGTATGCTCCCATCAGCTGTGAGGCATACTGCTAATGTCAAGAATAAGAAAATATTCATAACAGGCAGTTACCACCTATTGAGTATTTACCATGTAGCAGGCACATTGCCAAGCATTTAGTTTGCACAATCAGATCCAATCCTAACAGGCCCTCCATTGTAGGAGTTCTGTTATCATATCCATTCTGCAGATGAGAATGCTAAGACTCAATAAGGTAAGTGACTTACCCAACGCCACACAGCCTGTAAGTGAGGGAGTCAGAATGGAAGCCTGAGATCATCTGATTTCCAAGCCTGTAATCTACTTCTAACAATGGAGATGACATCAGTGGTTTTGTGTGAATTACTTATTTTGTAAGTTAAAGTGAGTTCATGGTCATCCCTCTGTGAATGTCACTCTCAGCTGCAAGTCCTGGTGGCTCCAGGGAATGTGTATAACCCTGGGTGTATCAAAGGCCTGGGTCCTGGCCGGGCACAATGGCTCACACCTTTAATCCCAGCACTTTGGGAGGCTGATGTGGGCGGATCACAAGGTCAAGAGATCAAGACCATCCTGGCCAACATGGTGAAACCCCGTCTCTACTAAAAATACAAAAATTAGCCTGGCGTGATGGTGCGCACTTGTAGTCCCAGCTACTTGGGAGGCTGAGGCAGGAGAATAGCTTGAACCTGAGAGGTGGGGGTTGCTGTGAGCCAAGATCTTACCACTACACTCCAGCCTGGTGACAGAGTGAGACTACATCTCAAAAAAAAAAAAAAAAAAAAAAGACTTGGGTCCCGCTGGCGGAGGTTATGTGCTTTCCACGTTCAACAGGAAAAAGGTTGAGGACCAATGCCCTGGTGAGGAGATAATAGACTGATCCCAGGGAAAAGATGTCTGCGTGGGTCTGTCTTAGCCCACTCCTCTTGAATTTTTAACCTCCTTTCTCCTTTACTTCTTGTCCTGGTGGCCTTCTTCAAGGTGCCTGCTTCGTGTCCCCAGGGCTGTCTGCAGCTGTATGGCTTTGTGACTCTCTGGTTTCCGAAATGCCCTGCATGGATCACCAGAGTCCTAGAGACAGCCTCCCGCTGTGGGGTCCCAGGCAGCGAGGCTCCTCATCTAAAAATAAACTGAACAGCTCCTAACTTCAGCCCCTCTAGTCCAGTCTCCCCAAAAGCAGGCAGAGGAAATTTCTGAAGGTCAGGGTGACACTGTCACTCATCTTGAGATGCCTCAGCAGTTCCCTTTATCCTTGGTCAAATGATGCTTCTTGGACCTGCCCTCTCCTTACTTCTCCAGGCTTGGCTCTTTCCAAGGACCCCTCACTCTACACTCCACTATACTCAGCCACTAGAAGCTTTCCAAATGCCCTCGTGTGCCCTTGCGTCTCCTGCCTTTGCCAGTGCTGAAGCCGCCACCTGTAACACAGTTTCTTCCCACTCTTTCTCCTTCTTAAGACTCAGAGCTGGGCGTGGTAGTGCAAGCCTGTAATTCCAGCACTTTGGGAGGCCGAGGCGGGTGGATCACAACATCAAGAGATCGAGACCATCCTGGTCAACATGGTGAAACCCCGTCTCTACTAAAGATACAAAAAATT
The DNA here is from genome assembly GCA_031835075.1 of Saguinus oedipus. Classification (NCBI taxonomy): domain Eukaryota; kingdom Metazoa; phylum Chordata; class Mammalia; order Primates; family Cebidae; genus Saguinus; species Saguinus oedipus. The sequence continues at coordinate 53,431,303 of CM063171.1, read as the reverse complement.
AGCTGGACATGGTGGCGCGTGCCTGTAATCCCAGCTACTCAGGAGGCTGAGGCAGGAGAATTGCCTGAACCCAGGAGGCGGAGGATGCGGTGAGCCGAGATCGCGCCATTGCACTCCAGCCTGGGTAACAAGCGCGAAACTCCATCTCAAAAAAAAAAAAAAAAAGACTCAGCTCTGGGGTTACCTTTTCTGGGGCATTTTTCCTGGCTTCCTTGCACCGCTTTCTGCATTCTGGCCTTCTTTTCCCTACCGTTAGTGTATTTCTGTGATAGACTTTCTCACATTGTGTTATGTGGCAGGGGCACGCGTGTTTTCTGCTTGTCTCCTCTATTCTCAGTGAGCCCCAGGTGAATCACATGCACACTGAAACCTGAGAATCACTGGTCTAGCTCTTTGCCCAGGAGGAAAAGGAGATGGGCTGGGTAGAGAGCTTGCCAGTCTCCCCCAGTTTTGCCCATGTTCCCAATCAGAAGCCACGTAGTTGACTAAAAAGGTCTTCCATTGTCCCTGTCACAGCTGCTTCACAGAGGTTAGGAGTGTGAGCTCTGAATTTAGACATACAAGTCATCACCTAGTTACCACCCATTAGCTGTGTGGCTTTGGGTGAGTTGCTTGACTTCTCTGAACTTCAGTTTCTCATTTGTGGGGTGAAGATCATTAATAGTACATTTAAATGAGATAATTCATGCAAAGGAAATCCTTCCTGCACAGTTCTTGGCACAAAACAAATGCCCAGTACATGCCAGTTATGGGCGATGTGCAAAAGGCCAGGCTTTAATTAAGTGCGGATGTTTAATCTCCGCAGAGTTGCAGTTCAATTACACATATATTAATGTAGAACCTTTGTCTTTCAGGGTGTTTGCCAGATGCTGCAAAGAGAAAAAGACTGAATTCTTCCTAAAGAGTTCACAAAAGACTTGGGGGAATAACACTGATCAAACGACTCAAATTCATGGAATGGGACCCGCTTCATAAAATAAGGACTCTGAGGTTTCAAAGAGTGTTTGAGAGAAGGAAAAGCTCACATCCCGTTGAGTGATTAGGAAAGGCTTTGTGAATTCGTTAGTATTTGAAAGAGCCTTGAAGTGAGGATCCAATTTCATGGGTCTTGGAGTAGAGAGGGCACTCCTGGCAGAAGAGAGGAAAGAGCCTGATCCAAAACACAGAGGTTCTTCAGAAGATGGCAAGTTTCCAGGTGACTTTTCATATAGGCTGGGTTTGGGAGAGCACTGGGACACAGCCTGGAAATGTACATCGATGGCAGACTTGGTGTTTAATCTAGGAGGTAAATGGGAAGCCATTGGATGCCATTACTTACTCCAAAATGTCAATATATCTCCTGCTTCGAAAGTGCAGTTATATGGGTGGGAAAGACGGAAGATGAGCCCTACAGTACTTTTCTGACCACCTGCAGTAGACCACCTGCTATGAGTGTCCCAGGTCCCTTGATGGGGCTGGTGCACGAACCCCCACACACCAGCTAGGGTTAGATGTGAACAGTGCACAGTGGCCCCCTTCTCCGAGAATTGCCTTTGACCAGCTCAACAGGAGTTGCCTGACCCAGAAGGTGAATGCTCCCATCCAGGGGTAGCTCATTGCCAATGACTAATAGGAATGGGGTACGAAAGGCCAGCTCCCTTGCCTCAAGGTAGGACCCACTGCATGTGCAACTCACACTCCAGAGCTGCCCATGGAGTCAGATTGAACAAGACCACAGCTGATGCTCCGTCCTTGCTTAGTGCCTTCCCCTGCCCCGTCCAGCTTCCCTCACAGCCCTTTGCTCCAGACCCAAGACGCCACCTCTCTCAAGGAGAGCTTTTCCTCTTTTGTGCTTCAATTCTTTCTTTCTCTTGTTGGCTGGTGACTCTGGGCCCGAGATACAGCTTCTTTCCTCTTCTCTGGGATTTAACCAGCAAGACACTGTTGAAAATGTCAGTGACCTGGTCCTGGCCGCTGGATGATGGACACCAGGACCAACAGATTTCAAAGTGGTTGAAGTAGCATGGGGAAAAGTCGGGTAAATAGAGCATTACTCAGTCATGGCTCCTGGTCCCTGGGGAGCATCAAACCAGAAAAAAATCAGAGCGAAGTGACTCATACTTGTTATCCCTGCACATTGAGAGGCTGAGTCAGGATTGTTTGAGGCCAGGAGTTCAAGACCAGCCTGGGCAACATAGTGAGACCCCCCACACACTTCTACAAAAGAAATAAACAATAAAAGGTGCTAGCTGCTTGGGAGGCTGAGGTGGGAAGAAAGTTTGAGCCTAGTAGTTCAAGGCTGCAGTGACCTATGACTGTGCCACTGTATTCTAGCCTGGGTGACAGAGCAAGATCCTGTCTCTAAAAAGAATTTAAAATAAAATAGAATAAAGACTAAGAAAAAAGACAGGGAAACAGATTTTTAAAAAATTGTTTCTGCATCTTTTCGATGCAAGTGTCCAGTACTCAACCAGTTACAAAATAACCATGACAACGTGGGGGTCAGCGGGGCGCTTCCTTCCGGGAACACAGCAGGATTGCCCTTTCTTCCCTTTGAAGTTAAGCTTGGCCACGTGACTTGTTTTGGCCAATGAAACGTGAGTAGAAGCAACCTGTATCCATCCTGGGCAGAAGCTTTAAGAGCCAATGTGGCTTTTTCTAGATTCTGTTTTCCTCTGTCCTGGTGGCCAGCAACATTAGAGATGGCAGCTGCTCCATCAACCTGGATTCTTGAATATCTATGATAAGCACAGTGCTTGCTGATCCACATGGACATGTAATATGAGCAAAAATAAAAATGGTATTATTTTAAGCTGGAAAGACTTTGGGGCTATTTGTTATTACAGTATACTGTCTGATACAAATAATTTTTAAAATGGCAATGAACATGCTGACTGTATGCCAGGCACTGTTCTAAGTGCTTTCCGTTTGTTTACTCATTTAATCCTCATATCAACCTATGAGGTACATGCTATCATTATCCTATTTTATAGATGATAATATGGGGACGGGGCAGAGAGGTTAAGTGTTTTGTCGAAGGTTATATAACCAGGAAGTGGCAGCCTCCAAACTCAAACCCAGGCAACCTAGTTTTCATTCATTATGTATATCACAGAAAAGATCATGTAATGCCTCCTGTAATTTAAAAGTCCATGTATCACCTGCTTCAGGCACAGCTGGATCCAGGTGCTCAAAAAGGTGTCAATTGGAATCACTCTCTGTGTTTTGCTTTTCTCTGAGTTGGCATCATCCTCATTTTCCAATGAAGAGGTCTCCACATCTTCAGGCTTATTTATAGTAGAAACTACAGGGGAGATAAATTTTATTCCCCAATAATTCTGGCAAAAAGTCTTTTTTTTTTTTTTTTGAGACAGTCTCACTCTGTCACCCAAGCTGGAGTTCAGTAGTGCAATCTTGGCTCACTGTAACCTCTGCCTCCCAGATTCAAGCAATTCTTTTGCCTTAGTCTCCTAAGTAGCTGGGATTATAGGAGCCTGTCACCAGGCCTGGCTAATTTTTGTATTTTTAGTAGAGACGGGGTTTCACCACATTGGCCAGGTTCATCACAAGTTCCTGACATCAAGTGATCTCACTGCTGTGACCTCCCAAAGTGCTGGGATTACGGGTATGAGCTACCTTGCCCAGTCAAATTCTGTCAAAAAGTCTTTAGGGAACCATCTTTCTTCCACTCTCCATTCCCATCATTCAGTGGGGCTTCACCTGAAGAAGAGCAGTGAACCCTGAGCAGAGGACAGCCACCGTCTCCTGCCTATGTGTGTGATCAAGGCCATCAGTAACTGAGAGCTTCTGAGAATCTGCCAAAGGGCCTGAGAACTCTCACATCTGCAGTTGCTGTAGTCATGAAAATAAACAACAGCTCCTCAGATGAATACCAGTTATATTGCCACACATTGTCATGGAATTAAAGATGGCAAAACTCCAAATAGGAAGTCCTGGGACTTGCATGCATACTGGAAGGATTCCTGGATTTTATTTCATTTTTATCCTTGTTCTTCCTCCTGGCCCTGAGTTCCTCTTCCTCTCCATTCCTCAGCTTGTGCTGCAGACTCACACACACAGAGGTTCCCATGCACACTTACTTTCCCCAGACTGCAAACACACAAACACACATACCCACTCACGGACACACAGGCAGACACGCAAACGTAGATACACACAGAGACTGCAGTAGTTCTGGTGGTAGAAGCGGCACTGGACTGGGGTCATGAGACCTGGCTTCTTGTTCAGCTCCACTCTCTGTGAACGTGGGGCTGCCACCAACTTGCTCTGGGTTTCAGTTTTTTTCACCTGATGTGGTCTTGTACCAGATGATTCCAGATGTCCTTCCCAGCTTCCACACTGAGAACAGAGCTGGTTCCCAGCTCCCCTCTCAATTGCCTCCCTTAAATCTTCCTCCTGGCCAAGACTCCTGGACTCTTCTCTGGCCTCAGCAGGGCTCCAGCCCCAGGTCCAGCCCCAGGCCCAGGCTCAGGCCCTGCAGTGTCCCCCAACCCCCACTGTTGCCAGTGGCCCCCAGGGCTCAGCTCTCTGAGGTCAGCCGCTCCACTGCACTCTACCAGCAGCGCTGCAAATGCTTGGGCCTGTCCTTAAGAATGGCCTCCCCTTCTTCCAGCCAATAATTCGTGCCTCAGATGGAATTCTCGAGGGCAAAAATGCAGAGAATCATATTAATATGCATCCAAATAAAACACAGCATGCACAAGGCAATATGGCGTTATTGCCAAAAAAATACCCAAGTTGGCATCAAGACCTTTGTCCTATGTAATAACAAGAAATGTCCCTTCCAGGGACTTAAAAGCTACTGGAACCCAGCCTATGGTCAGGGATTCCTATGAGGGAGACGGAGCAAGTGATCTAGCATGTGATTCATTGCTGTCATTGGCATCGTCACCAACTCTAGTATCAAATGGAACCTTGGTATGATGACTTTCAGTTTACACAGTGGTTTCCCGTGTATGACTTCATTGGGTTTCCCAGCCATACACTAAAGTTCGCATTCCCGTTTCTATTGTCCTTCTTGCGTCCTTTTATGTTTGGTAGCAGACACTGTCATTGCCCCTCCTCATGCCCTGGGTTCTCACCATTTCTGATGGCTCCTTACTGTAGGCACTGGGGGTCCCTTCCTGTCTCAGTCGGTTCTGGCTGTTATATTAAAAAGAAAAGAGAAAAACTCCAGAGACTGGGTGGCGTAAACAACAGGCCTTTATTTCTCGCAGCTCTGGAGGCTGGGAAGTCTAAGACGAGGCACCTGCAGATCAGGTGTTGGCCGAGAGCTGCTTCCTGGTTTGCAGACGTCTGTCTTCTCATTGTTTTCTCACATGGTCAAGAGCAGAGAGTGGGCAAGCTGCGTCTCTTCTGATAAGCGTACTAACCCCATCACAAGGGCTCCACGTTTATGACCTAATCACCTCCCACAGGCCTCACCTCCTACTTCCATCATGTGCAGGGCTAGTATTTCAACCTGGGGATTTTGGAAGGTTGCAAACATTCAGCCCGTAACATGCCTAAGAGCTTTCTTCAGCCACAGGCTCTGGCTCAGCCTGTGCTAGGGACAGTCCGGAGGTGCCAAGGAGTTAATGCCTCCAGGAGTAGCCCTCACCCTGTGGCGGATGGCAGCTGGTAGCTAAACCCCGCTGCTTCCTCTTCCCTTGAGTGGGACATCTCTGAGGCGTGCTCCACAGTCTCTCAAGGTCTTAAGGTGCGGTTGCCCTCTGTGGTGACCTTGCCTGATCATTACAGTTCCCTGGGTTGTTTTTCTTCCTTCTCTTTCCCATGTCTCCTCTCGACTCTCCTCCTGGAGTTTTCCATGATCTTGTCCAGTGGAGCTACTTGTTCTCCCATCTTTGTCTCAGGCCTGCCTCTAGGAGAACTGAGCTTGAGTCAAAGGCACCCAAATCTCTAGTGAGTCAGAGAGCAGGGACTGACCCAGGGCTGGCTGCAAAGCCCAAGCTCTGTCCACCCCACCATGCTGCCACCCTCATGGGCTCTCACAGAAGACAAAAGCCAAGACTAAGGGGGCTATTGTTCTTTTCAAAGCCCAGGTGGAGGAAAGCCACCAAGTCAAGCACATCGAAGAGCTCTGAGCATCCTCGAATTCAAAGCAAAGGAAAACAGGATGCTAGTTCACGAGCACAAGTATTTAAACTTCTGTTTCAGAAAGACACTTTAAAATGGTTGATTTTTAGCTGGGCACTGTGGCTCACACCTGTAATCCCAGCATTTTGGGAGGCTGAGGCAGACAAATCACAAGGTCAGGAGTTCAAGACCAGCCTGGCTAACATGGTGAAACTCTGTCTCCACTAAAAATACAAAAATTAGCTGGGCATGGTGGCAGATGCTTGTAATCCCAGTTACTTGGGAAGCTGAGGCAGGAGAATTGCTTAAACCTGGGAGGCAGAGGTTGCAGTGAGCCAAGATCTTGCCACTGCACTCCAGCCTGGGTGACAGAGAGAAATTCCATCTCAACAAAAAAGAAAAAGATAAAAGGCCAGGTATGGTAGCTCATACCTATAATCCCAGCACTTTGGGAGGCTGAGGAGGGTGGATCACCTGAGGTCAGGAGTTCAAGACCAACCTGACTAACATGGAGAAACCCAGTCTCTATGAAAAAAAAAAATTAGCCAGGCGTGGTGGTACATGCCTGTAATCCCAGCTATTCAGAAGGCTCAGACAGGAGAATTGCTTGAACCTGAGAGGTGGAGGTTGTGGTGAGCCAAGATCGCACCATTGCACTAAAATAGGTATTTGAGATGGAGTTTCACTCCATTATATATATATATATATAATGCTTGATTATATATACATATATTATATATATAATTGTTGATGTTTTTAAAAAGTATTCATTTCATTTTTGAAAAATAAATATTCATTCAGGCTTTTTCACAAATGTGCCTCTTTGGTTTTTGGAATGCCTTACTTTCCTGTCCAAGAATTACATTGTCACTGAAAGTCCTCTTTCATTTTCTTACAAAATCATATCATCTTCTTGAAGGGAGGTATGTGGCAAGATTGGCAGGGGGCCATGGAAATCTTTGGAACGAGCTGATATTTGGACTGAGACCCTGCAGGTGAGTATTGGACCAGCAGGCAGAAAGCTGGGAGGGTGTTTCCCAGGCACAAGACCTGGCCTGTGTGTGCGCACGGATGCCAGGGAGCGTGCTCTGTGACAGCTGGGCTCTGGGCCAGCTGGAAGGAGCAGAAGAAACGAGTGTGAGTGAACAGGCAGGCATGCCACGCTCTGCCTCCAGGGTGATAACGAGAGAAAAGAGAAAATGGATGTCGAATGGGAAACCACCTGGTTTTCTTCAGACCAAGGGTGGGGCCCTAAGGGCGAGCGTGCCCTGGTGCCTGCGCTGAGCAAGGCTTTGAGCAACACCCTTGAGTCATCGGGGAAGGTCCTGCAGGGCTGCTCTGGACAGCTCTGGGACAGCAGAAGCCTTGTTAAAGACCCAGTCTCCACCATAAGATACTACCTGTTGAGCTGGGGTCTGAGGGAAGTCCTTTAACTGGGTCAGGAGGCCCATTCCAGGGACCAGGATGGGTGATCAGGAGTGTGTTTGGTCCTCACAGACTGGCTTGTGCTCTCAGATGTTTTAAACAGTAGAGATGCAAGGTCAGAAGTTTGGTCTGGACATGGTGGTTCATGCCTGTAATCCCTGCACTTTGGGAGGTAGAGGAGGGCAGATCACTTGAGGCCATGAGTTCGAAACCAGCCTGGCCAACACAGTGAGACCCCCCATATCTACTAAAAATACAAAAAAATAGCAGGATGTGGTGGTGCATAACTGTAATCTTGGGTACTTGGGAGGCTGAGGCATGAGAGAATTGCTTGAACATGGGAGGCAGAGGTTGCAGCAAGCTGAGATCACGCCTCTGCACTCCAGCCTGGAAAACAGAGTAAATAAATAAATAAATGGAGAAAGATTTTTAAAAAAAGTTTGGAGGAACTGTCCAAAGACAGCACTCAGCATATATGTTGTAACTGGTTCATCACCTGGGATACAGGTTCCTTCAGGCCAGAGACTGACATATTGTAGAAGGTCTGTTTACCCACCATATAGTTCCAGACACACAGTAGGAGCTCAATAAATGGGTGCTGAACAGAGTGTATGTAGAAGCATCATTCTGAATTTCAGCATTTTCTCTGAGAGTCAGTCAGCATCAGGGAAAGAGGAAAGCTTGTTTTATATTTAAGTCATTACAGATGAGTTGGATCAACTCCTGACCCCCAGTGAGGGACCCTCTGGGAGAGATCCTGCAGCTCTGTGCCTCCTGCTGATGCCACAATACAACGACAGCACTTGCTGTGCATTTACTGGAACTATGACTGATCTTAAAAGCACGGATCTTGCTCAGTGTCGGCGCTGCAACTACGCTTATCACAGAGTCTGAGGGGTCCGCTCTTAGGGACCGATTTTTTTTTTTTTAACTTAACATTGCCATCCTCTCCTAGGACACAGAGAAGTCGCCTTAGTGACTTCCCTACTGCCAAGATCTGATTGTTTGTGTCCCCTGAACATTCATGTGTTGAAATCCTAACCCCCAAGATGATGACATTAAAAAGAAAATCCCAAGATAGTGGCATTAAAAAAGAAATGAGACAATGGCATTAGAAGGTGTGGCCTTTGGGAGGTGATTGGGCTGTGAGCATGGGTCCCTGATGAATAGGATTTGTGCCCTTATAAAAGGGACCCCAGGGAGCTCCCTCTTCATCCCACCATGTGAGGCCACAGCCAGAAGACACCGTCTACGAACCAGGAAGTGGCCTTCACCAGAGATTGAATCTGGCAGGGCCTTGATCTTGGACTTCTCAGCCCCCAGAACTGTCAGAAATACATTTCTGGGTTTTTAAAAAATAATATACGCAGTCTATGGTATTACAGTAGCCCAAAAAGACTCATTCATTTCCAGACACGGAGCTTCTGACTGGGACCTTAGGAATGGCCAGAATTAGTCTAGAACTTTGATTATGTGAGAACAAAAATATTGGACCATAAGTTTTGGTTCAAAAGGTGCTTGTGGAGCAATAAGAGCAAGAACAAGACATGAGGGAGGCTGTGGCTCTCAGTCCCCTGGAGGGGGCCTCTCCCCTGCCTGCCTCCATCCTTCTCGTAACCCACTTGCCTGGATTCAAACCTCATAGCTCACGATTTCTGGCTGTGTGACTGTGGGCCAGTTGCTTAACCTCCCTGCGCCTCAGTTTCCTCATCTGTACAGTGAGGATAATAATAGTATCTACCTCATACTGCTGTTGGAGGCTTAGGAAATTAACAACTGGAAAGGATTTGGGAAATGGCTGGGCATATAGTAAGGACCATCCGAAAGCAGTGTTATTCCCTGGTAGGATTAGTTCGGGCAGAAGATAGTAACGTTGTATAAAATACATTTTGTGAAGATCAAATAATACTACATAAAATACACTTTGTGCCCTTGAAAGGATGTCTGAAGCTTCTGAAAGTCTCCAGACAGAAGGAAGCTCATCTGGAAAACAGGAGGACCCTTGTGTGGGGGCATTACCCAGGAGCTAATAACTTCATGTTCTAACTCAGGCAGGGTCTAGGCCTTGCTGTATGACCTTGGACAAAGTGATTAACCTCCCTGGGTCATTAAAAAAAAGGAGAAAGAGAGATTTAAAAAACATCAAAGAGTAAAAAGAAAATAATAACACAGTCTTAGCGCACAGAACAACTTGGTTCCTAAGGAAGACTGGAGAGGCTAAAACGTTAGGTGATTTTTAAGTCGATGCTTGATGACCACGGATTTATCTATTATCTTTTGGGTGTCCGGGATCAGCTGGTTGCTGGCTGAGACAGAAATGAACTCTCTCAGGTTACACGTCCAATGAACCTGAATCAACTTACAAATCAAAAAGCCCAGCTTGGGCAACATGGTGAAACCCCATCTCTACAAAAAGATACAAAAAAGTAGCCGGGCATGGTGGCACATGCTTGTAGTCCCAGTTACTCAGGGGACTGAGCAAGAGGATCCTTTGAGCCCAGGAGGTCGAGGCCTCAGTGAGCCATGATCGTCCCAGGGCACTCTAGCCTGGGTGACACAGTGAGACCCTGCCTCAAAAAAAAAAAGCATTTTCTAGACATCACAGTTGTTCAATAATACCTCCTTATCACTCCTCTGACCACAAAGGAAAGGAGATACGTTATTTGAGGCTCAGAATTCAGCCTGAGTTTCCCACACAGCTTTGAGGAACACCACTTTTGAAACCTAATTCAGGAGATGGGGTTAACCAAAGGACTATTTCTCATTTGTGAACATATTTGAGAGAGGAATAAATGCTACATTCCGTTTGGTTATTGCTATTGGATGTTTGTCCCTCCTAAACCTCCCTGTTGAAATGTGATTCCCAGTGTTGAGGGTGGGGCCTGGTGGGAAGTGTTGGGTTGTTGGGGTGAATTCCTCATGAATTTAGCACCATCCCTTTAGTGAAAAGTGAGTTTGTTTGTTTGTTTTTGTTTGTTTGAGGTGGAGTTTCACTCTTGTTACTCAGGCTGGAGTGCAATCTCAGTTCACTGTAACCTCTACCGTCCAGGTTCAAGCAATTCTCCTGCCTCAGCTGGGATTATAGGCATGCATCACCACAGCTGGCTAATTTCTGTATTTTTAGTAGAGACGGGGTTTCATGATGTTGGTCAGTCTGGCCTCAAACTCCTGAACTCAGGTGATCCACCTTCTCGGCCTCCCAAAGTGCTGGGATTACAGGCGTGAGCCACTGCATGCCCGGTCCCCCTCACTGTCTTGCTCCCACTCTTGGCATGTGATGTGTCTGCCTCAGCTTTGCCTCCTACCATGAGTAAAAGCTTCCTGAGGCTCCCCACGAAGCTGAGCAGATGTTGGTGGCATGCTTGTATAGCCTGCACAACCGTGAACCGATTAAACCTCTTTTCTTTATAAACTACCCAGTCTGATATTCCCTTCTAGTAACACAGAAATGGACTAGTGCAGTTAAATATTTTTAAAGGTATTGTAATTTTTAAATAGCACCAATAGTGACAGGAAGTTCAGGCTTCCCTGGACAATCTGAGATTAAGTGTAGGGGATGTTGATCTCACCAGCATCTGACTATAGCTTTCCAGGAAGCTCTGATTTCCACCTGTGGGTCCACTGACCCCATAGATGTTGCCCCCACCTCAGTTTTAGAAAGAGAGCGTGCAATCCACCCCAAGCCAATTGGTGAGCTGGTGCCGCGGCCACAGGAATTGGTTAAAATGGCAGAAGCTAATCTGAGCAAAGTGAAGTTCAGGGCTCTTGTTTAAAATGTGGGACAAAGGCATTCTCTGTATTCCTCAGATGAGATCTGGCTTCTGGATGTGAGGATGAGAGCCACTGCAGTAATTTTTGCTACCCAGAAGAAGGCCATCCTACAAACAGTTCACATACAGAAGAGACTGGTGCTGAGATGTTGGGAAAGAGAGTGGACAGGGCGCAGTGGCTCACATCTGCAATCCCAACTACTCAGGAGGCTAAGGATGGAGGATTGTTTGAGGCCACGAGTTCAAGATCAGCCTGGGACACACAGGAAGACCCCTGTCTCTAAATGAAAGTGGGAAAAATGGCCGGAGGTGGTGGCTCACTTCTGTAATGCCAGCACTTTTGGAGGCTGAGTCAGGCAGATCACTTGTGATCAGGAGTTCGAGACCAGCCTGGCCAACATAGTGAAATGCCATCTATATTAAGAATATGAAAATTAGCCAGGTGTAGTGGTGAGCACCTGTAGTCCCAGCTACTCAGGAGGCTGAGGTGGGAGGATTACTTGAACCCAGGAGGCAGAGGTTGCAGTGAGCCAAGATTGAACCACTGCACTCCAGCCAGCCTGGGTGAGAGAGCAGGACTCTGTCTCAGAAAAAAAAAAGAGTGAGAAAAAATTAGCTGGGCATAGTAGCATGTGCCAGTGGTCCTAGCTACTTGGGAGACTGAGGTTGGAGGATCACCTGAGCCCAGGAGTTTGAGGCTGCAGTGAACCATGATCATACCACTGCACTCCAGGCTGGGTGACAGAGCAAGACCTTGCCTAGAAAAAAAACACCATTGTTGGCTCCAATCATATTTAGATGCTCTGGAACAAATTGTGCCTTTGAGCCTGAGATTACCTTCAATTTGGACTTGTGGGTTACATAACCCAATCAATGTACTCTCTCAGATGAGTTCCAGCCAGGAAAAGAGAAATCACACTAGATATTTCAAAACAGGAGATTTAGTGAAAGAATGTGTTACACAGTGAGAGAGGAAAATGAAGATGCTGCGATCACTTGAGAGTTGTTATCTCCTAGGGCTGGCAGAGAAGAGGGGAGAGGGTAAGTACCAGAGGAGGGTCTCATGGTGCTCATGCTGGGCTCCTGGGGGGAAAACGCATAGGTTGTGTTCAGACCAATGAAGAGGAGGGGGCATGACTTGACAGATGCTCACACCCCTAGGGTGGTGGGCCAGGAATTGCTCTGATGCCCAGAGTGCGTGGCCTGGTAGGTGAGGAAGCTGTCCAGCTGCTCCTTTACCCTCCCCCCAGGGTCCAGGCTGATGGTGGGCTCCAGCACCTCTGCAGGTGCAAGGTGAAGGGCCCCTGGGAATGCTGAATAGAGCTGGCAAGTGGAGCTCACCATCTGCTCCTGCTAGAGAGACACTGCCAGGAGCTGAAAGACAGCAATGAAGTTCTTCTCCTCTTCTCTTGCCTCAGTCTCCCTCTAATGCCTCCTATGGGCAGAGTCTGTCAATTGTGGCTTGCAGAGTACCCTTCTGGCATCACAGGGCAGTAAGATGAGCTTAGACAGGAGAGCCGAGAGGTAAGGGTGGGTCTCATCAACTCCAGCTGGGCTTCCGTTCCTTGCATTTGGCTGGTACACTTGATGATCATATTACTGCAATTAGAGCTTTTAGCCCATTTTTCCTTGGGCCACAATCTGGAAACCATTTTGATCATCCTAAATTCTATTTTTTACTTTCAAATCTTCTGTGGATTGCTGGGGTGCTCATCTTCCAGTCTCTTGGGTGAGAAGACCAAGCTCATGGAGGCCAAATACCAGCTTTACTCCAAGTTGACCACTTCCATTCTGGAAATGCTCCCAGAGCATGGAGACTTCAGGGCCCACTGCAAGAGGAAACCTGAGGCTTCTTCTTGGGATGGGAATTGGATGAGGATGTTTTCTAGCTACAAGAAATAGAAAGCCTGCCTCAATTGACTTAAACAATGAGAAATAAGGTAGTCTCCCCCATCCATGGTTTCAAGTTATGCAATTTCAGTTACCCACAGTCCATTGTGGTCTGAAAATATTAAATGAATGATTCCAGAAATAAACAACGTATGAGTTTTTAATGTTGCACCATTCTAAGCAGCTGATGAAGTCTCTTGTAGACCTACTGCGTTCCATGTGGGACATGAATCACCCCTTTGTCCATCATATGCACACTGTGGATGCTGCCCACCCCTTAGTCACTCAGTAGCCATCTTAGTGATCAGAACAAGCTTTGAGGTAGCACAGTGCCTGTGTCTTTTCTTTTACTTAAAAATGGCTCTTAAGTGTAAGAGCAGTGATACTGACATACTGTTATACTCACTCTATTTTATTATTAGTTATTGTAGTATTAGTCCATTCTCATACTGTTCATAAAGACATACCCAAGACTGGGTAATTTATAAAGAAAAAGAGGTTTAATGGACTCATAGTTCCACGTGGCTGGAGAGGTTTCACAATCATGCCAAAAGGCGAAAGACATATCTTATATGGTGGCAAGCAAGAGAGAATGAGAGCCAAGCCAAAGGGGAAACCCCTTATAAAACCATCAGATTTTGTGAGGCTTACTCACTACCATAAGAACAGGATGGGGGAAACCACTCCCAAGATTCAATTATCACCCACCAGGTCCCTCCCACTACACCTGGGAATTATGGCAGCTACAGTTCAAGATGAGATTTGGGTGGGGACACAGCCAAATCATATCACCCACTGTGCCTGATTTGTAAATTGAGTTTTATCATAGGTATACATGTATAGGAAACAACATAGTCTGTATAAAGTTCAGTACTATTGCAATTTTAGTCATTCATGGGGGATCTTGCAACATATCCCCTGCATATAAGTGGGGACTACCGCATAACATCTCCCAGACCTGGAACTCTGGGGTAGGCAGCTTCAAGGAAGATTAACTCCCCAGCTGAACTATACCATGGAGAACACAGGTTGTTTCCATCTTTTCGCTCTGGGTCCTCAGCTTGGTTCTTTGGGTAATGCCCTGGCTTGGTTACAACGGCCACCTCAATTCCAAGCATGATATCTGGACAATAGTTCAGTAGAAGAGCACTATCTTTCCTTGTGTCTTTTTTTCAGATCAAGGAAGGTTTTCCCCTCCCAGGCTTCACCATTGGAGTCCAGTCACATGTCCATCCCTTAACCCATTACCATCAAGGGGAATGAACACCACAACTGGCTCAGACGAACCAGGATTCACTCCTGAGCTGGAGACATGGTACTTACATCAGTCAGGGTTTGATCAGAGATGCAGAATCGCTAGAAAGTGGCTCTACATATAAACATACAATGAGATTTGACCCTCTGCAATTGTGGGAAGGGGTTCAACTATCTCTCCAGGGCTGTGGCTGTGGCTGGAAGTCCATGGAGCAGAAGGTGCAGAAGAGGAGATGGATGTCAAGTGGGAAAGAGCAAGGACAAGCTGAACCCCACGAGGAGGATCTCCATGTCCTGCAAGAAAAGCAGATGTCCTTTGTCACCGAGCTCTGCCAAGGCCGTGTGGAAGCTAAAGAAGGGTCCAGGCAGAGGCGAGCCCCCCATACTCTGACAATGAAATGAGCCCGGTGACGCTGCCTAACCTTCAAAGCTTGACTTCTGCCCTCCAAATCTCAGGCAAGATATCTCTTGTGGCAGAGTTGGAAACATACAGGAAAGTGGACTCCAGAAAACTACCATCAGCCTAGCCACGCCAACACGTGACAAAGCCACCACAGGGACCATCCCTGAGGAGTGACCCCTGGACAAGGCTGGGGTGCTGTAAGCAAGACAGAAGGGGAGAACGGATCTGGGGGAGGCCACCCAAAGTGTCTGTGCCCCAAGAGGGACAGTTTTAGCTAGTACTGGAATCCAGTGTTGTGCGGACTGTGTGTGTA
The DNA here is from genome assembly GCA_031835075.1 of Saguinus oedipus. NCBI lineage: Eukaryota > Metazoa > Chordata > Mammalia > Primates > Cebidae > Saguinus > Saguinus oedipus. Next base: position 53,416,173 of record CM063171.1, on the reverse strand, counting down.
AAGTTCACATGAAGGTGAGATAAACCAACTGCATAAATGGATTGCTGTCTCCCTCAGTCTCTCTCTCTTCTCCCCAAAGGATAACTTGTCCTCTAGGCCTATCATGGGCCAACCTCTGACAGAAACAAGAAGAATAAACTCATGTCTTCAGCATTTAGTGGCATGCCTGCCCCACCTCTGAGTCACGCCACCCTGTCCACTTCCCCTGCCTGGATCCTGCTCTCTCCACTTCCTGTTCTCATTCCACAAGCACACATTAAGCACCAACTGTGTCCCGGAGGCATGGGTGGCAAGAAGAGAAGGGAATGAAGTGGAGTTCCCTCTCTAGGGGGGACTTTCCTTTCTCTACCCCAAATGGCCCCTCCTTCTACAAACCCACTCAGATGTCATCCCAGGCAGTTGAGCAAAATCCCCAAGGCCCTGCACACGTCTCTGCACGGCTGCAAGTGATTATCTACAAGTGTGTGTGTATATGGACATGCCACTTTGTTTTGAATGAATGCTTTATTTTTGTTGGTCCCATCTTCCCCCTGGAGTGCACAAGAACTTTGAAGGTCGGGTTTCTGTTTTCTCTTCTGCTTATAACTATGTGTAATGTACAGGGTGGCTGTGCTCAAGAGGGAGAAATCCAACAGGATTTTGTTTCCAAAGACAACAAGTAGCATTTTCCCAGGGCCTTAGAAGTTACAAAATGCATTTTGTCCATTGGAGATCCTCTGTTCCTCACACCCCACTCTGTGTGGTCCCGGACACACCTGTTGTTAGCAGTTCCTATTATCGTCTCATTCTACTTATGAAGAAACTAAGGCTGGAGGGGAAGTTTGAGAAAGTCATAGAAGCTGAGCTCCATCCAGCTCCTGCATCTTGGGGTCCATACTCAGAGCCCCAGGTGCACTGACGCCTGGGGGCTGTGCGTGTGAAGGCAGGCATTGTTACCTGTTTCCTGGGGGCTTATTAGGTGGTAGGCACTGGGCTACAGCCTTCCACGTTCTAGTACAGGGTGTCACTATTATCCTTTCTTTTAGTGAAGAGAACAAGCCTTAAGGAGTTTATACAACTTGTAAGCAGCAAAGCTGGAGCTTAAATCTAGGTCTTTCTGATACCAAAATGCATGTCTTTTACTGTTATGTCAACTATGATCTAAAACGATTGGAGTGAACATCTAGAACTCACTTTTCAACACCTATAGAACAGGACTCTGAAGTTAGACCACCAGGGTTCAATCCCAACTCTGCCGCTTTGGGCAAAGTCCCTCACTCTCTGAGTGCTTCCTCTTCTGTACCGTGATTAATCAAACAAACAAAAAATCGTTCCAACTTCATAAGCTTCTTGTGAGGATGAAACAAAAGAAAGAGATACTCATGGGCTAGGTTCCCGCAGTGTGTGGCATGAGGTATAAGGTGAGTACCCAGTGAATGTGAGCTTGAATTCTTATCACAGCAATCCTTTTTCTCATAGGCCTTGTACAGTCACCCTGGCCACAGCGTTCCTAGTAGAGCTGTTTGTTAGGGCATGATCAACACTGAGGGGCTGGAATTTTACGGAGCCTCAGGTTCCCCCAGAAGCTTCCACTGGAGCCATCACCGCAGCCTCCCAGGAGATCCTGTGTGTGCAGCCGGGCTTTTCTTGATGTCCTGTCTTAGCTGGCTGCACTCAGCTGCTGCACACATGTTCCATGAATGGGAATTATTAGCCACAAGCCCCGTAAACACTCCCTCCTCGCCATGTTGCGCAACGTGTGCTGGCTGTGTGGCAATCGCTCGGAAAAGGCTACCAGCCCAGATATGAGACAGCCAGCAGTGTGCATAAAAACCAGCGTGTCCTAAAAAGAGCCTTCCAGGGGTCAAGGGGCAGGGGTTGGGGGAAAGTCTGGGGGAGTGGGGAGCAGCTCCTCCCGGCTGCCTGAACAAACTCTGCTTTCACTCATCTTCCAGCAAAGAACCAGTTAGTTCAGGAGAAGAATCACAGCGATCTGGCATGGGCTTCTTCACAGGGACATTTAAAAGTGACAATCTTCTTTGTATTTAATGAAACTTCTTTATTAGGCTCTCCATACCCTCAAGTTCATCGAGGGAGTAGATTCGCTGCAAAGGGGCTGACAATCTTGATTTTGCAAAACTGAAGCCGCACCATTGCAAGCACATAAAAAGGCATTATGCACTCAAGTGATTGAAGAGGAAAACTCAAGGAGCTGGGAGCTATCTCCACCTCGCTCACTCTCAGTAGGTTCTGGAGGAACCTGGGATATGGGAAGATCCAAAGCATGGCCAGGTTTTTGCTAAATTGGGGTGGGGCAGGGACAGTGGAAGCATGAGGAAGCTGGTGTCTCAGGGAGGGGACGTAGGTGGCCAGGTCAGAGAACCACAGGAGAATTCATAACCCTGATGCAGCCATGTGGACCACACTGTTCTTCAGAAGACGGGATTAGATGCATTTAGCAAGTGATCCCTTCCTTGGGTACGATTACAGCAGTGGACGCTCTGGAGGGCAGGAACTTAATCTCTCTCAGCCTCAGTTTCTCCACATGTGAAGTGGAAGTAACTATAGAAGATCAGGTGTTAGAAGAAGCAGGTTGCCTTGACTGGGGTTATACTTAGGACTGGCACAAAGAAAGACATGGTGATTGTCACACCCTCTCCAGAGCACCCACGAGGGTGTGACTGAGGAGAAGCCCTGAATGTAAATGAGGTGAGAGGCCTTTGAGGTAGCCGTAGCTTAGCATGAAACTGATTCTGAGCTTGAGGCCGCTGAGGCCAACTCTGGGTTACTCCCTGGCCTTCTGCCAAGGCAATCCAAGGATCGGAGAGGATCAGAGAGGTAGAAAGAGGAAGGGAAAGAAAGAGGGGGCGAGGAAAAGGCGGAACAGAGAGGAGGTGACTGGGCTAGCTGTGGGAGGAGAAGGAGGCCACCCAGGCAGGGCAGAGGAGCCACAGGGCAGCTTCATCAGCAGCAGGCACAGCGAGCACCACAGTCAGCCCAGCACCGAAGGGAGGGGTGTGTGCGGGGCGCACTGCCGCTTCTCTCCCTGTGGCAGAGGAGGTGTCCGCAGCTCAGGGGGATGTGAGTATCTATTTGCCAATCACGTGGCTGTTGCTGGGGAAAGCACCATCCTAACAGCAATATCCTAGAACCCAGGGCCCACAGTGCTGACGAAGGCTGGGCCCCTGTCCACCCAGAGCTCATTATTGGGTTAGGGAGGCACAGTGGCCTTTGGAACTGCAGTGTCCATCTCAGGATTTCAGGGGCTGGAGATGGCTCCCTTCTTCCCCCTTCTTGCCCGTCCTCCATGTCTTCAACCCGCCAAGCAAACGAACAGCATTTCTCCATCTCAGGCCTTTGTCAATCTCTGCCTCTTCTCAGTCCCTTCTTGGAAGTCCTTCCCTGGGGGTGAGAGAGGATGATGAGGAGGGGGCGTGCAGGAGGGAAGCAGGTGCTGCAGAGAGAGAAATGGGAGCAGGGAGGGGACGCCACCAGCATTACTTTGCCAACGCTGGAGCCCAGAGGGCTAGGGACAGATACACCAGACATGCAGCCCTAGATGGACTCAGACACCATGACAGGCAGGTCACAATGGCCTGAATTAGATCCATAGCTGGTGAAGGTACAGTACCTAGTCCCCAAGCATTATTCACAGTACCCCACAGCCCTTCCCCTGGTCAGCCTCATGAGCCGCTCCAGAGGAGTTCCTTGAAGCTGGCGGGAACCCCATCCTCCCAGTACCTTCCTCCCACTGCCCATATTCAGAAAGCTGCCTCATCAAACCCAAACCAGAGTGAAGCCTCTCTCTGCAGAGGGAAACTCCTTATATGGCCTCAATCCCCTTTAAGAACCATCTGCATTTCTCTGCTGTGATGACACCCCACTCTGGCCTTCAGGAGGGGAACCGTCTTTGCAAATTCTTGGCAACACCGTTTCCAACGCTCCCATCTCCTGCACCCCTGATATTTCAGGCTGCTAAAATGTACCTAAAAGGACGTGTCGCTCTCTCTGTCTGCCTGGCTGCCCGGCTGCCCCAGACTTGCGTGAAATGTTAATAACTTCAGAAACAAATCTAATGTGGGGCCGGTGGGGGAGGGCAGGACTGTCATCTTCTGAAAACGCAGATGGAAATTTCCCCCTCGCTGGCACCTCCAACCTGTGATCCTCCGACGCGTCTCGTTTCCTTCATCTAGCCACTTGCTCCCCCGGTTTGATGTTTTGTTTGTTATCCCTTGAAATTACATACCCCCTTAAGAGAGAAAAAGTTGGACGCGGAGAACAAAGCAAGTTAAGGCCTTTTAAAGCACTTTTATGGAGGCTTTTCATGAACTTTACAAACGGAGTAAAAAACAAGTGTGAAAGGATTTTTTAAGGAAGGAACATGCTTTTGCAATTTGCTGGAAGTTTTCCCTTGTGTTCCAGAGAAGCAGCCTCCCCATTACTCACCAGGGAGGCACGCAGGCCAGGGAGGAAGGGGAATCAGCGAATGAAAACAGGCCTTCCCGGTGCATGTGTAAACGGCACTTAATAATCAAATTGAAAAAACACGCAAATGAAATTAAAACGTTTTCCAAATGGGCTGCAGCCCTGAGGCCAGACTTCGTGGGGCCATGGCCGGGGAATTTGTATCTCTGCCCTAGTTGGGCCCCAGGCCAAGTAGCTGTGGGGACAGCTGGATTCAGTAGGAGGGCAGGACACAAAGGGCCCCTCAAGGCAGGGACGGAGGACCCGCACCCGTCTCCATCCGTCCACTCTCCAGGGACATCTCCCACGTCCCCGGGCTCCTGCTCAGTCCATGGCGAACCCTGGAGCGACCCTGTATCTGCTCTCAGCCACTCACTCCCTCATTCGCTCCTTCATTGGCTAGCTCAGTCCCATTAACATAATGGACTGGCTATCTCTTTTCCAATCCGAAAGCAAAAAGAGAAAAAAAGAAATCAAAAAGCCCCAAACTTCTCTTGACCCCTGCCCCTCTGGCGGTGACCCCGCCTCTCTGCCTTACGCACTGTTTCCAACGGCTCTCTTCCTAGTCTCTCCTGGGCCCCATCCCATCAAGCTTTTGCTACTTCCTTGCACCAAAACTGCCCTGCCGAGATCAAAGTCAGCTGTGCCTCTGCATGGACGAACCTAGGCCTTGGGCCTCATTTTTGACCCAGCTGGGGACCAAGATGATGGCCTCCCCCGACAACACCCGGCTTCCAGGGCTCCGCTTTCTGTGGGTCTTCTTCTCTCGCACTGGCCAGTCCTCCAGAGCCGCCTTGGCTGCCCCCGACTCCTCTCCTGATCTCTTGCCCTTGGAAGGCCTGGCGCTCACTCTTTGGCCCTTTCCTCTTCCGTATCCTCATTCTCTCCGTGATCTCATCTAGTCTTATGGCTTTGAAATCATCTAATCTGCTGATGACTCCCAAATTTTTATCTCCTTTCATAGCTTCTCTCCTGATTTTCTTTTTTTTTTTTTTTTTGAGACAGGGTCTTGCTCTGTTGCCCAGGCTGGAGTGCAGTGGCACAAGGCTCACTGCAGCCTCGACCTCCTGGGCTCAAGCAGTACTCCCACCTCGGGCTTCCAAGTAGCCTGGACTACAGGCCTGTACCACCACACTCAGTTAATTTTTAAGTATTTTGTAGAAATAGGGTCCCATTATATTGCCCAGGCTGGTCTCAAATTCCTGGGCTCAAGTGATCTGCCCACCTCGGCCTTCTGAAGTGCTGGCATTACAGGTGTTAGCCACCACACCCGGCCTCCCTTGAATTTCAGACTTGCATACCCAGGTGTCTGCTCACCATCTCCACTTGGAGGTCACACAGATATTTCAAATTCAGTATGCCAAAAATGGAGTTAAGTTCAAAGTCTTTACCAATTGTATCCAAGACCGTATGAATTCTACCCTCCCCAACTTGCTCACCCTCCTCTGGCCCCACTGGCCTCCTTGCCTTTCCTTGAACAGGCTGGGCAGCATCCCCTTTTGGGACCTTTGCATTGACTCTTCCTCGCCTTCGTAAGGCTCTGTCTGCAGATATCCGCACAGCTAACTTTAGAGTTTAATTTTTTTATAAACCAGGATCCAATCAAAATATTTTTGTGATTGAGTCTTTTTAGCTTCTTTTTAAAAATAACATTGATTAAAACAAACAACCCATCCTGGCCAAGTGTACTGACTCACACTTGTATTCCCAGCAATTTGGGAGGCCAATGCAGGAGGATCACTCAAAGCCAGGAGTTCAAGACCAGTCTGGTCAACAAACTGAGACCCCATCTCTAGAAAGTATTTAAAAATTTAGCCACAGGTGGTGGTGAGCACCTGTAGTCCTAGCTGCTTGGGAGGCTTAAACAGGAGGATTATTTGAGCCCAGGAGTTTGAGGTCACAGTGAACTATGATCATACCGCTGCACTCCAGCCTGAGTGACAGAGTGAGACCCTATCTCAAATACATAAATAAAGAGATCATCCTGATTGTCTTATGAGTGTCCTGTGCTCTGCAGTTGTTTGACCCTTTTCTCTTGTGTCGTGGGCCTTGTTCTTCTATCTCATGGAGGCGGTAAATGTGGCCTCCTCTCAGTCCTTCTCATACTGTATCTCTTGGTAATGTTTGACACTCCTTCCTATTGCCCTATGCTCTTGGCCGGTTCCCTGCCTGTGTTTTTAGCACCTTAGTCTCAACCAGCCTCATTTAGGGTTGCTCATCCTTCCTCACTCATGTAGCCCCTTAGAATGTCATCATTCCCCAAGGTTCATCATTTCTGACTTTCTAGCAAATTCATTCACTTCCATGTCTTCATCTACCTTTTTAATGTTAATGGCCCCAGATTTATAGCTCAATTTAACTGCCAGAATCTCCTTGGCCCTCTTCTCTGTGCCTCTGCATGGATGAACCTAGACCTTGGGCCTCATTTTTGACCCAGCAGGACCCAGACTGTGACCTCCTTTGTCTACACTCGGCTTCCAGAGCTCAGCCTTCTGTGGATTCTCTTCCCTCACACTGGCCAGTCCTCCAGAGCCGCCTTGGCTGATCCCTCTCTCATCTTCATTTCCCCTCTAGAATCAGTTATGAGCTGGGCATTGCAAATGAATCAAAGAATAAGACAGACATCCTTCCTGGCCTAATGGAGCTTCCTACAGGAAAGATAGACTATAAACAAATAGGCTGGGGAGTTGGCAGGAGCGATGCATTCAAGATACCGTAGGCCACATTGAGGACTTCTGACTACAGCCCAGAGGACTGAGAAGCCCCTGATTAAACCTGAGTAGTCTACAATGTGGAAAACAGACCACAGGGGATGAGAGCAGGGATGTGCCCAGGCAGGAGATAGGTAAGACTTGACAGCGCCAGCCAAAACTCATCATAGCACAAACTGGTCATTATCTTTTCCTAAAAGGTTTTCTAGTCTTCCTTAGCCAATCACTCAGTTATCTAGACGTGTCGCCTGGAGCCACTGCCACAGTTCAGAGCTTCACAGTTTATATGGCTGCCTCGTAGATGGTCTCCTTGTCTCAGTCCAGTCTCCCTGAACTCTGTCTTCCTCATGAAGAGGAGGGACTTTTCTTCCTTTTTTTTTTTTTTTTGAGATGAAGTTTCACTCTTGTTGCCCAGGCTAGAGTGCAATGGTGCCATCTCGGCTCACCGCAACCTTCACCTCCCAGGTTCAAGTGATTCTCCTGCCTCAGCCTCCTGAGTAGCTTGGATTACAGGCATGTGCCACCATGCCCAGCTAATTTTGTATTTTTAGTAGAGACAGGGTTTCTCCATATTGGTCAAGCTGGTCTCGAACTCCTGACCCCAGGTGATCTGCCTGCCTCAGTTCCCTAAAGTGTTGGGATTACAGGTGTGAAACACTGCACCTGGCCTTTTCTTCCCTTCTTGTTTCTTCTCCCTGACTTCCTGGAGTTGTCACCTCCAGGGCTAAGGGAATTGAACACTGCTGTAAGAGAACCCAAGAAAAGATTCTGTAGCGTGCTTAGGTGCTGAAACTCTGTGGATTTGTCTTTTATACCTGGAGACATACCTAGAATGTTGTGAAGACATTCCAATCTCAGAACACAATTCCACCTTAGCATTTTATTACTCCTCCTTCTGACCCATCCACTAGTGGGGCTGATAAAGCAGATAGTGGCCAACAGCCAAAGGGCAGGCCCTTTGTGGAGTGGGGTTGGAAGGGCAGCCAGAGGAAACCGGACCTCCAGGGGCTATGAAGGAGATGAGATGAGACACAAGAAGAGCTTCTCAGGTGCGCTTTGCAGGCTGACAGGTGACTATGGGGTTAGTCCCAATATTTTAGAGATTAGTATCACCTGAGGATGAGTTACGCTATCCCAGGAGTCTACACTAAACTCAACACATTCTGGACTTCCATAGAAGTGGGAAATCGCACTTGAACTTTATTAGGATGTGATTGAACTCTCTTCAAAGTGTGCATGTGCTCACGCCTGTGTGGGTTGCTTCCCTTAATGGTAAGGTGGAGCACAGCCTTCCTGCTTTCCCCTCTCAAATGTGAGCAGGTGTCTGGATTCCTACAGTGTGGAGCACAAGTGATGAGGTCAATGAACGAAAGGATAAGCAAATGAATGTCACACGCTCTGACTTGCTGAACACGTCATCATCCAAGGCAGGTGAGAGATGCTTCCTCCTTTGTGTGAGTTGGGGTCACAGGCAAGAGGAAGGCCAAGGTCACACACTAGGATATTCAGGAAGGAAGGATGGAGCTGGTGGAAGCAGAGCCAAGAAAAGGGGAAAGAGGGGAGTGGATGGGGATCCAAAACCAGTCTTTTAGGGTTCCCATGGCTCCCTTATAACTATTAAAGTCCGTACATGTAGCATCATCGTCCTTAAAAAGACTGAGAAAATGCTTTCTAATTTTGAAATTGAGAGCTCATTTCAACTCATGTTCACTCTGCTCCCTGGTCCTCCACCTGGCATGATTAGAAAGGTTTGAGTCTGCCTGGCTGAAGGTGTAAATGAAAGTTCAGCTGGCGCGAGACTTCCCACCAGGACCGAGTAGGTAGACGAGTAACAGGATTCAAAGAAGTTGCGTTTCAGAGTGTCTAACCACGGTGATTCACCTCCTCAGTGACCTCCAGGGAATAAGACCCTGTGGCAGCCAGAAAAGACTTCCAACTTCAGAAATCTGTGCTGGAACTTCATCCTGGAGCCAACAAACAATAGAAGTCAACATTGGTTAACAGTATCCCTCAAGTCCCTAGAGAGGTTGGGACTGAAGAACCCAGAGGCAGTCCTTAAACTATTTGTCCTCAAATATTTATGAAGTTCTGACAGTGGCCTAGGCATGGTATCAGGAGAAAGATGACAAGGGAAGCTCCCTTTTCGCTAAAGTACGGTTTAGTAAGGGAGGAAGGCAATGGCATGAGTGACTGTGATTGAATGAAATAAGGGCTATGAAAGGGCATAGTAAGTGGGGCTGGGGAGATGCAGAGGAGGGCAAGACTACCTGTCTTTGATTAGCTTAGGAAATGGACTTTTGAGATGAATCTTTTTTTTGAGACAGAGTCTCAGTTTGTCATTCAGGCTGGAGTGCTGTGGCACAATCTCAGCTCACTGCAACCTCCACTTCCCAGGTTTAAGCGGTTCTCCTGGCTCAGCTTCCTGAGTAGCTGGGATTACAGGCATGCACTACCACGCCCAGCTAATTTTCGTATTGTTAGTAGAGACTGGGTTTCGCCATGTTGGCCAAACTGGTCTCGAACTCCTGACCTCAGGTGATCCACCCGCCTCGGCCTCCCGAAGTGCTGGGATTACAGACACGATCCACCACACCTGGCTGAGATAAGTCTTGATGAATGATAGGGGTTCTTCAGAAAGAGGGGTGGAAGATGCTTCTGGGCTGACTCTGTAGCCAGAAGGAACATGCAACATTTTTTTAAAGATGTGGGGGAAATAAAGCAGAGACTTGAACAGGACTTGTACACCAATGTTCACAGCAGACTTATTTACAAGAGTGAAAAGATGGAAACAACCCCTCTGTCCACTGGTGGCTGAATGGATAAACAAATGTGGGCCAGGCTTACAATGGAATATTATTCAGCCATAAAAGTGAATGAAATCTGACACACGTTAAATATGGATGAATCTCAAAGAACTTATGTGAAATAAGCCAGACATAAAAGGACAAATAGTGTATGATTCCACTTACATGGATTATCTGGAGTAGCAAAATTCACAGAGACAGAAAGTAGGATCATTGCCAGGGGCTTGGGGGAAGGGAGAACAGGGAGCTTTTGTTTGATGGGTGTAAGGTTTCAGCTGGGGAAGATGAAAAAGTTCTGGAGACGGATGGTGGTGACGATTGCACACTTTGAATGTATTTAATATCACTGAGCTGTCTATGGTTAAAATGATGCGTTTTATGAAATGTATATTTTATTACAAATTTTTTTAATTAACAAGATAAAAGATATGGGGAGAGAAATGATTGTGGTGTACATTCAGGAAAAGGTGAATTCATAAGCCTGGCTGAGATTTCAAGTGTGGGTGAGAAACTGACAAGACAGATTTCGTCCAGGTAATAAAACATTTTGTGCCTGGGGAGGTGGGGCTTAACTTGGTTGTGGGGTGGTAATAGAGAGTTAGTGGAGAAGTGGGAAGGGTCAGGGTGTTTTAGGAAAGGCTTAGCCTGCAGAGTAGAAAGACCAGAGGTGGAGGCCAACTTCAGTGCTGTGAGATGTGATGGGAGCTGGAACTGCTGTGGAGATGAAGAGGACACAGAAGCATCAAGAGATGGAGTCAAAAGCCAGGCACGGTGGCTCACACCTGTAATCCCAGCACTTTGGGAGGCTGAGGCAGGAGGATCAGTTCAGTCCAGGAGTTCAAGACCAGCCTGGGCTACATGGCAAAACCCTGTTTCTACAAAAAGTACAAAACTTAGCCTGGTGTAGTGACATGCACCTGTGGTCCCAGCTACTCAGGAGGCTGAGGTGGAAGGATCACTTGAGCCAGAGAGGTGGAGGCTGCAGTGAGTCCAGATTGCATCACTGCACTCCAGCCTGGGTGACAGAGGGAGGTCCTATCTTAAAACACACACACACACACACACACACACACACACACACACACACGCACACACACACACACAAGATTAAGTCAAATAAACAGGACTGCATGCCTATTGATTTGAGCCAGATCAGTTGAGGGCGAGTGGGAAACAGAATGGGTGGTGTGGTTTGGGTGGCTAAGTGGCCACCAGCCACAAATAAGGATCTTCAGGAAGAAGAATGTGTTCTGTGGGGAAGAAAACAAAATTGGGCCAGGTGCGGTGGCTCACACCTGTAATCTCAACACTTGCGGAGTCCAAGGAGGGCAGATCACGAGGTCAGGAAATCAAGACCATCCTGGCTAACACCATGAAACCCCATCTCTACTAAAAATACAAAAAATTTTTTAAAAATACACAAAATTATCCGGGTGTGGTGACATGTGCCTGTAATCCCAGCTACTCAAGAGGCTGAGGCAGGAAAATCAATGGAACAGGAGGCAGAGGTTGCAGTGAGCCGAGATCGCACCACTGCACTCCAGCCTGGGTGACAGAGCAAGATTCTGTCTCAAAAAGAAGAGTAAAAATTGACTGGAGACCTATTTAATAATATGTACGTGTATTTAGTGCCATGTGATATATAATGCCTCTTATTTGTATCACTTTATTTCGCTTGTGTTGTTCTTGTCTCTAAGTTAGATTTTTGGGCCCTTAGAGCTGGTGCATTTGTTCATTTACTCATTCAATAAGCATTTATTGAGCACCCTTTCTTTGCTTGTCTGACACTTATGCAATCCTTAACCACACTCCAGCCCTGTACCAAGAAAGGGCAGTGATCTGGGCATGGAATTCAGGTCTTTTTCACTAGGCAATGGCTTTCCCCACCTTAAGACAGAAAGCAAAGTGTATACCATGGCTCTCTCTATGCTTGAATCTTAATTAACTCTCACAGCAACCCGATGTGATCAGTACTACTGTTTTTAGGGGAGCAATGAGAGGGAGGGATTGCAAAAAGACAAGGAGATGCTTTTCAGAATGTTGGAATGTTTATGGTGATTGTGATCACTGTTTAGCAGGTATATGCATAGGTTAAATCTGACCAAATGGAACATTTTAACTTGTGCAGTTCATTGCATGGTAAGTATACCTCATTAAAGCTGTTTTATCAAAGTATTGGTTGACAACAACAAAGTAGCTTTTGGTGAGGTGTCATTTGCTGAGGAGAAATCAGTTAATTTAGTTTTGAAAAACAGAAATCTGTCTATTTTTTTTTTTTTCTTTGGGGTGAGGGGGACAAGGTCTCACTCTGTTGCCCAGGCTGGAGTGCAGTGCTGAGATCACAGCTCTCTGCAGCCTCAACCGCCTTGGCTCAAGTGATCCTCCCACCTAGCCTTCTGAGTAGCTGAGATCACAGGCGCACGCCATCACACCTCGTTAATTTAAACAAAAAAAAAATTTTTTTGGTGGAGATGGGGTTTCTTCGTGTTGCCCAGGTTGGTCTGGGTTAAAGAGGGCTACCCACCTTGGCCTCCCCAGAGTGCTGGGATTACAGGTGAGAGCCGCTGAACCCAGCGCTTATTCTTCTTTTCACTTCAGCCGCTGGTCCCCTACCCACTTCTTCTTTGCTGGCTACTTTTTCTCCCGACTTCTCCAGAATTTCTTTGGTTCAAATAGAATTGGGTTTTTGTTTGTTGTTTCAGGTATAAGTTTAATTTCCATCTGGTCAAAATCACCCTTTTAAGTGGATAGTTCTGTATATAAACACCATCACCATCAAGATAGAGGACATTTCCATCATATCCCAAATTCCCTTATAACCCTTTGGAGTTAATCCCCAACTCCTGGCAATTACTGATGGATTTTCTATCCCTATGGTTTTGGCTTTTCCAGAACATCATATAAATGGAGTCTGCTTCTTTCACGTGGCACAAGCTTTCTCTCCCTGGCGCTATTGAGATTGTGGGCTAGATCATTCTTTCCTGTGCACTGTAGAATGTTTAGCAGCATCTCTGGTATCTACCCACTAGATTCCAGTAACACCTCTCACAACCACAAATGTCTTCAGGTCCCCCAGGCCAAACCACTCCTGATTAAGGACCACTGACCTAGCTTAATGCATTTGAGAGCATCCGTGTTCGTGCGTGTACTCACAGTTTCATCCTTTTACTTACACAATCCTTTTTACTTAATCACAGGTACCCCGTACCTGCAAAATACTATAATTCAAAGTAAGCCCCAAAGAACCAAATAGACACAGAGCAAAAGCACTGTTGGAATAGGTTTCTCTGGTGTGAGGAATAAACAGGTAAGAAGACGGCCGGTTTGTTTGCCTCTGGGATCGATTCTTCCCCAGATGGAACTTGAATGATGGAGTTAACCACTCTCGATCCGAGTAGAAAGCAGTGGCCAAACTATCTCCTGCCACGGAGATTCCCTTTAAGTATCCACACTCAACCACACTCTGGGGCCGACAACCGAAAAGGCGGCAGAACGTGGATGACCACTGATATGGTTTGGCTGTGTCCCCACCCAAATCTCATCTTGAATTGTAGCTCCCATAATCCCCATGTGTTGTGGGAGGTGCCCCATGGGAGATAATTGAATCACGAGGGCAGTTTTCCCCATAGTGATCTCGTGGTAGTGAATAAGTCTCAGAAGATTTGATGATTTCATAAGAGGTTTCCCCTTTTGCTTGACTCTCATTCTCTTTTGCCTGCTGCCATATAAGACGTCCCCTTGATCTTCCTTGATCTTTTGCCATGATTGTGAGGCCCTCCCAGCCATGTGGAATTGTGAGCCCATTAAACTGCTTTCCTGGGGCCCAAAGTGGCTCCGGCCGGATGTCGTGGCGCTTGCGAAGGCGAGGCCAAGAGTTCAAGGCCAACCAACCTCAGCAACCTTACAAGCTCTCATTGATTGGCAAAAAAAAAAAAAAAAAAAAACAAAAAAAAAAAACTGCTTTCCTTTATAAATTATCCAGTCTTGAGTATGGTTTTTTTTTTTTTAATGGAGTCTTGCTCTGTCACCAGGGTGGAGTGCAATGGTACAATCCTGGCTTGCTGCAACCTCTGCCTCCCGAGTTCAAGTGATTCTCTTGCCTTAACCTCCTGAGTAGCTGGGACTAGAGTTGTGGGCCAGGCTGGGACTACAGTTGGGTGCCACCACACCCGGCTAATTTTTTTTTTTTTCTGAAACAGACTTTCTCTCTTGTTGCCCAGGCTGGAGTGCAACGGCACAATTTCAAGTCACCACAACCTCTGTCTCTTGGGTTCAAGCGATTCTTCTGCCTCAGCCTCCCAAGTATCTGGGATTACAGGGGCCCACCACCACTCCTGGCTAATGTGTTTGTATTTTTAGTAGAGACGGGGCTACTCCATATTGAGCAACTGGTCTTGAACTCCTGACCTCAGGTAATCCGCCCAGCTCAGCCTCCCAAAGTGCTGTAATTACAGGTGTGAGCCATCACGCCCAGCCTCAGGTATGTCTTTATCAGCAGTGTGAGAACAGACTAATACAACCATAAAGGGCAATGCCGCTCACTGATGGGCAGGATGAGCTTCTCAGTCTCTCTCTTGCTGTTGGATGTATAAAGCATGGATTATAATGCTAATTAGACAGTTAGTGCAACTATGAGGGAGCGCTAGGAAGTGAAGAAAGAAACAAGTGACTGGGGCGGACACAGCCATTGCACCACTCTGGGGCGTCCCCTGTTGACCTGTTGGGTCATTTGTGCATACTTCATGTTGTCTGTCCACTAACCGGCCTGCACCCACTTAACTGTGAGTGGCCACACATCTGCCCTGGGCCATGAGCAGCTGCCAATGCACGGGATGAGGTAGGGCTTTCTTCAGGGAAATGTTCTCCAAACCTCTGGAGGAGGTGGTAAGCTAAAAACCCCATGCACTTGGCCAGACAGTGCATTTGGGATTTGTGCTGATTGCATGGGGGCCTTGAAGTTTCGACTTGGAGCAGAAACTCTTAGGGAAAGCTTGAGAGGAACTGCCCTTTCCACTTTCTTTTTGGGAAACACTGTTTACAATAATAACAACAATCACATGATTTACAAAGCTGCATTTATTGACTGGCTGAGTAAATAAGCGAATAAATTTAGCACACAGCTGGCCCAAAGCAAAACTGGGAAAGAGATAAAGCTGGTCCTGAGTGCTTCCAGACTATTTTCAGGAGCCCTCTTCTTGTGTTTTAATGAACTTAAATCTTTATTAAGTAATGACCATGCTGCAGGCCCTCTGCCGGGTAGCAAGAGTTCAGGGATGTCAAACATTCTTCCCCCGCATGGCGCTCACAGATGTGTCCTTTGATGCTGTTCGATGAACCAGCAGGTGAGGCACAGGGGCAGCCCGCGCTCCTCTCACAGTGCTCTGCCTTCTCATGTCACGTGGGTGAGACTTTCAACTCTCAGTCGCCAGATCCCAGACCAATTCATTCAACAAACATTGCATGTCAGACACTGTTCTAGGCATTGGGTAGAAAGCAGTGGGCAAAAAAAAAAAAAGAATACAAATTACTGCCCTGGTGAGAGGCCCATGATACAAAAGCAAATAAATAAATTATACAGTAGCTCATGTGGAGACATACAAGGTGAACCAGGAGAGTAGGAAGCCAGGGACTGGGCTGCAGTTTTCACTAGGACGGTCAGGGAAGGCCTCACATTTGCACAAATACCCAAAAGACCGTAAAGCCCATACATCTTTAGAAAGAACATTCCAAGTAGAGAAATCAGCAAATGTCAAGCAGAATGTTTGAGGGCAGTGGAGAGACCTCGGAGGGGAGCAGGGAGGTCTATGAAATCTAGTTATGAGGTGCTGGATGTGGAGACCTGCAGACCGTGGCGGGGACAGTGATTTCCTTCTGTGTGTGGCAGTGGCTTCATTCCATGTGTGATGGTATGCTGCTGGAACCTTTTGCACAGAGAAATGACAAAATGTGACAGAGGTTAATAGCCATGCACTCTGGCTGCTGTCTTGAGAACAACCTATGGGGGACAAAGACAGATGACATTAAGATGCTCTTGAAGCAGTTCAGGTGGGATAGGTGGTGGCTTTGACCAGGGGAAGGGATGAGAAATAATTGGATTTTACATATATTTTTAGAAAGAGCCATTGGATTCATTGCAAATCAACAGATCTGTGGGAAAGAAAGGGAAGAATCAACATAACAAAGCTTTTGTCTGGGCCACTGGAAAAGATAGAATTTCCACTTCCTGAGCTGGAGAAAACTATGGGAGAAGGTTAGAGTGAAGAATCAGGAGTTTATTTCTTTTTAGTTTTCATTATTTTTAGAACTTATTTTAGAGACAGGGTTTCTTTCTGTCACCCAAGCTGGAGTGCAGTGATGTAATCACTGCTCGCTGCAGCCTCAACCTTCTGGGCTCAAGTGATCCTCCCACTTCAGCTTCCCAAGTAGCTGGGACTACAGGCATGAACCACCATGCCTGGCTATGTATTTTTTTTGTAGAGACAGGGTCTTGCTATGATGTTCAGGCTGGTCTCAAACTCCTGGCCTCAAATGATCTTTCTGCCTTGGCCTCCCAAACCTTGGGATTATAGGTTTGCACCACCATGCCCAGCCTGGAGTTTCATTTTTGGACACATGAAGGTTGTGATGCCTATTAGTGTCAGGTTGTCATGCTGAGTGGACAGCTGACATAAGAGTCCACAGTTCAGAGAAAAGGTCTGGGTGCAGATAGGGAATGGGGAGTCTTTGCAGGCACACAGATAGCCAGAGCATGGATGAGATCTCAAAGAAGGGAGTGTGAACAGAGAAAAGATGAGCTTTTGGACTCAACACTGGAATATGCCAACATCTGGAGTTGGAGGAGACTGAGAGGGAGCATTCAAGGATATGAGAAGAAACCAAGAAACCCTGAGTTTTCTTGGAATTCAAGAGAAGAAAGGGATTCAAGAAGGAGGGAGTGAGGGATGATGTTAAATGCTACTGATGGGTCAAGTAAGATGACATCTAAAAACTGGCCATTGGGTTTAGCATCATTAAAATCACTGGGGACCTTGACAAGAGTAATTTGTGAGGTGGTGAGGACAAACACCTGCATGGAATAAGTTCAAGAGAGAAGGGGAGGAGAAGAGCGGGAAGGCCGTGAATGGGAGATAGACAACAGTAGAGAGAAGTTCTGCTGTGAACAGAAGCGGAAGAAATGTACGGAAAGAGAGTTGTGTTTAAAAGACGGCAGAAGTTCCCGCATGTTCCAGCACTGCTGAGAGTCCTTGGAAGAGAAACAGCGATGATTCAGGAGTTGAATTTGTGAAGGCCTCACTTTAAGGCTATGCAATGAGGTAATGTAAAACGATTATGTAGATGAGGTTGCGACATGGAGATACTTCTGGTACAATGTCCTGCAGTAAAACACACACACACAGAAAAAGCAAAATGAAATGCACATATAAATGGAAGCATGTAAAATTATAGAAGCACTTGACCAAATATACAAGGGAAACATGGTGTAATAATAGTTGCTCTGGAAAGAGGTAATGACGAGTATTTCTTTTTCCTTCAATTCCTAATCATTCTGTAACACTGTTTTCTTAATATTACAAAATGTTTTCTAAATAAAATTGCATAGACATTTGCAGCCTTGTACCATATGAACATGGTCATGAGAAGAAAGACTTTGTGCAGGTGAAATTTATAACGTATTCTTAAATTGATCTGTTTGATTTGTTCATTCATTCTGCAAGTGTTTACTGCGCACCCACTGTGCACAGACATCAGGAATAAAGTGAACACGGCAGCTGAAGGCCCAGCTATTAAAAATAGACCTGGTTTTCTGAGAACATGAGGCAGTCTCATCAGACTTAAAAGACAGTGACTGGGAGAGCCAGGAGGACATTCATTTCCTAGAAACAGCATTCCTCATTTACCGCAGCTCTGCTACTCACATTTGCCCTTCAAGTACAGTAAGACTTGACCCAGAATTAGAGAATCGCCACCCATCACCTCTAAGGACCATTCATTTGCAATGGCTAATCTCTGCCTTCCCCAACCTCTCCCTTTTCTCCAAACCCATAATGCTGGTAACATTCTACAGGGTTGGCCTGGCTTGGCTATGAGTTGTGTGCTGGCTGTCATCCACACTCCCATCTACAATGCAGCTTTGTGTGCACATGGAAAATTCCTTTCCCAAGGCTGTGCCCAATGCCAAAGTTTGTGTTCTCAACAGCAATGCTCAATTGTCTCCAGATCCCAGGTGATATCACCTCCAGGGGCTATCCTCTAGTATGCCGCCTCTTCTAATAACAATAGCAGTCTTCGAAAAACAGTATGGAAGCATGAAACAGCACACTGCTTATGATTATTTTTAGATAGTCCCTAAACTGAAATCTAGGGGCAACTCACCAGAAGATGGTACTCTTTGGTACTCAAAGATATAAGAAAGCTTAGAAGTAACAGTTTATTCAATCTTTCTAGGAAAATAAGAAATAGCACCAAGACAAGAATAAAATGCTGTTCATATAGGTTAAAAGACAACATGGTAGGGGAAAGATATGGACTTTGGTATTAAATAGACCTGCCTTAACATCTTGATATTACTGTTTCTTTGCTGTGTAAGCTAGAGCCAGTCACAGAAATACGCACCTCAATTTTCTCACCTGTAAATGTTAATCAGGCCTACTTTCAGGGTTTTCATCAGAAGTAAGGAATTAAGTATAAAGTGTGAGACACGTCAAAGGTGCTTAATCAGTGACCATTTTTATCATTTCTTGTACACTCTGGCAGAGGTTGTGGTAGTAATGACTGAGCACATATTTGTGTGCATATATGTATGCATGCATGCATGTGTGTTTGAGTGTGTGGTCCCAGCTCGAACCGATCAGGGATTTATCCATGTATGACTGGACGTGTCCGTTAAAGGGGATGTGAACATCCAGGAGTTGATTTGCACGGAGGCATGCTGGTGGAAGGAGGATGTGGGAATGATTTGGTCAGATGCTTCCAGATGGGGGAATGGGGAGTCAGCTTTGGACAGTGCTCCTTGACTTGGTCTCAAAGAGAGTGCCTGAGGAGGGGCTGTAGGAAGAAGCTAAATGAATTATTTTTATAAAGTACTGTGATAAAAAGAATGTCAGAGTGGAAAAGGCATCTCTCCCCTTCTGAGTGAGCTAGTGAGGTCCAATCTCAAGGAAGATGTGGGACTGTTGAGTACCATGTTGGCACATCAGTGGTTTCAGCCTCAGGGTGGCAGAAGACAACAGCCTCAGCAGAGCAGCATTCTCAGGGTGGTAGATGCCCCTTTTTAATGGCTTTTGGATGTCAACCTCAAAGGTTTTTCTTGTGCTTATAAGAAATATTCACGGTGATGCACAGAAATTACCAACGGGACTGTGTGGGGAACAAAGAGTCTTACTTGATCAAGCAGGGCTAATATTTGGGTTATTACTGTGAATGTGCTCCATGGGCTGGTCCTGGGCCTCTCTGCCCCAGATTCATTCCTTGAATTGCCCCTACTCTTTATTACAGGGGGTTACTCTTGCAGGCTGTGTTTCAGAGACTCCTAGAGTAGTGGATTCTGGCCAGGTGTAGCCCATAGAAGGTACTGGCAGGAGATGAGAGGCTGGAAGGAAGGAAGAAGCCAGGCTTCTTCTCTCACTCCCTCTCAGTCTTGGGTAGCTTCTCCCTCCATGGCTCTGTCTTCTCCGTGGTTCCAGCTCCCATCAGACAGGTCCATTATGGCTGCAGGTTGTACCATGTCATCCTGGTCCCTGGGCTCTATTAGTTGGTGTCTTCTATTTGCCTCTCCAGTCTCGGGAGAGATTGCTCATCTTGGGCTGTCACACTGTGCCCTTTGGCCCTCTGCCCTTCCGTCACTGCATAAACCATTCCCTCTGTTGTAAAACCTGGAAATGATGCCTGTTTTTCCATTTAGCCTCTGTGGCCATACTACCATCTTTCCCATAGGCTGGGGAGGCCTGGGGAGCCTCAGGTCATATTTATTTGGATATAACTGTAAATATGGAGGAAGAGGAAGGAAGAAGACACTGTTATAAGTTTTATGAGAAAATGATTCTCACTAGAGTTATTCAGGTCTTACTAATCCCAGTGTCTCCCTATCCCACCATCCCCAGGACATGGCTCGCTTATTCCAAAACTCAACAAGATGATTCTCTGGTCTTTTTACCTCAGCTTGACCTTATAACTCTGACCCACATGGTTTGCATTCCACTGAGCATAGGATGTTCAATTCCATTTAAGATTTACTTCCCTTGTAGGTAAGCCATTATAGTGATAGCTTCTAAGCCAGCCAGGGCTCCCTCCTGTGTCTACACTCTTGTGTAGTCCCCACTCACATTGACTTGGAGCTTGTAAGACTTGCTTTTGCTAATGGGACGATAAATGTCCCATGCACTGTGCATCAGGGGAATAGAACAAAGTGTGGTCCTTTCCTAAGGGTGAAGGGCAGGAGATAAGACTTGAAACACCATTGAGAGGTCAGCTTTTCCCTCTTTCTTGTTGCTTTTAGAACCCAGACACTGTATGAAGAAGCCAAGTCAGGTCTCTAGAGACACATGGCCCAGCTAACAACCAGCATGTTCCTAGAGAAATAAAGCCATCTTAGACTATCCAACCCCATTTTGAGCTGTCAAGTGACTGCAGCCATAAGAATGACACCCCAGGTGAGATGAACAGAAGAACCACCCAGCTGAGCCCACACCTAATCACTGACCCACAAAACCTTGAGCATATAAAGTGGGTGTTTTCAGCCACATAGATTAGAAGCAGTTAGTTATGCTGTAAAGGATAATTCACAGAATTCTCTTTCTACTTTCTCTCCTTTTCTACAAGTCATCAGTACTTTCCTCCTACTAACCAACCCTTCTAAAAGACAGTGCCCTCTGCCCCTCCCCTCTCACAGGCACCTCAATTGACCTTTCACCAAAGAAAAACTTACCCTCCACTCAGAGCATGGGTTCCATCAGCAAAGACCCAGTGACTGCCCCTGTACTCCTTCCTCTCAAGATTTAAGACTTGACTTCATTGCATGTAAATTTTTTTTTTTTGGAAAAAAAAATGTGGTTTTGCTTCTAAATAATATTCCAAAGCTCTCTGGCTCACCAAGGAGTAATCCCTCAGTTGGAAAGCATAGCAGCAATGCTATTTTAGAACGGCACCAGGCCTCTGGCTTCTTGATTCACCCAGGGCTGCTAATGCTTCTTCAGGGAAAACTAAAACAACTGCTTAAGATATAGGGACTTATTTCTAAGGGGGACTTCAGAAGAGAGGGGCCTTCTCCCTTATATCCATTCTTCCCCTTTCTACCCAACGCTGTGCTCCCCAGCCAAAGATTGGTCTTCTTCCTGAGCAACAGAACTTCTAACCTGCTTAAGTGCAGGCCCGTCTTTCATCTGTGACCCCGTGGCCTCCCCCACACTCATCCTAATTGTTCTCTGATGAAGGCTGAGCCTAAGCCTATGTAACACTCCAAAAATGCTCGGCTGGCTGACCAAACACTAACAAGAGAGACAGCTATGAAAAAACAATATGCTTGTTTGCTCAACCTCCCTTTCTGCCGGGAGACTAATTCTGGAAAGTTTCCCACTCTCTGAGGGAAGAGGTGCTTGCTAATCCGGCCAAGTGTCAAAATGGATGGTGTTTGAACAGCTTCCTCTGGCTAGAGTTGTTTTTCAGACGGTCCCTTGGCAGAAACTCTTGTGGGTTCTGTGCAGAAAACTTCTCCCCTGGACGCAGTAAAGGGGGCGGTTAGGGGAGAGGTCACTTCCTAAGGTAATAATTGCCTTATATCAGGCACTGCTCTTCCACAAGAGATTAGCTGGGGCAAAGGTCACTCTTGATACACAGAGGCTGGGATGAGGAGGCTGCCTTGGGCACTGGAGGCAACTCATCTGCAATGAGGAAAGGCACTGGGATTTGAGAGTGGAATCAACAGATTTAGAGGCCAAGCCACGGGACGGATACCAGCTGTGACCACCTCTCTGGAAATGCACTCAGGATCTAAGATACCTAGGCCTCACCAAGGTGGGTCAAAGAATTCTCACAATGACAGGAATAGGCCTGGCATGGTTTGCTTCTCCCCGGCCACCTACAAGCTCCAGGAGTATTCGCTCCTGGTCCCCCTTCTCCAGGGAAACCTTCGCTGTCACATTCCCAGGGAGATGAGTCCCTATATTCTGTTTATCCATTTAGTCTTTCCCTCCTTTGGGCTCCACTGTATCAGGCACATTCTCCCATCTTGTACTTTTGCACATGATGACACTCACGTATGTACAGGTTTATCTCTTGCTGAGGAACTCTGGCCTCCTACAGAGAAGGGACACATCTAATTTATTCAATATCCCCTGAGAACCAACTCAATGTGTGTACTTAGTGAGCACTGAGGAAATGCTTCCTGTGTGGGTGAACAATCTTCATTTTCCATTTAACTCAGAGCAGGTAAGAGTGTGCAAGGTTGGCCAGGCGCGGTGGCTCATGCTTGTAATCCCAGCACTTTGGGAGGCTGAGGCACATGGATCATGAGGTCAGGAGTTCGAGACCAGAGTGGCCAGCATGGTGAAACCTCAACTCTACTAATAATACAAAAATTAGCCAAGTATGGTGACAGATACCTGTAATCCCAGCTACTCAGGAGGCTAAGGAAGGAGAATCACTTGAAACTGGAAGGCAGAGGTTGCAGCGAGCCAAGATCAGGTTACTCCACTCCAGCCTGGGTAAAAGAGCAAAACTCGGTCTCAAAAAAAAAAAAAAAAATTGTGTAAGGTCACCTAGTAGGTGGGTGCCCGAGCCTGTTTAGACTCAAGTTTGTCTTAATCTAAAGCTTGTGTCAGCTCCACTCCTCCACCTTTCCTCTCCAGTTACTCAGCCCTCCCTACATACACACACGCACACACAGACCACAGAAGAGCGTGGATGAAATCATATAGCATGTCAGAGACAGAGATGACCTAAGACATTATGGAAACCAACTCATTTATTTAATGAAGGAGGAAACTGAGGCTAAAGAAATTCAATTTGGGTAAAAGTGATGTGCTCTGGGCTTTGGGCCTACTTGAAAACTGGATCTGGGGCTATTCCTGTTGATAATTATATTTGATTTTATTATTATTATTTTTTGAGACCGAGTCTCACTCTGTAGCCCAGGCTGGAATGCAGTGGCACCATCTTGGCTCATTGCAACTTCCACCTTCCAGGTTCAAGCAATTGTCCTGCCCCAGCCTTCTGAGTAGCTGTGATTACAGGGGCCTGCCACCACGCCTGGCTAATTTTTTTGGTAGAGACGGGGTTTCACCATGTTGGCCAGGCTGGTCTTGAACTCCTGACCTCAGGGGATTCACCCACTTCTGCCTCCCAAAGTGCTAGGATTGCAGGCCTGACCCATCACGCCCGGCCTCATATTTTGATTTAATTTAACCCACAACCGTACAGAAGATATGTAGCTGAGTGAGTGATTCCAGCCTAGCTGGGTGATAAATACAGACATATCTAAATACAAGGCAGGATGTGAGAGAGTCAGAGTGGTGTAGGCCTTAGAGGAGGGAGGAGTCCCATCTGACTTAGTAAACTCAAGAAAGATTTCTCGTAGGAGATGATACTGAGATAAGCCTTGGAAAAGGGCTGGATGATAGAAAATTCAGGCAGGGGATAGCGGGGCAATGGCATGGAGGTGTGAAAGTACAGGCTGTGCATCTGGGGAATAAGACAAAGCGTGGTCCTTACCTGAAAGTGCAGGACTAGAGCAGAGATGCATACCTGGAGCTTTAACAGAATAGTAAGAGAATGAAGAAAAGCTAAGTGATTTGGACCAAAAGAGAACAGAGTTCTTTAAACTGCAAGAGAGAGGTAGGGGGTGTAAAGTCTGACAGCCCCATGAATGGCATGGTAACCTCTGCGACCTGCATGTACACCCCAGATGAGTTCCTGGAAGAAATGATCAACTCCTGTGGTGCCTAATTAATGTGAGATATTCTTATATTGTTTCTTATTCCAGCCTCAATTGACAAGACTGTTGGACTTTGTTATGACCTTGGCCAACCTCATGACTCCACACCCTACAACCCCTCCCAGCTTGCAAACCTATGGCCCCCCTCCCAGCTTGCAAACCTACAACCCCCTCCCAGCTTGCAAACCTTTGACCACCTCCCAGCTTGCAGAAAATTGCCCTAAACTGTAACTTCTGTAACTTTCTACTGCCTTCCCCACAACCTATAAAACCAACTCCTATCCCTTCCCCCTCTGCTGACTCTCTTTTTGGACTTAGCCTGCCCGCACCCAAGTGAATAAACAGCCTTGTTGCTCACACAAAGCCTGTTTTGGGGGGTGGGTTTCTTCATTCAGAGAGCTTTTTAACAGGAGGATCCCATTTTAAGGCAGTAACATGCTTTCTCTTCTGGTTCCCACTCTCCCTGTTTCTCCCTTGATGTCCATCTGGGTATAGCGGGAGGAGTGGGGATGTGCTGGGGAGAGGGGAAACTGAGTGGGCAGATTCAACTTGAGAAATCCCAAGAGAGACCCAGGCAATGCTTAGCTTCATTCAAAATAAGGTTATGCAGAAAGTTACTGCCTGAGGAGCCAGACCATTGTTCTGAGAAGGGATTTTTCAAATTGTTCTTCCTCTTTTCTTGGTATTTCAAGATGAATCCTAAAGCACCGAACTCGGGATTTCCAAAATACACAGCTCAGGACCAAAGCCAGTCACTGAGGGCTCAGGGCTCAACGAGGAAACGTGGAGAGAAAGAAGTCAAGGGAAAGCCCACCATGCTCTTTCTGTACCTGGGAATCTTTAAAAAGGAGAAAGAAGTGGACTGGCTGAGAATAGCCAAGCCATCAACATAGTTGATGGAAGACCTGGCTTTCCCATCTCTTGGTCCACAGAGGGACAGTGTTAGAGGCATGAATGCCATTCTTCAGGACTCTGAGAGGAAGCCACTTCATGCGTTGCCCCTAAGAACCCAGTCTGCAGCCCCAGAAAAGAGCTCTGTGTGGTCAGCCTGGGGGGCTTCTTCCCCCACAGGGCATAGATGCTGAGTTGAGAACCAATGGACCCACCAAGGGGCTTGCTGTTACGAGACACGCCTAAGGGCTGGACCTTCTGATGAACAGACTGGAGAGCCATTGTGGGATATGGGGAGAGCTCTGGGGTTCCAGCCCACCTGAGGCACTGCCTGGCCTGGAATAACGGGCCACACATTCAGTGCTGGAGGCCAGATGGTCCAGCATGATCCAGGCCGCCTCCCCAAAGGACAAAAGAACGTTTCCCCAAACACCAGCAGACAGCAGCTGGCACACATCCAGGTTCCTTCATGGGACCAAGGAACACACTTCCCTGCTGCCATGGCAGAGAAAGCCCCCTTGTCCCCAAACGCTTGCCTCTGCAGTGAGGGACAGAGCAAGCAGCAGCTCTGAGAGACACAGAGCACTTTTTCTAAAGAGCCAGCACTATCTGCAGGGCTTGAAACATCAGCTCATAGTTTAACTGGATTGGACATTTCGTGTATCCTCCCATCCCACTAAATAGTGGGTGAGGCTCAGAGGAGAGAGATCAGATTAGTTCTAAGCAAAATAATGATCGGTTTTCCCTTCGCATCTGACGTGCGGTTGGAGATATATTTGTACACCGGCACACTCTGAGTCCTGGGGGGCCAAGGGCCAGCCTGGGGAGGGCCCTGCTGAGGCAGCGGGGTGGGCTCTGCAGCTCTGCCTCCCGAGCAGGGCTCACTGCCGCAGAGTCCGGAGGGCTTGTGGTGAGGGGCCTGAGCTAGCCCTGGGGTCTATGTTTCACCATGGGTGGGTGGGGGCTGACCAGGATGGAGGAGAGATTCCAGGAGGAGGGCGGGAGGCTGTCCCCAGAGCCTGAGGCCTGCCCTAATGGTCGGGAAGGCACGTTCACCCAGGCCCAGAGGCCGGGTTTCCCTGGCAGGGAGGAGATCCCCTGGGACGCCCCTTCCAGGGGAAGCCGAGGTTCCCATCACCTAAGCCCTGAGGCTGAGAGCCAAGCAGCCTGGCCTTGTGCAAGGCGCTGCTGCCCCCTCCTGGGAGGCGCCCCGCAGGTCCTGTTTGCCTGGAGCAGCCTCGCCTCTCACCCTCACAGTGAATCCCCGGAGGTCTGACTCTGCCTTGGCGCCCCCTCCTCTGCATCTGCAAGTAAAATCACTCAGACACATCCCCTCTCTATGTTAAATCACTAGGCCCATCCCCTGTATCTGTAAAATCACTCAGGCCCATCCCCGCCCCCCCCCAATATCACTAGGCCCATCCCCCACTCTGTAAAATCACTAGGCCCATCCCCTCTCTCTATAAAATCACTAGGCTCATCCCCTCTCTGTGTAAAATCACTAGGCCCATCCCCTGTCTCTGTAAAATCACTCAGGCCCATCCCCGCCCCCCCCATATCACTAGGCCCATCCCCCACTCTGTAAAATCACTAGGCCCATCCCCTCTCTCTATAAAATCACTAGGCCCATCCCCTCTCTCTGTAAAATCACTAGGCCCATCCCCTCTCTGTGTAAAATCACTAGGCCCATCCCCTGTCTCTGTAAAATCACTCAGGCCCATCCCCGCTCCCAGTAATATCACTAGGCCCATCCCCCACTCTGTAAAATCACTAGGCCCATCCCCTCTCTCAATAAAATCACTCAGGCCCATCCCCTCTCTCTGTAAAATCACTAGGCCCATCCCCTCTCTCTGTAAAATCACTAGGCCCATCCCCACTCTCTATAAAATCACTAGGCTCATCCCCTCTCTGTGTAAAATCACTCAGGCCCTTCCCCTCTCTGTGTAAAATCACTAGTTCCATCCCCTCTCTGTGTAAAGTCACTCAGGCCCATCCCCTCCCTTGGGACTTCACCCCTCAACTCTTCTTGGGCCAGATCTGCAGTCTTTGTCCCTTACACAGCTGTGCTTGGTGACTAAGGGTTGCCTCTGTAGGCTCAGACAGGGTTGAAGGCCCTGCTTCCACTGGTGCTAGCCAGTTCCTTAACCTCGCCGAGGCTTAGGTGCTCACTGGTGAAATAAGTAGGACCTCATAGGTTGCCGCATCTTGGCACCAGGTGCCTGGCCATGTTGAGTCTCAGTAAATGGGAGCCATGATTCTTTTTCATTCTGGCCTCATTGAATTCTCTGCCCTCTGTCCCTGCAAGCTCAGGTTGGAGACTTTCCCCACCAATTTTCTGCTTATGCCTGCTGGCTGGGCAGCTGGGCTTTCCCGCACCGCAGTGGGTGATTTTCCACACTCTGGGCACGTAGCAAAGACCTGGGGCCAGCTGGAGTTCCTGCCATGGACATCAAGCCTGCATTTGCCTTCCTGGGTCTCTTGCCTTCCATTCCCTTCCATCTTACTTTCCTTCACTTTTCAACTCCTTATTAGCTCCGGCTACTGCGGAACTCTCTCCCACCTTCACACAAGCTTTCTTCCTGATCCCAAGTTCTAATTACTTCCCCCCACCCCTGCCCCTGCCCCCAACCAGACTCTGCCTTCCAGCCCCATCATAACCTCCAGCCGGCAGGGGCCAAAGTCCCTGATGACTGCTTTACCCCTCAGCCCAATGTCTATGTAGTTGATTTTTTTGGATGGTTTTACAGCATTTAGTGTTTTGTTTTGTTTTGTTTTTTAAGACAGGGTCTCTCTCTGTTACCCAGGCTGGAGACTAGTGGTGCGATCTTGGCTCACTGCAACCTCCATCTCCCTCCAAGTCTCTAGCCATCCTCCCACCTCAACCTCCTGAGTAGCTGGGAGTACAGTGGAGCACCACCACACCCAGCTATTTGTTTGTTTGTTTTTGTTTCTGTGGAGATGGGGATTCACCATGTTGCCCAGGCTGGTCCCAAAATCCTGAGCTCCAGTGATCCTCCTGCCTCTGCCTTCCAAAGGGCTGGGATTACAGGTGTGAGCCACAGGTCTCCAGTTAGTGGAATTAACACTTCTTTGATTTCTCTCTCCTTTGAACTTCCTGGGGGCACTCCCAAGTCTCTTCTTAGGTTGTTTCAGCCTGTCTTCCTCTGGTTTCATGCTGGCTCCCTCTTGGTCCTCTTTTCTTTTCATTCTCCGCACTCGCCTTACCCTGTGATCTCATCCACCCCCCGTGCTCTCCAGTCCATCTCCAGCTCAGATCCTCACTCCCTTGGTATCTGCCAGTACAGGTGAGCACCTGCCATCTCCATGTGGATGGCCCAGAGACACCGCCAAATCCATAGGTCCAAAACTGGACTCATTGTCTTTCTCCCCAAATTGTTTCTGCTACAGAAATTTGAGAGACATTTCTACCTCCTTCTCTTTTTTTTTTTTGAGGCAGAGTCTCAATCTGTCGCCCAGACTAGAGTGCAGTGGCATGATCTGGGCTCACTACAACTTCTGCCTCCTGGGTTCAAAGGATTCTCCTGCCTCAGCCTCCCGAGTAGCTGGGACTACAAGCACCTGCCACCACACCCAGATAATTTCTGTATTTTTAGTAGAGACGGGGTTTCACCATGTTGGCCAGGTTACTCTCAAACTGACCTTGTTCAAGACCTTGTGATCTGCCCGCCTCGGCCTCCTAAAGTGCTGGGGTTACAGGTGTGAACCACCAACCCCGGCTCTACCTCCTCTCTCTCTCATCCGCCTATCTCCCCATCCAACTGGTTTCAGCATTCTCTTGATTTCATCTTATTGCTTAGAACCTGTCTTTCACTGCCAGAGGCCTGGCAACCATAGTAACAGCAATGATTTAGTGAGCCCTTACGTGTACTGTTCTAAGCACTGTGCACACATGGCCTCATTTAATTCTTTTAGAAATGCCATGGAAATAGGAAGGAACGGGGGCTTTGAGAAGTTAAGTCATTTGTTCCATCCAGGTCATATGGCTGATGAGTGACAAAGCTCAGATAGGCCCCTAGCTCTTGCTGACCACACAGCCCTTGGTGTTCAGCACCATTATGCAGCATTATTTCAGGATGTCATTCCTGGCATAAATTGTCGCATCAGCTCTGATCCTAGTTTTCCTGTCTTCAGTCTTTCCCTCTCATCAGTATAGCTATGCATGAGATAGGTATGTTTGTTGTTTCCTAAAGCTGAAATCCAATACTGAAATTCTCCTTGAACTACATCAGCTGCTCTCTGCAGCTCTTTAAATAAAACCTGTCCTCTGGAGTCTCTAAAGTGCCTACTACTCTTTACCTGACCTGTTTCCTAATTATCTTTCATGATCTGCAGGAAATTGTCCCTGGATCCCCAAGATGGAGTCAGGTGATTTATCAGTTAGGACTAGATTCAGTTACACGTAACAGCAATCCCAATGAATGTGGGCTTAAAAGAGATCGTTAATCCATTCTTACTGTGATTGGAATAGGCCAGTCCGGGTTGGTATGGTGGCTACATCTTATCACCAATGACCCAGGGTCCTTTCGTCTTTCTGCTCCACCGTTTCTAGCATTGGCTTCTATCTTTAATGTCCCCTCATGGCTGCAAGATGATTGCTGCAGCTGTATCACAGTGACATTCCTAGCACAGGAAGGAGCGGGGTGAAGGCAAAATGTGTGCCTTTCCGTCTCGGCTTGGCTGCTTTCATAAGCTTTCCCAGAAGTTCCACAGTGACTTCTGTTTACGTGTCTTTGCTCTCTCACAAGAGAAACTGTGCTGAGCATGCTGAGTTCTAGGATCCAATCAAGAATACAATATTGCATTTAGATAGTTCTCATTTTTAGTTATATATGCTTTCACTAGCTCTTAATATGATGATTTTGTAATATCACTTTCTATAGAGAGTATAGTAAGGTAATTCAAGCTTCTTTCTAACATGGCAGATCGAAATTCATTTTTAAGTTATCGAAAGTTTAAATTTTTTTTTCAGCTTAGGCCAGGCGAAGTGGCTCATGCCTGTAATCCCAGCACTTTGGGAGGCCAGGGCAAGGGGATCATGAGGTCAACACATTGAGACCATCCTAGCCAACATGGTGAAACCTCATCTCTACTAAAAATACAAAAATTAGCTAGGTGTGGTGGTGTGCACCTGTAGTCCCAGCTACTTGGGAGGCTGAGGCAGGAGAATCACTTGAACCCGGGAGGCGAAGGTTGCAGTGAGCTGAGATCATGCCACTGCACTCCAGCCAGGGCAACAGAGCAAGATTCTGTCTCAAAAACATAACAAAACAAATTTCAGCTTTACAACTCACTTTTAGTACTGGCATATAAGAGTTTAGAATTGTCGTTGACTTTGGGAAGACCTTTATGAATTTCTTTCACATATGAGCTACAAATTTGTGGTGTGTTTATAATTGTATGCACCACATTCTCAAATATACTTCTGATGGAAAAAAATCTTTCATTTCACTTGTCACTGAATATGAATGAGTCCTCCACTTACGGTTTTACATATCTGGTAAGTGAAAGAGTTTTCTACAGACTATCTCGTGATTCCAGACATCTTAAACCTTGTTTCTTCACTATCCACATATTTTTGGTGCCAGACATTGAAGAATTACTTGCATCTCCATCCAATCTCTGGTGCTGCGTACCAGGCAAGTCAGCTTATGGATAGTGGGAGTATTTCCGGAAGCCATTCCAACATCTGTACACCCAACAATAACTTAATAACTGAGCTATACATGAAAAAGACCACAGATCACCTAATGTCGCTCATGAAATCCAGAGTAAATGTAGACCATCTCATCCTCTCACTAGTCAGATCTCCAAAGTACTCATCGTCACTCCAATGGCACCAGTATGAGAAGTTGGGAAAAGTCTAGTTGATTAATAAAAAAGTATTATTTTTATGGATTTTTTCATGTTTATTTGTCAACATTCTAAACTTTATAATTTATAGTGATTTTGTCTCATTGTCAATATTTTCATTCTTAATTTTATATTTGTCGTTTGCATTATTTTTCCTAAAGAGGATCCAAAATGGCATTAGCTTCAGCGCCCAAGGAAAATGGATCCAGGCCAGGTAAAGTAGTTCACGCCTGTAATCCCAGCACTTCGGAGGCCAAGGCAGCAGGATTGCTAGAGCACAGGAGTTTGAGACCAGCTTGGGCAACACAGGGAGGCTTTGTCTCTGCAAAAAAAAAATTTAAAAACTAGCCAGGCATGCTGGTGGGGGGCTGTGGTTCCAGCTACTCAGGAGGCTGAGGTGGGAGGATTGCTTGAGCCAGGAAGGTGGAAGCTACAGTGAGCAGTGGTTGTGTCACTGCACTTCAGCCTGGGCAACAGAGTGAGACCCTGTCTCTAAATAAATAAACAGTCCTAAAAATGGGTCCACTCTTGACCAAGAGTTTACACCTCACAGACATCAGTGAAGAGCTACTAAAAAAGGGTCTTCAGAAAGAAGTTGATCCTCAAAAGAAGACAGGGGATTCAATAAACAATGAAATAAACATTAATTGAATAACAATCAAAAGAATTCCTCATTGTCCTGGCTATGCCGCATAGTGTGGCCTTCTAGATCCTATGCTGGCCTCTGCTCACTGCCAGCTTTCACCATCACCATCCCCACTGGCCACCTGCTAGCAAGCAGCCCAGGAATACTTGCAAGATGAACAAATAGCTGAGAGTTGAACCCAAACTTTTTGCTTTCCAGCCCTGTTGTTTCAACGAGCGCTGCTAAGTATTCCTATCTGCCCACTTCCCTGCCTCGGCGGGCAGAGAGAAATAAGGATGGTAGTCTTTTTCTGACAACCGGTCCTTTCCTCATGTCCCTGAGTAGCTGGGAACACTTTGGGAAGACGTTTATGAATTTCATAGGATCTAGAAGGCCATACTATGTGGCATAGCCAGGACAATGAGGAATTCTTTAAAATTTTTTTGCAGAGACGAGGCCTCCCTCTGTTGCCCAGGCTGGTCTCAAACTTCTGTGCTCTAGCAATCCCCCTGCCTTGGCCTCCGAAGTGCTGGGATTACAGGCATGAACCACTGTACCTGGCCTGGATCCACTTTCCTTGGGCCCTGAAGCTAATGCCATTTTGGATCCTTTTTAGGAAAAATAATACAAACTCTGAATATAAAATTAAGAATGAAAATATTGACAATAAGAAAAAATCACTACAAATTATAAAGTTGAAAATGCTGACAAATAAAACAAACATGAAAAATTCCAGAAAAAAATAATACTTTTTAAAATTAGACTTTTCCCAACTTCTCATACTGTTGCCATTGAAGTGATGATGGGCATTTTGAGATTTTTCTAATGAGAAAGGGATGTGGTCTGCATTTACTTTGGATTTCGTGAGATACCTCAGGGGATCTGGGGTGTAGAAGATGCTATAGACACGGCTGGCACCCTTCCCAAATCCCCTCAGCCTACCTGGGAGTGGGCCCTGGAAAGTTACACATCTCTCCCTGCCTGAAGACGTTCCCTGACTGGCAGTGTACTTGGAAGTGCCCAGACATCAAGATGCCAACAGTAACCCTCAAAAGCAAGAGCCAGCTTCCTTGTCCCTCAGTGGGACAATCAGGGTCATATTCCACTGTCCTTCCTTCTCTTAGAGGGTTCCCAACGGATTGAGGTCCAGTCGCCCAGGGTCACCTCCCCATAGATTGCTTCCTGGGCTCGCTGCTGGACTAAACTGCACTCAAACTCTCATCTCAGGGTCTGCTGAGACACATGGCCGTATTCCCATCACCACCTGTGCTGACACAGCAGTATAGGTGTGGAAGGTGCAAAATCAGACCAATTTTTCTTTGACCCAGGATACAATTCTGGAAGACAGTGGTTTGGGGGGGGGGGGGCGGAGGGGGGGAGATATTCCTGAAATATGTAAATTTCAGAATAAATCTTTCTTCC
Organism: Saguinus oedipus; assembly: GCA_031835075.1. NCBI lineage: Eukaryota > Metazoa > Chordata > Mammalia > Primates > Cebidae > Saguinus > Saguinus oedipus. Next base: position 53,383,479 of record CM063171.1, on the reverse strand, counting down.
CAAAGTTTCAGATGTTTCAGCCTACATGCTGGAACACTAAAAGAGGAGAGTCTTAAAGGCAGAAGAGTTGAGAGGCAAATTCAGAGGGAAAAAAAAGCATTGAAATATGCCATCTGGGCTACCAGACGTTGCGCTGGAGTGACTAAAGTAGGAAAGTGCTTCTCCAGCCAATGCATTGGTCAGTGTCTTCTATTTCACATGAGCAGTAAGCAAGGGAGGCTGTCAGAGACTCTTAGGCTGAGACCAGCTTTCAGGGAGCTTAGGAAACCTGCTTCTGGTGCCTACATAGATCCTGAGTATTTGAAAACAGCTGGGACCACTTCGGGCTGTTCCTGTCCTCTGACTCATCAATGCAGAGGCAGGGTTACTGCAAAGAAGTCTCATCTCCAAGAAGGGAGACCAGAGTGGTCTTCATCACTGCCTGGCTTGCATCCTGCCTATCTTGGGGGGAAAGACTACTGCTCAACCTCTCCCCAGACCCCTCCCAAGGCCCTGGACACTGGGTCAACTGGCTGGTAGCAAAGCATTCCTGCAGGAGACGCCAGCCTTAGGTGTAGGAGCTTAGCCAGGTCCTTGGCAGCTTCCCAGATTGTAAATATCTCTGCATTTTATAGGAGGCTTCAGACTCCAAACCATGGCAATAAAAAGGAGAATCTTGAAAGCAGAACAGTTTATAGACAGATCCAGAGAGAGAGGAAGGGAGAGTCCACCTCTGGACTTGGTTGTCTGGTGAAAGGGAGGCAGACTCTGAAGAGGTTTCCAGAGAGGACCAAAGTATGCATTTGGTAAAGCCATCAGGGAGAGGCAGTGCCGGGATCAGCATGATGGCTGTCCTTGTGTACTGTTTGGGGTTTTTTGTGTCTGTATGTTTGCAATCCCTGTCCCCACTACAACCCCAAGCTGGGGTCTGCTAAGTAAAAGAACCTGGCTTGCAATAGCATTCTTTAGCTTCACTTGAAGGTTTGAAAAACCCCTGGATAGGAAAATAACCTCAGGGAGCCAAGTCTTTCTGCACTTGGCGAAGCCTTAGACCTAAAATACACATATGAACACTTCACTTTGAAAGGCCTTGCAGTATTCATATCTGAGTCATCTGAAAACAAATAAAAAGAGACCTAAACAAACAAACCTAATTGTGCACAGAAACACAGCCAGGTTTCCAGCCTGGTTTTCCCTGTTTTTATTAGTCAAGAGCCAGTACATGAGGCTTTCATGGCATCCAAAACAAGCAAAAATATTTAAAACAAATTGCCAAGGCTGCTCCTCTTCCCTCCTTCCTTTATGATGCACTGCACAGGCCAAGTTCTTGACTTCTCCGCCTTGGCTTTCGAACCTCTTTCCTTTAGATAGACAGCTGCCTGCTTACCCGGCTGCCCAAGGGCGACAGCAACCCTGGGTGACGGTGACATCCATAAACATCAGCACTTACTGGACACCTCTATGAAATTTAAGCAGATGTGTTTGAGGTCTTGAAATGTTATTGCTTTTACCATTAATGAAGGCAGCTGGTTTGAGAACATAGCCTGCCGACCCAAGTTCACCTAGGACAGACCTGTTCATTGCCCTCTGCCAGCACCCTACCAGCTGCCTTTATTTTCTCCCTCTTATTTATTTCACCATTACAAAGGCGTTCCACTGCAACAGGCATCCTTTGCTGTGGCCAAACCACTTTCCTTTCTGGTAATATCATCCTCTTTTTTTTAAAGTCCATTTAGTTTGGTTAGAGTCTGCTTTACCCCACCCTGCTTCAGGAGTGAGTGACGAGGCCTGGCCAATCAGAGACGCCCATATTGGTATAGGGACGGACCATAAATCCAATTTGGGCTATTGAGATGCAAGCCTGGAACTTTAAAAAAAAAAAAAAGGCTTCTGGGAAAGAAGCACACATTCCTCTAGGGATGTGTCTAGCTGGCAGAATGTAAGTCTGGGGCTGCTCGTGGCCACGCTGAAGCAGAGCTGAGTGAGGGAGAGGGATAAGAACTCATATGACATCATCTGTGCACCTGGATCCAGCCATGACTGAAGATAGGTCTATCTTGGACTTTTCTATAACACAAATAAAACTCCCATTTTGCTTAAGCCACTTGTAGTTTAGTTGCTGTATCTTGCAACTGAAAGAGTCCACACACACACACACACACACACACACACACACCCCTTCAAATGACATGTGTACTTACCTTTTCTGGAATCTTCCAAGTGGACGACAACTTTTTTTTAACTTCTGGGGATGATCTTCTCAAAAGGATAATTTTTTTGTTGTTGTTGTTGAATTGCAATTTCAGTTAAATGTCCTGGAGAAGTCCAGAAGACCATCTACTTTAGTCCTAAACCCTGGGAGAAAACTTGCCTCTGTCCCTTGCAGTGTGGTAAAAGATGAATGAATTCTCTCACCTAGCTTGCTTCTGATACAAAGAACAAAATAATGTTGTCATGACTGAGGAATTTCTTTGCACTCAGTGGCTTGCTCTGATTCCAGGCATCCTATTGTGTGAGGCTAAGGGGATATCTGAGTGCCAAGATTACTCTAGATCTGAAGCATGTGAAAGGCAGCAACAATGCATCCCTGCCAAACTAAACCAAGGTAACAAATGACATACAGACATTTGGGGGTAACCATGGAAACTGTAGGGCCACTGGTTTTTCTTCCTTGTTTTGTGTGCTATGAATAGGTGAAGGCTTGGCCTGTTTTCTCCTCCAGTTAGCCAACTGGAAAAGGCTCTTATGGTAATGTTACCAGAAGAGGTCCCAATCTAGACACCAACAGAGGATTCTTGAAAAAGGATTTGGGCATTGGGCGCAGAGGCTCATGTCTGTAATCGCAGCACTTTGTGGGGTAATCGCAGCACTTGAGTCCACAAGTTTGAGACCGGCCTTACCAACAAGACGAAACCCCGTCTCTACTAAAAATACAAAAATTAGCTGGCCGTGGTGGCAGGCACCTGTAATCCCAGCTACTTGGGAGGCCTAGGCAGGGAGAGTTGCTTGAACCTGGGAGGCAGAGGTTGCAGTGATCTGAGATGGCCACACTGCTCTCCAGCCTGGGCAACAGAGTGAGATTCCATCTCAAAAAAAAAAAAGAAAGAAAGAAAGAAAGAAAAGAAAAGAAAAAGAATTGAGGGCAAGTCCATAGAGTAAAATAAAAGCATATTTATTAAGAAAGCAAATAGATAAATAATGGCTACTTCATAGGCAGAGCAGTGGTATGGGCTGCTCGATTGAGTATACTTTTGGTTACTTCTTGATTATATGCTAAACAAGGGGTGAATTATTCATGAGTTTTCTGGGAAAGGAGTGGGCAAGTCCTGGAACTGAGGGTTGCTCCCCTTTTTAGACCATACAGGGTAACTTCCTGATGTTGCCATGGCATTTGTAAACTGTCATGGCACTGGTGGGAGTGTCTTTTGCATGCTAATGTATTATAATTGGCATATAATAAGCAGTGAAGATGGCCAGAGGTCATTTTTGTCACTGCACTCCAGCCTGGGCAACAGATTGAGACCCTGTCTGGAACAAAAAAAAAAAAAATTTACTCCTTCCCGTTGCTCTTGCACAAAATTCAGCATGCTTGATTTTAGACGTGCTTGTATACGGAAGAAGACGGAGAAAATTTTTACTCAGAAATATCTTCTTGGGGAGAACACTGGAATAAACAATTTGATAAGTTGTTTCGGATGAGAGGCAAGAAATAAGATCTCTAAGTGCCTGGTTTAATAGCACAAGATGGTTCCAGCCCTGACTTCTAAGCAGGGTGGATCTAATTTTGTAAATTGGAGAAGAAATATTTTGATGCGGGGGAGCCAGGAGAGAGCTGCTTTGCTTTGCGTAACAGAGAGGAGAGGAGCATACTTCCTTTTTTGAAACAGAGTCTCACTCTGTTGCCCAGGCTGGAGTGCAGTCGTGCGATCTCAGCTCACTGCAACCTTCACCTCCCAGGTCCAAACAATTCTTCTGTCTCAGCCTCCTAAGTAGCTGAGACTATAGGCATGCGCCACCATGTCACTTGGCTAATTTTTTTTTGTATTTTTAGTAGAGATGGGGTTTCACCATGTTGGCCAGGCTGGTATCGAACTCTTGACCTCGTGATCCACCCACCTCGGCCTTCCAAAGTGCTGGGATTACAGGTGTGAGCCATGGGCCAGCAGAGGGGTATACTTCTGAAAGAGGTTCTGGGAAGAAGAGAGAGGGAACTAGTGAAGCTGGGACAATAATGAAACCCCTGGAGATGAGCACCTGAGGAAGAACTTGGAAGAAAAGAAACATCTGATGGGTTATTTGAGCTGATGGCTTGTTGATGTGATGTGTACCATCTTACCCTTTTTTTGTTTCCCCTGCGAAGCTGCCTATAAAGTCTATATTGCTTATAAGCACATTTGTCTGATGAGGAACTCTAAAGAGAAGGATTTCTGTGTGCAAGTTGAAACAGGCAAAAGCAGAGAAAACACATACAAATACAAATCTGAAGTTCAAGTTGACTTCTGGGTTCTATTTACCTGCATGCCCCTCCTCGTGGATGATAAAACTCCTGGGAGTAAGGGTCTATTTTCACTTGTTTCAAAATTCATTGCACCTGGTACAATGCCTGGCACAAAGCAGACAGCCAGCATCTCTATGGTGGATACATGAATGAACTAATTAATCTCTAGGAGGGATCAATGAATTAATGGCTTGACTTGCAGGGAAACATTTGCAGCAAACATGGCTCTGGCTAGCCTTGATAAATGAAGACCCAGAGAATTTCACCCCAAAATATGAGACCCTAGTATGATGACTATTTCAAATTCAAGGCCATTGGAGACCCGCAGATGCTGGAAGAGGCTTTTCCCTTAGCTCATGAAGATTTGACCCACCAAGTGGAGCAACTGCCTCCCGTCCCTGAAATCTCACTATTTGTTACAGAAATGAAGACTGAGGAATGTCACCAAGACTGGACAGATCTTTTTGTAAGATAATATCTGTCTCTCAGGTTTGCTCAGATTCCAGAGAAAATAATGTACAATTTAATTTTAGTCTCGTTGCTCCATTCATCCTCCCTAATAATCATTTACTCCTCCTCAAAAGAATTACCAACATTTCCCATCTCCCTACTTCCCTATGGATAAAGTTATATGAGCATCTGGACCCTACTGAGTTACTGAGTAATATTCTCCTGCAATTTCCCCATGCTATGTATGTTAAAATAAATTTTGTATGTCCTTTCTCCTATTAATCTGCCTATTTTGTCAGTTGATTTTCAGCAGACCTCAAGAGGGTGAAAGGGAAGTTTCCCCTTGGCCACTACGCTAGCTTTGGCCAATGGGATTTAGCAAACAGGCTTGAAAAGCATCTTGATGCTTACTCCCTCAGAACCTGGCAACCACCACATGAACAAGCCTGAGATGGCCTGCCTGATAATGAGAATCACAGACACCAGCAAGTGACCTGTGCCACCTCAGCTGGTGTCAAGCCAACTACCAGACATCTTCAGGAGGCCCCCCAGACCATCTAGCTCCAGCTGAGTCCATCCAGAATGGAAATGCTCAGCCATCCCACAGAACTGTGCAAAAGGATAAATGTTTGTGCTTTTAGCCACTGATATGGTTTGGCTCTGTCCCCACCCAAATCTCATTTTGAATTCCAGACACTTGGTGGAAGGTAACTGAATCATGGGGGCAGGTCTTTCCTGTGCTGTTCTCATGATAGCAGATAAGTCTCATGAAATCTGATGGCTATGATAAGGGGGAGTTTTCCTGCACAATCTCTCTTTGCCTGCTGCCATCCATGTAAGATGTGACGTGCTCCTCCTTGTCTTCCGTGATGATTGTGAGGCTTCCCCAGCCACCTGGAAGTGTAAGTCCAATTAAATCTCTTTCTGTTGTAAATTGCCCCAGTCTTGGGTATGTTTTTATCAGCAGCACAAAAATGGACTAATACAGCCACTAAATTTTGGGGTGATTTGTTATCCAGTAGAAACTGACTATACCATGATCCCATTTTATTGGTTAGGAAACTAAGGCTTAGAGAGGTGGAGACAATTGCCTCGAGTCGTGACCATTTAAATGGTAGGTCTGTCTCACACCAGCCTCTGGTCCCTTACTATTGTAGCCCTGTGCCCTCTCTTCTTAGAAAGAGCTAGTTTCAAGATCAAGACAAGAGGCTGTTCACTTGCACTGAGGGACCTATGATTAGAACAGGCCGGACAGCAGTGCAATCTGGAGACTACAGTACTGGGTAGGAACCTAAAATTCCTGACTCCAAGTGGCTCTTAAACCTGGCTGCACATAAGCAGCATTGGGTTTTTAAAAGAAAACCCCAATGGCCAGGTCACACTCCAAACCAAATAAATCAGAATCTCTGAGGGTTAGACTCAGTATTTTTAAAACTCTCATGCTAATTCTAACAAGCAGCCAAACTTCAGAATTAGTGTCTTAAAAACTTCTAAATAAGAGTGTTGGTTGGGGTTGGAGAAACTGGAGCTAATAAACTAGAAACGTCCCCTACAGGATAGACACAGTGGCTGTCTCCAAGGATGTGAGGGAGGGGCCTTCCAAGGAAGAGGAACCAAGAATAACAGCATCATTGATTCAATGAATATACATTATGTGCTCAGCTCCGCATTATTATTTCCTGCCCTCAAGGATAGCAGAAGTGACAATTATGTAGATGCAGAATCGCAATCACACCGTGACTAATATTATGGTTATATTTTCCAGGTAACAGTAGCAGCATAGAAAAGGCAGAGATTGCTCTTTCTAGCTGGGGTCTAGAAAAGGAGGCACTTTTTTTTTTACCTGCTGGGCACTGATGGTTTTGGAGGAATGAGGAGAACTCTATTCATTCATAGTGCTGCCCATGAAGGGACCAGGCACTCCAGGTATCCTACCTAGTCAGCTCAGCCTACTATAACAGAGTACCATAGACTGTGCAGCTTAAACAGCAAGCATTAGTTTCTCGCAACTCTGGAGGATGGGAAGTCCAAGATCAAGGTGCCGGCTGATTCCATTTTCTGGTACTGTCTTTCTGGCTTGCGGACGGCCACCTTCTTGCTGTGTCCTCACATGTCAGAGAGAGAATGTCTCCTTCTTTTCTTTTAAGGGCACTAATTTCAGAACAGGGGTTTTACTCTCATGACTTCATCTAAACCTAATTGCTTCCCAAAGATCCCACCTTTTAACACCACCACAGTCATTGGGGATTAGAGCTTCAACATATGAGTTTGGGGGATGCACAGACGTTCATCCAATAGCACCCGCAGGCAGGTTGTTGCCTGGCATTGGAGAGTGAAGCAGAGAGTCTGGTCAACAGGAAGCTGGGAGGTTGCAGAGGAGAATCTAACACTGAGAAGAGGAGTGCGAAGTGTATGCGGGGGCGGGAAACAACCCCTACAGCCCCTGTGTATCTTTCAAGGTACCTGAGTTTAGGGAGTTGGGCCTGCTGGTGGGGGCTAAGTGCAGCTGTGAGGGCAGGGAGTCAGCTTCTCTTTTTAATGAGTGCTATTTGGACCTCTGTACAAGAATTGTAAGTCCCGACCTCACAGCAGTAGCTGCTGAGCCTTGTAGCACTTTCTTTTTCCAAGTGCAGTTGTGGAAGTTTCAACCTCGACTGTAGGCTTCCTAGAAGGGCAGAATCTGGGGTCCATCCAACATTACTCAATCAGAATCTGCACTTTAACAAGAACCCCAGATAAATCTAGGCACAGGAAAGTTTGAGAAGCACGCTCGTGTACCCTCTATCCACCCCAGTAGGATGACTATATATCCAGTCAGTACATGCTCTAGAACCCAGAGTGCCCCCTGTGTACTGAGCCAAGCCAGTCCTGGTTTGGCGGGTAGCAGCCAGCAGAAATTGTCAGCCAGGCCACAGCAGGGGTGTGCTAGAGGATACAAAAATATATGGAGCAGGTCTGAAGGTCAAGGACAGGGAGCCTGCAGCAGGAGTTCCCTTGAGGTCAAGGGTGCTTTGAGGTAGTCAAGAATGGAGTTCCTCATGCCTGCTCTGTTCCGCCCTTGAACCCTTTTATAAATGATCTTTGCAGGCCATGCATGTTGGCAACACTGCTAGCCAAAGCTCTGCCACCTGCCACCTTTTCTTCCCTTCATTTGTGAGAGGCAAAGATTTATGGATTCAAAGGGGGCTGTGGCTACCAGAACTTTGATATTCTGGGTTTCAAGTGGTCAAAGAGTCCCACAAGGCTCACGTTGACCCACACACAAGCCCCTGGGCACCTCGGGGAAGGGCAGATGGGTCCCTTGTGCATGCTGGTCATCCCATCGGCTAATGACTTCCCTCCTTCCTAATGGTTTTCTCTTTGCCTCTTTGCCTCAAAATCCACAGCAAGTCGCATTCCTGACTGGAGATGTCAGGGGGACCTCATGTGAACTGCCAGCACTGAATCGTTTCTGAGGTTGGAAGAAATAGTTGGGAGGCTGCCCTCACCTTCCAGCTTGGAACTGGGCTGAGTGCAGTTCTATGGCTCACTCCGTAGGCCACTCGCTTGGCTGGGACACGGCGTTGGCAGGCCTCGCTCCTGGCAGGCTGGACTCATGAGAACCCTGGTATTTCGGAGCGTGTGTCAGGGCATGTGGAGGGATAATGCAGTGTGGTCACAGGGCAAGCCAAGACCAGGGAGATGGCCCTGCATGATGACAGGGGAAGTGGACCCAACGGGGTTGGGAGTCAGAATTTCTGAACCCTGAAATCATCCCTGTGAGACGTTGAGGAGTGCCAATTCTGAGGATAATGAGGGAGGCTGTGGGGTCTATGCTGACACCCACTACCACCTACAAAGCCAGCAACAAGCATCTGGCTCAGTGATATGAGCTGATTGGTGATTCAGCCAACATCTTCTCCTCCAGGAAGGTTTCTTGGGTTACCCCATTAGCTTCTCTGCTGGTAGCCATCACTAAGACCCCCCACCCCAGGAAGGGATGATCTCTGCTAAGTTATTTCTGCCACTAAATTCTTCCCACAAGAGCCTGTCAAAAATTATGGAAACTGAAGCTAAAACCCCAGAGGGCTTTTTACCTACTGCTTGAGCTGAGAGTTCCCACCTCCCTGGCAGAATTCCATGTGAAACAGAACCATTGAACCCCTGCCCCCAAAATGGTACCAGAGGTCATGAACCTTCCCCAGAATGACACTTTCCCAGCTTCTTGTCCCCTCATAGTACAGATCCAAGTGCCCTTTGGTCCCTAAGAGAGAAGGAAAGCTTCTCTCTGCCCAGACTAAGACCCTGTTCTTTTCTTGACCCACAGGAGTATTCACAGACTGTAGGGAGACACCCATTCAACAAGTGATTCACTGACCCATTGATCCACTGATCCACTGATCTATTGCTTACATGCAAAGCCCCATTCCACCTGCTGGGCTTGTCCCCTTGCCACATTAAGACACAGCTAGTGTATTTCCAAAGCCTGGGTTTGCTGGTCTTAAATGACACCATATGGTGGTCACGCCATCCTGGCCCAGGCTAGGTCATGGCTGTCCCCTCAATCTCCTGTGAGCAAAGAAAGGACAAGGGGACATGCACTTCCAAGAAACAAACAATGGTTTCCGGTTGTAATGCTTCACAAATACAGATTGAGGAAGAAAAATGCTCTCTAATTCAGCAAGGAAACAGTGCTGGGAGCATTCCCAAATTGCATAATAAATAGAGCACTTAACTTCTCAGTCTGCATTTCAGCTGCCATGCTCTTGGATTCCTCCTCCCTAGTGGTGGGTAAACACTTGTATTAGGACTAAGAGGTCTTCCCAAGTGCTTCCTCTCAAAAGCAATGGAGAGTGCCTCACCGACGTAGAATGGATCGAAAACTTCTACAAGCTGGCAGATTTTCCAACTTCAATAATTTAACATCTACTAGTACTTGTTACAAATATGTATTCTGTGCCAGGCATGGAACTGAGTGCTTTACATATGGGATCTTGTTGAATTCTCACAGTAATCCTGTGAAGTGGCTTCTATTGTTTCTTCTATTTAACAGATGAGGAAGCGAAGGTTCAGAGAGGTTATATTGTCCAAAGTCCCGCAGTGAGTAACCCATAGGAGTGACCCCCAGGATTCAAACCCTTAGACTAAAGCCCATGCTCTTACTCATCACACTATATGACCTCCAAAATGGAGCCCCATCGCCAAGTGCAGGACAACCACACACCCTGGGATTTCCAAGTCCCTACACATTTAAAATATCCTGTGGGTTTTTTTCTCATAGAAATACTTGAGCTTGTCAGATGAGCATCTTGATTTGGGACTTGACAATATACTCACTCAAACTGTTTTCCAAACTCGCTTCAGCAACGCCTTACATCATGAGGCTTTTAAAAATCCAGATCCAAGCATCTTACCCCAAACCTATTAAAACTCAGACTCTCCAGGGGAGGATCCAGGGAATCCACATTCCTAAAACAAATTCCCAGGTTGATGCCTGTGATGCCTATGATATACAATGTATGAGCAACTGTCTCTCTGCCTGATGCTGAGATGGAGTGAGGGGAATAAAACATGCTTAATAAATGGTCCTTAGGCCAGGTGCAGTGGCTCAAACATGTAATCCTAGCACTTTGGGAGGCCGACGCGGGCAGATCACCTGAGGTCAGGTGTTTGAGACCAGCCTAACATGGTGAAACCGCATCTCTACTAAAAATATAAAAATTAGCCTGGCATAATGGAGGGCACCTGCGCTTTAACGCAGGAGGCAGAGGTTGTAGTGAGCCAAGATCATGCCACTGCACTCCAGCCTGGGTGACAGAGCAAGACTCTATCTCAAAAAATAAATAAATAAATAATAAAAAAATTTAAAAAAAACAAATGATCCTTAAATTCAATAAATACTCATTTCAGTAAAGGGGCAAGATAGATTCAAATACCAAAGTGTGCAACAACTAAATAACAAGCTGTACGGTCCTAACTATGGAGCAATTCAGAAAGGGGGTTAATCATGAACTAGAAAAAGCAGAGAAGGCTGCACGGAAGAGGAGGGACTTGAAGTTGGCTTTTAAGATTTGGAGGTGGAAGGAAGAAGAAAGAAGGGTATTCCAGACAGGAAGAGCATGAAGAGCAAAAGTTTTGAGGGGAGAAAGAGCTTAATTTTTTATGAAGCAGGGAGAGGGTCAGCCCACCAATCTGGGGGATGGAGAGAGAATATGCAGGAAGGAAGTTAGCCTAAGCAGGGCAGTTCTGGCCCGAGGTTGGTTTAGATGTGGGTAGCACTAGGGAGCCATTGTGGATTCTAGAGCAACTACTCATAGGCTAAATGGGTGATTAAGTTAAGGTAGAGCCTGAGATGGTGACAGGAGAATTAGCCAGATCCCTGCTCTCCAGCTCGTTGAACACAGATAAGAAACTGCACCAGAGAACACCCAGTGGCATCCTAAATCTGGGAATCCACTGAGGAATTAGAGGGATCCTTTCCCGGCAGAGCGCCTGATTCTACAAAGGCTACTTCAAGTGAGGTGTTGGGCTGAGAAGTAGCAGAGAATGGAGTTGTGAGGTTGTGCAGACCTGTTTCCTCAATGGAGCAGTGAGTGAGTGAAGGAGACAGTGTACACACACGTACACACACACACACACACACACACACCCCAAACGGGGAGGCTTAAAGTCAGAGAGCAGTGGAAATCCTGCATAAGCTATCTTAAGTAATTTGATGTGCCTCTAAATTATTTTGGCACCAAAGCATGATAGTCCATATGGAGAGAAAAACGTGTGCAGAAAGAAAGGCTGAAAAACAAATTTTTACAAAACAAAGAAACAAGGGCTGATACAGAAAGAAACCAAGAGTCTGGCCTGATGGCCCTGACATATAGCAGAGTTTAGTCAAATATTTCTGTAAATAAGTGAGACATTCTGAGGAACCAGGTCTACTGGGTTGCAATAATTTTCTGTGCCGAATAAGTGGTCCTAATGATAAGAGAGAGAATTGATCAAGACTCTTGGTTTGAGGGAACTCAAATTCAGAGCATTTCAAGACAAAGGGAAAAGCACTGACTCAAGCGTAGTCCGGCTTCAGGCACAGCTAAAACCAGGGCACTCTTGTGATATAATCAGGGTATTCTCTGCCCAACTCTCAGCTTGGCTTTCCTTGATGTGGCCTCACTTCTTGACACTATTCCCATGTTGCAGAAAACCTGATGCTCATTGGCTCCAGCCATGATCCTTCAGAAGGAGAGAAAGCCTCCCCCCGCCGCCAAAGAGCCCATTTTGTTCCTTTGCCCACTCTTGGACCCATCATTGTGTCCAGGTGAGTGGGGTTGGCCAGCCTGAGTTTCATGGCTCCTCAGGTGGTGGAAAGGCAGTTCCCCTTGATTGACAGCCCATCAGATTTCCAAAGTGTCGGGAGGAAGGAAAGTCTCCAAGAGGAGAAAAATATGGCACAGAAAAGAGAATTAGATATTGGTGATGGTGCTACAGGAATTCAGTATACAGGGAGATGTCCTCTGAGGTGAATAGTCATGGAAGGCTTCCCCAGGGAAGTGTGATATGAGCTCAGCCTCAAAGGGCAAAAAGAACTTGGACCTTGGAAGGAGACAATGTGGTGTTACAGCAGAAGGCATGGCTTGGGCAAAGACACAGAAGAGGTCCTTGCTCCTAAAAGATTTCCACCAATCTCTGGCTATATTCAAATGTCAATTTCCTCTCATTATCATTTTTTGTGCTTAACCAGTGGTGGTATTAATGCTAAAGAGGGCAGCATTGGGGGTTCTGTCTGTACTTAAAAGACAAGATCAGTTGGGCATGAAGGCTAAGGTGGGAGGATCACTTGAGGCCAGGAGTTTGAGACCAGCCTGGGCAACATTCACTATGTTGACCCCATCTCTACAAGTACATATATATGTGTGTATATATACACACATATATTAATACACAATACACACACACACACACACACACACACACACACACACACATTTAAATTAGCTGGGCATGGAGGCTCTCACCTAGTCCCAGCTACTTAGGAGGCTGAGGTGGGAAGATCTCTTGAGCCCAGGAGCTGGAGACTACAATGAGCTATGATCATGCCGCTGCAGTCTAGCTTGGGTGACAGAGCAAGAGCCTGTTTCAGAAAAAGAAAAAAGATAGGATCACTAACTTCTCTTAGGGCATGAAATGAAAGGGAATCAGTCCCATAAAATGCTGAGCAAAATGAGAGGCTGTCCTCACCCAACACATAGGAGACCCCACACTCCTGGAAACCACTAACCTTGTTGGATGCAGCCAAGTTCAATGTGTGCACTTCCCTTCAAGGTTCCTGCATCATTGCCTTGGATGGCACTCACATTTGTCCTCTAAGTGATCCCATCAATCTCAGCTACTTCCCTCATTTTCCACTCACTCAGCTGGGGCTTGGTGAAGAGTCTCTGTCCCCAGCTGTGAAGGTTCTGGGTGGTCTTGCAAAAGGAGAGGCTGATCCAGGCTTGTTGGTCCTGGCTCACATACACTCGCTCGTTCACTGATTATTTATTGATACTTTATCTCGTGTAAAGCACAGTGCTAAGCCTAGGTGCTGAAGAGACAATTCAACATTGTCTTTTTTCTTAATGAGCTGTTTACTGGGGAGACAGACATGTAGTAGACAAAAAAACACATTTGCTACTGAAGATCCCCACCTATTTGGAAATAATTGTTCCTTCCTCGCCTCATTTATCTATTTTACCAAAGACTGTTAATCACAGATCCCATCTCTCCCTGCACCACAATCATTGTCTCAGGCACAGGCAAATGAAGCAATGCAATTAAAAACAAAAACAAAATAAAACAAAAAGACTTTATTGGGATTTTTCTAGTTTTAATACTTTTCTTGTTTTTCATGATTGGCAGATGTGACACATAATGCTATGATGAGATTTTTTTCAATTAAAATTCTGAATTTAGAGTATATAAAAACATAACCATTTTTAAAATGTTGATTCTGCATCCAGCAATTTTGTTTAACTCACATATTCATTTGAATAATTTAACAGTAGATATTCTTGGGGTTTGGGAGAAGGAATTTCTATGCAGGTAATTATATTGCTTGCCTGCATATAAAAAGCCTCACCTCTTCTCTTCCAATCATTATACTGCTTATTTATTTTCCAGCTTTGCCTTAGGAACTCCTGTACTGAATAATTGGTTGAGAGTGGGCATCCTTGTCTTGTTTCTGATTTTAATGGAAATGATTTACAGGTTGTACAATTAATATGATGCAGTCATAAAAAAAGAACATCTTCAAGATATATTAATTGAAATTTGTACATATTTCTTATAACCTTTTTATACCAATGGTAGCATATTATACACTTTGTTTTGCACCTTACTAAGCCTATACACATATGCTTGCATATGGTTTGAATATCTGTGGATGAATACAAAAGAAATTGGAAACACAAGCAACTTCCAGGGAAGGGAACTGTGTAGGTGGAGTGTGTGTGTGTGTGTGTGTGTGTGTGTGTGGTGGGTAGAGGGGGTGGGTATATTTACTCCAGAGTATCTCTTTAGCTGTATAGTTGTTTGATATGTAATCATTTGAATGCTCCTCAGTTCAAAATATTTTCTGTTTCATGATGATTTCCCTTCTTGTCCATCTGTTGTTTAGAGCACATTTTTTTTTGGTTTCCAAACTTTTAGAAGTTTGACATTCAATTTAATTGCATTTTGAACAGAGAAAGTAGACCTTATTATTTTGTGTCTTTGAAAATATTGTGATCTAACATATGATAACTTTTTAAGTGTTCCCCATGTATTTGAAAATAATGTATATTCTTTATTTAATGGATACAGCATTTTATATAGATTTTTAAAGTGTTCAATGTTTTTGTTTAAATTTAAATTCTAAATATTTTTGTCAGCTTTATAAAACACTTTTTTTTCACAGTGCCCTATAAAACATTTTTTAAAAATCTGTTAAAATTTTCCATTATAACAATTTTTCCCCATTTTTTTGAAAATAATTTAGTTTTACTTTTTATATTTTGAGGCTACATTAGTAAGGCCATATAAGTTTATTACTACTATATATTCTTAGAAAGTCATTTATTTAAATGTTTTATATTATCCCTCTTTGTTGCTACTACTTTTTTTTTGCCTTAAACTCCATTTTATTTGATATAACTATTATAATCCCAGCATTATTCTTGTTATTATTTGTGTGATATTGTATATCTTTTTTCTACCTTTACTACAATTTTGTGATGTGGCTTTGACAGTATGCCCCAGAATTTTAAAAACTTTAATCTGATAATTCCTACCTCTTTATCAATGAATTTATTCCATTTACATTTATTGTAATTACTGATCTATTTGAAGCAATTTCTACCATTTTATTTTGCACTTTCTATTTGCCATTCTTTTTCTTTGCTTCCTTTTTTCCTTCCATGTATTACTGTACTGATAAACTTTTCTATATTTACTCCTTTCTCTCTGTCAGTGTGAAAGCTGTAGACTTTATTTATATTCCTTATTGTTACCTTTATAATTCATACAAAATGAATCCAAAGTCATTTTATATTTCTATGCTCATTTAAATCATGAAAAGAAATATAAATATATTATAATTATCATCTTACTTACCTTGTTATTGTCAGCTGAGTTTTATCTCTTCTTTAAAAATTAATAATTTTTGGCCAGGCATGGTGGCTCATGCCTGTAATCCCAGCATGTTGGGAGGCTGAAGTTCTTGGATCACTTGAGACCAGGAGTTTGAGACCAGCCTGACCAACATGGTGAAACCCCGTTTCTACTAAAAATATAAAAATCAGCCAGGTATGGTGGCACATGCTTGTAATCCCAGCTACTCAAGAGGCAGAGACAGGAGAATCCCTTGAACCTAGGAGGCAGAGGTGGCAGTGAGCCAAGATAGTGCCATTGCACTCAAGCCTGGGCAACAGAGTCAGACTCTGTCTCAAAAAAAAATGAAGAATAATTTTTATGCTTCCTAGTTAAGTTTACCAAACGAATGATCAAGTCCCCATTGTTTCTTGACTCCTATGTCTTCCCTTTGTGTTAATTTTTCTTCTCATTTAAATATATACATTAATAATTCTCTAAATGAATGTCTATGAGTAATATATGTCTTTTAATTTTTGTATGCCAAAATATTTCTTAATTTAGCTAGAAATAAAATCTTAGGTTGTCATTTATTTTCCCTCATTACCTTGAACATATTTATCTACAGTGAGAAGCATTATAAAGCAGTAAATATGAGCATTTGGAGGCAGATCAGCTCAGTTTGAGTCCCAGCTTCTCTACTTACTAGATGTGAGACCTTGGGCAAGAACCATTAAACTTCCTTTTGACTCAGTTTCCTCAGCTGTACAAAGGGTATAGTAAGAATCCCATCTCACAAAATTGCTGCAAAGATGAAATTAGTTAATATGTATGAAGTACTTTGCATTATGCCTGGGACATAGTACCATTCAAGTGTTAGCTGTTGTCATTACTATCTCTGATTTCATTGTGGCTCATGAGAAAATTACCATCAGTCTAAATGTGATCCATTTTTAGATAATCTAATTCTTCTGTCTCATTATCTTTAAGATTTTCTTTATTTGGATGTTCAGCAACCTCATTCAGAATACACTTTCAGCCTGAGAATTTGGTCTTTCTACTATTCTGGAAAGTTCTTAACCTAACCTCATTCTTTTATTATTTTTTATTTACTCTCTTTCTCTGCAACTTCCTTGTGCTATAAGTTGTAGCCTCTCCAATTATTCTCCATCTTTCTCAGTTGTTCTTACTTAATTTTAAACCTTGGCTCTCTGTGCCATATTTTCAGGTGAACTCTCTGGTATCATCTTTCAATTCAATTATTTTTATAACTGTACTAAGTCTGAAATTTTATCCAATCTATTAGACTTTTTAAAATTTCAGAAACTGCATTTTACATTTCCAAGATTAATAATTGGTTCTTTTCCATATCCATTTTTTAAAAGTTCATTTCTGCCTATTTTTGTTTCACAATTTTATATTCTTATTTATTTCATCTTATTCCTTCACTTTCTGATTTAAATACCTGGAACATATTTATTTTAAATTCTTTGTCAGATTGTTTTACTATTTCAGTTTCACTTGAAGCAAAAAAAAATCTATCAATATTGATTTATTGGCTGTTATCCCTTGGAGATAGATTTCTTTTTATCTTTTGGACTTTTCATCTTCAGGTTCAGTTAAAGATTGATCCTTAACTTTTCTCTCTTTTTCTGTCTATTCTTTTCTTGTTTAGGAGTTTTGAGTTTCCTCTATCTACCTGCTAATTGAACTTTGTATTGATGATGGTAGCTCTTGTTTATTGGCAATGTGGGTGGCTCTCTCAGTGAGCAAGTGGCTTAGTTCAAATCCTGCCTCTTGCTCTGTCATGATCACTGCACACCTAGTCCCTCAGTTTCACATAAGCTAAAGCCTCAAGCAGTTGTTTGTGGGAGCTTTTAGCAGTCTCTTGTCCTAAGTGGAGAATCTACCAGTCTTAGTTTTAAACCTGAACCCTGCCTCACCTACAGTATATTCAGTTCCTGTTTCCTTGGGGCCAAATAGCTTAGTTACACCTAGAAGACAAGATCTTTCCCACTAACACTCAGCCTTACTCTCTGCTGTATGTTTCTCTTCTATTTCTGGTCTACAAAACTATAAAGTTTGTGAGCTCAATTATACCCTTTTTACATGCTCCATTAAAAAATATGTGATTTTCATTGTGTCGTTGGTCTTTACCATTTGGTTCTTTTTTGCAATGGCTGGTACTGGTTTTTCCTTTCTGTGTTTGTGCTTCCTTCAGGAGCTCTTGTAGGGCAGGTCTGGTAGTGACGAAATCTCTCAGCAATTGCTTATCCAGAAAGGATTTTATTTCTCCATCATTTATAAAGCTTAGTTTGGCTGGATATGAAATTCTGGGTTGAAAGTTCTTTTCTTTAAGGATGTTGAATATTGGTCCCCACTCTCTTCTGGCTTGTAGGGTTTCTGCGGAGAGCCCAAAATCTCCTGAAACTGATAAGCAACTATAGCAAAGTCTCAGGACGCAAAGTCAGTGTGCAGAAATCACAAGCATACCTATACACCAATAACAGACAAACAGAGAGCCAAATCAAAAGTGAACTCCCATTCACAATTGCTACAAAGACAATACCTAGGAATATACCTAACAAAGGATTTAAAGGACCTCTTCAAGGAGAACTACAAACCACTGCTAAAGGAAATAAGAGGTGACACAAACAGATGGAAAAACATTCCATGCTCATGGTTGCAAAAAATCAATATTGTGAAAATGGCCATACTAACCAAAGTAATTTATAGATTCAGCACTATCCCCATCAAGCTACCATTTACCTTCTTCACAGAACTGGAAAAAACCACTTCAAACTTCATATGGAACCAAAAGAGAGCCTGCATAGCCAGAACAATCCTAAGCAAAAAGAACAAAGCTGGAGGCATTATGCTGCCTGACTTCAAACTATACTACGAGGCCACAGTAATCAAAACAGCATGGTATTGGTACCAAAACAGAGACATAGACCAATGGAACAGAACAGAGGCCTCAGAAGCAACACCACACATCTACAACTACCTGATCTTTGATAAACCTGGCAAAAACAAGCAATGGGGAAAGGATTCCATGTTTGATAAATGGTGTTGGGAAAACTGGCTAGCAATGTGCAGAAAGCAGAAACTGGACCCCTTCCTGACACCTTACACTGAAATTAACTCCAGATGGATTAAAGATCTAAACATAAGATCTAACACCATTAAAAACCCTAGAAGAAAACCTAGGCAAAACCATTCAGGACATAGGCACAGGCAAGGACTTCATGGGTAAAACACAAAAAGCAATGGTGACAAAAGCCAAAATAGACAAATGGGATCTAATTAAACTCCAGAGCTTCTGTACAGCAAAGGAAACCATCATTAGAGTAAACTGGCAACCAACAGAATGGGAAAAAATTTTTGCAATCTACCCATCAGACAAAGGGCTAATATCCAGAATCTACAAAGAACTAAAACAGATATACAAGAAAAAACAAGCCCATTTAAAAGTGAGTGAAAGATATGAACAGACACTTTTCAAAAGAAGACATGTATGAAGTCAACAAACATATGAAAAAATGCTCATCACCACTGATCACTAGAGAAATGCAAATCAAAACCACATTGAGATACCATCTCATGCCAGTTAGAATGGCAATCATTAAAAAATCAGGAGACAACAAATGCTGGAGAGGATGTGGAGAAATAGGTACATTTTTACACTGTTGGTGGGAGTGCAAACTAGTGCAACCATTGTGGAAGACAGTGTGGTGATTCCTCAAGGACCTAGAAATAGAAATTCCATTTGACCCAGCAATCCCATTACTGGGTATATACCCAAGGAATTATAAATTGTTCTATTATAAAGACACATGCACAGACATGTTCATTGCGGCACTGTTTACAATAGCAAAGATTTGGAACCAACTCAAATGTCCATCAGCGATAGAAAATGTGGCACATATACACCATGGAATACTACACACATAAAAAATGATGAGTTCGTGTCCTTCATAGGGACATGGATGAATCTGGAAACCATCATTCTCAGCAAACTGACACAAGAACAGAAAACCAAACACTGCATATTCTCACTCATAGGAGGATGTTAAACAATGTGAACACCTGGACATGGGGAGGGGAGCATCACATGCTGTGGTCAGTTGTCGGGGGCTACGGGAGGGTCAGCATGGGGTGGGGAGGTATACCGTGGGGAGAAATACCAGATATAGGTGATGGGGATGGAGGCAGCAAACCACCTTGCCATGTATGTACCTATGCAACAATCCTGAATGATCTGCACATGTACCCCAGAACCTAAAGTACAATAAAAAGAAAAGAAAAGAAAAACAATTTATATATTATCTATAGCTGCTATGTGTTTATGGCAGAATGGTTGACAGAAATATGTATTTACACAAATACTGTCTTGACCAGAAGCGCTTTTCTGATGTTTTTAAACAATGGACAATTGCTTCCATGTTACAATAAACACATAGATAAAATAGCCATATCCATGAATATCATTTATGACCTTGGTCAAAATTGTTTTCTTGTTCTGGTGGAGGCAGATGTCAGGATGCTGTGGGCTGAAGAAGAATAAGAACTGAAGCCACCAAGAGCAGGCCACTCCTACAAAGACCCTTCCCTGGGAAAGAGAAGAAACAGATCATGGGAAGTTTTGTTTGGTTGAATCAGAGAGATTTGAATATGTTTATAATCAGAGAATAGAAAGCCGGAAGAGGGAGAGCACTGGGAAGGTGGCACAGATTAGTGACATACTCTACTGAGTTAGCTAGACTTGGCTTTGAAGAAGAGCTCTGGCCTTCACTGTGTCACTTCACATCCCCCTCTGTGAAGTGGGGACAGCAATAGGATCTCCTTCATGGGGTGGCAAGAGAATTAAATAAGATACTGCATGTGATTAATTTGGCACAAAGACTAACACTTAGGAAACATATAAGAAGAGCACGTGACCACAGTTATAACTGGTGTGATTGGTTAATTTCATGTATCAACTTGGCTTGGCTGCAGTGCCAAGTGCTATTTGGGCAAACACCAGTCTGGACATTGTTGTGACAGTATTTTAAAGATGAGAGTAGCATTTGAAATAATACAATTCAAGTAAAGCAAATGATTCTCTATAATGTCAGTGGGCCTCCTCCAATTAGCTGAAGCCTTAAACAGAAAAGACTAAGGTTCCTCAAGCAAGAAGGTATTCTGTCTCCAGACTGCCTTCAGACTTGAGCTACAGCATCACATCTTCCCAGGGTTTCCAGACTGCTCAGCTGCCTTGCAGAATTTGGACTTGCCAACCCTATAATCATATGAGCCAGTTCCTTAAAATCTGTTTATCTGTCTATCTATCCATCTTCTATCAACTTTCTTAGCTATCTATGTATCTATCACCTGTCTTTCTTATCAATCCATTCATCCATCCATTCTAACTATCTGTCTATCATCTATCCATATATCTAGTCTATCATCTTTCTTATCTATCATCTGTCTTTCTTAACAATCTATCCATTCATCCATCTATCTAATTATCTATTTACTCTATCCATCTAGCAATCATCTTTCTTATCTGTCTATCCATTCTTCCATCCACCCATCTAATCTATCTATCATCTATCTATCCATCCATCTAATCTATTATCTTTCTTACCTATGTATTATCTAATCTATCATCTATCTAATCTATCTATATCTTTTGTATCTATCTGTTGTATTTCTTATCTATCTTATTTATCTATCCATCATCTATCTATCTATATATATATCTATCAATCATCTACCTATCCATCCATCCTATTGGCTTTGTTTCTGTGGAGAAGGCTAACTATTATTGATGGTATAGCAGGGAGACATAAATAATAGTTGATTTTCCTGAGGAGGCAGAGCATATGTGCCTTAGGAAGAGAGGCTCCTTAGATGGAGCTCTGGGATGGAGGGAAAACAAGGAGGTTTCCCTCCTTGAGAACATCTTCTCTGATTGTCTGTTCTCTCTGGGATATAGAAAATGAGGTCACATCATGGCCTAAGGGGAGGCAGGGATTGGACTATGATCCCGGATTCTATGACTTGTTCTCGAGGCCTGGATCTTGCTATTGAGATCTCAATGTCCTTTGCTTGCAAGGACTTTCAGCTGTAGCTAGATTTGTGTGATTGGGATCTCCTTGGCTCCATAACCTCAAGGTCTCTGGCTCTCTACATCTCTGCTTGTGGGTTACTAAAAGAAGCCTATAGACAATGTTCCCAGATTGTGGGTGAGAGCAACAGTTGGGAAATATCTTGCCTATGCTGGGGATAAACACAGCCTTTGCCCCTCAGTGGAATCTTTGTTCTAGTTTTCCTTTGATGCCAAGGAGTAGGCAGGTATTGAGAACCCTGATGAGAGGCCTCCACGCTCTTGCCAGTGCTGGTTCTTCACTTGCTAACAGGCTTGTGATTCCCTCTGCCGTAGAGACCAACCCTGGATTTAACCTGCTGTTCTCTTCACATCGGGCCTCCTGGTCCTACAGATGGGTGCATCGTGGATCATGGTCTTCAGCCTCAGCAGGGCCTCGATGCTCCCAGGGGGCCTTTTCAGCACTAGCGCCCCTGATTTCCCATGGTCCTTTAAAGCTACCTCCCCTTAGGCCATGATGTGACCCCTGGGAGGGGTGTGCAGGGCGGCACTCCAGCCTCTGTGAAGCAGATCCCAGCAGGAAACAGCTGTCTGAGAGAGTCCCTGCTCTCTGGCTGGGACCACCCTCCTTCGAGCTCCACGCTCTGAGCTGGCCTATCTCCTGGGCTGAACACCAGGCCTGTGTCCTCTCATCCAGAGTTGTCTTCACCTATCCTTGTTCTGGAGAGGCCTTGGAGTTTAGCTGGTGAGCGTCTGAGCCTGTGTGATTTGCATCTGTGCCGAGTGCCCCTCCAACTGTGAGGGGTGATGGTGCAGGGGACAGCACACCTCCCCTCCTGCCTGGCCTGGCTGATGGCACTGAAGGCTAGCCAAAGCGGCAGAGAGGTGCTGGAATCTGTAGCTAAGACCCTTACTTTCAGGATTATAAATGAGTCCCAGATTCCTTCTTTGAGATCAAGCTCTGAAAGATTGGTTGATATGCAAATGCAGCAAAACGGTGAAACACTTTTCTATACAAGTTGACCTAACTGTCTTTCTCATCATATCTGACAACCTGAGCAAGTTCATGTTCACAATTGCTATTTACTGCATTTAGACTCAGTGAAATTGTGAGTTATAGGTTGTGTTTAAGGGACTTTTTTTTTTTTTTGGCCAAGTCTGGGGCTAGGCTTAGGGCTGGTAGCCCAAGGATTGGTTTGCATATGTTCATTTGCTTAAAGGCAGTTTCTATATATATTTTTTTGAGACAGATTCTCACTGTTGCCCAGACTGGAATGCAGTGGCAAGATATCTGCTCACTGCAGCCTCTGCCTCCCAGGTTCAAGCAATTCTCTTGCCTCAGCCCCCTGAGTAGCTGGGATTACAGGCACCTGCCACCACACCCGACTACTATTTGTATTTTTAGTAGAGATGGGGTCTCACCATGTTGACCAGACTGGTCTCAAACTCCTTACCTCAAGTGATCCTCCCTTCTCAGCCTCCCCAAATGCTGGGATTACAGGCGTGAGACACCCCACCTGGCTGCTGTTGCTTTTATAAGACTGAAAAGAAGGGGACAGCTTTATGCACAGTGACTGAAAAAAAAAAAGAACAGTGCATGTATTCATTAGGACCCTTTGGGTTGCAAAAGGGCAAAAGCCAGTTGAAGTGAGTTTTAGCAAATATTGAGAGCAATAGAATGGATTCCAGGCTGTTCCCTGAAGCACAAGGTCAGGGATGCAGCAAAACCTCAGGAACAACCTGAAATCAGGGCCTGGATGGGAGGCTGCCAAGGCTCTGTCTCTTCCTCGCTGCTCCCTGTCCATCTGCTCCGTTTCTGTTCTCTGCAAGCCAGCTTTCCCTGTGCCTCGGGCCACAGGGTGAAAGGTAGAGGCCAACCAACAGCTCCTCAGTTTTCTTATTAGAGGTTTAGTCCATGAGCTCCAGCTTAGAAATGCAAATAAAGAGAGTGTCTTTCTTCCCACATCCTGGGGATCAGTCCTCCTGCATGGGTCCATGTCACTTCTTAGCCAGTCTTCATTGTCAAGGGGAGAAAGTACTTTGAGTAGCCAGGCCTGGTTCCTCCGGATCACAGGGTTTCTTAACACAGGAAATGACATGCAGAAGCTTGTTGAAGAGAGAAAGATGAAGCACAGATGCCACAGCCCACTGCAGGGCGATTTCCTTCACTAGTCCTTTGACCCCCATTGGCTTAGCCCAGCTCTGATCCTCCAGAGCTCAAGCCACCCCAAAGGACAGCTTCACACAGAGGAGCAGTTTTCCCAGGCAGCCCTGGGCAGTGGTGCAATATCTCAAGGAGGAAGCCAGAGGTGAAAAATACAAATGAGCCTGTCTTTGAGCTTATGTGAGACATCACTATGGGAGCCCCAGACAAAACTGTGGGGACTTTGGGTGGAGCTGAACCACTATGCATCACAGTCAAGGAATTAATATCACTATATGTTACTTTTTATACAGAAAGTCATCAGACCTAGGGACACTAGGTTATTGCACAGGTGAATGATCCCTTATCATGAGCCATCTAAGCTTTTTCCTAAATTTTTACCATAACCAATAACTCTGCAGCCAGTATTAGCTTACAGTTAGATCTTCACACACATTCTTGACTTAATACCATTTGTGAAAGATGAAAGTGAGAAAAGCCAAAAACAAAACAAACAAAACAAAAAAACAAGCAATAGATAATAAAGCCTCTGGGTAATGAAGGAAGTCTTAGCCAGAACTCTTTAGGTTGCGAGCAACAGAAACTCAAGTCAAGCCAATTTAAGCAAAGGAGATAGTTACTGATTCCAGAAACTAGGAGTTACTAGCATGGAATTTTTCTCCAGCATGACTGGACACAGAAACTCAGTAATCTCTCTCTGTGCCCATTTCTCAGCTGTACTTTTCTTGGGATGTTAGGCTTATTCTTATGGCAAGAGATGAGCTTCTTTCCTGTGGCTTTAGGGGTTATGGAAAGGAGGGTACGAGTATGATCACAGACAGGTTCCGGTTTACATCATTTGCTCTCAATAAAAAGTAAGCTTCTCTCTTCCGGTGCCAGACTCTTCTCCTGGCGTCTTACTGGAGCAGCATTCCCGATCCATGAACTCATCACTGCAGCTCAGGGGCACCTACCCTCTGGCCAGAGTTAGGGGATCCTAACAGACTCATCTGGAGTGGAGGAGGGTCAGTTCTGAAATGAAAGAAGGGAGCTGTTACCAGAATAAGGTAAGTAAGAGCTGCTGGCAGTTCAAAAGAAAAGACACACAAGAGTCAAATTCCACGCTGGTCAACAGTGTGTCCTGCAGCAAGGGGTTCTGGGCCAGGACAAATGGGAAGTTCTCTCCCAAACACAGAAATGAAACCCATTTCTATACGTCATGGCACACAGTATAAACCACACTACGGTGTGGCCTCTGGGAGGTGTTTATGGGGATGTGTTTTTGTCTCGTGGTCAGAAGAAATATGATGAAGGACCCATCGCTTCTTTGAAAGATGGCATCGTTTTGATGGGAACATCATTTCCTTTCAAAACATTTTAGTGGCTCCCAATCCTCTTCAAAATCGAAATCTAACTTCACTGTGTGCAACTGCATTATGATGCTGAGGAAAGAGCTTGCTTTGGGTCAGGCGAACCAGTCTGGACTGCTGTTGTGTGCCCTGAGGCAAGCTACCTTGAACTTCCAGAGGGAAGCTTGGCAGTGTGGTAACATGTCAGAGTCCTGGACCCTGCATTCACTCTGTCTCCACCACTTCCCAGCCACCTGCCCCTGAGCACATTACTAAATGGTTCTGTGCCTCAATTTCCTCATGCATAAAATAGGGATGATGGTAACAACCTTCACAAGGTTGTCCAGTGGAATAAATAAGGTAATGAGTGTCAAATGCTTGGAACAGTGTTTGGTATACAGTAAGTTCTCAGTAAAATGTTGGCTATTGTTATTATTACTGTTGCCTTTGACTGCTCATTATCCAGTAGAGTACCTGATCCAGAATAAAATATGTGGTGAATGAACCAACAGACTTAACCCCTTATGACCTAATCTTCCTAATCGATAAAATGTGACTATTACTCATCAAACAGGCTGTTGTAATGATTAAGTGAGATAGTGTATGGAAAGCCTCTAGTGCAATATTTGTCTTAACAATAGGCGAGTTCTGCTGGCTCCTTTCTATTTTCTCCCTTCCCCTACCCAAAAAACTCAAGATCCCCCATAATTTTACACGCCAAGCCTCTCTGAATTGCAAAATGCCAAAACCTAACTCAAGTTGGCTTAACTGATAAAAGTAAAGGCTCAGGAAATAGAAAAGTCCTAGGTCTTGCAGAATCCAGAGACTCAAATGACATCATTGGGACTTTATCTCCTTTTTGCAACTCTTTCTTTTGAGCATGGCTGACTTCAAGGTATTGACTTTGCCTTGAGCAGACCTCAAGGCAAAGTGGCCTCCAGTATGTGGTGGCCTCCAGTAGCTCCAGATTGTCACCAGGTCTCTTAACCTCTCTGCACCTCAGTGTTCTCATCTGTAAAAGGGAATAATAACAGCAGTTATAATAAACCTTCGATATCTATTATTCCCATTGCTGTTATTATTCTTTAGCAATTCCAGAGGAAAAAGGAACTTCTGCTTCTACTTCTGGAAAACTCCAATAATTGTGTCTCATTGGCTTAACACAGGCCTCCTGTCCATCCCCAAGGCAACCAGCATGATCGAGGGAATAGAGCAGTAAGACTGACGGGGCCTGGGGTATGCCCTTCCCCAAGAGCTGAGGCCAGATGTGGGGTCAACCTCTCTCCAACAGGGACTAAGAATTGGAGAGGGTGCTCTCTCTAAGAAAACCAAGATGCTAGTAACAGGAGAAAAACATGGGCCGTGCCCAGGAGGGAACGGTTCCAGCGGCTAACCCCCTGGCTCCTGGGTTGAAGTCGATGACTGTATCCCCCACTTCTACCCACAACAGGCTGTGGAAATGTAAGCAAGTTACTTAGCCTCTCAAAGCCTCAGTTTCCCCACTTAGAGAAATGGGATATTATTTCTTCACAAGTGTTTGCTTTTAGGATTTTTATTATAGAAATTTTCAAGCACATTCATCAGAACAGTCAATAGTGAAATGAATCCAGGCAAGCATCACCCAGCTTCAATAATTATTGACACAGCTGATCTTTGACCTCTTTCCCCCCTTCTCCCCACACCCTACTCCTAGAATATTCTAAAGGAAGTCTCAGATCTGATACCATTTTGTTCATAAACATTTCTGTATGTATCTGCAAAATATAATCGCTCTTAAGTTTCTTAAACCTAACCACCAGACTATTACACACCTAAAACATTAACAATAGTTCCTTAATATCATTCAGAAATGTGGAGTTGAAATCTTCCTTTTTGTTTCATACATTGTTTTTCACTCTTGATTTATTTGAGTCAGGATTAAAGTAAGGTCTATTACATTCCATTGGTTGATATGCCCTTGAGTTTCATTTAATCTCTAGGTTCCAACAGTTATCAATAGGTCAATCTTTTTGTTTGTTTGTTTTTAGATGGCGGCTTGCTCTGTCACCCAGGCTGGAGTCCAGTGGCTCAATCTCAGCCCATGACAACCTCTGTCTCCCAGGTTCAAGTGATTCTCCTGCCTCAGCCTCCTAAGTAGCTGGGATTATAGGCACCTACCACCGATCCTGACTCATTTTTGTATTTTTTGTACAGACAGGGTTTCACCATGTTGGCCAGGCTGGTCTCAAACTCCTGACCTCAGGTGATCCACTCCCTCAGCCTCCCAAAGTGCTGGGATTACAACTGTGAGCCACCATGCCTGACCCAATAGATCATTCTTATTTCATCTGTATCTACTCCCTACACTTTGCTCCCTGTCTCCCACTTCTGGAATATTCTGAAACAAATTCCAGACACCAAAATCTTCTTTTTTTTTGAGACCAAGTCTCCCTCTGTCACCACCCAGGCTGGAGTTTACTGGCACAATCTCAGCTCACTGCAGTCTCTGCCTCTTGGGTTCAAGCAGTTCTCCTGCCTCAGCCTCCCAAGTAGCTGGGATTACAAACATGAGCACCACACCTGGCTAATTTTCGTATTCTTGTTTTTTTAGTAGAGATGAGGTTTCACCATGTTGGCCAGGCTGGTCTTGAACTCCTGATTCCAGGCCATCCACCACCTCGGCCTCCCACATTGTTGGGATTACAGGCTTGAGTCACCACGCCCCGCCCAGATACCAAAATCTTAAGTCTCATCTCCAAATATTTCTGTTTATACTTATAACACCTTCACTCTCTCTCATTTTAGAACACAAACATCATTCCATCAATACACCACAAAGATAATAATCATAAGTGAGTATCATTGTTCAAGTGTCACCAGTTATATCACTGTTTGGAGTGATATAATTCACAGTGAAGTCACAGCTTATTCAAATCAAGATCCAAACAAGCCCACTCATTTGGTTGATTTTTCTATTAAACCTCTTTTAATTTCTTGGTTCCTTGCCTTTTCTTTTCTTTTCTTTTTCATCTTCTATTTTAGTTTTTGCAAAATCGAGGTCAATTATCCGTATAAAATTTCCTCATTCGGAATTTTGCTGATTGCCATATCCTGGTTCTATTTACCATGGGGCGGGAATCCTGCAGTGTCACACAGCCCTGGAGCGAATCAGGCTCTGGAACTAGCTTGCTGGGTGACAGAAGACAAATTCCTTCATTTTTCCAAACCTCAGTTCTTTCAACCTAGAAGAGGATAATGACAACGATACCTCCTAAGCTATTGGAAAGATTAACTGAGTAACGTACATAAAGAATGGAGTACAATGGTGAATGTGAAATTCACTGTTTTTCTTAAAAAAAGCTTTTGGTGGAAATAACCCCAGAGTCTGTTGATAGACGAATGGATAAACAAAATCTGGAATATCCATACAATGGAAAATTATTCACCCCTAAAAAGGAAGGAAATGTTGACACAGTCTACATAGGTAATCCTTGCATTTATTATGCTAAGTGAAATAAGCCAGTCATAAAAGGATTAATACTGCATGACTCCTTCTACATGCAATACCTAGAGTAGACATATTCATATAGACCGGCCGGGTGCGATGGCTCACACCTGTAACCCCAGCACTTTGGGAGGCCAAGGCAGGCGGATCATCTGAGGTCAGGAGTTCGAGACCAGCCTGGCCAACATAGTGAAACCTCATCTCTACTAAAACTACAAAAATTAGCCGAATGTGGTGGTGGGTGCCTGTAATCTCAGCTATTCTGGAGGCTGAGGCTGGAGAATTGCTTGAACCCAGGAGGAGGAGGTTGTGGTGAGCTGAGATCGCACCATTGCACTCCAGCCTGGGTGACAAGAGTGGAACTCCGTCTCAAAAAAAATTGATAGAGACTGAAAGTAGGATGGTGGTTCCCAGAGGCTTCCGGGGAAAGATGGATGAGGAGTTATTGTTTAATGGGCACCCACTTTCAGCTGGGGAAGACAAAAACACTTTGAAGATAGATGGTGGTGACGGCGGTCCAGCAATGTAAATGTACGGAATGCCACAAAACCGTGCATTTCAAAATACAAACACGATACATTGTATGGCATGCATATTTTACCACAATAGGCAAAACAGCTGTTAAATAAATTAATGTTGTATAGGACTGCAGCCTCCAGCTGTTCCCCGCCCCTCATTTCATACCTCTTAGAGATGGTTGGCACAACCCCAGGGATGGGCTATGATCATGACAGAAACTGAATTAAACTGATCTGAAATCCTGGCCTCTGTCCTCGAATCCACAAATGTTCCTTAAGCTCCAGTTCTGAGCTAGGCCTGGCCGAGTGCCATAGCTCGGGTGTAAGGGAGGAGGGGAGGATGCAGAGGTCTAATACCCAGTCCTGGGCTTCAGGCCTTCAAACTCTCATCAGATTGAGGAATGTGCCATAACAACACAGGCGACACAGGACAAGCACCTCCCCAACAGTGGTAAAAGAAAGCAAGCCCTGTGGGCCTCTACTCAGGAAGACGTTGCCCTCCTTCTTCAGGAAGACGTCAACTCAAAAGAGGGTGGACGCGCCTGCTGCACTCACTTCCCGAAGACCAGTGGGGGACCCTGCCCATGACCATCTGACCACATGGGCAACCGTGGGGCCAATCAGATTATCTGAGAATTTCAGCAGAGCATCCTAGAGGAGGAGGGTCAGGGGTGACCTGGAAATGAAAAATCACATAGACTCAGGCTGGGGTAGGCAGGTCCTCTTGAAGGAACCAGCAATGAAGATGCCACAGAGAGGGTAGGTCTTCCTGGGGAATCTGCAGCACGAAGCAGACACTCAGAGAGGGGACGAGAGACACATAGGCAGGGGCTAGGGAGAGGCTGCTCCAGGTGCAGTCCTTCCCGAGGCCCGTGCATTCCTGCCCTCCATGTCTCCAACTATTTCCTGCCCTCCCTACAGGCTCCTCTTAGATCAGGCTGCAGGAGTGGAGGCATGGTCTGGGTCCCCTGGAAGGTGCCTCTGAGAGCATCAGGCTGCTCCATGTTGACCAAAGACTGCCCTTGGGATAGACACCTATGGGAAGGAGGGGAAGGAGGGGAAAGAGGGGAAGGAGGCAGGAGCAGGCAGAGAGAGCAGCTGAGCTGGGATGCGGGGCCGCAGCCTTGGCCAACCCATGTACGTGCATCTGCTAGGCTGCAACAACAAAGGACCGCAGCCTGGGGAGATTCACACAGAAATTTATTTATTTCCTCATAATTCTGGAGGCTGGCAGTCTGAGATCAGGTGTTGACTGGGCTGGTTTTTTTTTTTTTTTTTTTTTTTTGGAGACAGAATCTTATTCTGCTGCCCAGGCTGGAGTGCAGTGGTCCTATCTCAGCTCACTGCAACCTCCACCTCCCAGGTTCAAGCAATTCTCATGCCTCAGCCTCCTGAGTAGCTGGGATTACAGGCACACACTACCAGGCCTGACTAATTTTTATATTTTTAGTAGAGACAAGGTTTCACCATGTTGGCCAGGCTGGTCTTGAACTCCTGACCTCAAGTGATCCATCTGCCCACCTCGGCCTCCCAAAGTGCTGAGATTAACGGTGTGAGTTACCACACTCAGCTGGGCTGGTTTCTTTCTAGGCCTCTTTCCTTGGCTTGTAGATGGTCGTCTTCTCCCTGTATCTCCCTCTGGTCTTCCCTCCATGTATCTGCAGCTTAATTTCCTCTTCTTATAAGATACCTGTCATACTGGATTATGGCCACCCCAGTGACCTTGTGTTACCTTAATTAACCTTCAAAGGCCTTGCCTCTGAAAAGAGACTAACTTTGAGGTACTGGGGTTTTAACTTCCACGTATCAATTGTGGAATTGGAAGCCCAGGAGAGAGAGCACACTTGAGCCCTGACACCAAGCAAACCTCTGGAGTCAGAACAGCCCTGCAAAATCATCCCAATCGGGCCAAAAGATCAGGTCTTTGGATGTGGAACTTTCTGGGAAGAGCATGACCTTGGCAAGGCCACACTCTGCAGCTGAGTCAGTCCCTACGGGGTCTGCTGGCTGAAGGCTGTGTGTGGCCAGCTCCTGGAGCAGCTGGGGCACTGGATCCTGCATCAAAGGAGGTGGTGCTTTCAGGATTCACCACCAGTGGGTTCCGTGTCTTGCAGCTAAATAAACCTGAAGGCCGGGCTGTCCTGGGGGTGAAGTGAAACTAATTCTCAGCTCCCTGAGTGTGGGAACTGTGTGCTGGTCACCGTTTTCTCCACCCATGATAGACACTTCATCCACCTCCACCCTGTTGCAGCCTTTCTTCCTGGGAAGATGTCTGCTGGGTGGGGTCTAAGACAAACTGTGATCTGGTGACAATAGGGACAGATATGACTGGTGCTGTCACCCCCCACCCGCCCCCTGCTCATATAACAAAGTCAGCTGGGGTTGCTTTCTTGCGCCATGAAGGAAAACCCAACAGAACTCAGAAAGGGGAGGGAATATACCAGGCCTGGCAGCTGCTGACCCTCAGACTTCTTGTTAAGCGAGGAGAATAAAGCCCTTTTATTTAACACACTGTGTAGTGGGTTGAATGGTGGGTATGTCCTGTCCCCCAGGCTCCACCCCTGCAACAGATATGTCCTTCCCCTGAGACTTGCAAATGTGACCTTATTTGGAAAAACCGTCTTTGCCAATGTAGTTAAATAAAGGATCGTGATAAAAATCATTCTGGGTTAGAGTGCGCCATGAGTCCAGTGACACCCGGCCTGACAAGCATTCTTATACAGACTTGTCTTCTGGAAGAGAGGAAAGACAGAGGAGAGGTGAGGTGAAGATGGAGGTAGAGACGGAAGTGACTCACCTGGAAGCCAAAGAATTCCCAGAAACGCCAGCAACCCCCAAAATCTAGGAGCTGGGCATGAAGCAATTCTCACTCAGAGCCTCCAGAAGGAACCAGCCCAGCTGACGCCTTCATTTCAAGCTCCTGGACTCTGGAAGTGGGAGAGAATCGAGTTCCACTGTTCTGAGCCACCAAGTTTGTGGAACCTTGTCAAGAGAGCCACAGAAAACTATCACATGCTGTATGTTAGGTTACTTTCTGTTTGCAACCCAAATCCTAATTGTTGTAAGTTAGCAGCACCCAACCTACAATAAAATTAAATGAATGAACCGACCAGGCACAGTGGCTCATTCCTATAATCTTAGCACATTGAGAGGTCAAGGCGGGCGGATCACTTGAGGCCAGGAGTTTATGATCAGCCTGGCCAGGCTGGGTGCAGTGGCTTGTGCCTGTAATCCCAGCACTTTGGGAGGCTGAGGCTGGTGGATTACCTGAAATCAGGTGTTCAAGACCAGCCTAGACAATTTGGTGAAATCCTGTCTCTACTAAAAATGCAAAAATTAGCCAGGCATGGTGGTACACATCTGTAATCCCAGCTACTCTGGAGGCTGAGGTAGGAGAATTATCAGAACCCGGGAGGCAGAGGTTGCAGTGAGCCGAGTTTGCTCCACTGCGCTCCAGCCTGGGCAACAGAGCAAGACTCAGAACACATGTACTTACTTGTATGTGCTTGATAGGACATACTGTGGGAAGCAGAAAAGTTCCTTTTTAAAGTTTCCTTTCTTGGTAAAGAATAAGTGTGCTAATAACTTTGTTAAGTCCTATCCTATGTAGCTGTTGAACATGCCATGCTTATGATATCTGTGCTCACAGACATGTCCCAGCTGTCCATTGCTTTCACCGGTTTAGAAAATTTTAAGTTGTTAGCCAATCAGGTTTTAGTTTAGATTGTGAGGTCTGGCTCCAGCCAATGGAGATCAGACACAGCAGAAAGGACAACCCCAAATGCGTAAAAGATAAATTTGTGTGTTTTCCTTTGCTCTTTGTACTCTCGTGGCAAGATGGCTGCTGAGAGTACCCTTCCTGCAGTCCAGGAAGTAAAAATTGCATTGCTAAAAAATCCTTTGTCTCAGTGCTAATTTTTCTTTGCAGTACCGAGCATCTATTTCTAACATATACATAAATATGCATAACTGTATTGCTTTCTTAGTGGGACAGTAGAAAAGGCTCTGCAGAGGATTCCTCTGCACTGAGGAGGCTGATGTACTCACACATGTGTGGACGATGGTGATCCAGACAGGAGGGATGACATGGGTAAAGATATGGAATTGGGAGGGTACAAGGCATGTTGAGGGTTTGAGGGTTCAGGGAGCAGTATATAGATCAGTCTGATGGTATAGGGTGCATGTGGGAGGTAGAGGGAGGCCAGGCAGGAAAGGCAGCCTGGGGCCAGCGTGGGGGACACCAAAGCCATTCCAGACGTAGCACTGGCCTTTCTCCTGAAGGAAATGAGCTGTCATTGCAGGTCTTCTCACCCAGGAGCAACATGATAGAAATAGTGCTTTAGAAAAATGAATCTGTTCTCATTAGCCTTGACTCTAGTCCTGCTGAGACAACAAGGCATAGATAAATGGGCCACATCCGTCCTTAAAAGTGCACAGCAATTGTCCAAATGAACCACACTCTACACTGGCTGAGCTTTCAATTACAAAATGCAATCAGTTACAATGACACAATGGGGCATTACGGTAATCTGTCACTGAAATCATATAAAGCTGCCAACTCTGTGTTCTGCCACCAAGATCTCGGCCCTTCGAGCCTGCCTCTCCCGCCAGCCAACTCTGCCTTTAGGCAAGGATTCCCAGAATCCCCCTGGGTCATTCCAGACCTGGAGTCACTTCTCACACATTCTGGGCTCTGACCCCCATCTCAGGTCTTTGACTGCAATGGATTCTGCCCCTTCTCACCCAGATTTCAGGCCCAAGGACTCCATCCAAAGTCCTGGTAATAATGAAAGATGAATTCCACTCCATGGCCCATGCCCTCTGCTACCATCTTAAGGAGGTGGATGGCAGAGTGGTAAAGCACAAGCTTGGGTTCAGTCCTGGCTCAGCCACTGGGAAGTGTTTTTTTTAACTCCTCTGAGTCTCAGTTCTCTCCGCTGATAACAGTACCTAACTCACAAAGCAGCTGTGAGGACCAGGGGAGGTGATCAATTAGTGAAACCGTTGTGACATAAGAACTTACCCTTATGGAACTGTACTCAGATAAAAAAGCAAAGTTATCTTTATTTACAAAAAGTCATAAATGAAGTAAGTCAATTGAAGTTAAGGTGCCATCTTGGATTTTGGTAAACTCATGCACCAGTTACATGCACCATCTAATATTGTTTCCAAAACACATTGTTGCCTGAATTCAAAACCCAAACTCATGCACCAGTTACATACACCATCTAATATTGTTTCCGAAATACATTGTTGTCTGAATTCAATATCTATCTACCACTCCAGTTGGCCCAAAGGAAAGTGGACAGTGGATCAGTGACTTGCCTCATGGCTTCCTTGAATAAATAAAATGTGATGGTCACACATTATGGGGCTCTGTGCAGTAATGAGGAGCCACAAACTGGATGCACATACACAGTAACATGAGCAGATCTTAAAAAATGTAATAGAGGACATTGAATGCTGCTTTGTACCCGGCACCATTCCAAGTACTTGATGTAGCTTAACTCATTCAGTCCTCACCAAATCCCATGAGGTACACAACATCATTATCTCCAGTGTCCGGAGAGAGGCGTGGAAAAGTTCAGTAATCTGATTATCATCTTATATAGCTAGTCAGCAGAGGAGTTGAGATTTGAACCAGGCAGTCTACATGCTTCATCTCAATACCATATTAAATGCATACACAGGCGCGCGTGCACACACACACACACACACACATACACACACACGAACATTTGCAACAGCAGGACCTTCAGCACACCACCATTCCGCCTATGCCAAACTGCCAATTTGTTCTCAGTCCATCTCTGCCTTTCCTCTCCTCTTCCTTGTATCCCAGAGAACTAGAGTTGCCAGTTCTTCTGCCTCTGGCTTTTGGGTTGGTTTAGGGAATGAGAAACAGGTGGAAGAGTAGAGAGAGGAGGAAGGGAGAGCCAGGGTGTTTCTCTCTCTCTGTTTCCTCTGGTAGCTCCCACAACCCTGTTTATCTTCCAGGGCTCTGCCTCCTGCCAGATGGCTCCTCCTCCATTGTTTCAGATCCTGCCGACAGTCCCTACATTGCAGTCCCAGCCGTAAAGCACCAGCATCGTCCTTCCTATTGCTCCTCTAGCCCTAGGGGCCATGGTGGTTTCCTGAGGTTGATAATCTCTGGGTCACCTGTTTATCTTCTCAGTTTGCCTACCAACTTGTGTAACCAGTTTCCTATATTAAATTTCCACTGTTTGAAAGACCTAGAGTGGTTTCTAATTTTCTTGGTAGATCCAGAATAATAACTCATTTGCGTGAATTAAACATCTCTGCATGTTCTGGTGGAAGAAGTACTAGCCTGTGAGTCAGGATGCCTGGGATGGAGGCCAAGTGCTGTCCCAACCCAATGTGAAACCTCAGACTCTTTGTCTGTCCTTCCTAGACTTTGGATTTCTTTCTTTTTTATGAAAACTTTATTTTTAAATTTTATAGAGATCAGATCTTGATATGTTGCCAGGCGGGAGTACAGTGGTATAATCATCACTCACTGCAGTCCTGAACTCAAGGAATCATCCCACCTCAGCCTCCAGAGTAGATGGGACTACAAGTGCATATCACCACATCTGGCTAATGTTTTTATTTGTTTTGTAGAGATGGGGTCTCACTATGTTGCCCAGGCTGGTCTCAAACTCTTGGCCTCAAGCAATCCTCCCGCCTCAGCCTTTCAAAATGCTGGGATTCCAGACATGAGCCACCATACCCAGCCTAGATTTGGGATTCTAATTTGCAATGTTAAAAAAATTAGGTGCTTTTTTAAAAAAGTACACTCTTAAATTCTTTGAATCTGTGTCTGTGTGTGTGCACACATGCATACTCACGATCACAGATTTTTTTAATGGATAACATGAATTCAAGGATTAAAGCAGCTGCCTTGGGAGTAGAGACCAGGGATAAAAAAGAGGAAAGAGATAATCAGAAGCCAGGCACGGTGGCTCAAGCCTGTAGTCCCAGCACTTTGGGAGGCCGAGGTGGGCAGATCACCTGAGGTCAGGAGTTCGAGAACAGCCTGGCCCACATGGTGAAATCCCATCTCTACTAAAAATATAAAAGTTAGCCAGGTGTAGTGGCGGGTATCTGTAATCTCAGCTACTTGGGAGGCTGAGGCAGGAGAATCACTTGAACCCGGGAGGCAGAAGTCGCAGTGAGCCAAGATCACGCCACTGGACTCCAGCCTGGGTGACAGAGTGAGACTCCATCATCAGAAAGTCCTGGTACTGATCAGGAATGAAAACATGAAATAACCACAATATGAACCTGAGGTTTTATACACATATTTCTTTAGGTCCCTTTGTTCACAGAGACACCCACGTTTGTTTGGTGATAATGTCAGAGTTGACGCAGGGCCCCCTCTGAGCCTCCCGCCGAGCCCCTCAGTGCCTCTCTCTGTCCTGTGGGGTGGACTTCCATCCCCAGGTGCCTGTGCTATGTGGTCCCAGGCTGCCCAGAGCTCCCAGCCTAAGCGGGGGCCTGTTACTAAGAAGGCAGAAAGCAGATATTAGGGGACAACATGCAGTTTCTGTCAAAACAGTGCCATCTTTTAGGAAGCCCTCTGGTAGCTGATGGAGAGTAGGCTGTGCTGCTGAGGCCGAGGTAGGATGAAGGGTCTCGGTGAGGAAATCAGATCTTCCTCGCAAAAGCAACTGCAGAGCAAGGCACATCACACAGCAGTGGCTCCTAACCTGTCGGCCAGCCCACGTGCTGCCGTCCAGAGCTGGACGCGCCACCAATCACCTTCCACATTCACCCTCGGTGCTCCTAAAGAAACGGGAAGCCTTTACGGGCCTTTTTTTTTTTTTTTTTTTTTAATAATTTCATATTTCACTTCTTTATGGGCCTCGCCCTGAGAATGGGGAGGGAGAGGCGGTTCAGCCCAGGCAGGCTGCTGGCGCCATCTAGCGCTCCGATGGAGAACGGGCTCCCGCGCATTCTGTGAGCTCAGATTTCCGGCGCCTGCTCTGAGCTCTGCGACCTCCATCTGCTTTTTTCAAAACCTTCATAGCCTGCCAATTTGCAAATATTGGGAAATCACTTTGCCTTGCAATCTTCAAGGAGTAAATCTCCTGAGCCCATTGCCAGTAGAACCCGCAGAGGCTGCCAGGCAATTACCTAACCCCCAAGAGGCCACTAGCAAATTGGACATTCTGGGCATGTAAAACCCGCCATCCGCATGCACAGAATTGTAGGAAGCTTGGGCTCCAGATTTCATCCTCAGAATCTCCAGGGGCGACCTCAGCCTTTCCTAAGAAAATAGCCTCTCTCATGAGGTGTGAAGACATCTGCTTTCCAGAGTCCCCCACTGCCACTATCTCTAAATAACAATTTCAAAACCAGTTGTTGGTTCACATTTAAAATTGAGAGCCGTGTTTTCCTTTCTCCCTACAGGAGAGAAGAGGCTGGCTGTTTCAGGATTCATTAAGCCCTGATTTCTTCACCAGCATTCTGAGCATAAATGGCTTAGCTGTTCCACCCAATGTTTAAGACATAGTGAAATAGGCCCTAGCTTGAGACATTAACTTTTGGCCGTAACTGCTAGAAACGGGCCTCGATTTATTTATAACCAGCTGATGTTAAAAGGAAAGAATACTACAGGAGAACTAAACTTGAGTACTGAGTTAAGGGGCAAATTTTGGGAGTCCACCTTAGTCTTTTGGTTCTGAAATAACCAAGAAACAAAGACAAGAGGCAAGTACTGAGTATGGATGGACATGAATGAATTCCTAATTATCGGAACAATGTATTTTGACACTCTGCTTCCAGGGAGAGAAGTGGGATGCTTTTTGTCTTTCCCATCAAAGACTTTATTGCCACTTTGATCATCTAGAATTGTCAGGAACATGTTTCCATAATAACGAGGCCCGAGATTTCATTTCGCCCTGGGGTCACGGTCACCCATCAGCTTGTGAGACTCCTCGCCCCCTCTGTTTTGAGTGCAGGGAGACGACGGAGGAAAGGAGGGTGTGGGTTGGATGGGAAGTGAAAGAGACTCTTCTCTCCCCTTTCCAAGCGTCAAGAGTGCGTCAGTGGCAAGGAGGAATTGCCTTTTAGTTTAGTTGGATTTTGACAGGCCCCTTTTACTTTCCCGTCAGCTTCTCAATTCAGGCAATTTCACGGCTTCTTTTCTGCTGCCGAGATGTGTTTGTGGCAGCAGGGTCGTTAGCTGCAGCCGCAGGCTGAGGAGCCAAATTGCTAAGCAGCCTCGCTTTGACTGCAGCCCAGACTGCTCAGGAGGCTTTGGTAGCAACCCAGGGACAGTCCAGACCTAACAGGGCCATCAGGCCAGCCCAAAGGACTACAATGTGTCCTGGTTCATTATTCAGCCCAGTTAAATGGCTGAGAGCTGGCTGTATACTTACTTTCAACGAATTCAAGTATTATAAAATAGGCTTCATGAATTTAACAAGTAAGCTTTTTTTTTAAGACAGAGTTTCGCTCTTGTTGCCCAGGCTGGAGTGCAATGGCGGGATCTTAGCTCACCACAACCTCCACTTCCCAGATTCAAGCAATTCTCCTGCCTCAGCCTCCCAAGTAGCTGGGATGACAAGCATGCACCACCACACCCGGCTAATGTTGTATTTTTTTAGTAGAGACATTTTTTTCTCCATGTTGGTCAAGCTGGTCTCCAACTCCCGACCTCAGGTGATCCGCCCGCCTCGGCCTCCCAGAGTGCTGGGATTACAGGCGTGAGCCACTGTGCCCAGCCTACAAGCAAGCGTGCATCGAGAGCCATGCTAACGCTCTGCTGAATGTAATTAGCCGATTAAGACAAACTGCGCTAAAGAGAGTTCCAGGCAGAGGGGGCAAGTTCAATGTCTAGGTCGTAGGCTTGGCCTGTTTGAGGAAGAGCAGGAAGACAGGAATAGCCGAAGGGCAGACAGTGCGGGGCAGAGCTGCGGGGAGGTGAGCTTGAAGATGGGAGGCTGGGCTGGGTGGCCACACCAG
Source organism: Saguinus oedipus (assembly GCA_031835075.1). Lineage (NCBI taxonomy): Eukaryota > Metazoa > Chordata > Mammalia > Primates > Cebidae > Saguinus > Saguinus oedipus. Next base: position 53,344,426 of record CM063171.1, on the reverse strand, counting down.
GAACAGCCTTCTAGGCCACAGTGGGGACTTGGGGCTTTAGTCTATGTTTGATGGGAAGCTACCATGGAGTTTGAAGATCAGGTTGTTTCCAGCCTCGCAGGGGTTTTAAAATGTTACGGCCTCTAGGATGGACACCTCCTCGGCGTGGCACCCAGCCAGCTTCTCCACTTCGCTTTCCTCCTGCCTCCCCCACTCCCACCTCCACATATACCCACCACAGCTCTCTCTTGTGTTCCAAAGGCAACATCCTTTACCCGCCCGGGAAACACCTACCCACCCTTCAAGAGCCTGCATATCCACCACTACCGCTATCAAGCCGACCATGACTATCTCCGGCTGTGAATCCCCCTGTCCTTTGCCTCTTGGACACACTCCTATTCTGCAGGGTCCCTGTCATTTCTAAGGGTCTCCCTGCCTTCCAAGACTAGAGGCCCTAGATGGGGGAATCCCGTGTAGGTCTGGGGCAGAGTCAGCAAAATAGGTGTATTCAATTCTTCTTGGATGAATGCGTAAATGAACAAGTGAAGGGGTCATTGAGGAAAGCTAACCCATCAACTCTCCAGCAGCCATCCACAGTGGGAAGAATGGATGAGAGGTTAGATGGGAGTCGGGCTGCCTAGATTCAAACTCAGCCTGCATCGGGTACTTCCCATGTGACCTCTGGCAAATTTCTGTGCGTTCACTTTCTTATATCTCAAATAGAAAAGATTGTAATCCCACGCTCTGCCCACAGGTTGTTGAGAGGATTAAATGAATTAGTACATAAAAGCACTTAGAATAGGACCTAGCACAGTAGTCATTTGGTAAGTATGAGCATCATTATTATTTTAGATAGAATCTCACTCTGTTGCCCAGGCTGGAGTACAGTGGCGCGATCTTGGCTCACTGCAACCTCCGCCTCCTGGGTTCAAGCAATTCTCTGCCTCAGCCTCCCAAGTAGTTGAGATTACAGGTGCCTCCCACCACACCTGGCTAATTTTTGTATTTTTAGTAGAGACAGAGTTTCACCATCTTGGCCAAGCTGGTCTTGAACTCCTGACCTCAGGTGATCCACCCGCCTCAGCCTCCCAAAGTGCCAGGATTACAGGTGTGAGCCACTGTGCCCCGCCAAGTGTGAGTGTTATTATAGCTGTTTTGTTGTTGCAAGGGACGGGGGCTGCGGGATACAGAGAGGGGAATTCAGAGGAGAGTGAGATTCTCGCAGGGTGGCAAGCTTGCAGCTCTCTTCTCCAGCTTTGGGAACACAGGTGCCATGCCTATAAGGTGTGTGTCAGAGGCTCTAGAGGGAACCATTTTTCCATTAATCTCCCAGTAATGTCATGGGAAAGTCAAATAGCTTTTTATTCTCCAACTCTTTCCAACCTTCCTAGACACATTTGCTGTTCCCTTTTCGATGGAAGGAGGTCGGCTGAGGTTGGGCTGGGAGCCAGAACAGTTGATTTGCTGTTCTTGCTCAGCCATCTGTCCCGTCAACAGCCTTGGGCAAGAGGTGTGACCTCTGAGGTCCGGATCTTCCTCTGCAGGTTGTCGTAGCGTCCAGGCAGTGGTTCTGTACTTAGGGTGTGGGATCAGGCTTTTTTTTTTTTTTTTTGAGATGGAGTCTTGCTCTGTTGCCTAGGCTGGAGTACAGTGGTACAATCTCGGCTCACTGCAACCTCTGCTTCCCAGGTTCAAGAGATTTTCATGCCTCAGCCTTCTAAGTAGCTGGATTTAAGGGACACACCACCACACCTCGTTAATTTTTGTATTTTTAGTAGAGACGGGGTTTCACCATGTTGACCAGGCTCGTCTTGAACTCCTGGCCTCAAGTGATCTGCCCGTCTTTGGCCTCGGAGTCAGACTATTCTGGCTCAGATCCTGGCTCTACCCTCTGTTAGCTGTGGACTTAGGTGAGTTATCCAGTTTCTCTGTGCCTCAGTTTCCTCAGCTGAAATGGGGCAATAATAGCTACTACACTAGCTTTGGGCTGAATTCTGTCTCCCGCCCCTACCCCCAATTCATATGTTGAAGTCCTAACTCCTGGTACATCACAGTGTGACTGTTTAAAGAGAAGAACTTTAAGGAGGTCATTAGGGTGGGCCCTAATCTAGTATGATTGTTGTCTTTATAAGAAGGGGACATTAGGATGCCAACAGAGAGGGAAGGCCATGTGACGACACAGGGAGGAGAGGGTCACCTGCGCGCCAAGGAGAGAGGCCTCAGGAGAAACCAGCCCTGTTGACACCTTCATGCTGGACTTCTAGAGCTGTGAGAAAATACATTTCTGTTGTGGAAGCCAGCCAGGCTCTGGCTGTTTGCGATAGCAGCCCCGGTGGACTAACACACACCCCACTATGCAGTTGTGAGGGTTGAGTGGGAAGATGCATGTGAGGTGCTTGGAATAGGCCAGGTATATAGCAGGTGCCTAACACATAGCAGTCGCTTGTCACAAGCAAGGGCCTGATTCTTGCAGGGATCAGCAGAGACATGCTGCATTGGAAGGGAAATCCCTGCTCTTAGTTCTGTTCAGACCCAATGACATATTCAATATTTACTGCAGGTGGGGTGTGGTGGCTCATGCCTGTGATCCCAGCACTTTGGGAGGCCGAGGCGGCTGGATCACCTGAGATCAGGAGTTTGAGACCAGCCTGGCCCACACAGTGAAAACTCATCTCTGCTAAAAATACAAACATTAGCTGGGCGTGGTGGTGTGTGCCTGTAATCCCAGCTACTCAGGAGGCTGAGGCAGGAGGATTGCTGCCTGGGAGGTGGAGGTTGCAATGAGCCGAGATTGCGCCGTTGCGCTCCAGCCTGGGCGACAGAGTGAGTGAAACTCCTTCTTATTGAAAAAAAAAAAGTTACTGCATGTTCACTGAGCACCAGCATTGCCTGTGTGTTGGGTATAACATAACGAGGAGTAAAGCCAGCTTTTCCCCTGACTTCCTGGAGCTTACAGTCTAACCTGTAGGACAGAAGAATCCCGCACCGTAGGAGCCGGGGGTAAAAGCAGAGCAGGAGCTGTATACTAAAGAAACAGAGGGCCAGGCCAGGGGAGAAGGTGCCCAGGAGACAGGGGAGGCAGATCTGGGAGAGAATAAAGGTAGCTGAGGCGGCAGCATTTAAAAGGCCTGAGCAGAGAAAAAGCCAGGTGTGCTGGGAATCAAAAGGCCTGCAGTCACGTGAGGAGGCAGGATCTCCCCTTTCCTGCTCCTTTTCCAGCATGGGGTGTGCTGGAAAGCTTCCCTTTTCCCCCTTCACCTTCTGCCATGGGGCGACCCTCACCAGATACAGTCTCCTTAGCCTTGGACTCCTCAGCCTCCAGAACCATGAGTCAAACTTCTTTTTTCAGTAAATTACTCAGTCTGTGGTATTCTGTTACAGCAGCAGAAAATGGACTGAGATACGTCCCAGCTATGCTGCAGTTTTCTTATCTATAAAATGGGGGTTGTGGTGGTAACAATAGTAGTTCTTATGGAGTCATTGTGAGGACAGAGAGTGTGTATAGGCCAAGCCCAGTGGCTCACACCTGTAATCCCAGCCCTTTGGGAGGCCGAGGCAGGTGGATCACTTGAGGTCAGTAGTTCAAGCCTGGCCAAATGGTGAAACCGTGACTCTACTAAAAAATACAATCAGCCAGGTGTGGTGGCGCACACGTGTAGTCTCAGCTACTTGGGAGGCTGAGGTAGGAGAATCGCTTGAACCCAGGAAGTAGAGGTTGCAGTTGTGCCACTGCGCTCCAGCCTGGGTGACCAAGCAAGACGACCTCAAAAATTTTTTAAAAAAGAGTTTATATCGTAAACTATATAAACTTAGTATAGTGTCTAGCACACAGTAGGAGCTCTGTTGTATTATTATTACTCCATAACAAAAACAGCAGACAATATTTATTGAGCACTTACTGTGTGCCAGGAATCTAAAGGCTTCACTTGAAATATCTCATTTAGTCTTCGTAACAGCCTTTTGAAATAGAAACTGTCACAATTTCCATCTTGCAGGTGAGGAACATTGTGGCCAAAATCACATAGCAAAGTATATAACGAAGCCAGGACATTACCAAAGGCAGCCAGATGGCAGGAGTGGGCACCCAGCAGCGGCGGCAGATGCAGTCCCGGCAGAGGACACCTCTGTTGGGATCTTCATGGAAGAAGTCTCAAAATTCCTGGCCAAATAATGCCATCTCCTCAGCTCTCCTAAGCCTGGTCCAAACGTTCAGGGGAGTCAAATCCTGCTCTTCCTCCTGCAGCCTTTCTTGGGAGAAGGCAAAATTTTAGATTTCTAGCAAGTTCAGAGGCTCCGTACCCTGCCCTGTGGATCACTGTTGAAGAGACCAACATGTTTTGTTTTTGCACAGCCAATGGGCAAAGCCCAGAGAAGCAGAACAGAACCTCCTCGTGCTCACAAGAAGAGAAGCCAGTGCTTACAAGATTGCCCATGACAGTTTTGGCGATGTGCCCTTTCTTTCCACTCAGAAGAGGACAGACAGTGGGTGCTGGCATGGAGCTGTAATGTCATTGCAGGTGGCTCCTGATAATGCTACAAAAATAGGCCTGGCAGAGGGTGCCGTGACGCAAGTCAGGGTGAGTCGTGGCTGTCAGAACCCATTCAGCATCTGTCTTCCTGACAGCTCCTGCTGCTGGTTTCTCCAGGGCCTTTCTGGCTGGTTCTTAGTGTCAAGACCATGCCCAGGCATCTCCGTGCAGACGGCCGATTTTACCTCTGAGGCTTCTTCTCCACTTTCTGTATCTGTTGGTTTACTTTGGGTTGCAAGCAATAGAGATAAAAACAACAACAACAACAACAACAACACAGTGGCTTAAACAAGACAGCAGTTTATCGCCCCTTCACATGAAGGCCATGAAGTCAGCCTTCTGGGGTTGGTGGGATGCTTAACTAAGCCCTCAGAGACCCAGCCTCCTTCCAGTCGCTCCTATAGGGCACAGAGTCACAGCTAGAGCACCAGACCTCACACTCGTGTCCCTAGTAAGTGGGTAGGGGAGAAAGGCATAGAGAAGAAGGTGCTTATCAACCAACTTTTAAGGAAGATCCCGGAAAGAGCCTTGTGACAGTTTTTACTTCCGAGTGGCCAAAAGTTAATAAAGTTAATCACTTGCTCACACAGCTGCAAAGCAAGCTGGGAAATGTAATCCTTATTTGGGATGGTCAGGGCCCAGCTAAAAGTTGTGGGATCTGTTTTTATGGAAGAAAGGAAAAATGGATACATTTTCATGGGGCTATCTAACAATCTGAACTACATCTCCTCACTACCAAACTTTGCAACAGAAGAGAAATAAACATTTTCTGTAATGTGCTGGGCATCATGGACTTCCCCCTAAGCTAAGTCACCCAGTCAATGAGGGAAAAAGTATAGCAGAGCAGGTAAATGTTGAGCCTCTAATCCTAATTTTATTCATTCATGAATGGTGATGCCAAGTAACTAAACTTCAGTTTTCTAATAAAGAAAATGGGAATCATGATACCTGTGTCATAGAATTGTGATGAGGACGAAAGAGAGTAGATAAAGTTCCTGGCATGCAGTTTGTGTCTCTGGCTTTGCCAAGTTACTTAGTGTCTCTGGGCCTTAGTTCCTCATTGATGGAATAAAGATCTGCTTTATAAGTTTGTCATGAGTATTAGATGAGCTAATGGATATCAAGTGTTTAGCACAAGGCTTAGCTTTTGCAAAAACATAGCCAGGCATGGTGGCTTATTCCTGTAAGCCCAGCTACTTGGGAGGCTTGGGCAGGAGGATCAATCGAGGCCAGGGGTTTAAGACCAGCCTGGGCAGCATAGCATGACCCTGCATCTACAGTTTTGTTTTGTCTTTAATTAGCCAGGCATAGTGGTGTGTGACTGTAGTCCCAGTTGCTTTGGGCGCTGAGGCAGAAAGATCACTTGAACCCAGGAGTTTGAGGCCGCAGTGAGCGATGACTGCACTCCAGCTTGAGCAGCAGAATGAAACCACATCTCTAAAAAAATTTTTTTAAAAAAGAAAACACAACAACTGGGGTTGACATTATTTATGACTCCCTAAATTCCTGCAGGAGATCAAAATATGATTTTCACAAAGCTAAAAAACATGGCTTTTACAAAATATCGAATGAATATATATCAAAATCTTATTATTCAACTCATTAAATAATGAGGGAACCAATAAGATGGCAAAGTCTATTTCAATAATATTTGAGATATTGAGAGTAAAAGGAAAAAGAAACAGACAGAAGCTGTTCAAATAAAGTTGGTAGTTAAGTACAAGAGTGGTTAATGGTCTACCTGGCAATAAAACCATAGCTTATCTTTTCTACCAGGAAGAAATTATTTCCATCTCTGCAGAATGAAATTCTATATGTTAATAACATGTGATATTCAGTGTCTTGCCTTTATTCAATAGTAAATAGCAAAGTCAACATAGGTAAGTTTTCCTAGAGAATTAAATGATCCTTGGTGAAACTGGATGCATCAGCATGTCACTGAAAGGGCAATGCAGAAGACTGCATCCAAACATTGCATAAAAGCCCAGCATGGTGCCACATGCCTGTAGTCTCAGCTATGCTGGAGGCTGAGGCTAGAGGATCACTTGGGCCCAGGAATTTGAGTCCAGTCTGGGCAACATAGTGAGACTCTGTCTTAAAACAAACAAACGAACAAACATCACATGAAAAGCTCATAAATATACACAATTATGATGTGTCAATTAAAAGTAAAGTTTTTTAAAGGCATGTAGTCTTTTTTCTTGCTTTATTTCCAAATTTTGAAATTTTTTCCTTAAGAGAAGTAATTCCCAATTGTTGAAGAGATATTTGCTGATTTCTTCACCGTGACCTGAGCAGAACAAGGAAGGTTTCACACTCTCTATGTTTTCACTGTCTGTCTGGGGTAGGTGTCTGCGGGCAGAGGTGGGTGGGGTGGGAAAAAGGGGGCGTGACTTGACAAGTAGATACAGTCATCTTTTGGTATAAAAGGAAGGATTGTTCCCGTACCCCCATATACCGAAATTTGTGAGTAAGAAAGTCACACCGTGGTCCCTGCGGAATCCGCGTATATAGGAAAAGCTGGCCCTCAGTATCTGCGGGTTTCCAATCCAGAGAATATTGTATTTTCTCTTTTATTCTTTTTTTAAAATTATTATCTCTTTCTTTTTTGAGACAGTCTCACTCTGTAGCCCAGGCCAAAGTGCAGTGGTGTGATCTCAGCTCACTGCAACCTCCACCTCCCAGGTTCAAGTGATTATCTTGCCTCAGCCTCTCAAGTAGCTGGGACCACAGGCACCATACAACCTGTCTGGCTACGTTTTGTATTTTTAGTAGATACGGGGGTTTTGCCATGTTAGCCAGGCTGGTCTCGAACTCCTGACCTCAGATGATTCACTCACCTTAGCTTCTGAAAGTGTGAGGATTACAGGCATGAGCCATCATGCCCAGCCAGAACACTGTATTTTCAATCTGTGTTTGTTAGGAAAAAAAAAAATCTGTGTATAAATGGCCCTGTATAGTTAAAACCCATGTTGTTTGAAAGCCAACTGTAACTGTTTTCACTATGTGAACACGATGACGGCCATCCAACCCTGGAAAGACGTCCAGGGAAGTGGAAAGATGAGGAGGCAGGTGAGGAAAGGGGAGAGACCTTGCAGACCCAGGGATCGCTGAGAAATGGCACAGAGATAGGGTGGGGATCGGCATAGCCTGGAAGCTGCAGGCGGCTCCTCTGGCCACAGCAAGTTTCTCATGTTTTCACAGATGAGAGGTTAATTAACTCGCTCCAAGTCCCAGGGTAGTGAGTGGAAGGACTGAGATGGTAAAAAAATCCATTCTTTCCCCATATCACCTTTCCTCTCCTTGCTTTTTAAAATCTGCCTTCCGGGGACAAAAGGTCTGTGCTCAGTCATTTGCACTTTAGTGTTAATTTAAGCCAGTACTTTGCTTCTCCTGGGGCATTTAAAATTTTCGGCCTTGTCTTTCTGAGCTGGAATGAAAGGTGTTGACCTGCATTAAAGGAGAATTCTCAGCAAGAGGAGTGGTGCTTCAGGGGAGGGAGCTTCCTCCCGGTCCCTGAAACCCCAGCACCCCCAGAGAGACAGCTGAAGCTGTTTAGCAACCTACAATCAGAGAGACAGACAGGAGCAGGTAGAGAACCTGCCTGCTTTCTCACCCAGATATCGGCTTCTCTTACAAGCCAGTTAGGTTTAATGAGAAAATGTAGGCCTCCAGGCCTGAAGATGGAGGTAACAGGATCCTCTGAAATATTCAGACTTATCAAATTGGATGTGGTTTAATTGCCTGAGAAGTTATTATAGACTAGCCCCAGCCTGAGCGGAGCCTGAGATCATTGGTGATAGGTGGTGGGTGGTGGAGCGGGGGAGTTGGGGGAAGACTGGTTAAACTCAATAGCTCTCATTATTCCATACTTTAAAATTCTTTATTAGTGAAGTATCTGATGCATATGGCTGGGAAGAAGATATGTTTCATTTCACTCAGCATGTAAGTAATTCATAGTCAGAGGCGACCTGTCCACTTCTCTCCCATGATGGCTTGTTCAAATCTAGCAGGCTCCTGACGTTTCACTGAGTCTTGCCATTGCCTCCCCGCCACCACCCCTCACATCGCCTGCCCACAGCCCACCCTTGCGGGCTACAGGGCTCCTCTTCCTTCTCCCAATCCCAGCTCAGGTCCAGCTGCAGCTTTCCTGAACTTCTTTGGGCGTCAGAGGAGGGGACAGTGTGGTTTTCGTCTCTCCATCAGTCCTTTCCTCTTCCATTCATTTAATAGATAAGTATCTTGAGCACCCTCAGTTTCCTGTTCTCCTGGGACTTTCATTCTAGCGGAAAAGCTGTTCCTCCTCCACTCCAGTCATGTATTGGAGAAGGAACCACCACTGTACATGAAGCTATTCACTTATTCAGTCAAGAAGTACTACTGAGAGCCTGCTACATGGCAGGTACTGGTGGAGGCACTTCGAGTGCAATAGAAAGAAATAGACAAAGCTCTTGCTCCCTTGGAATTTACCTTCTAAAGGGGTTAAGGTAGACCGTAAACAAATAAACCTAAGATGTCAGGTAGTCAGTTTCAGGGAAAGACATAAAAGGGATGGTAGTGTGAAAAGTTGAAAAGATCCTCTTCAAAGTTTCCCTTTTTGTTAAAGATTAAATAATAATGTTAGAAATAATAGTTTCTTTTAAAAACTAACTTCCTTCAAGCTTCCTTGCTTTTTACTAATAACTCTTTGTTAAGCCCTATGTAGCTGTTAAATATAGTAAGGGAATATGTACATTCTGTGTCCTTCTACTTTAACCAAGTTATTTGTTCTGGCCTGTAGCCTGCTCAGACATGTCCAAACATGCTCAGGCATTCCCGGCTTATGCCTCTTCCTTATTTGGAAATGTTATTATTCTCCTAGTTTCCCGTAAACAACCCCCTTCCTTTCTTTGTTTTCCATCGTGCATTTACCTATTTAGGAAAGTTTTAAGTTTTTAGCCAATCAGGATAAGTCTAGATTGTGCCATCCAACTCCAGTCAATGGAGATAGGACGCAGCACTAAGGACCCAATGCATCAGGGATAAACACTTCTGCTTTTCTTTGTTCAATGTGCTCTCCTGGCAATCAGACTTTTGAGAAGCACCCTTTGTGCATAAAGTAAAATCGCCTTGCTGAGAAAAGTTATTTGTCTGAACATGGTTCTTCTTTTCAGCACCAAGGAACAACAGTAGAGTGGGTGCCAATAGCATAGATACAGCGGCCAGGGAAGCACACTCTAACATGGTGGAATTTGGGCAGGCCTGATGGCAGTGGATGGGCAGTTTACAACACATGGGTAGAGGGCTTCTGAGGGCCAGCACAAGCCCTCACAGTTGTTCTTTGAGATAGGTGGGGCAGCTTCCATGGTCTTATCTGATAGATGAAGAAACTCAGCTGCAGATAAATGACCTGAAGTGATCCATCAGAGACCACAACATCCAGCATGGAGCCCACAGCTTCCCTTTGTAGAACTGTCCAGCTGTTGCAGAGTGCCTTAGTCTTAATGGGTCTAAAGCTCTTGGTGACACAAAGGCTTAGACTTCCTTTTCCCTCTGCTCCCTGCAGCCTGCACAATATCCTGGTGAACCACCTGGGACTTCAGAGCTCTGCCATCTGGGTGTGAAGCTCAGGTCTGCTCTTGGTAGTGAAGTGTGATTTTGGGCAAGCTGCTTAACCTCTTTGACCATCTGTTTCCTCATCTGTAACATGGGGGTATTCACAGAACCTACTTGTGGGGCCATGGTGAGGATTAAATGATGAACAGTGCTGGCAAACAGGAAATGCTATATAATTATGTGTTCCTAGCAATATACACACTGCACATCCTCAGTCACTGTGTGTATTCACTGAGGTAGGGGCCATGTGTGGGTGGGATTGTGTTCCCTAAAAATATGTATCAGCTGGGCACAGTGGCTTACACCTGTAATCCTAATACTTTGGAAGGCCAAGGTGGGTGGATTACCTGAGGTCAGGGGTTCAAGATCAGCCTGGACAACATGGTAAAACTTTGTCTCTACTAAAAATATAAAAAATTAGCTACATGTGGTGGTATGTTCCTGTAATCCCAGCTATAGGGGAGGCTGAGGGAGGAGAATGGCTTAAACCTGGGAGGCTGAGATTGCTGTGAGCTGAGATTGTGCCACTTTACTCCAGCTTGGGCAACAAGAGCAAAACTCCATCTCAAAAAAAAAAAAAAAAAAAAAAAAAAAAAAAAAAAAGATACGTTGATGTGCTAACTTCAAGTCCCTGTGAATTCAGGAAACCAAAATATTTACTCTTATTGTTAATAAGTCAATTACATTGAAAATGCAGGGTAACGCTGCCTGGGCCTCTACTTGCCAGACGATGGACGATGGACGTGAATCCTTCCTTACTTAAGACACAGCACTTGCTTATCAGCCCAGAGAAAGCACCTGCAGGCACCAGGAAAATCTAGGAACAGATTTCACTCTCTTCCCACCTTTTCCCACCTTTCAAACACTGAAATTGCTCTCCCCTTTGTCTTGTCACTAGATGGGATTTGGCTCTTTGTTAACATATTATTTAAGCAAGGCCTCTAAGCCACTAGCCTGAGAGAGAAATACTTTTGAACTGAGGCCTCTCTCCCGCATGATAGTTGGAGCTCTCATTAATAAATTTCTGCTTGTTTCTCTATTGTTAATCTGACTTTTGTTTTCCAGAGAGTGTCTCAAATAAGAACATAAGAGGGGAGAAATTATAGTTTCTCCCCTACATGAACTATTGGATATAGGGTCTTTGCAGATGTAATCAAGTTAAGGTGAAGTCATATTTGATTAGGATAGGCTGATGGTTGCTGTCCTTGTAAAACGGGAAGAAGAGGCCAGGTGTGGTGGCTCACACCTATAATCCCAGAACTCTGGGACACTAAGGTGGGAGGATTGCCTGAGGTCAGGAGTTTGAGACTAGCCTGGGCAACCCAGCGAGATCCTATCTCTAAAAAAGTTTAAAATTAGCTAGGTGTGATGACATGCCCCTGTAGCCCCAGCTTCTTGGTGGGCTGAGGCAGGAGGATCACTTGAGCCCAGGAGTTCAAGGCTGCAGTGTTCTATGATGGCACCACGGCAACCTGAGTGACAAAGCGAGACCCTGTCTCTTAAAGAAGAAAAAGAGAGGAGAAAAAGCAGACACAGAAAGAAGGCCTTGGGATGATCAATGCAGAGACTGGAGCCATGCATCCACAAGCCAAAGAACCACCAGAATTGTTGGCAACTCCAGAAGCTGGGAAAAGGGCGTGGAACAGGTTCTCCTGTAGAGGCTTCAGAGGAAGCATAGCTCTGCCGACACATTGAGTTCAGACTTCTGGCCTCCAGAACCGGGAGAGAATAACTTTCTGTTGTTACAGCAGCCCTGGACACTAGTACAGGTGACATGTATTGCTCTTCTGAAGAGAGGAGTGTCTAGAGCAGCAGAGGTCTGGGTCCTGGCATGTGCTCTTTAGGAATCTGATATCTTTAGGGACCTGCTGGTACCCACAGTTCCAGAACCATAAGACAGGATCCCCATGGGCCAGTTTGGAAGCAGAGAGAGGAAACGGGAAGAACCCTTCGCTTCTGCTTGGGATTAAGCCCTTTAGCTTGTGACTTCAACTCTGTAACTTCTGGAGGACATCTTGTGGGTCAGTGTGAGGTACAGAAGTTGTTACAAGCTTCCTGGATCAGAGATAGTGAGACTTCACGAACTTTTCTGGACAACATACCAGCACTTATGGAGTTGTCTGGTTAAACACAGATGAAATCAGAAATACAGGCATTCGCCATCGCTTAAACACAGCCCAGATTGAAAAATGTGAGGAAGAAAGAATTGGTAGGATGTGGCCAGGATTTGGTCCTACATACAGAGGACTGACTCCAGACAGGGAGCAGATTCCCCTCGCAGCCTTCGACCTCTCAGTAAAAATATCAGTACTGGTGAAAATGAAACCTCACTGGCAGATGCAATAGCATTTCCCCATGGATATGCAAAATTATTGCATCATATGGGTGGAAGGGACTTTAAAAGCCAACCTGTATCTTACAGCTGTTGAAAGCAAAGGCTTTGGAGGCAGACTGATCCAGAGTTGCCCCCTGGCTCCTTGACTCTAGGGAATGTCAGCTCTAAGCTTTGTGCCTTGGGTTTGCCTCCTTTTCTGTAAAACAGGCCAAGGCACTAACATGCTGGGCTCTGAAAGGGCTTATAAAATGGTTAGCATAGTTGCTGACTCGTCACAAATACTGAGAAAGTGGTAGGTATTATGAGGATTGTTATTTCATCCAACTCCATAGCAATGCTGCCTTCCCCTTTGTAAAGGGGATCCTGCCTATTTTCAAATGTTGCCAGCCATGGCTCTCTGAATACCTCTACTTAGAACCTCCTTTGCTGAAGGAAAATGATTCCTTATAAAGAAGCTTCCCTTGGCTGAAATTGCCCTCTACTTTGCAGCATTGGTTCGTTGGTTGGTTGGTTGGTTTGACGCAGAGTTTCACTCTTGTCCCCCAGGCTTAAGTGCAATGGTGTGATCTAGGCTCACTGCAACTTCCACCTCTCAGGTTCAAGCAATTCTCCTGCCTCAGCTTCCCGAGTACTGGGATTACAGGCTCATGCCAGCACATCCATCTATTTTTTTGTGTTTTTAGTAGAGACGGAGTTTCGCCACTTTGGCCAGGCTGGTCTTGAACTCCTAATCTCAGAGGATCCACCCACCTCTTCCTCCTAAAGTACTGGGATTACAAGTGTGAACCACCGCACCTGGCCTTTGCAGCATTGTTAAATGGTTAGGGGCATGGACGTGGCCTTCCATTCAAATCCCAGCTCTTTCACTTAGGAGCTTGACGTCCTTGAGCAAATTATTTAGCCTTCCTGGTAACTAATGATCACAATGGTTCTATTGCTCAAATTGCAGTGCCTCAGTTTCCTCAGCTGGGGGATGATGATAATGATGATGACAGTATCTACACCATTTAGTTGTCATACAGTTTGAATTAGGGAACATACATAATGCATTTAGAAGAGAGCCAGTCATACAGCATGTGCTCAATAACTAGGTATTACTGATGTAACTTCCATCCCTGGATTTCATCTTATTATGTCCCTCCAAAGATTTGTTTTTAATCTCAAAAAACTGCATCTCAATTAGGCCAGAGACCATCAGAACACCAGCCCCAGCCCTGGAATCAGGACGACTTCACAGGCATGTGACCTGTGCCCTTGACCAGGGCCCTGTGCTCAAGGGCTCCACTCCTGTTTTAATACTCTTCAGTCTCCTTGAAGTTTTTTTTTTGAAATGGAGTCTCGCTGTCGCCATGGCTGGAGTGTAGTTCCGAGATCTCATCTCACTGCAACCTCCCCCTCCTGGGTTCAAGCGATTCTCCTGCCTCAGCCTCCTGAGTAGCTGGGACTACAGGCACGTGCCACCATGCCCAGCTACTTTTTAGTTGACATGAGCTTTCACCATGTTGGCCAGGATGGTCTCGATCTCTTGACCTGGTGATCCACCTGCCTCAGCCTCTCAAAGTTCTGGGATTATAGGTGTGAGCTACCATGCTCGGCCTCCACCTTGAAGTTCTTAATAATTTTTGAAAGAGGGGGCCCACAATCTCATTTTATACTGGCTTCAAAAATTCTATAACTGGCCCTTCCTGAAATACTGGCATCACTGGTCTCCTGTCTTTGTGTGTGAGCAAGGTTAGCAGAGCCTGGTTCTCCTCCTAGCCCTGTCTTCCACTTTGTGTAGCAGCTTGGCAAGCTTGGGGCTCCATTGTTCAGGTCATCCCCTCCCTTTTCTCCCACCCACTCCTCTCCTCCTTGTCCCCTGGTTTCCACCCTTCCTTCCAACTCTCACTTCTGCTTGGTAGCCAAGCTCAGAGGTGTTTGCCCTGCTCCAGACCTAGGGCCTGGGCCACCAGAGGGATTCACCTCCTCCTTCTGGCTTGCCTCTCCTTCCACTGGTGATGGTGGAAATATTTTTGCTGGCTTGCAATGGTGAGAATGACACTGTCTTTGAAGGAATGGAAACTCATACGGTTTGTAGAGTAAGAATTCCAGTTTCTTGGCCTAGAGGTGGGTGTGAGGATTAGCAGGGGGTTCCTGCTGAGAGCTGCCTGAGTGACGGATCAGGGAGCATGGGGCTTTGCTCTCAGTTACCAAGCAAATAAGAATAATCTCATCTCATGCATCAAACAGGAGAGTTGGCTCACCCATCTTTTCCACGAGGACAATTCCCCAGGGTCTGTCATTCTCTCCTTCTCTAGTCTCTAAGACAAAATGGCATTAATTCTCAGCAGACACAGCCACCACCAGGAATTGTTTGGTCCTGCTTGCTCCTTAAGAAAATATGCAAGAGAAAGGAAGTAGATTCAAGATGAAACAAAGCTGTATGTCCTTTACAATGCAGAAAAGGGGACTTGTGCTTGGAGAAGACTCTTGTCCCACCAAATGGAAGACAGAGGCCAGGAAGACAAGGCACAAGTGGTAGGGGTGATGCAAAGCTAGAAACACTTCACTGGCTGTCAGGATGAGAAGATGGGTCATCCGGAGCTCTGCCTGGGTCCTGAGGGCATCCCCAGGGCTGGGGCTCAGCCAAGATTGCCTCAGGAAAAAGGGGGAAATGAGGCCTTGGAATTCCTTTCATGCTGCTTAACTGCCAGGCCCCCTGGGTTCTTGCAATCAAGCACAGAGCCCAAGACTCCTAAGCACTGCATATGAGGCATAGGGATAATCCTTCTTCCATTTCACACTGAGTGAACTGGCTCTCAGCTGGAAGAACTGCTTCCCAAGGCACACTGGTCCTGACTCCTTTCATCACCGCGGGGTCAAAGTCTCTTCCAGGTTCCGCTGGTAACCAGACTCCTCACATGGGCTGCAGACTGGCCCAGAAGGCCTCTCCAAGCAACTGCCCACTGGAGGGGCAGGGCTGTCCCAGTCTCCTGGGCTCGTTCCTGCCAACAAAATCTGCTCCATGGACTGAGAGCGTGGAGGTCTGAAGGAGAGTCTCTGCAGTTAGTGACAGTCTGCAAAGCCCAGCACATGTCACCAACAGAGGCCCTAGAGACAGAAAGACCCGCTGTTGCTAGAATGTTTACTCAGCCACTGCAGAGTCAGAAAGGCAGCTGTTCTAACTGCACCATGCCCCAGGATGTAAAACTGGGACTTGATCCAGAGGAGGCTGGCAGGGCAGTTTACCTGCCTCAAGGTCAAGCCTTGGGCTTGTTATAGTGAATCCCAAGTTTCTTTTCAAAGAATCAGTATATCAGTATATTCAGCTCTCTTATTCTTTAATACTCTATTTTAAAGTTTAACTTCCTTATAATTCCAGTAAACAACCTTCTCCACTGGTTCTAAGTAGTAGTTCACATCTGTTCTCCCACTGCGTCCCCCTCTCCATCCTGACTCATCCTGGTCACCTGCTCCAGTCACCTGCTCTGGTCACCTTCTTTGACCTAGGTCACCCCTGGATACCTGCTCTGACCCTCCTGTAACTGTCCTTCCTGCCAAAATACCCATCCTGCCACTACAGCTTGGACCCCTGCTCTTCTTAAAATAACCAATTGGGATTAGTCTAGCTTGTGCGGTCTAACCCTAGCCAATAGGAGAATGACACAGCAATAGGGACGACCCCAGTCAGGCATAAGTACCCCTTCCTCACTTGTCCAAGCATGTGGCCACTATTGCTCCATCCATCAGCTGCACCCTTCTATAGAAGTAAATTGCTTTGCTGAGGGGATTTATTTTTGAGTGCTTTTCTTCTGCGGCATCAAAATTTTACTTATAACAGGCTAGGGCTTTTAAGTTGGCGAGCTCATTTTGGGGCTCAGGAATGCCATGGAGACTTCATCTTGCAGGGCTAATGGGTGGAGAAGGAGAACCCCAGCTCCTGACAGGCACTGGGGTGGTGGCAAGAAGAGACCAGGCTTGGTTAAAGGGACACAGCTTGAGTCTTGATATTGCCAATGCCCTGGCTGAGTGTGGCTGGGCCACTTCCCCTCTCTCAGCCTGGCTCCCACGGGGCTGGAGGGGCTGGAGCAGCTTCCTAAGGGAGCTTCCAGCTCTGGTTTTTGATGATTTGAGTTTACAGTGTCCTGAGCTGCAGATAGCATGTGGGGAATAAGGAAACTGTAGAGAGCTGACTGGTGATTTCCCCAGAGAGTCCAATGCTGTTGGGGAAGTTCCCACTACCGTAGACAGCCTGGGTCCCACATGGCAGCCCTCAGCCTTGGATCAGCTGAAATGTGTAGAGGGAAGTGAGATGAGCTCATTAGATTCACCTGTGCAAATCAGCGCCTTTCACAGCTGAGTGTTCTGGGGAGAGGAGGGTTGAGAAGGCAGCTCAGCAGGGCAGGAAGCCCCACATCCGAAGGCCAGGCTGACACCAAAATGAGGATGGAAGAAGCATATTTAATGACACGGAAAAATGTTCAGTGATAGGTTAAAAAAAAGCAGGTTATAAAAAGCAGCATATGTAGGACGATCCTCTTATGGGAAAGAAATATTTCCCTCTAAAAGTATGCACATACACACACAAATGGAGAGAGAGAGAGAGAGAGAGAGAGCCCCTAAAATTCAAGGAGTGATTATCTAGAAGTGCTGGGATTTCCTGTGGCTTTTATTTTCTTCCTTTTTGCTTTTCTGTATTTCCCAAGCATTTTGTAATCATTTAAAAAGGACTTTCACAGAAAGACTTGGTGTATTAACCTGTCAACTACACTCATAGACATCCCCTTTTCCCAGGGAAGGTCCTGCCCACAGCCCTACCGAGGGCTCTGTCCTTAGGCGGCCAAGTCTCAATTTGTGCACACCTATAGCAGCTTTGAAATTTCAGAATTGGAGACACTTAAGAAGAAAATATGATTGGAAAGGAGAAATGAAAGTTATATTTAAAATAAAGTTAAGACAATGTCAATTGTCCATATGAAGGAATGGGAGAAAGTCTAGAATGCCCCCAGTCTTCTCCTTGGGGTCAGTCATTAAACCTTCCCGCATGCTCATGCCCCATCTCTCTCCTGATTGGACAGGGGTGATAACTGACCCGAGTGCAGCCAATTCACTGCAGAGCCTATGCCTTACACAGAAAAGGTAGCTGGGTCATCAAATGCCTCCTTGGCGGATTTGAACTGAGAAATTATGGAAGAGCCAGGCAGTTAGCAGTGGGAATAGTAAATGAAAGGCTGTAGGGAGAGGGAGCAGGAGCAGAGTAAGAGCCATGAGGAGATACAGATGGTGTGCATTATGAAAAAGTAGAAATAGTTACTAAAATGAATAAACAAAAAGCATGAAAAAGGCAGAGATATGAGATTTTTTTTTTCCAAGATGGAGTCTTGCTCTGTCGCCCAGGCTGGAGTGCAGTGGCAATCTCGGCTCACTGCAACTTCCACCTCCCAGGTTCAAGCAATTCGCTTGCCTCAGCCTCCCAAGTAACTGGAATTATGGCGCCTGCCACCATGCCCAGCTACGTTTTTTATTTTTAGTAGAGATGGGGTTTCACCATGTTGGCCAGGCTGGTCTTGAACTCCTGACCTCAGTGATCTCTCTGCCTTGGCCTCCCAAAGTGCTGGGATTACAGGCGTGAGCCACCATGCCCAGCTGAGATTTTTTTTTTGAGGTTATAGAGATTAGAGGAAAGGACAAGTCAAATGGTAACAGGAAGAGCACAGAACAAAGTGAAAGAGACCAGGGTAGCCCCATTTCTTCATTTGAGTTCCCTCAGAAGCAGACTCTGAGACAACAGTTTTAGTGCAAGTGGTTTATTTGGGAAGTGGTCCCAGGAAACTCCAGAACGGGACTGGGGAAGTGATACCAGAAAGGGAAGGCAGCCCGTAAGTCGTGCATTACTGAGTCAGCCACAGAAGGCAGCGACTGGAGCTTAACCCAGGGGGAAACTGTGTAATATGCACACCTCAGAACACTCCCCAGCCAGGAGGTAAGGGAGTTGGGACATTTATACAGCAAATCCTGAGAGTCTTTGGTTGAGGACCGCTCCCATAGCACTTCTTTCCCAGGAATTCAAACCCTGTGCTTGTGGAAAGAGCTGCCCTCCACGGCTCCAGGAAAAAATTCCCTTGTCACAGTGATGCAGATCACTGTGATACTGGCAGCTGCAATAATCAGAAGCACACTGAAGCTCTGAGGAATATAGATGAGGCACTGGGAGTGTCTGCCTCATCAAGAGAGAAGAGCCATAGACAGACAGATGGATCCTACAGCCCATTTGAGATGGTGAGAGAGTGCTAGCCCTGAGTACTTCCTTTTTTACAGCTTCTTGGCTCTTCAGCTTCACACAGTATGCCCCCAAGACTTCAGCCAACTGGAGGGACCCCAACCTGGATGAGGAACCTGGGAAGAGGCACCCGCTCTGCTCTAGGACTTCACGCCCTCCCCAGCCTCCCACAGGGATAGAACTGCCCTCTATTATCTGGGGTCACAAGCCATGAAAGATTGTCACATTGGATCGATGATGATGATGATGATGATTTACTTACTTATTTTGAGACAGAGTCTCTCCCAGGCTGGAGCGCAGTGGCACAATCTCAACTCATGGCAAACTCCACCTCTTGAGTTCAAGCAATTCTCCTGCGTCAGCCTCCTGAATAGCTGGAATTACAGGCGCCTGCCACCACACCCAGCTAATTTTTGTATTTTTAGTAGAGACAGGGTTTCACTGGTCTTGAACTCCTGACCTCATTATCCACCCACGTCAACCTCCCAAAGTGCTGGGATTACAGGCATGAGCCACTGCACCCAGCCTTTTTTTTTTTTTTTTTTTTTTTTTTTAATAGAGATGAGGTCTCACTCTGTTGCTCAGGCTGGTCTCCTGGACTCAATCAATCCTCCTGCCTCATCCTCCCAAACTTCTGGGATTACAGGCATTGACTAATTCCTAATACAGATTTTAGATTCTCACATAGACTCCTAACATTTCCTCCCCTAATTCTCAATGACCATGCTAAGAAATTCTGCAACAGTTTCCCAGGCATGGGTTAAGAAGACCTAGAAAACTCTTATGCCTGTTTACCATCAACTCCACCGTTATGGTTTCATTGGACAAACATCACTGAGCTTATGCTATGCTAGACATTACACCTCAGAAACATCTCAGTCTGGAAGGAAGTGGACACATACATTAGAATGTCCTCAGAATGTGACAAATGTTAAAATGGAGTTGTGTTCACATGGCAGGGGCACTGAGACAGAACAAATGAATTCTGCTTATGGCAATTCAAGAAGGCTTCACAGAAGGAGTGACTTTTGGATCAGTTCTCAAGGGATGAGTAAACATTTAGCAGGAGGAAAGGCTGGGGCATACAGGAAGTGAGACCCATGCAGGCAGGAGGTATAGCCCAGCAAAAGCTCTGCTCTTGGAAAGAGGCTGGTGGCTTGGAGCCTGGACAGAGACAGCAAAGGCTGAAAGAGAGATGAGACTAGGGAAGCCCCAACAGAGGTTGTGAAGGGCCTTACATATTGAGCTGAGTGTGAATTTTATTCGGTGATTACTGAGGACCTGCAGCAGGTTGTCCATGGGAACTATGAAGTGCAAAAGCCCTGGAAAGGTAATCATCAGTTCTTAGAGATACTTTCCCACCACAGCACTGAGCAAACACCACATCAAAAGTTTCTTTTCTTATGTTCAGTAAACACCTACTATGTACGTAGCACTGACTAGGCACTGTGAGAATGCAGAGTTATCATGCACCAATACGCAGCTAATGCCACTTATGAATAACTGGAGAAACAAACCCAATAGGCCTAAGATTATAGAGTTATTGTGGTGAGGGGGAAAATATGTGTAAGGTCTAACCGCACTGTGGACAGCATGGTGACCCCATGAACCGCACGTACACCTCTGGAGGGCCTTCCGGAATCAGAAAACCTGAAGTAGCTGGAATGAGGACCGATGAACCCCTGCGGTGCCTAACTAACCTGAGACATTCTTCTATTGTTTCTTATTCCCGCCTCAATTGACAAGGTCACTGGACTTTGTAACTGACCTTGACCCAACCTCCTGACTCCACACCCTATGACCCCCTCCCAGCTTGCAAACCTATGACCCCCTCCCAGCTTGCAAACCTATGACCCCCTCTCAGCTTGCAAACCTATGACTCCCTCTCAGCTTGCAAACCTATGACCCCCTCCCAGCTTGCAAAAAAACACCCTAAAGTAACTTCTGTAACTTTCCACTGCCCACCCAAACCCATAAAACCAACTCCTATCCCGCTGCCCTTCGCTGATGCCCTTTTTGGCCTCAGCCCATCTGCACCCAGGTGAATAAACAGCCATACTGCTCACACAAAGCCTTCTCAGGGAGTCTCTGCGTTCAGAGCACACGTTTTAACAATATGTAATTTATCCTAAGAGTTAGGCATTTTTAGGGAGAGAACTACTCTTTATTCAGCAGAACATTGTATAAACCATTTGTTGAATAGTGAGTTGAATCGTATCTCCCTCAAATATACATTTTCGTGGAATCTCAGAATGTGAGCTTATTTGGAAATAAAGTCTTTGTGGATGTAATCAAGTGAAGGCGAGATCGTACTGGCGTAGGATGGGCCCTAAATCTGATGAGATTTGCATCCTAATAAGGAGCGGAAGATTTGGAGACACACAGACACGCCTACAGGAAGAAGGCCGTGTGACCACAGAGGCGGGAACTGGAGCGATGTAACCGCAAGTCAAGGAATGACAAGGATTGCCAGCAGTCACAGAAGCTAGAAAGAGGCGGGAAAGGATGTTTCCTTAGATTCTTCCAAGGGAACATGGCCCTGCCGATATCTCGATTTCAGCCTTTTGGTTTCCAGGACTAAGAAAATAAATTTTTGTCATTTTAAGCCACCCAGTTTGTGGTAATTTTGTTGTAGCACTCTTTCCTAGTTCAGTTAAAGATGTGGGGGCCCTTGTCACATGGCCACAAAAAATTCGGCTCACAAACAATTTGAAGGGTAAGAAGGGCAAAATTTACTGGGTGAAAAGAAAAAAAAAAAGGGATACAAGCACCCTCCACAATGCCAGATTGAGAATCCTGCTAGTATACGATTTCCACCTCGCAGATTGAATCCCAGGTACCACCCAGGAAGAGGAGGAGCCAGGCTCCTCCCTGCGAAGGTCTGCAGCTCCACCCCAGTGCACACTTCTCCCAGTGTGCAGGCTGGATGGAGTTTTTCTGGGGACCTTTTCCCATCTCAATTTGTCACAGCAGCTCTAGCAAACTAATACACCATCTGAGTGAAAAGAAAGGACCCCGGTCAAAGTCTGAAAGCAGCTGAACAAAGGGAGGTTCACACTTCCCTGCATGAGATGAAGGGAAGCAGAGGAAGTGGAGAGGTGACAGAATAGTAAAGAGTTAAGGGGAAAAAAGGGTCAGCGCCACAGCCAGAAGCCAGCATCTAAGGAGAAAACACAGCTAAGCTGGAATCCCCACCAACACAGATTGCTGAGGGGCTTTAAGAAAAGCAATGTTTAACTTGTTTGCTGAATTGTATAATGGCTGAGTAAATGACATTTGCAAAAATCACCCTCAAATGACAAAATGAAAACCATCTTTGATGCAGCAAGGAGATCCTCTGCAACCCTGAACTACAATCTGTGAAAACAGAAAATAGATGGAGGAAATTGAAGGAGGAATGACCAACCTCTTGGCAGAACCAGGGAGGGTAAACTCGATTGCCTGAGGGGATACTGAGGAGAATCAAGTCCATTTGTCCACCCTGGAATGGAAGGCATTGAGTGTGCAAAAAGAAAGATGCGGTTTTGAATAAAATAGGAGACATCTTTGAAGAAATGAATAAGGAGCAGTTAGATCTTTCCATTCCTGCTTTGCTAGTTAGGCAACCACCCTCAACCCCACCTCCAGTGTAGACATGAGATATAAATTGTAGAAAAAGTGAATCAGAGAAGACCTAGACTCAAGGACACCAGGCATGGAGGAGGGTAGGGCTGAGATGCTAAAGTAAAAACAGGGAGAAAATAAAAATTTATTGAATGGTGTTACTCCCAGGCCCCTTCTATTGCCTGTTGCTTACAACAGGCCTACAGGTACTGACATTAGCTATTCTCTATTGAAAGAATCTGTTTATCCCTTAACCACTCATGAATAAGGCCCATTAGTTGACAAGTATCCTATTCTACCTTGACCACAGACATTCTAATAATCTTTGAGCTTACAATCAGTTTTTGAGATCCTTGATATTAAGTAAAAACAGGCATCAGGGTCATTAGAACATTTTGATTTGTAAAAATGAGCTCTAGGAAATTATGAGAGCCAGAATTTAAAAATATGAGAGCCAGAATTTAAAATTAATTGAAACAGAAAGTCAAATATATTTATCAAAAAGTTAAAAAAATGTAGAAATGTTGACCCAGAATCACCTTCCAATGAATTCCAGAGAAAGAGAAAATAGTGAATATAATACAGTAGAAATTACTAAAGAAATAATATAATTTACTCATATATAAAAATGTAAATATTATATATTAAATATATTTACTTGTTCATGTAAATTGATTAATATATTTTATTCTTATTTTTTTTGATGAATTTTCCATTGAGGGAAATATCTTGTTGATTCTCCTTCATATGCCCCCAAACACATAAAACAGCACTTTTTGTAAAGAAGGCATAATATTGATTGATTAAACCAGATATTGAAAAATGAGCTTCAATTTGATTTTCCTGTCTATGGTAGTCCATTCTGTTACTATTTCTAAATTAATTCTCATAAGTCTCAGTTCAAAACATGGCACTTACCTGTTCTAAATTACCAGTGATTTTATTTTTTCTATAGACAATTTAGCCCATACTGAAGCTCACTTCCCTGACTATAAGCTTCTAGATCAAAAGGACCCATTGACTGCCCAGCACAATGAGTGAAAAACAAATGCATCTTTGTAAAATGGCTAAACACTGAAAGCTTCCTGAGAGAGAGAGATGGAGGAGATAAAAGGGTCATATACAAAGGATAAGGAATAAGGATGGCATTTAACAGCAACCCTAGGAACTTAAAGACAATAGAACAATATCTTCAGAATTATAAGAAAAAGAATAATTTTCAACCTAGAATTCTATACCTAGCCAAACTATCAATACCTGTGAGCATACATATAGTAAGATATTTTCAGATATTCAAAGTCTCAAAATCGTTATTTCTATATTCTTTGAAGTTACTGGAGATATTTCTTAGTCAAAACGAAGGAGCTATTAGCAATAGCTAATTCTTTTCTTAGTCAAAAAGAGGAAGATCTGAAAAATGAGAGCCACAAAAGAGAGGCAAAGGGAATTCCTGGAAGGAGGGTGAAGAAAAAAATCCCAGGACTGTAATTGGGCAGTGGGTTTAGGAATGAGGAAGATGGGAAGTTGTCTGAGAGGAGAAAGGTGAGAAATAACAAAAATAAGTTATGTGGCAGATGTGACCAAGTGGAAAATTTTATAAAAAGACATTGTATAGAACCATAGTGGGATAGGAGAAACTTAGTCATAGGGTCAAAAAAGTCAATGAATAACGCAGCTATTAACTACAGAAATGTAAAGAGTTGCACAAAAGTAAATATGTTATCTGAGACACTGGAAGTCTCTGTAGTGAGTGAAACTATATGATATAATAAGCTGAATAAATAATCATCCCACATAATGAATCCAGTGCAAAGGAGGAAATATTAAAGAAATAAGGTAGGCCAGGTGCAGTGGCTTACACCTGTAATCCCAACACTTTGGGAGGCTGAGGTGGGCAGATCATGAGGTCAGGAGTTCGAGAGACCCTGTCTCTACTAAAGGTACAAAAATTAGCCAGGCATGGTGGTGCATGCCTGTAATCCCAACTACTCAGGAGGCTGAGGCAGGACAATCACTTGAACCTGGAAGGCAGAGGTTGCAGTGAGCTGAGATTGTGCCATTACACTCCAGCCTGGGTGACTGAGCAAGAATACTTCTCAAAAAAAAAAGGAAAGAAGGTAAGAAAATCTGCTCAAACTGAAAGGCTTGAGCTTCTTGATTTTAGGTATACACTGAATATTGAAAACATCAAACATTGGTTTGACCAAGAAATTGTGATAAAACTATATTTAGAGATTTGGCAAAGGGGTATTTTTAAAGAGCTAAATCTTCATGTACCAAAATAGAAAGTCAAGAGATAAAGTCTAAAATTGATTGAATCAAGAATTGGCACTGTATTTATAGTAGAAGAAAAACCTAAAAGAATGGTTGCCTAGAAGATGGAGATTAAGCGATTATTGTTCTTTGTTTTTGTACAGTCATAAGCTGCACAATGACATTTTGGTCAATAACTTACCACATATATGATGATGGTTTCATAATCATAATGGAGCTGAAAAATTCCTATTGCCTAATGACATTGTGGCCTTTGTATGGCATTGCAATGCATTACTCATGTGCTCATGGTGATGCTGATGTGGTGATACTACTGTGTTTCCAGTTGTTTAAAAGTCAAGCTCATAAAATGATGTATAGTACATCAGGGATCCCCAACCCCTGGGCTATGGACTGGTACCAGTCTGTGGCCTGTTAGGAACTGGGCCACACAGCAGGAGGTGAGTGGTGGACAAAGCAAGCAAAGCTGAGCTCCACCTCCTGTCAGATCAGCAGCAGCATTAGATTCTCATGGGAGCGAGAACCCTGTTATGAACTGCTCATGTGATGGATCTAGGTTGCACACTCCTTATGAAAATCTAATGCCTCTGAAACCATCCTCCTCCGTCCATCCAGTGGAACAATTGTCTTCCATGAAACTGGTCCCTGGTGTCAAAAAGGTTGGGGACTGCTGCAGTATGTAATACTTCATAATAAATGACTGTGTTACTGGTTTGTGTATTTACTATAGTATATATTTTATCACTCTTTAAATGTCTGCTCCTTCTACTTATTAAAAAATGTTAACTGTGAAACAGCCTCAGGCAGTTCCTTCCGGAGGTATCCAGAAGAAGGTATTGTTATCATAGGAGATGACAGTTCCTTGTGTGTTATTGGCCTTAAAGACATTCCAGTGGGACAAGATGTGGAGGGAGAAGGCAATGATGTTGATGATCCTGACCTTGTGTAGTCCTAGGCTAATGTGTGTGTTTGTGTCTTGGTTTACAAGAACAAGTTGTAAAAGAAAAAAAAATGTTAGCCAAGTATGGTGGCTCATGCCTGTAATCCTAGCACTTTTAGGAGGCTGAGGTGGGAGGGTTACTTGAAGTCAGGAGTTTGAGACCAACCTGGTCAACATAGTGAGACCACGTCTCTAAAAATAAAATGAAAATTAGCTAGGCATGGTGGCATGCACCTGCAGTCCTAGTTACCTGGGAGGCTAAGGTGGGAGGATCATTTGAGTCCAGGAGTTTGAGACTGCAGTGAGCTATGACTGCATCGCTGCACTCCAGCCTGGGCAACAAAGTGAGACCTTGTCTCTGAAAAGAAAAAACTGTTAAAAATAGGAAAAAGCTCCTAGAATAAGGATATAAAGAAAATACTTTGTACAGTGTACAATGTGTACAATTTGTATAGTTTTAAGCTGTGTTATTACAAGATTCAAAAAGTTAAAACAATCAAGTTTATAAAGTAAAAAAGTTACAGTAAGCTAATTTATTATTAAAGAAAGAAAAAAAAATTATAAATTAGGTATAGCCTAAGTGTACAGTATTTATAAAGGCTACAGTGTTTATAAAACAATATCCTGTGCCGTCATATTCACTCATCACCCATTCATTCACTCACTCACTCACCCACCCACCCCGGACAACTTCCAGTCCTGCAAGCATCATTCATGGTAAGTGCCCTGTACAAGTGCACCGTTTTAAATCTTTTATACCATATTTTCACTGTACCTCTTCTGTTTAGACATGTTTAGATACACAAATAGTTACCTTTGTATTATAACTGCCCACAGTATTCAGTGCAGTAACATGCTGTACAGGTTTTTAGCCTAGGGGTAGTAGGTTATACTATATAGCCTAGGTTTGTGTAAGTACACTGTGACAGTAACATGACAAAATTGCCCAATGACATGTATCCCTGTCATAAAGTGACACACGACTATTGGTGTACTTTTTAGCCTCTTTTGACTTTTCAAACTCTGATATAATACTTTGATTTTTTTAAATAATTAGGCATTATATATAGGCATTTTGTATATATATAAAATGTTTTGGCTGGGCTGCAATGTACTAGCCCAAATCTTTTTTTTTTTTTTTTAAACAAGATGGAGTCTTGCTCTTTTGCCTAGGCTGGAGTGCAGTGGCTCAATCTCAGCTCACTGCAACCTCCAACTCCCAGATTCAGTGATTCTGCTGCCTCAGCCTCCTGAATAGCTGAAATTAAAGGCACACACCACCATGCCCTACTAATTTTTGTATTTTTAGTAGAGATGGGGTTTTACCATGTTGGCCAGGCTAGCCTCGAACTCCTGACCTCGTGATCCTCCCACCTCGGTCTCCCAAAGTGCTGGGATTACAGGAGTGAGCCACCACACCTGGCCAGCCCAAGCCTTTAGTAAAATTTGTATATGCTGCTGTGGAACATTCAAAGAAGAGGAGTGTTTCCAAGACTGGTAGGGAATAGCTGCCAGAGAACTGAACATATGATGGTAAATTCCAATCCCAAAACCCATCAGAACAATCATAGGAGGACCATTCTCTCTACACAGCTGATGAAGTCAGTTCTCAGATGGTTAACAAGGGCCATGGGAGGGAAGTCTGAAGAGAAAGCATCGTATAGGTTTAGGCCAGTGTTCCTCAAACTGTCACATGCACACAAGTCACCTGGACACTTTGGAAAAATGCAGATTGCATTCAATAGGATCCTGCATTTATGTATGTATGTAGGTAGGTATGTATATGTATGTGTGTGTATATATATATATTTATTTACTGAGATGGAGTTTCATCATATTGCCCAAGCTGCTCTCAAACTCCTGAGCTCAGATGATCCACTTGCCTTGGCCTCCCACAGTGCTGGAATTACAGGTGTGAGCCACCATGCCTGACTGTATTCTGCATTTCTTTTTTGAGACAGAGTCTTGCTTTTGTTGCCCAGGTTGGAGTGCAATGGCGCAATGTCGGCTCACTGCAACCTCTGCCTCCCGAGTTCAAGCAATTCCCCTGCCTCAGTCTACTGAGTAGCTGCGACTACAGGTGCACGCTACCATGCCCGGATAACTTTTTTTGAATTTTTAGCAGAGACAGGATTTCATCACATTGGCCAGGCTAGTCTCAAACTCCTGACCTCAGGTGATCCACCCACCTCGGCCTCTCAAAGTGCTGGAATTATAGGCATGAGCCACGGTGCCCGACTGGATTCTTCATTTCTGACAAGCTCTCAGGTGATGCCAAGCCTGCTGGGTTACAGACCACCCCTTGAGTAGGAGAGCTGTGGGCTGAAGAAGTCTAAGAGCAGAAGAAGGATTTGATCTGAGGTCATGATGGCCTGGGAAAGGGGAAGAACATATCTGAGGCAGCGGGACCCAAAGTTCATGGGACAAAGATCCTGGGCTTGTGGGGCTAAGACCAGGCAGAAAGAAAATTAGAACATCGGAGGGTCTGGGGGGCCAGGGAGGCAATCAAAGACAAATCTGCCTCACCACGGTGACCTTGGGCCAACCCTGACAAAGCGTTCAGTGTTTTCTTCTGGGCAAAACTGCCCCAGCCAGCTCTGGGGCGGTTGAAGAGTGGCTGGTGGTCCCTAGGTTTTCTGGCCTCACCTGCCCACTTCGGCCCTCCCTTTGCTTTCCTTGACACCAAGGAATGGTGCACACTTGGAGATCTGTACTGGAGGCCTGATGGAGGGGTGGGGTGGGGGTGAGCTCTCAGCCTGAGCGTCATACTCCCCGCCCACCTCTCAACTCTCCCCACCCATCTTGGTCTCCTACGTATTCCCTACACCACATCAGCCCTTCAGCAACGGCCCTGTGGGTGGGAAACTGGCTTCCTCCTGCCTTACTCTGAAATGGTGGTGAGACAGGTGCTCCAAGTCTATTTAACCAATAAAAACAATGAAGCAACTCTTATTTAAAAAGCATTTCAGCCCTTTAAATACTTCGACTCATTTATTTCTCCTAACACTATTATTATCCCTATTTTATGGATAAGGAGATTGAGGCAAAGAGAAGTAATTTGCACAGTTAGAAAGTGGAGCTGTGATTCAAACCCAGGCATTCTGGCTCCAGCGTCTATTCTCCCAAAAGGCTTTGCTCCCTGCAAATAGTACCATTGTGTTATATGTGAATTTTCCAATCTGTAATCAGAGAGAGAGGGAGAGAAACGATTAAAAGTGTAGGCAGTTGTCTGCCACTCTACTCAATTATCAATGCCCTAGAGGGAGGTGACATCTGAGCTGCCTTGGTCCATTTCAGTTTCTTCTAGTTTCTCAGATTCTAATGGTTCAAAATCCTGGTGTGCTGAATTTCATTCTAGTTTAAAGATCCGTATTTTTTCATGCAGCACAAATCCTCACATGCAAGCCAACTCCTTCACTCTGCGCGCAACTAAAAAAACAGCTATCTGTTCCAGTGCTGGAAGAAAAGCTGGTGCGTAGGACTTCCTGAAAGACGAGGTAGATGTGACTTCACTTGTTATTATTTCTCCTTTTTTTCTTTGTAAATGTATAGTACTTCAGGTCCATATTGGATCACATGGGCTTCCCTGGGTACCTAATCATCAGTCAAAGCATCATACTGCATTCTTTCACTTTCTCGGCCAGGTGCCTTTTGCTGCCTGGTCTCTTCTTAGCTTGCCTTGATTTCTCTTCTTTGACTCACTCTAATACCAACTCACCCTTCAAGACCCAGTTCGATCAAGTATTAGCGCTTCTGGAAGCCTTCCTTTGCCCACTCTGGTTGAACTGCATGCCTGGCTCTGTACTTCCATAGAATGCATTACTCTGCCTGGTCCAGGTTGGCTAACTTGTCTGGTTTCTTCACTGTTAGGGTGAATTCCTTGAGGGTAGGTGGTGATTTTCCACAAAGGCTAACCCATCCCTGCTTCCTGATAGACTTGGAACAGTGTCTACTGAGCGAATATGCAGAATGTTTCAGCATGTGCTGGCCCTCTATCTGGGATTTCTGTTCAGTCTCCAACATACACACACGCGCATGCTTGCGTGTGCACGTACACGTACACACACACACACACACACACACACACACACACACAGAGCAATCCAAGTCATATTTCTGCTCCAGCCCTGAGCTCAAGCATCCACTCACAGGTCTTCCTGCTGCACATGCCCAGCGCAAACCATACTTCCCCTTCTCTAAGAGACATCACTCACGTTATTGCAGGCTGTCCACCTCCCAGACGCAAACACTCATCTCCTGCCCTTTCCAGCACCTATCACAGCATTGAGTGTTCAATAGCTACTCAGTGTTTCCTTAACAAATGAACAAAGGAGTCATTGGACAATTCTAGTTTTGAGTTCCCCAAAGCACTTTACAGGAAGTCTAGACTTCCATTTGTGGCCAAATGCCGTGATTACCACCCAGGGCCAGGATGTATGAGGCAAGACCAGTGACAAGGACATAAAATTTATAAGGCGTTCACCTCGGATGCCAACCCTGCACTTGCCCAGGCCTGAGAGTGAGAGTCTCCTTGAATTTGGGGCTCTGAGTACCTCGTTTGTCCCCATTCCCTCCTTATATAACTCAAGCCTCTCTTGATGTAGGCAAAAGAAATCTAACATATATTTATATGTGGGGAAAAAATAATTTTTCTCCTACTATACTCTCACAACACAACACAGAGACTTCTGTGACCAGATGCGTGGGGGCTTTCTCCACCAACAAGCCAGCAGGCAGTTCCGCAGCAGATTCTCTGGCAGACACCAGCTGGGTGTCCTCTAATTAATTCAATTCAATTCTGACACTGTCTACCTGGGATAGCATCAGTTACCACAGGCTGACGGCTCAGTCCTGCAAGATATCCCACACTGCAGATGCCAATCACAAGTCCAGGCCTCTGCAACGTCTGAACAAGCAGCAATAAATCAGTGCCCACGACTCCTTCTCTGGTTCGATTAATTTGCTAAACTCAGGGAAACTCCTTACTTATGTGTACCCATTTATTACACAGGATATTTTAAAGGAGAGAAATGAACAGCCAGATGAAGAGATACACAGGGCAAGGTACGTGGGAAGAGGCATGGCACTTCCACACCCTCTCAGGGCATACCATCCTCCATGAACCTCCATGAGTCCAGCTAGCCAGAAGCTTCCTGAATCCCTGAACCCAGTCCTTTCAGGTTTTTACAGAAGCTTCATTACGTAGGCATGACTGATGAAATCAGTGGCCATTGGTGATCAGCTTATCCTTCAGCCTCTCTCCCCTCCCTGGATGTTGGGGTGTGGGGCTGAAAGTCCCAACCCTCTAATATGTCTTGGTCTTTTCTGTGACCCATCGCCATCCTGAAGCTACTTAGGGGATCCCAGCCACCAGTCATCTCATTAGCATACAAAAGACACTCTTATCACCCTGGAAATTCCAAGGATTTTAGGAGCTACATGCCAGCAAACCTGGACAAAGACTGTAGAAATGTATCTTATTATGAATCACAAGAGCACAACTTACTAAGCAAAAGCTGGAATTTTTTTTATTGCATTTTAGGTTTTGGGGTACATGTGCAGAACATGCAAGATAGCTGCATAGGTACACACGTGGCAGTGTGATTTGCTGCCTTCCTCCCCTTCACTTATATCAGGCATTTCTCCTCAAACTATCTCTCCCCAGCTCCCCACCACTTGCTGTCCCTCCCCTATTCCCCCCAACAGACCCCAGTGTGTAGTGTTCCCCTCCCTGTGTCCATGTGTTCTCATTGTTCAACACCCGCCTATGAGTAAGAACATGCAGTGTTTGATTTTCTGTTCTTGTGTCAGTTTGCTGAGAATGATGGTCTCCAGGTTCATCCATGTCCCCACAAAGGACACCAACTCATCATTTTTGATGGCTGCATAGTATTCCATGGTGTATATGTGCCACATTTTCCCTGTCCAGTCTATCATTGATGGGCATTTGGGTTGGTTCCAGGTCTTTGCTATTGTAAACAGTGCTGCAATGAACATTAATGTGCATGTGTCCTTATATTAGAACGATTTATAATCCTTTGGGTATATACCCAGTAATGGGATTGCTGGGTCAATGGAAGCTGGAATTTTTGTCTCATATAATAAAGCCACAGAAAGGGCAGGACAGGAAAACGGCCGAGGAGCTCCTGGAAGCAGGAATTCTAACATTATCAAAGCACTCTGTTTCTCTTCTCTGTTTTCCTCACTCTCAGACCAGCTTATTTTATATAGTAGACAAATTTGCCTATAAACTTTGCACTCACATTCTAATATTGCCTCAACCAGGAAGTGAAGCCACTTCTCTTTGTAAGCTCCAATGCAAAAGACCTGGGGAAGGACCTGAACTGACTTGGCTTGGGTCACCTGACCACCACTAGGACCAATCACTGGGGCCAGAGGCAGGAAGTGCTCTGGTTGGCTCAGCTTAGATCCCATTTCTTCCTGTGTAATCAAGGCCTAGGGTCCATTACTAGAGGAAAGGAGGGGGAGGTAGCATAGATCATGGTTCCAGGGAAATCCTTGTTGTATGTAAATTTTCAGTGGGGCAAAAGAAGTAGCATTTGGATATAAATTTCCTTAGCAAGGCAATGTACTTCTCTAGAAGGGTGAGTCTCACAGATGAATGATGGCAAGTACACATCTGGACAAGGGAGGGGAAGGGGTTCTTTATTCCTGACAGAGGTCGCCCCTACTGCTGTGTTGTTCCCCTATTGGCTAGGGTTAGACTGCACAATCTAGGCTAACTCTGATTGGCTATTTTAAAGAGAGCAGAGGTATGAGCCAGAGTAATGGGGTGGGTAGTTTGGCAGGAAGGAAGGTTAGGGAAAGGTCAGTGCAGGTGACCAGGGGTGCCTCAGGTCAAACCAGGTGACTGGAGCAGGTGACTGGGATGAGTCAAGATGGAGCAGGGGACCAGGGGAACAGACGTGAATGACTGATTAGAACTACTGGGAAAGGTGTTTTACTGAAACTATAAAGAAGTTAAACTTTAAAACAGAGAATTAAAGAATAAGAGAGCTGAACATACTGACATACTGATTCTTCGAAGAGAAACCTGGCGTTCACTGTATCTAACATCTTTGTGACTAAAAGACCACCAGAATTGACTTTTACCAAGTTCCTCCAAAACACAGACCTCTGAGCTGTCCCCTGTGATCTGCCTGTAATATCATCGCCCTATTCCCTTAGCAGCTTGCATCAGGTGCTAGTGAAGTACCACCAATCTTCTGAGCACCATCTTCCTTTGTCCTGAGCAGCCTCTGGCTAGGCTGAGAGCCACTAAATGAACAGACAAAAGTGACTTGGAGAAAGGCGTGGGTTCTCAGCCTCTAGCTCTACAGCCACAGATATCTTTCAACCAGGGGACAAAATCTAGACCCCTCCTAGGAGACATTTGACAATGTCTGAAGACATTTTTTGGGTTGTCACACTTGGGGAGTAGGGGGCTGCTGGCATCCAGTGGGTGGAGGCCAGGGATGCTGCTGAACCTCCTTCTGCGCACAGGGTGTCTTTCCACACCAAATAATTATCTCGCCCAATTGTCAACAGCACTGAGTTCAAGAAAACCGGCCCCACAGGAAGACTTTTATGATCAATGCGATGGTGAATTTAAGTGCCAACTTGACCGAGCCATGGGGTGCCCAGGCACTTGGCTAAGCATTGTTCTGGGTGCATCTGTGAGTATGTTTCTGAATGAGATTTGAATCAGGAGACTGGGTAAAGCAGATGGCCCTGTCTGATATGGGTTGGCCTCTACCCATCCGTTGCAGACCTTAGTAGACCTGAAAAGGTTGAGGACGAGGGAACGCCCCCTGCCTGACTGCTTGAGCTTGTCTTTTCCTCTTTTTGGACTCAGCCTGAAGGACCAGCTCTTCTTGGGTCTCCAGCCCGCTGGGTTTCACCTGAGGTTATACTATCGGCTCTCCTTGCTCTCCTAGTTCTCAGGTTTTGAGACTCAGAATGGAATTACAGCATGGGCTCTCCTGGGTCTCTAGCTTGCTGACTGCATATCCTGGGACTTTTCAGGCTTCATAATCACATAAGCCAATTCCTTACCATAAATCTCCCAATAGAAGATTGTATATATTCTCCTATTGGTTCTGTTTCTCTAGGGAACCCCGAGTAATGATACAGTGCTGATAGGAGTTCCTTGAGGACGAGGATTCCTACCATCCCCTTACCAGCCCTTACGCTGCCTCCCTGTGCATTCAGTGTGTGGAGAAAGTGACAGGAATATTTCCCAGGTCTTCCCCATGCTCTGAGGCATCATCTTTCATCTTCAAGGCATCATCTTTCATCTTCTTCACTTCTCAGGGCACGAAGCTAAGGTTACTCAGAGGGTAAAGGGGCCTGCAGCCCTGCAGCAGTGTACAGAGTTCCTTGGCTCCCAGAACACCTGCTCCAAATAGTGCAGGGTTGCAGCAAGCCTGGGGAGGGAAACTGGCTGAGATGAAAGACACAGCTGGCTCACTTTCAAAGGCACAGTCATCAGGGAAAAGCACAATGGTTTAGTCATTCTTAGCAACTCGCCCAGAGCTTCACAGAGTATGATTTCTCTGTAGAGACAGCAGGAGCTTGAGGAGAAGGGAGATCCTAGGAGCCTACAGCAGCCCAGCTGTTCTATCCTCTCCTTTCTCTGCACCATCACCAGCTCAGACTGTCAGAGAAAAATGAAATGCCTGCTTCATAGAGTAGCTAGGACCACTGGGGCTCTGGAGCCAGACCTGATAGAAAACCAAGAAAACCCTGACTCCCTGTTTGATCAGCTGGTAAGCCCTTGGGCAACGTCCCTGTAAAATGGGGACCCTGGCTGATCTCCTGCACCCACCCATGGCTTCAATCTAGTTTCCCCCCTCATTCCCTTTACCTGCTTCTTCCCCTAGCCCCACTCACTTAGATGATACAGCTGTGACCCTTCAGAAACAAGCAGGGTCAGCCTCCAGCTGCCCCCAGACATGGAGGTGGGTGAGGGCATTTCCCCCAGGTCTTTTTTGTTTTGAGATGGAGTTTTGCTCTTGTAGCCCAAGCTGGAGTGCAATGGCATGATCTTGGCTTACTGCAACCTCTGCCTCCTGAGTTCAAGAGATTCTCCCATCTCAGCCTCCGAGTATCTGGGATTACAGTTACATGCCACCACTCCTGGCTAATATTTTTGTATCTTTAGTAGAAATGGGATTTCACCATGTTAGCCGGGCTGGTCTCGAACACCTGACCTCAGGTGATCCACCCACCTTGGCCTCCCAAAGTGTTGGGATTACAGACATGATCCACCACACACGGCCCAGTTTTTTCTTTTTACATTATTTCAAACATATTTCCAAGTGTCAGCAGGGACATTTTCTCTACTGCTGGGACATCTCCATGCAAAGGTCCTCTCCTGCATTAGTCAGGGCATGACAGGCCATGCTGCTGTAACAGACACAGATCTCAGAGGCTTCACCCATTCAAGGTTTTCTTCCCACTTCTGCTAAGTCTGATGCAAGCTGGCCATTCCTCATCCATCTTGAAGTTGTGCTACCTTTAAATGGTAGCCTCGATGGGCATGGTGGCTCATGTCTGTGAGGCTGAGGTGGGCAGATCATGAGGTCGGGAGTTTGAGACCAGCCTGACCAACAGTGTGAAACCCCATCTCTACTAAAAATACAAAAATTAGCTAGGCGTGGTGTGGCACACCTGTAATCCCAGCTACTCAGGAGGCTGAGGCAGGAGAATGGCTTGAATCCAGGAGGTAGAAGTTGCAGTTAGCCAAGATCGCACCACTGCACTCCAAACTGGCAACAGAGCAAGACTCCATCTCAAAAAACAAAACAACAAAAAAAGGTAGCCTCCAAGGTTACTGCGTGAGAGGAAGAAAGTGGGAGAGGAGGCACACTGACTCCTAACTGCTTTGACCAGTAAGTGACCCTGTCATTTCTGCTCATGGTCCATTGGCTCATACTAGTGTGGCCCCAGTGTGACTGTAGGAAGCTACTGGAACTCCAGCTGGCCACCGTCTGCTGCACCTCCCCTTCCCAGGTGATGTGGCTCAGGGCATGGGCACCGCTTTCGTGGTGTTGCCCTGGATTCCCCAGGAAAATCAGTGTTGGGGGAAGAGGATGCTGTTCATTCTCTGCTTACCCCTCATATCCATGCTCTGTCCTTCTAGAACGTGGAATCTGTTAGATTGCTCTGCCCTTTGATTTCCAGGTGGGTTCAGTCAGTGGAGAATGAACACTGGGAAATCAGCAGCTGGGATGGGAAGTTGGAAAATGGGAAAAAGGCTCCCTGACTCCCACTTCCTCCCTGCTAAGCCTGGGTTTGGCAGCAGCTGTTTCCTCTCGCTGCAGCTACGGTGCTTGTAATGCGCCTCATTTCCCAGGCTCTCACCAGATCTGACGAACTCCACTTTCTCCCCATGCCCCTTCTGGATTCTCACTAGTCCCCTCCTGCCTCACCATCCTTCATTGGTTCCCTGAACTCCACCCAAGCCTGTGAAAATAGGATCATCTTCAACTTCTTTTCCATTTGCATTTGAATGAACCATCTTTGTGCTTGGAAAGGATCGTTGGAGCAGGACTATTCCCGAGCCCTACCCCAATAAGAAATGGCCACTAACATCTGTAGGGTGGTGACTGGGTGTTAAGTGCCATTCTAAGTGCTCTTTCCATATTGACACATTTAATCCTCACCATTACATTTGTAAGAGATTCTATTATTTTCCCCAATTTTCAGATAAAGAAGGAAATATACAGTGTAGGTAACCTGCCTAAGATCACACAGCCGTGAATGAGAGCACTTGGATCTGAACCCAGGTGGTCTAGCTCAGAGCCCTTGTTCTTACCATCTATCCTTTTGGGCCACATTCCAACCCAATGGACAGAAAACAGACCCTCAGACACATTGGAACCATGAGCCTCAGCCTCACAGTGGACTCATCAGGCGTTCCTTTGGTCTTCCTCTCCTAGTTTCATTGATTCTTCTGACTCCTAGACCCCTTAAACTTCCAGGCTTAGCGAGGCTGCAGCTTTATGATCGCTGGATCTTTCTCCAGTATGAGTTTCTGCTATATTATGGTTAAATAATACATGTTTTTAGTTCCTTAATTCAACCAAGTATTGCTCTTTGTGATGGGTTGAAATGTATTCCTCTCAAAATATGTTAAAATCCTAAACTTGGGTACTCAGAGTGTGCCTTTATTTGGAAGTAGGGTGTTTGCAGATGTAATTAGTGAAGCCACACTGCAGTAGGGTGGCCGTTAATCCAATATCACTGGTGTCCTCATAAGGGGGAAAGGAAATGTGGACACAGAGAGAGAGGCGCACAGGGAGAACGTCGCAGGACGACAGAGGCAGACGTTGAGTTGATGCAGCTACAAACCAAGGAACGCCAAGGGTTGCCAGCCTCAGCCAAAAGCTAGGGAGAGGCGTGGAAAAGATTCTCCTCCAAGCCTGCTAGTACCTGATTTCAGACATCCAGTCTCCAGAATTCTGAGGACATAAACGTGTTTGAAGCCACCCTGTTTGCGATACTTTGCTCTGGCAGCCCTAGCAAACAAATAAACCTTCCATCACCATGGTTACGGCCTCTCTTTCTTCTCCTTATCCCTCTCCTACCCTGCACAGCGGCTCTGCAGTCCCACTAACCTCCTTAACCTAGGGGTTCGGGTGGAGTTCCAAGCAAGTTCCCACCTCAAGGTCTTTGCACGTGCTTTGCCCTCTTCTCCTGTATGTTCACTTGGCTTTTCCTTAATCATACTTTTTTTTTTTTTTTTTTGAGCTGGAGTTTCGCTCTTGTTACCCAGGCTGGAGTGCAATGGCGCAATCTTGGCTCACTGCAACCTCCACTTCCTGGGTTCAGGCAATTCTCCTGCCTCAGCCTCCTGAGTAGCTGGGATTACAGGCAGGTGCCACCATGCCCAGCTAGTTTTTTTGCATTTTTGGTAGAGACGGGGTTTCACCATGTTGACCAGGATGGTGTCGATCTCTTGACCTCGTGATCCACCCGCCTCGGCCTCCCAAAGTGCTGGGATTACAGGCGTGAGCCACCGCGCCCGGCCCAATCATACATTTTTAAGGGGCTGGTGGCGGGGGGGGGGGGGTGTTTTAAAGAACACACTCATCCTTCAGGGACTTTGTCCCTCTTGGAAATTACTGAATTCTCCCCAATGTAAAAGGAATCCCTATTAAAAAGTGATACCTAAAATCTCCACAGATACTCACTAGAAGGCAAATCTTTTGCAAGCACATCGCCGAGGAGCATACACGCTAGAGCAAGATTGAGTTGGCCCTGCCACCTTCACTCTTTGATTATCTGTTGCACTGCTTCATGTCAGAAACTGACTGTCTGGAATTGGAAACTTTACAGTGTGTCTATCAGAAAAGCTCTTGGCCTCCAGAATTTGTAAAGAGACGCCAATAATGAATATCTTGGTACACTTGAAAAAACGCAAAACCCTTAAGAAACTGACAAGCGTTGTTCAGGGCTGTAGCAAGAGAACAGGGTTAACCATAATGGATCAAGCCAAGAAGAAGAAACACGACTCATAGAAATGCAAAACCGCAGGAGATACCTCCTCACGCCCATTAGGATGGCTGCTATCAAAAAAAGACAAGCGTTGTTAGAACACGAAGGAATTGGAACCCTTGTGTGCTGTTGGTAGGAATGTAAAATGATGCCACTGCTGTGGAAAATGGTATGGTGGCTTCTCAAAAAATTAAACATAGAATTATCATGTAACTGAGCAATTCCACTTATGGCTATGCCAAAAATAATTGAAAGCATCATCTCAATGAGATGTTTGTATACCCATGTCTGTAGCAGAATTATTCACAATAGCTAAAAGTAACCCAAGGGCTCCTCAATGGATGAATGGATTTTTAAAATGCGGTGTATACATACGCTAGAATATTATTTAGCCTATAAAGGAAGGTTACTTCTTACTCATGCTACAAGAGGGATGAACGTTGAGGATGTTATCCTAAATAAAACAAGCTAGTCACAAAATGACACATTTGACACGACTCCACTTATATGAGGTACTCAGAATAGTCAGATTCATAGAGATGTCAAATTCATCAGGAAAAGAGAATGGTACTCGCCAGGGGCTGAAGGGAGAGAGGAAGGAGAGTTGTTCAATGGGACAAAGTTTTGAGAGATGAAAAGAAATCCAGGGATCGGTTGCATAACAATGTGAATGTACTTAACACTATTGAACAACACACTTAAAAATTGGTAATATAGTAGACATTGTATTATGCATATTTTACCACAATTTTAACAATTTAAAAACTTTTTCAAAGATAGAAGAAACATGAGACCAATTTGCATGTGTGTACGTATGTGTGTGCATGCATGCCTGCGAGTGGAGAGAGAGAGAGAAAGAAAGAATTAAAATATGAAAATCCTGGTGGTTCCTGGCCTCTGGGAGACTGCTCCTCCACTCAGCCTTAACCAGTCTCACAGTGGGCTCATCAAGCGTTCCTTTGGCCTTCACCTCCTAGTTTCATTGATCCTTCTGATTCCTAGACCCTTAAACATCTAGGCTTAGAGAGCCTGCAGCTTTATGGTCGCTGAGTCTTTCTCCAATGTGAGTTTCTGCTATATTATGGTTAAATAATACATGTTTTTAGTTCTCTAGTTCAACAAAGTATTGTGTTTGTGATGGATTGAAATGTATCCCCCCCAGATATGTTAAAGTCCTAACCCTGAGTACCTCCGAGTGTGCCCTATTTGGAAACTGGGTGTTTGCAAATGTAATGAGTGAAGCCGTGCTGGAATAGGGTGGGCCATTAACCGTACGCCAAGCTGCTGTTTTGGAGTAGAATGGTGCCACCTGGGCCTGTCCCTTCAGCACACACTTTCTGTGAGAGGTGGTGGTTCCTGAAAAAGAGAGCTATAAATGAGGTGAGCATCCCCTCAACAAACCTAAAATCTTTTAACACTTAGGACCTGATCTAGAATAGAAATGCCCTGCTTACCAAGAGAGGAATGAATGCACTGTTCTTTTCAGTTGTTGTTTCGTTTTTCTTTAATATTGCATTTTAAAAAGAGGTAATATATACATATTGTGCAAAATGGTTAAGGTAATGGTTAAATGGCATAAAAGTCAACGTCCCTCCTACCCCAGCTCAGCTACCAGCTTCTCTCCTCTGTAATACCTGCTGATTTCTTTTGTATCTTTCCAGAGAAATGTAGATTTACCCACTCTTCACTAACTTTTTTTTCTTTTACCCAAATGGTAGCATTCTAAGCCCATTATTCTATCTCCTAGAGATCATTACAGTTATAGTATATATACTGATGTGTCTCATTCTTCTCCTTTTTCCTCCTCTTCCCCTTCCTCTGCCTTCTTCCTTTCCTTTCTCCATCTCTTCTTCCTCTCCTTCTCTTTTCCTTGTAAAGATATATTTATTAATTCATGTAAAGGGGGTTCAATGGTTTGAATGTATGTGTCCCTCTAAAATTCATGTTGGAACTCAAACCCCAGTATGATATCTAATGGGATTAGTGATCTTAAGAAGAGTTGGAAGGAACTAGCTTATGTCCTTTTGCCCTTCTGCCTTCTACCATGTGAAGGTACAGTAACAAGGCACCGTCTTGAACGCAGAGAGCTCTCAACAGACACCAAATCTGCTGGTGCTTTGATTTTGGACTTCCCAGCCTCCCAAACTGTAAGGAATACATTTCTGTTCATACAAATCACCCAGCCTCAGTTATTTTGTGATAGCAGCAGGAATGGACTAAGACAACGGACCATGATGGACCTCTGCTCTGATGTCCACCTTCAGAATGACCAGCTTTTAAGTCCCCCCTACTTCCTGTTTTATTGTTTATTTTTAAAAATTTCTACCCACAATAGGGAGACTGGTTTACTTACCACCCAGATGCCATAACTCTCAAGAATCTGTGACATTTACTTTATTCATTTAAAAGTTTTTGTTTGTTTGTTTTTTCATGGCTCTTGTATTTTAAAGCAAATCCAGGCATCAGGTCATTTCATCCTTACATTTTTCACTATGCAGCTCTCAAACATGTCAATATTGTTTTCACAAAATGACGAAGTCATGACTACACCTAATAACATTCACAAAAATTCTTCAATATTGTCTTATGCCTGGTTCATAAGAAAATTTCCCAAGTGCCTCAAAAGCAGAAATTCCAGGTTGGGAGCGGTGACTCACACCCATAACCCCAGCACTTTGGGAAGCTGAGGCGGGTGGATCACCTGAGGTCAGGAGTTCAAGACCAGCCTGGTCAACATGGTGAAATCCTGTCTCTACTAAAAATAAAAAAATTAGCCAGGCATGGTGGTGCATGCCTATAGTCCCAGCTACTCAGGAGGCTGATGCAGGAGAATTGCTTGAACCTAGGAGGTAGAGGTTGCAGTGAGGCGAGATCGCACCAGTGCACTCCAGCCTAAGCAACAGAATGAGACTCCTCTAAAACAAACAAACAAAAACATAAAAACGTTTTGCAGCTAGTTTGTTAAAAAAACACCCATATCTTTCATTTGGCCATTATGACTCTTCATTCTTTTAATCTTGAATAGCCCCACTGCCATCTTTATTTCACACCACTGACTTACAGAAATTGGATCTGTTGTCCTGGAAATTTTCCCACACTCTGGATTTGTGTTTTTACCTCTTCGATGTGGCATTTAAGTCATTTTACTGCTCCCCCTTTTCTCCATATTCTCTGTAAATGGAAGCCAGCTCTAGGAGCACAATTGGCATTTTTGGCAGAAACACCTCCTAGGGGGACTTTGCGCTATGTATTGCATTACAGCAGGAGACGTGCAATGTCCTATTTTCAATGATGATGCTAAGATTGATCATTGGTTCAGGTAGTGACAGCTTGATCCCTCTGAGATCAAGTTTCTCATTAACTTTCGTCTAACCTGTTCATCAATGATCACCGTTTGAATCAATTATTTCTTTAGAATTGCACAACAGTGATTTTCTAATTTTCTCATTCCTTCCGCATGTATCAGGCAGAATTCTTCTGCCTGTTTTTAAACAGCCAGAGAACCCACCTTTTCCACAAATCTTTGCTCTAAATGACTTAAAGCTATTTCCAAAACTCAGATTCACTCCTAAAAAACCTTGATTCTCTGTCATTGAGGACATTCCAAACACTGTGCCTTCAACTCCAAAAGCAAGTCTGAGAGAGGAATTCTAAAAATGATCGCACCAGAGGTGGCATTGTCAGTGTATGTACCTGCCTATCTGGGGTGCTTGATCATGTGGATGTATAACTTCTA
Source organism: Saguinus oedipus (assembly GCA_031835075.1). NCBI lineage: Eukaryota > Metazoa > Chordata > Mammalia > Primates > Cebidae > Saguinus > Saguinus oedipus. Next base: position 53,302,675 of record CM063171.1, on the reverse strand, counting down.
AAAGTTCTGCTTAAAACAGAAATCAGTTACATTATTTTATCACCATATCTTCATATATATATATATATATATATATGAACACATATGTTGCAAAACAGATCAAAAATTAAATCTTGATTTAATTCAGGGTTTACTGTATGTGACATGCTTTCAAAAACTTATGTTCCTGGTTCCTGCCCCTGGAACACCAACCAGGAGACAGACCAGGTGGCTGTGGTGACATGGGGTCCTGCTAAGCGTTCTGGAAAGACCATGGTCAGAATGGTACACCCCCTGTAACAATTTCTCCCTTCTAAAAGGAAGCTAAGAACTTGGCTTTGAGGGAGGCCACGTTTGAACATCCCTCTTGCTCATAAGCTTTCCTGGATTTGTCAGGGCAAGGCCCCGGTCTTTCTTTCCTACCTGCTGTCACACGGATGAGCTTAATTGCCCAGGGATCACCTTTGGCTGACAGGAAACAGGTTTTAGAACATCTCCTGCTGAGGCTGCCCTCACTTCTATTTGTCTAGTTGACACTTCCTTGCTCTTCTCTGAGCTGCTTGCTTAGGATTAGCTAGACTGAAAGGAAGATGTCATTTTATTTTACTTAGGTTAAAAAAAAAATCAATCTCAAAAATCAATTCCAAATGCAATAAAATCAGAGGTTATGGGAGCTGGAAGGGATCTGTGGAAACATCTAGGCCATGAGACTTGGAATTGTTAGCTAAAAGGGATTTTAGCGAGCTTATAATCAATCCTCTATTCAACAGATGTGAAAACTGAGGCTCAGGGTGATGGAGGGACTTACCCAAGATCTCATGGCAAAGTTGAGACTTGACATGGTGTCTTCCCAGTAGATCAAGATCTCCCTGCCTCACTCTTTATACATGAGGAGAAAGAGGTCCAGAAGGGATTGGTCCATGATTTGCTCCATGATGGAAGAATTAGGCACTAAGAACCTACTACATGCCAGGCCCCTGCTTGGCATGTAATTACATCACACTGCTTCTGGAATGAGTGAATATGTCTTTCGTACTACACTTCATATACCACACAGCTGTTTCCCACAGAGAAATTCTTTTGGCATTGTAAATACTCAGCATTTTTTCATTGCAGCTAATTTATCTCCTAATGGGCAAAATTCTATTCACTGTGCTTTTAAAGGAAAATTTTGGCTCTATCAAAATATTCTCCAGATGAAACAACAATCCCAGATTCCCCAAAGGATGTCATTCCATTCCAGTGTAAAGTGAGAACATGAAACCAGGGGTCTCGAGGCCCAAGTTCTAGCCTTGCCCTTCATCCCAGTCCATTGGCCTTGGCCAAGCCCCTTGGCCTTTCCCAGCCTCAGATGCCTCCTGTGTAGAATGAGGGGGTTGGATTAGTTTAGTTGGTTTCTAAATGTGCTTACACAGAAAGTTTCTGCTTATAGATTCCTTCAAACACCAGTGCCTTTGATTAATTAATACGTTATCTTGCTTCTTCATAAAAATTAATCACACATCCACCACTGTAATAGCTTTTGATCAGAATAATATACTACAAGAAGGTGATATGCCTCCAACCCCAACAGTGAATGTTAACATTTAGCCCACATGGTTTTGTCACATGCAAATGGATGATTTCTCTCAGCCTTTCGGAATATTGAGAACAGTTCTTAGATCTCCCTTACTACGTTGAGGGAACACCATCGAAGTCTTGATATCTACTGGGTGAAGAGAGTTCTACAGTCCCTCTGGTCCTAAAATTCTTAAGTTAGTGAATCCTGCAAGCTTCCTCGGGGTAAATATTTGTAGTTTCACCAATCTTAAAGCCTAGTTCTAAGAATGTGGCTTGTGGTCAGGTGCAGTGGCTCACACCTGTAATCTCAGCACTTTGGGAGGCCGAGATGCGTGGGTCATTTGAGATCAGGGGTTCGAGACCAGCTTGGCCAACATGGTGAGAGCCTGTCTTACTAAAAATACAAAAATTAGCCAGGCGTGATGGCAGGCACCTGTAATCCCAGATACTCAGGAGGCTGAGGTAGGAGAATCACTAGAACCTGGGAGGCAGAGGTTGCACTGAGCCGAGATTGCACCACTGCACTCCAGCCTGGGCAACAGAGTGAGACTTCGTCTCAAAAAAAAAAAAAAAAAGTGTGGCTTGCAATCTTCATACTTCAAACCAGGAGACTGGCTTGGTCTGGGTTCCTTTGGGCTGAAGGCAGAGCCAGAAATGAGGCTGGAGGTCCATGTTGTTTATTTGGGAGGTGATGCTTAAAGACTAAGGAGAGACAGTAAAGAGATGAAAGCCAGTTAAGTCAGTGGACTGCCGCTCTGCACAACTGGGGCTCAGTCCCACAAGGGGCAAGGAAGCTGGGGTATTTCTCCATCAAATTCCATTCCAGCTGGTTGAAGGTTGACACTTGGGGTTAACTCCCCAGCAATTCTGACCTGCCCCATGAGTACATGGTGAGAGACCCAGGATGCATCTTTCTGTTGGGTGATGTCCCACCCACATCCCCTCTGCCTACCCCTAAATGACCTCCAGGGTAGGTGGAGGGGCTGTGGGTGGGAGGGACATCAACAGCATCTTCCAGAGAGACTACACAAAAAGCATCTCACTGTTAAAATTCATGATGAGTATCCATCCATTCGTTCAACAAGTATTAATTACCAAGCTCTGTCCTAGGTACTTGGATACGTCAATGAACAGAAGAGACATGGATTCCTGAACTTGTGGATTGTACATTCCAACAGGCAAAGAAAGAAACAGTAATATACACAATAAATAAGTAAATTATACAGTGTTACAGAATAATGCTCACATTAAATATGTAAACCATACAGTACTATAAGAGGATGAGAGAATCAGGAGTGGCAGTTTCCGGGTTGAGAGCATTTAAATATGGTGATTTAAATTTAAATACCAATGTAAATATGGTGATTAAGGAGCCTCTTGGAGAACAGATTTGAAGGAGGTAATGGAATGAGCCATGGGGAAATCTGGCAGGAGAGAACTCCAGATGCAGAGAAAGAACTCCTTGAGGGAAACATGTGCATGCTGGATGAATTTCTGGAGTAGTCCAGAGGCCATTGTATCCCAAGAAGGGAGAACAAGAGACAGTGACAGGCTCCGAAGTCAGAGGTGGTAGAGCTCAGATCACAGAAGATGTTCTGAGCCTTTGGCTTTTCTTGCAAGGGCAGCGGGAGACATTGAAGCCTTCTGGGAGGAAGAGAGACAGGATCTGGCTTGCGTTCTAACAGGTCTGTCTTACTGTGTGCGGAATGGGCTGACATGGGGTGTGTGAGTAATCCACACAGCACAACAGATTACCACAGGGTTAGCAGCACACTGTATAATAAACTCATGGTCTCAGTTTCCTGCATCTGAAGTCCAGGCATGGGTTCACTCGTCCTTCCTTGCTCAAGGTCTCTCCAGACTGAAATTAAGGCTCAAGATCCTCTTCCAAGCTCACTGGCTGTTGGCAAAATCCAATCCCTTAGGGCTGTAGTACTGAGATCCCATTTTGTTGACAGCTGTTGTCTGAGGACAGCTCTAAGATTCTAGAAGCCACTTTTAGGTCCTTGCCATATGGTCCCCTCCACAGACAGTTAACAAGGCTAACAGAATTCCTCCTATAGCTCAAATCTCTTCCTTCCGAAAGGACCCAGTCCTTTGAAGGACTCACCTGACTAGGTAGAGACCAACCAAGATACTCCTCAAAGTCAGCTGATTAGTATGGATGCAACATCCATGGGATTGAAAAGTTCCACCCACACTCAGGGGAGGGCAAGACACAGGGCTAGCATAGAATTCTGTCTGTTACAGGGACAAAGTAGAAGCACCTTTCTGTTGGGAGGCTGTCATCGAAGTCCAGGTGAGGGCAGCCAGGGGCTGTGACGAGGGTAGCGGTGGAGATGATGAGAAGGCTTCAGTGTGTGGATTCAGACGGCAGAAGCCACTGCCACTGGGTTCCTGCCAGATTGGCCCTTAGGTGTGAGGAAAAGCATAGAGAGGATGATGCAAGCATTCTAGCCTGAGCTGAAGGTAGGAGGGAGTCACCACTTGCTGGGACTAAGGTGTAGCCAATGTCCCTCACACCCGTGTAACACTGGGCACCAGGTGCTCCTCCCCTGTTGCTCATGGACTCTTCAATGAGGGGTGTTGGGGGGAGGTATTATCATTCTCATTTTATTTTCTTTTGAGTAAAGGAAGGAAGGGGAGGAAAGGGGCTTCCTCATTTTAGAGATTAGAAAATTGAATTAGAGGCCAGGCGTGGTGGCTCATGCCTGTAATCCCAGCACTCTGGGAGGCCGAGGCGGGCAGATCACCTGAGGTCAGGAGTTCAAGACCAGCCTGACCAACATGGTGAAACCCCATCTTTATATAAAATAAATAAATAAAAAGAAAATTGAATTAGAAAGAGATTAAGGAGTTCCCTTGATGTCATAAAGTTGGTAAGTAGAGCCAGGATCTGTGCTTGGGTGGTCTTAATTTCAGAGTCCCTATCTTTTTTTTTTTTTTTTGAGATGGAGTCTCACTCTGTTGCCCCGGCTAGAAAGCAGTGACGAGATCCCAGCTCACAACCTCCACCTCCCGGGTTCAGGCGATTCTCCTGCCTCAGCCACCCAAGTAGCTGGGATCATAGGCACCCAGCACCATACATGGCTAATTTTTGTATTTTTTGTAGAGACAGGGTTTCGCTGTGTTGGCCAGGCTGGTCTTGAACCCCTGAACTCAGGTGATCTTCCCACCTCGGCCTCTCAAATTCTGGGATTACAGGTGTGAGTCACTGTGCCTGGCCTGAGTTCTTATTTTTAACAATTGTTCTATCGCCTTCTGTGAATGTTTCTCTAAAACAAAATATCTTTGTCTCATAGGACCATGGCCTTAGCTAGAACCTGAACCTCTTCCTCAGGTTTACCCCTGTGGGAAGGTGGGTAGAGATAAACCTGTGGAGGAAAGGTCAGCCCGGCATATCTATGCATGGCCCTCAGAACACCATCAGCACCTTCCTGCCCCTCTTCATCCCTCTGTGCACCTTCAATCCTTGTAGGACACCCTTTCCTCTTCACCTAGCAAAACACTGCTATTATTTCCAGGCCTTTTATTTTTTAGACAGAGTCTCACTCTGTCACTGAGGCTGGAGTGCAGTGGCATGACCATGGCTCACTGCGGCCTTGATCTCTTAAGCTTAAGTAATCCTCCCACCTCAGCCTCCCACGTAGCTGGGACTACAGACATGCACCACCACACCTGCTAATTTTTAAATTTTTTGTAAAGAGAGGTCTCGCCATGTTGCCCAGGCTGGTCTTCAATTCCTGGGCTCAAGCAATCCTCCCACCTTAGCATGCCAAAGTGATGGGACTATCGGCGTGAGTCACTGCACCTGGCCTCCAGACCAATTTTGAATTTGTCCTCTACAAAAGGCTTCTGATCTTACTAGCTTTGAGGGATCACTTTCCCCTTTGGCTTTTTATAAGCGCATAGTACTCATTTCCCATGAAATGGCATGGTTACCTTGTGTAGTGATTGTGTTACCAATGGACATTGCCACACACCTACTGTGTTCCTTGGCTAGGGCTGCCATGACCGAGAACCACCACAGGGATGCTTCAACAATGAAAATGTATTTGCTCACAATTCTGGAGGCTGGAAGTCCAAAATCAAGGTGTTGGCAGGGTTGGTTTCTTCTAAGGTCTTTCTCCTTGGCTTGCAGATGGCTGTTTTCTCCCTATGTCTTCATACAGTCATTCCTCTATGTGTTTATGTCCTTTCTTTTCTTATAAGGACACCAGGCACTGGGTTTGGGTCCACCCTAATGGCCTTCTCTTTTTCTTTTCTTAATTACCTCTCTAAAGATCCTGTCTCCAAATATGGTCACATTTACAGGGATTTTGAGGGGACACAATTCAGCCCCTAACACCTTCCCTATTTGTGTGATGTGGTAGGTATTCTAGAGACTAGAGAAGTAACTGCTGTCATTTGTCTTCCTGTTCCTTTACTGAACCACATCCAGCAGGCCAGGGCCTTGGGGACCAGCTGTAGCAAGGCCTCTGACACTCACTCCCTGCAATTACTCACATCATCCCTGAAAACCACAGTGTCTGGCAAGAGCTGGTGCAGAGTTAATGTGGAGTTGAAACTGAATGAGGAATCACACAATTAGTGAAGAAACTGAAACAACCCTCTGGGATTCTCAGTCCACTGCCTAACTTGTTCCACGATGACGCAGAACTAAGTTTCAAAGGGCAGAGACCCTCAAAAACCAGTGCTGCTCTCTTGATTATAAAAACCAAAGAATGGTTTTGTGCTTGGGCATTTTATGTCTGTAATGTGAGCCCATATCGAGGGAGAGGAAAAATAAAAAAAATAGCCATCTTACAAAGCAGATTTTGCTTATTTCACAAGATGAATCACCAGAGCTGCCATTTTCCGAGTAATTTCAAAACCAGACGTCGGTTATTATTTTTTTCTAAGCACAGTTGTCTTCATTTGAACTGCTCAGAGGGAGTGTGCCCCTTTGGGTTTTCACTCAACCCAACAAAGGTGGCAAGCTGCGTGCCCCTCATACGTGTTTACCAGCATCACGTTTATGAGGCATGCCCCTCATACGTGTTAACCAGCATCGTGTTTATGAGGCGTAAGTGGCTCCGATGTTTTCCAGGGCACAGATACCTGCAGAAAAGTATAGAAGCTGGCAACTCGCATTTGCGCAAATTGATTCCACATCTGCCTTAAGTGGACTGCTCCCTCTGATACAAACATGCTTTCTCTCCCTTTGCAAGACAGTGTCTGCTATATTAGAGGTTGAAAAATAAAGGAGATGATTTAGGAAAGAAGAAAAACAAGTGAAAGATCAGCCTGATGTTCAGAGAGCTGCTGTGGGTGGCTGTTCCTTCTCTGAAGAAAACTGAAAACCTTGGCTAAGTTATAAAACATTTCAACCCTGGCTGTTTTGTTTCACATTCCCCAATCCGTTAGTGTAAAAATCTTGTTAGAGTAAAAAACAAAAACAAAAACTCAACCAACAGAAGCATCAGGAAACCTCATCTATCCAGAACAATGCAAAAACAGAAAGCAAATACCAAAAAACCTCAAGGCAGCCAAAACATCACAAAGACATTGTAATTTACCCATACCAGAGCCTCTAAACCCGCATTAAAAGCATTTGCTTTCATTTGAGGCCAGATTTCAGCATTTTGGCTAACTGCTTTCCAATCTCACTGCCCACTAGAAAGAGCAAATCAGAGGAAGCCAGCAACTGCTCCTACAGCTGTGAGACAGAGCAGAGGTAAGAAAACCAGAAAAGCCAAAAATCTCACAAGCAGAGGAATGTGCCCCCTCACAGAATGAAGGGGTAACTGTCTGACCCACCCCAATAGTCCTTAGGCACAACTGTACAATAACAATAAGCCCAAGTCATAGAGAAAAGGCTAAATTATACTTAATGTCTTTTATTTAAGGTAGACATGCCATGTGGAATACATTTCAGAAAAATAGTTAAATGAAATACAAAATGGGGATGCCTCATTGCTATGTATTGAATATGCCTCCCAAGGGTCACGTTTTGGACACTCAATCCCTCTCCCCGCTTTTTTTTTTTTTTTTTTTTTTTTGAGGAGTTTTGCTCTTGTTGCCCAGGCTGGAGTGCAATGGGGTGATCTCAGCTCATCGAAACCCCCACCTCTGGGGTTCAATGATTCTCCTGCCTCAGCCTCCCAAGTACCTGGGATTACAGGCATGTACCACCATGCCTGGCTGATTTTTTGTATTTTTAGTAGAGACGGGGTTTCTCCATGTTGGTCAGGCTGGTCTTGAACTCCTGATCTCAGGTGATCTGCCCTCCTTGGCCTCCCAAAGTGCTGGGATTACAGGTGTAAGCCATGGTGCCTGGCTTGAGGTAAGACTTTTTAAGAGGTGATTAGGTCATGAGGACAGAGCCGTCATGAATGGATTAATGCTATTATCATGGGAGTGGGTGCCTCATAAAATGATGAGTTTGGCCCCTTTCCCTGCCCCCACCCAAATTCTCTTGCCCTTTGGCCTTCACTATTGGATGAGGCAGCAGGGAGGCTTTCACCAGATGCTGGCCCCTCAGTAATGGACTTCCCAGCCTCCAGAACTGTGAGCCTAATTAATTTCTGTTCATTATAAATTACCCAGTCTCAGGCATTCTGTTATAGCAGCACAAAATGAACTAAGATACTTGTCAAGAATTTTTTTTTATTACAAGTGACAAAAAAATCTAAATTCGTACAAAAAGGGACTTTATTAACTTTATTTTTAAATTCAGAGGTATCTTTGCTTCAGACACAAGTGAATCCAGGAGGCCTGAATAATATCAGGACCCAGTTTCTATATCCCTTCTATTTTGAGGTTAGTCGCAAACCAGCTCTGCCTTCATGGTGGCAAGGTGGCTGCCAACAGCTCCAAATTTTGGCGAACCAGAGCTTCTCTAGTCCGACCACAAAGCCGGCAAGCAACACTAACTCTAACTAGACCTGATTAGCTTGGTTTGGGTCACATGCTCATCCTGGAGCCAATCCTGTGGCCAGGAGTCTGCGCAGTATTCTGATTGGCCAAACTTGAACCACATGCTTACTCCTGGAGCATGGGGTGAAGTAAGCTTCACCCAAGCAGATACATAGAGTGGGTGAGGGAATGAGCAAACGTGAGAATGGAGGGTAGAAGTAGATGTGACCATGGGAGAGGGAAAAAGATGTTGGGCATCTTTTTCCACCAGGAAATACGTCCACCAGGACAGGTCAAGCCTGTGACTATCTAGGAAACCCTCCATGACTCTTTCTTGAAGGCTCTGGGTATAATGAGTTTTATTAATTTTTTTAGGTTGATTTTCATTAATCTATTTTGAGATTGATTAAACACAGTAAATGTTTAATAAGCAGATAAATTAATGAGGCTGGGCTCTGTGGCTCATGACTGTAATACCAGCACTTTGGGAGGCTGAGGTAAGTGGATCATGAGGTCAGGAGTTCTAGACCAGCCTAGCCAACATAGTGAAACCCAATCTCTACTAATAACACAAAAATTAGCCAGAGATAGTGACATGTGCCTGTAATCCCAGCTACTCAGGAGACTGAGGCAGAAGAATCGCTTGAAACCAGGAGGCAGAGGCTGCAGTGAGCCGAGATCATGCCACTACACTCCAGCCTGGGCAACAGAGCAAGACTGTGTCAAATAAAAAAAAATGTTAATGAATGAACAAGTATTTGATAATGTTTTGCGATCCCTAACACTGTATAACACACACATGCACATGTAAACATACTTTTAGGTATAGTTACCCCTGGGTGCCTACTTAATTTTGAGACATTCTCTACTGTTCCTTATTCCCGCCCCAGTTGAGAAGGCCATTGGACTTTGTAACTGTCCTTGGTCAACTTTGTGACTCCACACCCTACGACCCCCTCCCAGCTTGCAAAAAACTACCCTAAACTGTAACCTCTGTAACTGTCCACTACCTACCCCAAACCTATAAAACCAACTTCTATCCCACCACCCTTCGCTGACTCTCTTTTTGGACTCAGCCTGCCCGCATCTGGGTGAATAAACAGCCATGTTGCTTACACAAAGCCTGTTTGGGGGATCTCTTCATTCAGAGCATGCGTTTTAACAATATCCAGGTTCCCCAGATCTCCTGGGGAGCAGTGACTCCTCGTTTCTTCTCAGTGTGCTCAGGTGATCACAGCTGGAGGAAGACAGCTAAGCAGAGCTGAAGGGTTTAAGAGTGAGGATCACCCACCTACTACCATCAGCTGGCAATCCCAGGAAGAATGACTTGGTTGCCATCCCCTGGCTGGGATCCTGGCTCCAGGGAGGGGAGCTGGAACTTTTTCAGTGGGCTGAGCACACAGGACTTGTGAGCCTGGGACTGGTGTGGACCTGGAATCACTGTCTGGGATCCAACCTTGAGGTTACTGCTTCTCAAACTACCTTGGGCCGAGCAGTTTTGTTTGTTTCTAGCTATCAACCCATAATGGAATGTTGTAAAATATACGAAAAAGTAATTATTCAAAATCCGACAATACAAAAAAATACAAAATGCAAGCCTGAGTTTTGCTCTATCAGATTCAAAAGTGTCTAAATGCTTATTCTTCACTTCTGTATTTAGCTCTTTGTGGACAGTTCACAAACAGCCTTGAACTGCTGTGGCTACCACTGTCATTAGAACAGCTCTGGGAAAAGCGCACTGGCTGTTTTCAAGTTTTCAAAACCACTTTCTACTTAAAATGCTTCACGTCTCCTAAGTTAAGTAAGTATCAGCTTGACATTTAAGGGAGTCCACCAGGTGCTCCTAAACTACATTCCCTTCCTCCAATCACTCATTATTTTGGTTGATCACGTAATGATTCTATCCCTCCAAATACTGACCAAGCGCCCACTCTACACCAAGCCCACAACAGGTGGGAGGATACGGTGGTGCACAGGGCAGGTAACGCCCATGCTAGAGTGATCTCTCCACACACACCTGCACCCAAACCAAGCCAGCTCTCAAACTGCACCTTCGTCACCCACTGCATGTCTGAATCTCACTTCCCATGGCTCTGTTCAAGTGTCAGCTACTCCATCTCTGATCAGCTGTCAGTAAACTGGCCCCCGCAGTGTTCCAGATATTATAATAGGCACCTTACATACAGGATCCCTAATTTTCCCCAAAACTCTGCAGGATCTTACCATCCCTCCTGCCACTGAACAACATGGTTCTCCAGAACCTTCCCTGATTTTACAATTAGATACAACCTCTTTTTCTTCTAAAATGTACCTCTTCACTTTTTTTTTCTTTTTTTTTGAGACAGGGTCTTGCTCTGTCGCCCAGGCTAGAGTGCCGCAGCATGATCTCAGCTCACTGCAACTTCTGTCTCCCAGGCTCAAGCCATCCTCCCAACTCAGCCTCCCAAGTAGGTGGGACACAGGCCCATGCCACCAAGCTTGGCTAATATTTTTTGCATTTTTCATAGAGACGGGGTTTTGCCGTTTCCTTAAGCTGATCTCAAACTCCTTATTTCTAGCCATCTGCCCACCTTGATCTCCCAAAGTGCTGGGATTACAGGCATGAGCCACTGTGCCCAGCCTCTGCAATGAAAATCAAGAACAAAAAAACAATTTTTAAAAATTGAAGTGCAACATACCTTTAGAAAAGTAAACGTATTTGTAAAGCTCAATGAATATTCAGAAACTCCACACACCCAGGTACCCTGCACCTAGATCAAACAGTAGAACCCAACAGCACCCTGAACCCCTGCTTGTGCCCCTTCCCAGTCCCTCCCCGCAATGCTGGCTTCTATCTGTAGGGTTTGTCTGTTTGTATTCTTCATCTAAGTAGAATGCAGAAGCATTTGATGTGAGAATCCAGCTGTTTGCTGTTAAGCCAGACATTAAGGAATCTGCAAGTTGTTTTTTGTCTTGGAAAATCAATTTTTCACACAAAAATGTCAGTTTAACCTATAAGTGTTTGTTATTAATATTTTGAAGTTAATAAACATTTTTCCAATTTGTTTTTATTTCTGATACAGTAAATATCTAAAAATGTAACCCACATAATCACTTTGGACTTTTGGATTTCTAATAAAAGTGTCTTGAGATCGACAAGCTTAAGAATCTCTGACATAAAGGAAGACTTACCCCAAAAGATGCTGCTTGTTCCCAACTCACAGGAGACCATCTATAAGAACTGCCCTGTAATCAAATGCATTTGGGAAATGTTATGCCTCTCTTGGAAATCAGAAAAATTCAAAGCAAATGAACATAATCCACCTTAACTCTGTTTCCTAAATGGATTTGACTAAGGACCCCCTCTTTCAAGTGCTTCTGTCATCATCTTGGGGGCACACCTGGGAGACTCATGGATAAATCGCAAGGCCCTCTGTCAGTCCTCATGAATGGCATCTCTTACAATTTGGCCTCTGTCACGTGTGGACAGCAGAGAGTCTAAAGTTACACCTCTGGCAACATGAAGAGTGATCCTTTTATAAACGTCAAGGCAACTAAGCAGGATAGACAGCCCCTTTATCTCTGCAAAGAGGTGGACTGAGGGCAAGAACAGGCCCAGGACAAAGACTCCACTTTGTGGAGACAAATCTGGGTCTGTTCCATCCAAGACAGTCAATCGAATCCCCATAGTTCTTCTCTGCAGAACTCAGACACAGTCATTTTAGCCTGGACATCTTCCAAAGCAGATGGTACCACACGCTCGCCTCAGTCATAAAGAAATCTCAATCATGCTCCCACAGAATGTTTGACTTGAAGTTATATAACTTCCTGGTGCCCTTTCAAAAAAAAAAAAAAAAAATGGTCAAATGTACCCCTAATGAGTCAACTTCTTTTACTGGATTGTGAACTGTAAGCCAATTAAATGTTAGGGAATGCCTACCAAAAATGTTGACTTTGGTTTTACAACTATCAACCTTATGTCTTCTTGACAGTAATTACATAATTGGGCCAGCTGTCTGTTAAGAAAACTCCAGGTTCACAATAATCAAACTATGTCATCAGGCAGCTCATAGACAGCCTACAGTAACATGCAAGACACTCTGATATAAAAATGAAAAAGCTGTGCCACTTCAGAAGCATATCATCTAGTAAGAGGCTAGACAGAGCAAAGGAAGGAAGGAAGGAAGGAAAGGGAGGGAGGGAGGGAAAGAAGGAAAACAGGTTGAGCATCCCTAATCTGAAATCTGAAATGCCCCAAAATCTGAAACTTTTTAAGCACCAGCATGACACAAGTGGAAAATTCCACACCTGACCTCACACGATGGCTGTAGTCAAAGTTTGTTTCATGCACAAATTTATTTAAAAATATTGTATCCAACTGTCTCCAGGCTACGTGTATGAGGTATATGAAACATCAATAAATTTCATGCTTAGACTTGGGTCCCATCCTCAAAATGTCTCATGTATATGCAAATATTTCTAAATCCAAAAATATCTGAAGTCCAAAACACTTCTGGTCCCAAGATTTTCCGAATAAGGGATACTCAACCTGTCTTCTCACTTTCATCTTTGCAGTACCTAATGAGGTACCTGGTAGAGAATCAACCTTCAATATTTGTCTAAACAAATGTGTTATTTACCTCTAAAATGTTTACCTGAGTACAAACAGATGAACCACACACAGATACCTAGTCAAATATAATCTAGTCAAATTGTACTTCTTGGCACTATAATTTAACTGCTTTACAAAAGGTGATTTACAAAAAGACACCATTGCAAAGTAGAAATAAATCACTTTAATATGTATTTTTCACTTCTGTTAATTGATTATTGATTTCTACACAAGTGTATGCATCCAGTTTGACTTGCTTCATATTTATTTTCCAACATGGCGCAATCTTCAGAATGAGATGGTGAAGCTGTTTATTCTTAAACAGCACGAAGTACCTTGTCCTCAAAGAGCTTTATCAACTTGAACATTTTCAAAGAGCTCCATAAGGCAGCTCAGCATGGCAGTTTTTGACTGAAATCTCTCGTCTGGAAGATGGCAAAATAGACCCAGACCTTCCCGAGCCCACTGGTTGCATGTATTCATATCACAGCTCGCTTGGGTAAGTGGTAACGACAGAATAATAAGCAGATTGCTCCAAACCCAGCTGGGTGAGACAGTTTCATTTTTGGAAAATCAACTGAATCATGAAAACCTTCCTAATGGTATAATTTGTTCCAGAGTTCTTATGATACTTAAGAAGGGACATACTAATCTTTGTGCACAGTCTTTTATTACAAGCACTCTTATTTATGGCATTACAGAGTTTTCTCCTCCAGCCACCATTCTCTGGTGAGGTGACTGTATTCCATGTAGAATAAAAGTATGAAGAAATCTCCTTTCTAAATCAGGGCTGGTGACAGCCTTCTCATTTCCTGCCAAATGGATCAGACCACACTTTCAACCCTATGGAAAGAAACAGGAACAAAACACAGGATTCATTTTTAAATGTCCTATCACTTTCCTCCACCCTAAACAAACAAAATGACATTAGAAATGACTTGTGCAATTTACAGTGTAGTTTAAGATGGTGCGAGCAGGCCGCCGGAAGCCTGGCACTAAATGGCTGGGAAACCATGGCAGCCATAAGGGACTTGCCCCATAGCAGGAAGACATACATCTGGCCTAGTTAAAACATAAATAAAAAAGAACGTTGCCACAGATTACAAGAGCTTTGGTGAATAAACGAGAAATCTCTTATTCTTGGCTAACTTGGATCCTCTTAAAGGAACTAACCATTCAGCCATAAAGGGGGCTTTTTAGCCCTTGTGCAGAGCAGAACCCCACATCAATTCAAACAGCTGACAAGTAAACACTCCTTTCCCATGAGCGTAGTGTTTAAATAGGTGCTTGGTAAATAAGTCTGCCAAACAGCTCTTCACGTCTCGTATCTAATCTCACACTTGTTAACATTTTTATGCCCTCTTATCAAATGGGAAAGAGGAACCTGGCAAATGAGAAAAAAGTATTCTGCAGTGAAATATTAGAAGGAAGTCTTGGGTGGCATCTATGAATGGCAACTGTTGAGAAATAAATAGCAAAATCACAATCTTGTTTCTAAGATAAAAGGCATTTTCCCACTCTCCGTGCCAAGGCAAATACACAGAAACCACACAACACAGTAATATAAATGAGATTTGGTTTTGATTTTCTTTTTTCCAGTTTACCTGGTGGCTGCACATCCTCCTGAACAATTCCAGCCCGATTTATGGCTTGTTCCTTCTCTGAGAAACACAAGAGAAAAATCATTCATTAGAAGGGGGCAGGGAGGGAGAAATCTTCATATTTACATGGGCCAATGACATGGGACAATTAGAAAACAGTATTTATGAGTGCTGTTAAATTCAGATATGCTATTATGCAAAGCTTTTAGGTTGTGAAAGTTAGATCCTACAATGCAAGAGAGATTGGGTATTTTCAAAAGAATAAAGAAATCCATACTTCAAAAGAAAAGCTCCCCAACTAATGTCTTTTCTCTATGATCTCAGCATTTTGGAAAGACAAGAGAACAACAACAACAACAAAAAGAACAATTTTGAAAGAACTGGTGGGCGTGGTATCACGAGGGGAAAGCTGCTGAACCGAAGGAACAAGTACAATTAAGAAAACCGTGTAGTTTATATGTCTAAAATGCGCTCCACTGAAGGACTAGACTCGGAGCTAAATATGCTATGTTTTTGATAGGAAATAGAGCAGAAAATTAATCTTTGGGTGCGTGGCTTTGGTTTGGATAATTGAAGCTTCCCTAATTGATTGCAGGTGCTGTGCCAATTAGTAAGCGCATTGTAGTGACAGCAACTAAGCTAGTCTCTGTGGAGATGTCCAACAGGCAAGGGCCAAGAGAAACTGGGCATTTCGTATCTGCCGGCTTAAAGCACTCTGACACATCTAAGTGGTTTAGAATAAACCCAAGGTCTGTAAAAACAAAGAGTTATTATTTTAAGTATCTTGACAAACAAATGGCAGCTTTTCAGGAAAAAGCCTTAGAGCCAAAGGATGTTTACCACTAAATTATAGTAATTAAATGTTGTAATCGGACCTTTGTTTCAATCAGGCTGACAGTGTTTCTTTAAATCCACATTTAGCTCTTATTTAGTATCGGGCATTTTCTTTATTTTGGCCTCTGGATTCTCATAAAGTTACACAAACATAAAGGTACAAGAAACAGGGTTTGGCCAAAGCTAATATTCATTGAACTTGCCTCTCTAGTCATGTGACAGAAAGTCAATCCTAAATGACCGACCTGACAGTTTTATCAATACTAAGTTTTGCTGTGGCAAATAAAACACTGGGCAATGGGGATTATGGGAGTCCTGATATCCAAGTCTAAGAGGGACAGAGAGAAGACAGGATACTGAGGCCAATTACCCAATGGTTTCACTGTTCCTCTCTGAAAAGTAGCAGGTGAATGGCAACCAAGACTCTCTCAAGAGAAACAAAAAGATTTCTTCCATCTAGAGTGGATACTATGGAGCCTCTAAAGTGTTGGACTTTCTGAAATAACTCAACACAAGAGGTGTTCTCATTTCTTAAGATATTAAATCATGGTTGAACTGAGCCCCACCATCCTAACAACATATAAGTCTCGAACTATGGATGTCTCGAACATGCTCTTGGAAGATGCCAACATGTAAAAGCCAACAGTCATCACAGTCTTGTCAGGAGTGAAAACAGAAATAATTTTCTATATCTAACTAAAAGCTCGATTTTCTGAAACTATGGAGGGGAGATTTGAATTTTTAAAAATAATTATCAGAAAGCGTTCTCGACATAGAGATTTAATAAAATCAGACATCCTGGTGTACCAAACACCAGGAGTCAGGTTCTCCAAGAGGCAGGTACTGCAAAGCAACAGAGGCTGGCAAGCTGCCAAGCATCAAAGGAAGCTGACTTCTGGTGGCAAGGACAGAATGCCTAATTGTGTTCTAGCCTCTTATGATGCAATGGAAAACCAAGTGAAGAGAAAGGAATCCCTGTCTTCACACTTTCTTGCTAATTGCTAATGAGGTTGAAGAGAAGCTGAAGATTTATTTTAAATAGCCCATAATCTCTTTATAATTCTTGTCCTAACACAACCACCTCTGCAGTTTGGCTTGGTCAGGAAATTTAAACCACTTTGCTGGGCCAGTTCCTACCAGATGATAACCAGGTGCTAGAATCCTATCTACATCCCCTGGTTCCTTAATCCATTAATGTTTTATAAATGCTCTAAGGCCAAAGCAGTCTTATGTAAATTCATGATATAACACAAAGACACTTTATTTGTGAATGCAGGATATGCTGAAAGGAAAACAGAAACTAGTCCCTCATGATTTAGCAGTGCATCTTGATTGAGGTTGTCAAGTTTCTATTTCCCTATCTTTGGAAAACAGCAAACATACATAAACCTCAGGAATAGGGTAATGGCAGAAGTCAGGGGTTTCACTATGTAAACAAGTCGAGATAAGCTTATTACCAGCTTCAGCAGTGAGCATATTTCTATCACAAGTGAAATGATTTAAACGCAACTATGGAACACTGGGTTAAAGAAACTCCCCACTCCAGTGTCTCAGCAAGCCCGACTCTGCCCCCTGGTGCTAAGGCAGTGGTGTGATTTGTAGTTTTAATTGAGGATTGTTATCTCTAGTCAAGGGGCCAAAGGGTATTATTAAAACATTATTAAATACATGCAGACTGGCTGAATTTTCTATGGTAGTAAAATAATCTACCTAATAATGTTTAAGTCTTTGAAGACAAAAGAACATATCCTTGCATTAAATGTACACACCAGGAAATAAATCGACTGTGTGACTTGTTACTTGAACATTTATAACCATGCACACAATGCAGGATAGCCAAGCTCCCTCAGCAGTCTTCAGACTGCTCACTGAGGGTGCTCTAGTGGAGGACCAGCACATAGAAACCTAAAATAAAAAACAAATGAAAGCTGGTGCAGGGTATGACCTCGGAACCTACCTCCCCATTTCCTCTTGCCAATAAACAGTTAAAAGCAACTCGGGCAGGGCACGGTGGCTCATGCCTGTAATTCTAGCACTTTGGGAGGCTGAGGCTGGCGGATCACTTGAGGTCAGGAGTTCAACCAGCCTGGCCAATGTGGCAAAACCCTGTCTCTACTAAAAACACAAAAATTAGCGGGGTGTGGTGGCAGGTGCCTATAATTCCAGCTACTTGGGAAACCGAAGCAGAATTGCTGGAACCTGGCCGGGTAGAGGTTGCAGTGAGCCGAGATCGCACCACTGCATTCCAGCCTGGGCAAAAGAGCAAAACCCCATCTCAAAAAAGAAAAACAATAAATAAAATAAAGGCAACTGACATCTTGAATTGTGACAAACGGCAACATTGGAATGTGTGCTGTATATTCCATACAAGTTGAATATCCTTTATCCAAAACTGCTTGGGAACAGAATTGGTTTGGATTCAGGACTTTTTTCAGATTTTGGGATATTTGCATATATATATAACAAGATGGAATGGGATCCAAGTCTAAACGTGAAATCCATTTGTTTCTATACATCTTATATACATAGACTGAAGATAATTTTATACAATGTTTTTAATAATTTTGTGCATGAAACAAAATTGATATTAAGTACTTATGTGTGGAATTTTCCACTTGTGCTGTCATTTTGG
Source organism: Saguinus oedipus (assembly GCA_031835075.1). Taxonomy (NCBI): domain Eukaryota; kingdom Metazoa; phylum Chordata; class Mammalia; order Primates; family Cebidae; genus Saguinus; species Saguinus oedipus. The sequence goes on along the minus strand of CM063171.1, from coordinate 53,284,581 downwards.
AGCTCAAAGAATTTCAGACTTTGGAGCATTTTCTATTTTCAGATGAGAAACGCTCAACCTGTAATGGCACTGTATCAGTATTAAATTTCCTAAATTGGAAACTATATTGTGATTACATAAGAGAACGTCCTTGGCCTAAGTGTTTAGGAAAAGAAAGCTCACGATGTCTTCAACTTACTCTCAAATAGTTCAGCAAAATAACAGTAATCATATCAATACATGGTACATATAACTGTCTGTATATATGTATGTATCTACATATGTGACATACAGGGGGAGAAAGCAAATGTGAGAAAATGTTAACTGGTGCATCAAGGTGAAGGATAATACAGAAATTTACTGCACTGTTCTTGGATCTTTGGTCAGTCTGAGTTTCTTTTTTTTTGAAATGGAGTCTTGCTCTGTCACCCAGTCTGGAATGCAATGTGGCATGATCTCGGCTCACTGTAACCTCTGCCTCCCAGGTCCAAGCGATTCTGCTGCCTCAGGCTACCCAAGCTTGAGTTTCTTTTTACATAACTGTAAAACACCCACAAGAAAGTCCAACACCATTCTGACTATTCCATGGTGTTTATTTCAAAGTAGCTGTCTTTTAAAAAGGAGCAAGTAAAAAATTATTTTTTAAAAAAAGCTTTACAGTGCACCCATGTTGCTGCTGTTACCTAGACACACGTCCTACCTGCCTCTGGGGTATTCCAGAACTGGAGGTTCACTGACAGCGAGTGTGAACCAGGGGCCAAGGGGAAGCCATATGACCAAAGGAGCAAGTGTGACCCAGTGGCTGAAGGGGAACACATGACCCCCTGAAGCACTGCGCTCCTCCCAACAGTGTAAACATGTCTGTTTCCTCACCAGAGCCTGTTTCAATCCAGGGAACTGTGCAATGCCAGTTGGAAAACAAGACCCAGTCCGCCTGTGCATTTCATTCGATTACATGTTGAAAGGAATGAAAAGCATATTCTAAGTGCCTGGCATGTAATAAGGAAAATGTTCTTACAATGTAAGGATTCCTTCTGCATCAGATGATTTCCAGGACCCTGTCCTGCCTGGACATAGCATCCTTTAGGGCAGGGCCAGCGAGGCACAGCAGAAATGGAACAGGGCTGAGAAGGAGCAGAACTGAGGCCTCACAGCCCTCCCCCTTGGCCTTGCACTTGACTGGCTGTTGAATATTCTTTACTGTCTCAAGGCATCGTGAGACAGGGCATTAAGTACAGGCAAGGTCAGGGGAGTTAGGGTCTAGTGTCCATGCAGCAACTAACGTGCCGAGTAACCTTGGACAAGTCACAAATGAGGGGACAAAAATGAGCACAAGCCCCTTCTGCCAAAACCCTATGATTTTATGCTTCTGAACATCCAATTAAAATTTAAAATGAAGATGATCACAGAAAACGATCTTACTCTAATTTCACAAGCTGGCCTCAAAGGCATGTTATTTATAAAAGGCCATATTCAGGGTCACTGTCTAGTTCCAGGAAACAAAGACAAATGAGCCTAACTGTGCTCTTCCCTAACTGAGGCCTTTTGAGACAAAACAGCCTATGCCAACAGGGTAAAAGCTAAAAAGCGTCTGGGACTCCCTCCAGAAGTACAGCAGAACTGTACCCAGACTTCTGGTTTTGGGTCACTGACCCACTAATGCCATCATCTGCCCAGCACTCATTTTAGTACTTGAGTTATCACATAGAGAACTGACCTTGTGCTCCACATAACACTTAGGAGAGCCTTGCTGAGTTAATGAAAGAGCTGAAGATCACACTGAATGCCAAAATGAAATCCAGTAAGGCAGTCTGGTGATAGTGGCTGCCTGCTTTGCAACCATGAAGATCTCCTTGGCTTTGTTTTACCTAAGCAGGCTTCCCCTTCTTTTCTGCTGCCTGTATGCTTGTTCCAGCAGAGACCCTGGAAATTATCTGTCCTCCTACCCATGCTGACACAGCTAAAGGGCCCGAACTGATCTGACACTTGGCTATACATGGTCGGCCTTACCAGTTGCTGGCCCTAAGTCTTGCTTTTACTAGTAACCCAGTTCTCAGGAACTAGGCTTCTACCCTGTCCATCCAAGAATGATGGGCTTCTGCCCCGTAGTCTCAGAATCCTGGGGAATGAAATGTATGAAGGATGGTCAGAAGGGAAAACCTAACAAGCAATGCTAAGAGGAGTAGCTGAAAGGCAGGAGCAAAAGAGCAAACCTAGAAGGACTTTCCATGGTGGAGAGGCCCCGGGAAGACAGTGTTCCAAGGAGGGGAGGCTGGCCCAGAGTTGGTGCCTCTTACTCATAAATGGCCTGACTTCCTGTATCACAGAGAATAGACACCGTCACCTGGAAGTACCCAGAACTTGCCCAGATCAAACCTAGATAAGGCAGCATCCATGCCATCCTTCCACCTGAGCTGGTGGAAGAGGTGCCCTGCCTTTGGTCCAAGGCTCTTTCCTCTACCTGAGCTCAGGATCCCATGCTACCTCCCACTGTAAATTGTCTGCTCTTTTCAGCAACTTTCTCTGTCCAAGACTTTCTTAGCCCTCCATCTCGCCCAGCCAAAACTAAAACCAAACTCCTCCCAGACCCTGTGACCTACTGGATATATGACTTTGCCATTCTCCTCTGCATACAGCCAAACCTCTTTAAATAGTCAACTTAAGACACTATTTACTCTTCAATCCACCGGAACCTGCCTTCTGCATACTTCCAAACCACTGAAAGCATGTTTAACAATATAACCATTTACTTTAACCTCTTTCTGTTAAATAGAAGAGATATTTTCAATTAACTCTTTTACTGTCTGTAAGCAGCCTAACCCTGCTGACCACACTCCCTTTTCATGAAGAGCTGTCTTTATGGGGCTTGTGGCTGCAGCCTCTCCAGGTTTTAATCCTGTCTAGCCACTCCTCCTTAGTCTCCTTGGAGGGCATTTCTCTTCCTCTGACTGCCTGTTCTTCAGTTCTTCTGACACTGGTGTTCTCCAGCACACTGTCCTGGACCAGCTTATCCCTGACAATCTCTGAATGCTGCCTGGGAATCCTTACCTACTGCAGTGACCTGGTTCCCAGCCACATGCAGATGATGCCCCATCTCCAGCTACAGTTCACATCCAGCGTCGCAGTCCCAGACTGGTATATCCCATTATCTATGGGAAATCTCCAAGAGCACACGAGCTGCCTCAACCTCAAAAACTACCTAAATGCCCAAAAGTGAACTAACTTGTCTTTTCATTCCTAAAAACAATTCCTTCTTGTGTTTTCTAGCTAATGACCAGCATCTCCACCACCTCAGCTGCTGAAGCCAGAACACTGGGTGCCATTCTCCTTCTTTGCCCTGTGAATAATCAACCACAAACCCCTGCAAAGTTTACTTCTTTTCTTTTTTAAAATGAGACAGGGTCTTGCTATGTTGTCCAGGCTGATTTAAATTCCTGGGCTCAAGCCATCCTCCTGCCTCGGCCTCCTGAAGTGCTGGGATTACAGGTATGAGCTACCTCACCTACTAGTTTGCTTCTTAAATATGGCTCCCAAATGCAATCATTTCGCCCCACTCCCATAGCCACAACTCTGGTTTAGGCTATAGTCACCTCTCCCTGAGGTCATAGGAAATAGAGCCTTCCTGTCCCCAGATTTGACCCTTCCACCTTCTAGTTCACATACAATCAATCAGAGTGGTGCTTGTAAAGAGTGAATGTGATCACTGCTCTTATGTACAGTCCTGTGTCGCTCAACTGTGGGAGCACATTCTCAGCAATGCGTCCTTAGGTGATTTCATTGTTGTGCGACCATCACAGAGTTTACTTGCACAAACCTAGACATCATAGCCTACTACATACCCAGGCTATGTGATACAGCTTATTGTTCCGAGGCTACAAACCTGTACAGCATGGTATTGTACTGAAAACCACAGGCAACTGTAACACGTGATAAGGATTTGTACATCTAAACATAGCTAAACTAGAAAAGGTACGGTAAAAACACTGCTTAAAAGGTTTTCAAAATGGCATACCCATATAGGATATTTACCATGGATGAAGCCTGCAGGACTGGGCATTGCTCTGGCTGAGTGAGTGGTGAGTGAATGTGAAGGCCTAGGACATTACTGTACACTGCTGCAGACTAAATACACACTGCACACTTAGGCTAACCCACATTTATTTGTTTGTTTGTTTGTTTGTTTGTTTATTTTTCGAGACAGAGTCTCCCTCTGTTGCCCAGGCTGGAGTGCAGCAGTGTGATCTCAGCTCACTGCAACCTCCGCCTCCCAGGTTCAAGCAATTCTTCTGCCTTGGCCTTCCAAGTAGCTGGGACTACATGCATGCGCCACCATGCCCGGCTAATTTTTTGTATTTTTAGTAGAGATGGGGTTTCACCATGTTAGCCAGGATGGTCTCGGTCTCCTGACCTCGTGATCCTCCCACCTCGGCCTCCGAAAGTGCTGGGATTACAGGCAGCCTACACTATATTTAATTTTAAAAATTCCTTTCTTCAGTAATAAATTAACCTCAGCTAACTTTTTTGCTTTATACACTTCTTAATCTTTTAAACTTTTTGACTCCTATAATAACATTTAGCTTAAAACACAAACATGTACAGCTGTATAAAAATATTTTCTTTGTATCTTTACTGTACAGGCATCTATTTTCAAATTATTTTTTCCTTTTTAAACTTTTGTGTGAAAAACTAAGGTACAACACATATATTAGCCTAGGCCCACACACGGTTGGGATCATCCAGACATCACTACGTGAGAGGAAGTTTTCAGCACCGTGATAATCTTATGGGACCATGGTCATACTCATGGTCTATCGCGGGCCAAAATATGATGCAGCACATGATTATACTTTAATAACTCTGCGTGGCTGGACACCAAAGGGTTATTGCAGCACTGTAATTCAGCAAGTGAGATGATCAAATTTGGAGAACAAATGGTATAAACCACAGCACCTGGAGTTCTATAGATTTTCCAACAAACAAAAACAGGGTTTCCCAGTTATAAATTCTTACCAAAGAAATAGTAACAGATGTAGGTAAGAAGGAAGAAAACTGAAATGTAAAAGAAAATTGAGATGTAAGAAGGGTCGGTGAGTAACAAACTGAAACTGGAAAGGAGTGAGATGTAAGAAGGGTCAGTGAGTAACAAACATGGGTGAAGATAAACTCTCAGTGACCATATAAAACAGTGACGGTGTTCACTGATTTGCTGAGTAACAGGCAGCAGGCAGGACTCAAATACTATGTCAGATGCATGGGCCGAGGGTAAGGCATTATAAGGACCTTGCATTGTTCAAAGGTAAAGATACTGGCTAACCCTAAACTTTAATTACAAAAGAACAAAAACAGAATTTAAACCTTTCAAACTAGTAAAGGGAGGAGAAGAATAAAGAAGGCTTGAGGCAGAAAAGAAGAAAAAAGGAAGCATAGAAATAAAAAACACAAAATAAGGTGAGAAAAATAAATGCAAATATATCAGTCAACATAATACATGAAATGAATCCAATCCAATAGTTACAAGAGATTATCAGGTCGGATTAAAAAATCTAGTTAATGTTTATTCTAAAATACTCACCTAAGGACAAACAAAGTCTGCATGTATGAGGAGAGAAACAGGTAAGCTAGGAAAATATGAAAAGAAATCTGGGCTGGGCATGGTGGCTCACGCCTGTAATCCCAGCACTTGCCAACATGGAGAAACCCCATCTCTACTAAAAAATACAAAAAAATAGTCAGGCGTGGTGGCAGGGACCTGTAATCCCAGCTACTTGGGAGGCTGAGGAGAATCACTTGAACCTGGGAAAGAGCAGAGGTTGCAGTGAGCTGAGATCGTGCCAGTGCACTTCAGCCTGGGCATCAACAGTGAAACTCTGTCTCAAAAAAAAAAAAAAAAAAAAAGAAATCTTGGAGCACAATAAAATCAGATAAAATATAGATGGAGAAGAACAGTGGAGATAAAGAGAATTCTTATATAATGATAATTAAAAAAAATTATTCAGAATATTTTAGAATATATAAGCCTAATAACATGGCTGCAAGACATCCAAATACAAACAGAATTAGGAAGCCTGATCTGTAATTAACATACACAGATACAGAACTCTGTACCCAATAAGAGAATAGCCACCATTGCAAGCACACAGGGAATATTTACAAAAATTGACCTGTACCAGGTCACAAAGCAAATCTGGACCAGTGTCAGAGATCGAAATCATATAGTCCATATTCTATGACCACAAATGCAAATAAAATAGAAACCAGCAACCAAAAGTCACCAGAAAAGACCACTGTGGCTGCTGGGTAGAGAATGGGTAGTAGGTGGGGCACAATGGAAGCGGCTCAGTCCCAGGAATGGGTGGAGGGAAATGGACAGGACAAGAGTGAGAAGAGCATGATGGGAGAAAGTGACTGACTGGGCTGTTTGATGAGGGTGAGAAGAGCATGATGGGAGAAAGTGACTGACCGGGCTGTCTGAGGAGGGTGAGAAGAGCATGATGGGAGAAAGTGACTGACCGGGCTGTTTGACGAGGGTGAGAAGAGCATAACTGGAGAAAGTGACTGACCAGGCTGTTTGATGAGGTGACAAGAGCATGATGGGAGAAAGTGACTGACCAAGTAGTTTGGTCAGGTGAACCCAGCACCCAGCGCACTGCCAGGGACCTAGGGATTGCTAGGTTTCTTTTTTTTGTGGGGGAATGGAGTTTCACTCTTGTTGCCCAGGCTGGAGCGCAATGATGCAATCTTGGCTCACTGCAACTTTCGCCTTCTGGGTTCAATTAATTCTCCAGTTTCGGCCTCCTGAGTCGCTGGTATTGCAGGCACCCGCCACTACGCTTGCCTAATTTTTGGTATTTTCAGTAGAGACAGGGTTTCATTATGTTGGCCAGGCTAGTCTCAAACTCCTGACCTCAGGTGATCTGCCCACCTCGGCCTCCAAAAATGCTAAGATTACAGGCATGAGCCACCGCACTTGGCCCAGGTTTCTTTTAAAAAAAGAGAGCGAGATGCTAAATAAATGCTAGTTGAATGTGTTGGAATGAGTTGAAGCTCTAACCATACAATGGGTTCCCAGGACCTGATGATGAAAACCTTACCCCAGTTTACTGCCAGGTCAGTCAGCTCCAGGCCTATCCACCTGCTAAAATCTACACATCTCACATTCCTGCCCTTGTGGCTCATGATTCTGTAAACATTTTAATAAAATGTCTAATATAAGACTATAATAGGTTTCATACCTGTTACCTCATTTAATTCACCCCAAACCCTGTAAATTCACTCCAGTGAACTACAGTGCTACAGACAAGGAAACAGGCAGGGCTCAGAGAGGTGAAGTACATGAAGGTCCTTACATGAAGGTCATTCATCTTGTAGGCTATGTAGACACTCATATCCCTCACTGCCTTTTCTTGCCCCATTAGAGAAGCAGTATACTGTCTTGGTTTAGGGATTAAGGATACAAATTTAAGTCCCAGATCTGTGCCTCATCAGCTGTGAGTCCTTGTGCAAACAATTCACCTCTTTCACACCTCAGTTTGTCCACATATAAAATGGGGATGATGATCATATAGCAGCTGCCACAAAGGGCTGTTAGCAACACTAAATGGGTTAATATATATAGGAAGTGCTTAGAAGGGAGCCAGACATAGGTAAACTTCCCACAAATATTACCTGTTCAGCAATATTTACATGTTTAAAGAATCATTGCTGGGTGTGGTGGCTCATGCCTGTAATCACAGCACTTTGGGAGGCTGAGGCAGGCAGATGGCTTTAGGTGAGGAGTTCAAGACCAGCCTGGCCAACATGGCAAAACCCTGTCTCTACTAAAAATTTAAAAATTAGCCAGGACTGGTGGTACAAGCCTGGAGTCCCAGCTACTCAGGAGGCTGAGGCAGAAGAATCGTTTGAACCTGGGAGGCAAAGGTTGCAGTGAGCAACCAGAGGCCGGGTGCGGTGACTCACACCTGTACTCCCAGCACTTTGGGAGGCCAAAGCGGGCAGATCACCTGAGGTCAGCAGTTTGAGGCTAGCCTAGCCAACATGGTGAAACCCCGTCTCTACCAAAAAATACAAAAATTAGCTGGTGTGGTGATGGGAGCCAGTAATCCCAGCTTCTTGGGAGGCTGAAGCAGGAGAATCGCTTGAACCGGGGAGGCAGAGACTGCAGTGTGCCAAGATCAGCTCACTGAACTCCAGCCTGACAGCGAGATTTAAAAAAAAAAAAAAAAAAAGGACAGGAAAGTGGGAAAGCACAACAGACTGTCTTCCAGTTAAAAATGCAGATATTATAGTTACATTCACTAAATGTTCACCTACAGATGAACATCTCCTGATTTGCCTGTCTCAAGGCATTCAGACAGCCACAGATTCTGGAGTATCTCTAGAAGCCTGTTACTGGCCCATATCTTGACCGTCTCATCTCAAGCAGGGTTTCTCAACCAAGGCACCACTTGAATTTTAAACTGGGGAATTCTTTGTCACGAGGTCTGTCTTGTATGTACTGCAAAAAGTTTAGCGGTATCCCTGGCATCTATCCACAAGATATCAGTAGCAACACTCAACTCCCCGCCATCCCAAGTTGTGACAAGCAAAAATGTCTCCAGATTGAGCCAAATATCCTGAGGGACAAAATCACCCCTACATGAGAACCACAGCTCTAGTTTTCAGAACTGACTTTGACTTTTCCAATGGGATGTAAAACAGACCCTCTGTCCCAAGTTCTAGTGTCCTTAATATGATCTGCTGGGGCAGGTGTCCATGAAGGATGAGGAAAATAGATCCCATAGGGCTCCACACAGCCCACCTTACTCCCAAGCCTGGTGCATGCAGATAAGCTGGAAGGCCGAATACACAGAGGCCATTTCAGTCTTGGCTGATAAAGAGAAGCTACAGGGAAATCTGAGTGTGTACTTAAAAGGCTCTGCCTCCAGAAACCAACTGCTGTAACATTTATAATGGGCAGATCGTTTACACGGAGACTTCTCCTTCAATTCACCAAGCGTTCAATGTCCGTTAATATTCCCAAGGGGCAGGTTTGGCCCTCTTCCATCTTCAAGATGATTCAGGTTTCCCGGTGAACAAAATGGGCCTCTAATGCCTAATATTTTCTCTCTGACAGATGGTTTCAGATGTATCAAAGTGCCAATCCTTGCTGAGGTACAGGTCTCAAGGAAGGCAAGTTTGGCTTTTATAATGATACGACTGGAATGATTAAGAAGGAAAATTACTCCCAGGAGATTCACCATTACCATGTGAGTAACCGGCTTAAAACGAAGGAAGCCAGCAGAATTAGAAACACGATTTGAGGGAAAAGGAGAGAAAAAAACTAAAAATCCCAGGTTAACAGTTTGGGTTTGAAAAGGTCCCGCTCAAAAAACATCTGTGGGAGTGGAAATGAAGTGCAATAAAAGCACCTTTCCACTCTTGATAATCTGCCTCCCCAGTCACCATTCCCAGCCTGCGTGCTCAAAGGAGACTCTGGACAGAGGCCTGGGGTGGTACATATTTGCCTTCCACTTACTTGCTGTGTGACCTTGGGCACGTTATAAAACCTCTGAGCCTCAGTGCCCTCGTTTGTAAAATGGGTATGTTTTACATATATACTTCAAGGTGAGCTTGTGCAAATCAAACGATCCAAAGTATGCCTAACCTGATGTATAACAGGCATTCAGTGAATTTTAATTGTAACTATGAACTAGTACTTAGCGTCGACTTATATGTGGACTGCTTTCATATACATGACCACCTGAGTCTCACAGGAGGCTCGGCATTTTATTACAAATGATGTAGTTATGAACATTAATAGATAAGGATGCTGAGGGTCCTAGAGGTTGAGCAACTTGTCCACGGTCACAAAGCTGCACACGGCGGGATTCGAACCCACGCTCTCCCTGACCCTCGTCCAGGTTCCTTCCACGGCACCACGTGGAACTCACGGAGAGGGATGTGTGTTGAGGGGTCAGGTCACCGCGCGGGGTCAGAGGTCACTCACTGTACTCCTCCAATCTCGTTAGGGGCCGGAAGTAGATGGGATAGAAGGCAGCGCCGATCAGGGAGATGAAGCCACCGAAAATGAGCGCGGTGCGCAGGTTCCGGGACATGGCGCCGGGCCTGGGGCTGGCCTGACCCGCCGACCGCCCCGCACTCGGAAATCTGTCTACCAACAGTCGGACAGTGACCCCACTCGGAAGAGGCGGAGCGGCTTTCGCTTCCGGGCCTTGGGGGAGGGACGAGGAGGAGGGGCGGGGCGAGAGGCAGGGGCGGAGTCAGAGGCGGGACTTCAGTGCTGGGCTGGGCGGAGGCAGGGAGGGGTGGGGTCACAGATAGGGACCCGGGCCCCGCCCTCCGCCTTCCCCGCGCTCCGGGGCTGCGCGGGCCGGGCGCAGGATGTGAAGTGAGGTTGGAGCTGTTTTGCTGCGCTCGATTCCCGCGAGCCCCGTTCTGTCTGCTTCCCTTCTCGACCCAGCTCCTCCCTCAGCACCTCCACCAAGCACCCCCCGGACCTCCTTTATCATCCCCTTCTCTACCAGCCAGCTTTCTCGCCCTTCCCTCGTTAATTTCTGATGTAGCGACTGCCCGCCATGCGCCGGATGCTCTCCGTGGCTCGCGCAGTTAAGCCTTCTGTCAGTCGGCTTCTTTTACCGGAGAGGGAACCGCGTCTTTGGACTAGTCCCTTGTCCTTCTTGAGGGAGGTTTGTGCATATGAGAGACAAAGGGGCAAATCTCTGGCCCAAGAGGGCCTGCTGGGGGAATTCTAAAACCGGAGCCGCGGGGCTTCTGCACCAAAACTAGCCTAAGAAGAACGGTTTCAGCTTTCCTGACTCTTTTTGCATCCATTCTCCCTTCCTGTTCCCTGTGCTGGGTTATCGGGGTTATGAATGATTAGACAGGGATCAGGCCAAGGCAGAAAGCCAGCGTCCAGTCCTTTCCATGGGGACACAGGCTCTGCCGTCGTGTCTGGGTGGGGGCAACTGAGGACAGATACCTGTTAACTCTTCCTCAGATTGCCATCCTCCGCCCTCTGCACCTCACTGCTTTACAGATGAGCTGTGCCTGAATGTGACCTTCCCAGGGAGACTGGGCAGCTGAGACACAGATTCCTTGGGCCTCCACACCTTTATAAATAGGAATTATGCCAGCAGCTGGGCCTGGGGAGCAAAGAGGAAATCTATCTTGACCCCAGCAGCATTATTTAGTCCACATAGATTTACAAGCGTTTCAAAATAGTTTGAAGAACACAGGTTTCCTCTTTCTTTGTAATCGTGTAGTTGCATCAAGCTACCGTCTACCTCTGTGGCTCCACAAGCGTGTAAATCAGTTATTCAATCTCTCCCCAGATTCATAGATTATCTGCCATGCCCCAAACACCAGACAGAGTGCTAAGGGGACACAAAGAAAAATAAGATGTGACCCCTGCTCTCCAGGATCCTGTTACATAGATGAAGTGATAGAACATATCCATAAACAGATAACTAATGACCGACATGGCCTGCTGCCGACAGGTGTTTTGGTCTTTTGGGCTGCAGAAGTTCAGAAGAGGAAGACAGATGACTGTGCAGTGTGGCAGCTCCTCCTCGGGCACTTACAGCAGCTTGTTAGGGTGAGGACAGAAGACTTCATAGCACAGAGGGAACCTGTGACACGGGCTTTATATCACACGATGGTAAATACCCAGGTGAGGACCAGGTGCAGTGGCTCACGCCTGTAATCCCAGCACTTCGGGAGGCTGAGGCGGGTGGATCCTGAGTTCAGGAGTTTGGGACCAGCCAGGCCAATGTGGTGAAATCCCGTCTGTACTAAAAATACAAAAAAAATTAGCCAGGCGTGCTGGCGTGCTACTGTAATCCCAGCTGCTCAGGAGGCTGAGGTAAGAGAATACCTGGAACCCGGGAGGTGGAGGTCACGACACTGCACTCCGGCCTGGGTGACAGAGTGAGACTGTCCCAAAAGAAAAGAAAATACCCAGGTCAGATGTAATGGGCATCTGTCATTTTAGGAGCCCAGCAGCCACTTCCCTTTTTACTGTGAATAGTACCCCAAATATCTTTCTGGGACTCACTCCTTTCTCACTTTTGGCCCATGAGAGAAACTAGGGCTCCCTGTCCTCATCCTCCTTCTTCCCAGCTCTGAGAGTTAAGCATAAGGGCCTGACCAAGCTTCCTCGTCACAGGGATGGTTGGTACCCAGGACTCATTCTTGAGTTTAGTATTGATTAGGAATCAGTCCTGAGCAGCCAATGTAGTTGCATCTTCTTGGCCATATGACCCAAGCTCAGCCAACCGTCGTCTATCCCTGCTACTGGAAAGTTGGATTTGAACTTGAGCAAATGAGGCTCCAGCTACTGGGGACCATCATTTAGGGACTGAGAAGGAAGTCAGTACAGCAGAAGGAGGGCTGAGAGATGGGGAGAAACCAGATGCTAATGTTGCATTTGTGCCAGCTGTATCTCAAAGAAAGTCTACCCCTACCTAGACTGCTCAGTAACATTAGCCAATAGAGTGCTCCTTTCTCTGACACCAGTTTGAGTTGGGTTCTCTCTTTTACAACAGGAGTTCCAGATGAAATCTCTGAGGATGTGATTCCACTTGTATAACACCTCCCTGAGCTGCAAGGCAGGGATTACACCATTTTATTTTATTTATTATTATTTTTTTTTGAGGCAGTGTCTCACTCTGTCTCCCAGGCTGGAGTGCAGTGGTGTGATCTTGGCTCACTGCAGCTTCTGACTCTCTGATTCAAGTGATTCTCCTGCCTCAGTCTCCTGAGTAACTGGGATTACAGGCATGTGCCACCACGCCTAGCTAATCTTTTATATTTTTAGTAGAGACAGGGTTTCACCATGTTGGCCAGGATAGTCTCGATCCCCTGACCTCATGATCTGCCCATCTTGGCCTCCCAAAGTTCTGGGATTATAGATGTGAGCCACTGCACCTGACCAAGGATTACTCTATTTTATAGATCTGGTCACTGACAACCAGAGACCAGAACTCTCTTGAGGTCACACAGCATTAGCCGAGGTCTTGGCTCTTGTGATGTCTGACCCGAAATGCTCCTCCATGAGATCTTGCTGTCTCCATGAGCAAGCTTGGCAGGATGGCCAGCCAAGCCCTGCCCATATGCACCTGCAAGCCGGTAAGGAGGGTTGCCAGGAGAATAGGGCATCCTGGTGAGGTACCAGGAGTGCCTCTAAGGCAGGGACAGGTCCATTGTGGCAGATGAGCCACTCCCTCTCCAAGGTGATGTGCCAAGTGACCCGTGGTTTCTCTTGTCCCCTTCATGCTATCTAAAGGCATTCGTTGACCAGCAGAAATGATTAGCCTGTCTAGATCATTTGTATAGATAGCTGACATCAACACCCCAGAAACACAGTTACCTGTCGCTGACTTCCACTGAGTCCTGCCAAATGCAAGCTCATCTCCTTGATTCCAATGCTTTCCCTATTTCTGAGAAAACCACACTACTCCAGTTTTTCTTTTCCCATTGACTTATCAATTAAATCAACAAGTACTTATTATGTGCCTGCTCCCATGCAAAACATTGTACAGTTGATTGGGAACACAGAAGGAATCATTCAGTATTTGTGAATTCAGTAATGGCTCATTGAGCCAGGTACAACGTGCCAGACACTTTCAGGTGCTGGTGAACACAGCAGTGAGGAAAACAGCAGAATCTATTGTCCTCATGGTGTCTACAGTCTGGCGGAGGGATAAGATGTAGCAGAGGATAGTAATTGGTTTTTGGCCATCCAGTTTCCCTTAATAAAAGTTCCCCATGTCTTTTGGAGAATGGCCTTTCATCTTGGCATTTTTGGATGGACTGCAATTTCAAGGGCCCTGTGTATTCCTAATCAATACTAACATCAAGATTTGTAGAACATTTGCCCTCTGTAGTCAGTATCACAGGTTTGCTCATTTGGTGCTCACCAATACCTGTGGATAGGTATTCCCATGTTCAGAGAGGGAAGCTGGGGTTACTGAGAATGACTCAGTCACATGGCTGGTAAATGGCAGAGCCAGGATTCAAATCCAGCCTGGCTAGTTCCAGATACTGCGCTTAACCACCAATCTACAGTGCTTTGCAACGTCATGGAGCTTGTGTTGCTTGGGTGTGGGGGTGATCCAACAGGATCATTTTGGTCCAGTTGTTCTTTTTCTCCCAGAAATAAGGACCAAGAAGATAGTGACGCAAAGACAGACAGCATTGCTGCAGTCGCTGTCTTCCATTGCTGATGTTCTGATGTGGTTATCGTGTACTTCCCACTTGCCTGTAACCCTGGAGCTTCCCTGCTTGTTTCCCCTTGCAGTCTGATTCTTGAGTGTTCATTATATTCCGCAGGCCACCCCATATGCTTCCAACAAACTCCCTTTGGACTTAAGTTAGTTAGTTTCAGTGGCATGCCACCAGGAGTGCTAATAGATACAGAAATTAACAAATTACCTCCTACACATAGCATGGATGAGAGCACTTGGGGTGTCATCACTGTGCTAATGTTTGGGCAAGCTAAAGGAAGTTTGAGTTTGGAGGAACAGACCTGTACAAAGGGAGAGAGAGGTCCAGGGACGTGAGGAGACAGAATGCAAGTCAGATATGTCGGCAGTCCCAGTGTGCATATTTTCATTTCAGTCACTGGGGAAAAAAATTGGGTTGGGCCCCTCTCTGGCACTTTCTCCTTCTTCCCTTGGATGTGAAGATTGAATGCTTGCAGGGAGCAGACCGCCAGTGGTGTATCACACAGGGTTCAGACAGACATCAAAGTTAATCCGCTCTCTGATCTAAGCAAAATGATGATGAGGGTTTCCTGGGACAGCAGCTTTACTAATTGTGGCACTGCAGCCTGACAAATGTATTTTTAGAATGTTGTGGATTCCCAAGAAGTAACATTACTGGCTGTAGAAAACAGACTCGAAGCTTGGGGCTTGGAACAGAGTGGGATCTCATGCAAAACCTCTGGGTTGGTGCTGCTGAGGATAAGAGTAAGTGGGGAAAATGCTTCTCTGTTTTTATGGGGTTCTGTGATTTGCTGAGTCTCTACCCATCTGTATAAGTATATTTAGGATTTTCTTCTTTGTTCAGCTCTTTCCATGTAAGAGATTTCCCCTACATGTCCCTCTTGGCTAATCTCTTGCTGTGCTCTATACCCCATAATTTTAACTCATGTCTTTATAACTTCCAGACTGTTTGCAGTAGCATCACTTGCCTGATAGATAGCTTCAGGTTCAAGGCACACTTGCTCCTACTCCTCCTCACTGTCACTGACCTTGGCTTGA
Organism: Saguinus oedipus; assembly: GCA_031835075.1. NCBI lineage: Eukaryota > Metazoa > Chordata > Mammalia > Primates > Cebidae > Saguinus > Saguinus oedipus. Next base: position 53,269,342 of record CM063171.1, on the reverse strand, counting down.
CTTGAGTCCTCATCAGCTCTCTCTTGCTATGGCTTCCTAACTGGTCTTGTGCATCCTCTTCCATCAGTAAACTGTCTTATTCATAGTGCTATGGTTTGGCTGTGTCCTCACCCAAATCTCATCTGGAATTGTAGCTCCCATAATTCCCACGTGTTGTGGGAGGGACCTGGTGGGATGTAATTGGGGGCAGGTCTTTCCTGTGCTGTTCTTGTTATAGTGAATAAGTCTCATGAGATCTGATGGTTTTATCAAGGGGAGTTTCCCTGCACAAGTTCTCTTCTTTTGTCTTCTGTCACGGGAGATGTGCCTTTCACCTTCCGCCCTGATGGTGAGGCCTCCCCAGCCACGTGAAACTGTAAGTTCATTAAACCTCTTTCTTTTGTAAATTGCCAGGTCTTGGGTATGTCTTTATCAGCAGCATGAAAAGAGACTAATACTTTGGGTAATTAAAATTACCTTCTGAAGACATAGACCTGGTCCATCACTGCGCTGACCAGAAGCCTCAAGCCTCAAGTCAGCAGGTCATTAAAGGTACCCACTGCATCCATGCGCCTCTGCTGAGTGAAACAATAGTTCTCTCTCTGTAGGCGTTTGTGCTCTGTGCATGTAGTCACAGCTGATGGAGCCATGTGGATGTCTGACCCAGAGCAGAGTTAAAGGTCAAAACCTCTGCCTAAATGGAGAATGGGCTGACCTAATCAGATTCTCTGTTTCTGGAACTTCAACTGGAAAGCCAGGGAGAATCAGGAGGTCAGCGGAAGGAACAGTGTACAGATGCACAAAGAATCACAGTAGCAGCTCGAGGGGAGCTGTGAGTAAGCTGTGGTTATAAGGCAGCAGGAGCTGTTAAGAGGAAAGCTCTTAGCGAGTAGATGGGGTGGGAATTGCCTGGGAATACAGGAAGCAGAGAACACTGGAGGAGAATTAAAATGAAGATCCACAAATTCCTCCTGCTGAGAAGTAGCAAGATACCTCAAGCCCTACTTCATTCGCTATTTTCTACCATTTTTGTGGGGCACCCACTATATGGCAGGAGCTCTTCTAAGCATTTTCCAAAGTCTTTGCTATCATGGATAATATATTCTAGTTGGGGAGGCAAATGATAATTATATATATATACATATTTTAATATACATACAAATATATATATACACACACACACATATTTTTTGCAACAGTCTTACTTTGTTGCCCAGGCTAGAATGCAGTGGCAAGATCTCAGCTTACTGCAGCCTCCACCTCTCAAGGCCAAGCAATTCTTGTGCCTCAGCCTCCCGAGTAGCTGGGACTACAGGCCCCTGCCACCACATCCAGCTAATTTTTTTGCATTTTAGCAGAGACAAGATTTCACCATGTTGCCCAGGGTGGTCTCAAGCTCCTGAGCTCAGGCAATCCACCTACATCAGCTTCCCAAAGTACTAGGATTTCTGGATGTGAGCCCCTGCACCTGGCCTAGATATGGATATATTTTGAGACAGGGTCTTGCTCACTCTGTCACCCAGGCCGGAGGGCAGTGGTGTGATCATGGCTCACTGCAGTCTCCAACTCTTGGGCTCAAACCATCCTCCCACCTCTGCCTCTGAGCTAGAATCATAGGTGCATGCTACCACACCTGGCTAATTTTTTTGTATTTTTTGAGAGATGTGTTTTTGCCATGTGCCCAGGCTGGTCTTGAACAGCTGGGCTTAAACAATCTGCCCACCTTGGCCTCCCAAAGTGCTGGGATGACAGGTGTGAGCCACCACACCTGGCCAGATGTTTTTTTAAGGCAGTAATACTGTGCTGGGAAGAAAAATAGAGCAAGCAGGAGCACTGTGGTGGGATGAAGCAGTCACTCTTGAGGAGGCCACAGAGGCCTGAGTGAAGAGGAGGGAGCCATGCAAATATCTGGAAGAACAATCCTGGTGGCAGGAACTGAGTGCAAAAGTGCTGATCCCAGAGTGTGCTGTTCAGATCAGCAAGGAATCCAGTATGACTGCAGCAGAGTGAGTGAAGGAGGCAGTGAAAGGAAATCAGATCATGGAAGTAGCCAGGGAAAGGGCACCATGCCGTGGGCCTCACAGACCATGGGAAGGGTGTAGGATTGTGCTGTACCTGTGATAGGAAGCCACTGGGGGATCTGGAGCAACTTCCAGTTCCAGTGTCTTTCTGGGAAGCCCAGCTGCTCTTTAGTTTTTATTCTTTCCACAGATTCTTTTCTCCCTAACTCATAAAATCTCATTGTTTCCCATAAACCCCTTTTACCTGGAAAAGCGAGAATGAGTTTTCCTTCCTGACAATTAAAAGAGCCCATCCCCAAAGCTGCCATGATTTGGAATGAGCAACCATCTCAGTTTGGCTCTCTGGCCTTAGCCCATTTCTCCCAGCCCCTGCTCAGGCAGCTCAAGTCCATTTGCCAGGTGCCACCTGCAGCCTGCCTTTGCCCCCCTCTCAGTTCTGCTCTAACTCCTTCCTCTTTAGAATGACCTTCTCACGTGAGCCTCTTGTCACAGACCTTCCCTCCAAGGATATTCTCAAATCCCACTTCTTCTAGGAATCTTCCATGATCACTTGACTTGAAATGAACTCTTCTCTCCTAAACCATTTGGTTTATCTATGGCTGCATAACGAACTACCCAAAACTTAGGGCTTAATGATGATCACACCAATGGTATTATCTCTTGCAATTCTGTGGGTTGACTGGGCATTCTTCTGCATCACAAGGTGTGGGTGGGCACTGTAACAGCTGAAGCCACCTGGGAGCTGGCTGGGTTGGCCCCTCCGGGATGGCTCACTCCTACGGCTGACAGTGGATGCTCAACTGGGGCTGATCAACTGGATCCCCCATAGGTATCATCTCCCAGCATGGTGGCTCAGTTCCAAGAAGGAGTGCCCCATAAGAATCAGGAAGCAGCTGCAAAGTTTCTCATGGTTTCGCCCTACAAGTCACCCAGAGTGGTTTTAGCCTCATTCTGTTTGTCCATAGGTCACAGTTTCAAGGGGAGGGGAACTAGACTCCAGCTCTTGATGAAAACAGTGATAAGGAATTTGCAGCTCTTCTTAATCTACTGCAGCTTTCATGGTGTTTTTTCCATATACTGATTATATAATAATATTTGTCACCTTTTGCTAAGTGCCATGTATTACAATTAAGTGTCTATCTCACAGGCTAGATTTTCAACTTCCAGTGAGAGATTGCATTTTATTTAGCCCAATTCTTCTAGTGCAATAGCTTTAATAACAACCAACATTTATTAAGTTCCTCTACCTTGTGTTTGATCCCATCTAATTGAACATGTGATCTCATCTCATCTCTATGTTGATAGAATAGATGTCTCGTTTTCCAGATTGGGAACTGAGCCACAGAGAGATTCAGCTCTGCCCCAAACCACATGATCGACAAGTGGAAGAGCAAGGATTTGAACCTCTTAAGAGCCTGTGTTTTACTTCTCTCTCTTTAGTGCTATCTCACAGTCTTGGCTCCATCTTAGTAGTTTAAGGCTGCTATAAAAAGTTACCATAGACTGTGTGGTTTAAACACAGACGCTTATTTCTCACACTTATGAAAGCTGGGAAGTTCAGGATCCAGGTGCAGGCCAACCCCATGTCTTTCTGGGAGGTCCAGCTGCTCCTGGACCAGAAAGTGCCAACACAGTACTTCTCATTGTGTTATGATTGCCTACAGCATGTGAGGGCCTGCTTCCTACTTTGCAGATGGCCGTCTTCTCATTGTATCTTCACGTGGTGGAAGGAGGGTGAGAAAGCTCGCTTGTGTTTCTTTTTATAAGGGCACTAATACAGTCGCAGGGGGGCTCACCTTTACAACAGCTAAACCTGATCACCTCAGAGAGGCCCTGTCTCCAAATACCATCGTATTGGGGATTGTGCTTTGACATATGAATGTGGGAGGGCATGAGCTTTCGTAGCAGGCACCAAGGCACTAAGTCAGTCTGAACAGGTGTCGAGAACCTAGGGAAGTCGAGAACAAAAGGGAAGGAAGAAGAAAGAACTCAGTAGAGAAAGTGAGTGGTGGTACCACAAAGGGCCATCAGCAAGTGCTGGTGGTGGCTCCGGTCAACACGTTCCAAGCATCCATGGGTAGCCTGATAAATGGAGTGCAGAGTGTTCGATAACTCTGCAAGGAGAGGGAGTATTTATTGGGTCTGAGTGCCTGATGGGAAACTTTCCTCCAAAATTCCAATTTTCTATCTGCCAAGATAAGTGATGGAGGTTTATGGTTCCCATTGTAGCACATCCACCCAGGCCGAGGACCTACAACTCTGAATTTCTGGACTGCCTCCTTCCAGCTAGAAGTGAATCTAGATTTACATGCCATCAGGAATAAGCACCATCTTCTTGCTCCGTGAGTTCCTAGTTTTAGAAGGTTCTGCTTTCATCCTGGAATATCAATCTACACACACAAGGTCCCTCTCTGTGGAGGAGTAGGTACTTAAACCTAAGATAAGTGGAAACTTTATATCCAAGGAGACAGAAAATAAAATTTTGGTGTGTTTTATATTAAACAGCTTCTTACACTTCTATCCTTTTATGAACAGAAGGTCATCAGTAGGCCAAAGATCTGAAAAACAGTCTCAGTTCCTCAATGTGAGTGCAAACCATTAGTGCAAAAAGTAATTAAATTAAAAAATGAAAGGACAGATACTTTCTAGCCTTGTTCTCTTATAGCCCCATATTCTTAGGGCTGGCCATTCTCCATCCATACCCACACCATTCCCAAAGGACATTATCTGTGAATGGTGGCCACATGTTTGGATGTTACAGAGCAAGCACGTTCTTCAGTATTTCACAGGCATAATCATGCAATCTGTGTGCACACTGGAAGTCAGCAAAGTGTCTTCCTGGTTTCCTGGCTAGCTGACACTCTCAATTCTTCATAGTCAATTGAGCCATTTCTTAGCTCCTAGAAGGGTAAAATGGTACATTCATTTATTAGAAATATGACTTTAAGACACTAGAAAGTCTGAGATGATGGAACTCTGCCAAGCAATCGAGAAATCCTGTGATGGTTGATTTTAGGTGTCAACTTGACTGGATCAAGGGACACACAGATAGCTGGTAGCGCATGATTTCTGGGTGTCTGTGAGGGCGTTTCTGGAAGAGACTGGCGTTTGAAGCAATGGACTGAGTAAGGAAGATCTGCTCTCATACAGTGTGGGTGGCAGCATCTAATTGGCTGATGGCCCAGATAGAACAAAAAGGCAGAGGAGAGACAAATTCTTTCTCTCTCTTCTGGAGCTGGGGCACCCTTCTTCTGCTTTTGGAAGTAGAATTCCAAGTTCTTCAGCTTTTGAACTCCAGGACCTGAACCGGTGGCTCCCTAGGTTCTCAGACCTGCTGTCTTGGACTGAGAGTAACACTATCAGCTTCCCTAATTCTGAGATCTTTAGCTGCAATGGAACCCTAATTCTACACCTTTACCAGTTTCCCTGGCTCTCCAGCTTGCAGATGCCTGTCATGGGACTTCTCAGTTTCTGAATCGTGTGAGCTGATTCCCCTGATCAATCCCCTCATCTCTATTCCTCCATCCATTCATCCATCCATCCATCCATCCATCCATCCATCCATTCATCTATCCATCCATGTTTTGTCTTTCTGAAAAACTATAAATCCATTCTGAAAATACCAACTACAGTCATGTATTACATAACATGTTTCAGATAACAACTAACCACATATATGACAATGGTCCCACAAGATTACCCTATTTTTCCTTTTTAATGTTTAGATATGTTTATGTACACATACTTCCCCTTGTGTTACGATCGCCTACACTTTTCAGTTTGATCACATGCTGGACAGGCTATACAGGTTTGCAGCCTAGGAGCAAGAGGCCACACCATATAGCATACTTATGTAGTAGGCTATACCATGTAGGTTTGGTAAGTACACTTTGATGTTCAGAAAATGGTGAAATTGGCTGGGCGCAGTGGCTCACACCTGTAATCCCAGCACATTGGGAGGCTGAGGCAGGTGGATCATGAGGTCAGGAGTTTGAGACCAGCCCGACTAACATGGGGAAACCCCATCTCTACTAAAAATACAAAAATTAGCCAGGCATGGTGGCATGCACCTGTAATCCCAGCTACTCAGAAGGCTGAGGCAGGAGAATCGCTTGAACCCAGGAGGTGGAGGTTACAATGAGTCAAGATTGCGCCACTGTACTCCAGCCTGGGCAACAGAGTGAGACTCCATCTCAGGAAAAAAAAAAAAAAGAAAAAGAAAACGATGAAATCACCAAAGGATGTATTTCTCAGAATGTATCTCTGTTAAGTGACTCATGAGTGTGCTTGTGTGTGTAAGGTCAATCAAAAATGTCACTGGGGCTTTATCAAAGGCAGTATTATCTTATATGGACTCTTGGTCCTACTGAATATTTTTGTCCTCTTCTTTGCCCACCATCCACCCCCATAAACATTACCCACATTGCAGCCAGGGCAAACATTTAGAAATTAAAATCTGATTTATGATCCCTTGTTAAGACACCCCAATAAAAGGCTTTTCAGGCTGAGTTGGTGGCTCATGCCTGTAATCCTGGCAATTTGGGAGGCTGAGACAGGTGAATTGCTTGAACCCAGAAGTTTGAGACTAGCCTGAGCAACAAATTGAGACACTCATTGCTACCAAAAAAAATTGCCATGTGTGGTGGCACAGTGCCTGTACCACCATGACTACTCAGGAAGCTGAGGCGGGAGGGTCACTTGAACTTGGGAGATCAAGATTGCTGTAAGCTGTGGTCCCTCCACTGCACTCCAGCCTGGGTGACAGAACAAGACCTAGTCGCAAAAGAAAAATAAAGAAAAATAATAATAATAAAGCCTCCCCAATCACTTAGAACAACATCCAGACATTTTCCTATGTTCTAGAAGATTCTAGGGGATTTGTCCCTGCCTACCTCTCCTACCTCACACAAGTTTCCCACTTGTTCTTGAGCATATCTGAGTCTGATCTAGCCTATGGGACTTTGCACTTGCCGTTTCCTCTGCCTGAAATGCTCTGTGCTCTTGGCCTGGCTTAACTTGCTGCTATGGCTTAAATATTTGTCCTCTCCAAAATGCACGTTGAAACCTAATCCCCAATGTTGCAGTATGGAGAGGTGGGGGTTTTCAGAGGCATTTGGATCATGAGGGCTCTGCCCTCATGCGTGGATTAATCCATTCATGAATTAATGCATTACCTTGGGAACGGGACTGGTGGCTTTGCAACAAGAGGAAGACATCTGAGCTAGCACACGCAGCAACCTTGCCACGTGATACCCTGAGCCGCCTTGAAACTGCAGAGACCGTAGGTGCAGCCCCTTGACCTTGAAATTCTCAGCCTCCATAACTGTAAGAAATATTTTTCTTTACAGATTTCCCAGTTTCGGGTATTCAGTTATTAGCAAGAGAAGACAAAGATACTTGTCATTTAAGTATCTGTTCAAGTGATACTACCTCATAGGCTGTACCTGACCACATGGTCTAAAGGGCTCCTCCCCCTTTTCATGCTATATGCATCTTGCTTTTTATTCCAACACCCTCAAATTACCCATTCACATGTTAATTGTTGTCCCTCATTCTAGAAGGTAAGTGGAGGAACTTTATCAACTTCCCTGCTATGTCTCCACCACCTTCCAGAGTACTTGATGCAAAGTAGGTGCTCAATAAATATTTGTTGAATGACTGGATACTTTGTTTATGCATTTAAGAGACAGTATTGCACAGGGGAGAAACTTGGGGACTTAACCTCTCTTGGGAAGGATGGGAAAGCCCTGCCTCTCGTTAGTTATTTAATTACTTCAAAGTGTGGGATTTCAGGCAGATTAGCAATCTTTCTTATTCCAGTTGTCATGGCTAAATGTTCCTGGGCCTAATCACAGCACCTGTGATTCTTAAACTGATCACTGACGTCTGGTTTTCCTGTCAGATTAGCAGAAGAAGAAGGCATCTGCAGACTATCACCATTGGCATCTTTTGAGATTTTTAATTAACGGAGTATTTTTTTTTCTTTCTCATTCATGGTCAGGGTTTTGATTAAATTGTAAGTGGAAATCTTGTCATGTCAAAGAGATTGAAGGAGGGTGCTTGGGGTAGATGAGAGATGTCAGGTCTGCCCTTCGTCGCTGATGAAGAATTGGTGGTGTACCAGCTGGTGCCTCCATGTCCGCAGCGGGCCACCCCCCACGTGGCAGGGATGGGTATGCACCACAATTACAGTTATTGGCTGCAGTGGATAATTGGACTTGCTGAGACCTCTCTGCTTACTAGACATTTCTTTCTCTCTGCCGTGCCTTTGTGAACATGGGGGTCCCCAAGTTTTCAGCGGGTGAAGCCAGCAGGCAACAGCTCACACTGGCATTTTTGTCAGTCAGGCACCTTCATCTTGGCATTCGGGCTTCTATCCAGGCTGCCTCAGCGCTTCTGAATGATGAACACGGCCTGCGAATAGTTCATCCACAGAGCTGGCTTGGCAGGCGAAGGCTTCTCAGCCCCACCCAGCAGGGGGCTAGATCTCACTGCTCTCCTTTCAGTGGCCCCAGATGCAGCCTTCACTTCTTACCTCCACCAGATTTGGGGTTTTCAGAGCTAACTGCGGCTTCGGGAAAAGTTCTGTGTCTGGACAAAGCTTTGCAATAAGGCAGATCTGGGTTTGAATCTTATCAATGTATTTAATCCTCGAAACCTCAATTGTATCTGTAAAATAAAGATGATAATCAGGACCTAGCTCACAGATTTTTTTGAGATTAAATAGCATACTGCACACCCGGGGTTCAAACAGGAAATGTCGATTTTATTTGTTTGGGTCAGGTTATTGGGTTAATTATGGTACCTTAACAAGATTTCATCTCTCTGAGACTCAGTTTCCTCATCTGTAAATTGAGGATAATGCCTCCTGTGGTTGTGTGACAATGAAATGAATGTGCCAGATAGATAAATTTTCAAGTGCTGTGCAAAGGCTCACTAATTTCCTCAATGAGTCATTGACATCTACCCCTGGGCATGTAGTTAAGTTGAATTTCTCACAAAATCCTAAACATGGACATGTCATCTGTCTTACTCATAAAAAAGAAAATGTAGAAATATAAAATTGGGAAGGCTTTATGCAAACACTGTTGGAAAGGTTTTTTAAAAAAAGAAGAAGCAAATAGCATTAAAATAATTATTGCATGAATGACCGGGCTGTTGTCCTCAGGGAAAATATTTCCCAGTTTGCTTAGTGTAGCAAAAAAGGGAAAAAGAGATTTAATAGTTATTTCAAAGCTATCTCCCCCAGGGAAATTAAACCTGAGTTATGGGGTATTTTTCATAAAATCAGAGTATAAAACTAACAAGTGAAAAAAAGAAACTACTGTGACATGAACCTAAGTGGATTTAAGCAGGGTTCTTCTTCTCAATGGAAGGGCCCCTTGTGCATCAGCATTCCTGCCACTAAACTCTCTGTCACTCCCAGTTTACCCCACTTTTATGTAGTGGGACCTAGGTATATTCATAAAGAGTGACCTTGGCCATGTTCCAGTCTCCCTTTCTGGGACATCCCCCTGTTATCAGCTGATGTAATGATGGGCCCTCTCAGTCCATGTGACTCCCGCCTGCCTTCCCTATCTCTAGTAATAACTGATGTAGGTATAAGGACCACTAAGGCAGTGAGGCATTTTTAATAATTGAAGCAGCAAGTTCTTTCTATAAGGTAGAGATTCTGTTTTTATTTTTGCAGAAATTACATAAAGTTCTTTTCTAGAAATGTGATTTATTTAAAGCCTTATTTATCTTCTGTCCTGTGGGCCGTTTCAAGGGCCAGAGGCATTTCTTATTAAACCTCTCCAGCATGCCTTTCTGAAATAGAGCCCTTCTTTTCTGTAGGGAACCCATTCCCCAGGAGCCTGACTCTGCCCTTCCTCATTCACATGACCCAGAACTGGCCAATCCACCTATCCTATGCTCTTGGTCCTAGTGGCTTGTTCCCAGGATAGGCATGTGATCCAGGTCAAGCAAATCGGTATCTTCCTTGGATCTCTTCTGAGGCTGCAATCAGAAAAATCTATCCCCTAGGGTTGTTAGGTTGGTAAGATTCGATAAGGCCACCAGTAGCCACGTGATGAAGGCCTGTCCAAGAGACAAAGAGTAGCATTGTCTGGATGTTGGATCAAGCCCTGCCTGAAGCCAGAATAGCAGGGCATTATGTGAACTAATAAAAGCCCTCCACCTTGCTATTTTTGAACAATGTTTAAATGAGGATTATGTTACTGTGAACTGAATGCATTTCTGATTAATTTGGTTAGATTAGCCTAATATATCTTAAAATTTTTTTAAAAAAAATTTTAAAGATTGATATGATGAAATAAATGTAGTATAAAGAAATATCAACTAGAGGGTAGCATGTAGAGTTATGTTTGAAATTTCTTTTTCAAAATGGACATTATAGTCTATTTTCACACTGCTATAAAGAATTGTCTGAGACTGGATAATTTATAAAGAAAAGAGGTTTAGTTGATTCAGCGCCACATGACTGGGGAAGCCTGAGGAAACTTACATGGCAGAAGGGGAAGCAGGCACATCTTACATGGCAGCAGGCAAGAAAGCGTGCATGTGGGCCGGGCGCGGTGACTCAAGCCTGTAATCCCAGCACTTTGGGAGGCCAAGACGGGTGGATCACGAGGTCGAGAGATCGAGACCATCCTGGTCAACATGGTGAAACCCCATCTCTACTAAAAATACAAAAAAATTAGCTGGGTGTGGTGGCACGTGCCTGTAATCCCAGCTACTCAGGAGGCTGAGGCAGGAGAATTGCCTGAACCCAGGAGGCGGAGGTTGTGGCGAGCCGAGATCGTGTCATTGCACTCCAGCCTGGGTAACAAGAGAGAAACTCTGTCTCAAAAAAAAAAAAAAGAAAGAAAGAAAGCGTGCATGTGAAGGAGGAACTGTCAAACACTTATAAAACCATCATATCTCATGAGAACTCACTCATTATCACAAGAACAGCATGGGGGAACTGCCCCCATGATCCAGTCACCTCCCAGCAGGACCCTCCTTTGACTTGTGGAGATTCTGGGGATTACAGTTGGAGATGAGATTTGGGAAGGGACACAAAGGCAAACCGTATCACCTTTTAAAATAAAAATTTCTGGCTGGGCATGGTGGCTTATGCCTTTAATCCCAGCATTTTGGGAGGCTGAGGCAAGCAGATCACTTGAGGTCAGGAGTTTGAGACCAGCCTGGCTAACATGGTGAAATCCCGTCTCTACTGAAAATACAAAAATTAGCTGGGCATGGTGGTGGGCTCCTGTAATCCTAGCTACTCAGGAGGCTGAGGCACGAGAATCACTTGAACCCAGGAGGTGGAGCTTGCAGTGAGTAGATATTGCACCACTGCACTCCAGCCTGGGCAACAGAGCAAGGCTCCATCTTAAAAAATAAATCCATTTGCTCAGCACCAGCTGTGTGCCAGGCATTTTATGTGCACTGTCTTCCTGGCACCTCACCACCAACCTGCATGTCGCATTACACCCATTTTAGAAAGGAGGAAATTGAGGCTTGGAGTTGCTAAGAGACTTGTCAAACAACCCCCAGGTAAGAATTAGTAAAGCCAAGATTTTGCATTGCAAGTTTTGGCCAAATAACCCACATTATACAGATCTGGATGAGATTATTGCTTATTCACTCAGTCAGCACTTACTGGGCACTAGCTATTTGCCTGGCATGGTGCTAGGCAATGAGGATGTGAAATGAATAAAATAGTGCCAGTTTTTCAGATACTTTCAATCCAGTGGGGTCTAATGGCTGCATCAGGGTCATCATTATGGGATTGAATTGTGTCCTCCCCAAAAGATATATTGAAGCCCTCATCCTCAGTGCCTGTGATTGTGGCCTTATTTGCTAATAGGGTCTATGCAGATGTAACCAATTTGAGATGAGGCCATTAGGGCAGGCCCCAATCTAATATAATTGGCATCCTTGTAAGAAGAGGGAAATTTAAACACAAAGGCACACATTTGAACGCCATATGAAGACAGAGTCAGGGGCTGGGGTGATGCATCTACAAACCAAGGAACGCAAGGATTGCCAGGCTTCACCAGAAGCTAGGAGAGAGGCACAGAACAACACTCCCTAAGAGCCCTTGGAAGAAACCAACCCAGCTGCCATCTTGATTTCAGACCTGTACCATCCAGAGCTGTGAGTTAACACATTTCTGTTGTTCTGAGCAACCTAGTTTTCAGTACTGTGTTATGGCAGCCCTTGAAAACCAATACAGTCACCTGGGGTAAAGCTTCCGGGAACCTATGTAAATTTAAATCTTGCCTACAATTGCAGCTATCCCCTGGACAAGCCTCTGCAGCCAGAGTGTCCTGCCCTCCCCACCTATGACACGCGGCAGAGGGGAATCCTTTTGGACGCAGCTCCTCACTCTCTAACCCCACAGCCGGGTGATGCAGCCAGTTCTTGGCATAACTGGCACCAGGACCCACCCTACATGACAACACTCTCTTCCAAACACGCTCTGGCCCCAGTGGCTACCCGTGTTTTCGCCACTGTTTGCTTTGGACAGGCAAGTACCCAGAGACAGTGGGCAGCTAATACCAGGGCGTTGCCCTTTCTTAGTATTCATTCCAAGGCCACTCTGTTTCCAGGATACAAGTCTCATGATTTCTCCTTTGTGATTAATGTTGAAGCCGTTTCTTGATGTACTGTCTTAATATCACACAGTCTTTGGTTGTGCTGACCATCACAGCACTTTTACCTACCCGCCCTCACCCTGCCCATTCCTCTGAGTCAGGCAGGTAGCACAGATGCAGAAGAAGACACAATGAGGGGAAGAAAGTGGATTAATCAGTGATTTGCCTAGGGTACTGATTAGCTACAATCTGGGCCTGCTGCCTAGCATTTTGAGCAGGGCCCAACTTCCTTTAGTTTTCAACTCTGTTGCTATGCCAGTAAGTCTTCTGATAAAATGCATTCACCTGCTGATGTATTCGGAGAGCAAAATGCCAGCTCATTAAAAATGGTGAGGTCCCCAGTAGCTAAAGCTCTCCCTGTGGATAAACTTAAACTTTCCATATTACCAAAGAAGGAGGCGATGCCAATCATAATTATCCTCAAGTGGGTGTCCTGTCAACTAGACCATCAATACCTCCAGGGCAAGGCCCCAGTCTAGCTTTTTCTGGTACCTTTAATAAAATCTTTTTTTTTTTTTTCGACATGGAGTCTCACTCTGTCACCCAGGCTAGAGTGCAATGATGCGATCTCAGCTCACTACAACCTTTGTTTCTTGGGTTCAAGCAATTCTCCTGCCTCAGCCTTCCAAAGGGCTGGGATTACAGGTGTGAGCCACCATGCCCGGCCACCTTTAATAGCATCTAACAGAGAGGATGCTTCTGGCCTGCTAGCTGGTTTGATTAAATCTAGGGGTTTACTGCAGGCCAGGGTGTCCCTTGCATGCTTTTAGCAGGTATGGTGATTAAGAATCTGGGCATGGGTAGTCGGTGGTCCGACTACCTAGATTAGAATGTTCATTGGCTGTGTGATTTGGGGAGTTCATTTAACCTCTCTGAGTTTTAGTCTCTCTTCTGTAAAATGAGGTGTTTAAATGAGTCAATGAGACCATGTGCCTAAAGTGTTTAGCATTCCATAAAAGCCAGCCATTATTATGAGCTGGGGACTGGCAGAGCCGGAACCAACCCTTTCTCTGGCTCCAGAGCCCATTTTGGGAGCTCAGTGTGACTTCCACTGGACTGCTCTTCAGGGCTCTCCTCCTCCATGGACTGAGCTGTTGTAATGGGACACAGAGCCAGCAGCCAAATACCTGGGCTGTGAGGCCCTTCCACCCACGAATTCATAGCCAAGAACCTCCATCCTCCCACCCTTTTTGGTGATCCTACTTGGAGGAGGTAGATGCTTTTCCAGCTCCCTTCAGACCTGTCTCCTGGGGCTGGTCAAAGGTCCATGTTGTAAGGTAAGGAGCTCGAGGAGGAAAGACCCACTTAAGGTTTCTTCAGCTCCCTCTCATCACCCCCTGGAGGAGCAGGTGCCTGTGACCTCTCAGACCTGGAAACAAGGTTCTGAGCTCTCCACCTCTCTTCATTTCCCAGAGCTGTCATAACAATAGACCCAAAACTGGATGGCTTGAAACAGAAATCTATTGCGTCACAGTTCTGGAGTCTGGAAGTCCAAAAGCAAGGTGTCAGCAGGGCCACACTGTCCCTGAAGGGGTTCACGGGCACCTCCTTCCTTGCTTCTTCTAGCTCCTAGTCTCTGCTGAAAACCCCTGGGTTTCCTCGGCTTGTGGGCACATTACGTCAGTTGCATGGTCGCCTTCTCCCTGTGCGTCTCTATCGTCTTCCCTCTGTGCATGTCTATGTGTCCAAATTTCCCGTTTTGATAAGGATATCAATTATATTGGATTAGGGGATCCTAACAATCTCATTTTAACTTGACTACTTTTGTAAAAACCCTATCTCCAAATAGGGTCACATTCTGAAGTACCAGGGGTTAGGACTTCAGCATAGCTTTCTTTGGGGAGACACAATTCAATTCATAAAACCATCTGTGATGGTTAATTTATGTGTCAGGTTGGGCGCAGTAATTATACCTATAATCTCAGAACTTTTGGGGGGCCGAGGCTGGAGAATTGCTTGATTCTAGGAGTTTGAGACCAGCCTGGGCAACATAGCAAGACATTGTCTCTACAGAAGATAAAAAAATTAGCCAGTCCTGTAGTCTCCCCTCCCAAGACTGAGGGGAGAGGATCGCTTGAGCCCTGGAGGATGAGGCTGCAGTGCAGAGATGGTGCCACTGTACTCTAACCTGGGTGATGGATCGAGACCTTGTCTCCAAAAAGAAAAAAAAGGATGTCAACTTAGCTGGGCCATACCACCCAGAAATTTAATCAAACATTGTTCTAGGTGTTTTTGTGAAGGTATTTTTTAGATAAGATTAACAGTAAACTTGGAGTAAAGCAGATTATCCTCTATAATGTAGGTGGGCTTCCTCCACTCAGTTGATGGCTTTAATGGTAAAAGACTAATCTCCCAGTAGGAGAGGAAGTTCTGCCAATAAACTTACTGCCTTTGAACTCAAACTGAACCGTTCTCTGGGTCTCCAGCCTGCCAGCCTACCCTACAGATTACATATACTGTTGGTGCTGCTCCTTTAGAGAGCCCTGGAATTGTAATTCTTTTTAAGACAGAGTCTTGCTCTTGTCACCCAGGCTGGAGTGCAATGGTGTGATCTCAGCTCACTGCAAACTCTACCTCCTGGGTTCAGGCAATTCTCCTGCCTCAGCCTGCAAGTAGCTGAGATGACAGGTGCCCGCCACCAGGTCCCTGGCTAGTTTTTGGATTTTTAGTAGAGACTAGGTTTCACCATGTTGGCCAAGCTGGGTCTCAAACTCCTGACCTCAGGTGATCTATACGCCTCAGTCTCCCAAAGTGCTGGGATTACAGGCCTGAGCCACCACCCTGCCATGCTGGCATTATAATACACCATTCATTGTTCCCAGTCACCACCCGCCTTTAGGCCTCAGGGTCTTGGCGGTGGTGCCAGAGCTGTGGTAATTTCTCACCTAGACAGAGAATACCTGGGGCTGCCTTTCCACCCACCTCACTGTAAACAAACTATCAGTCAACCACTGAAGAAGCATTTCTGAGCCTTCAATTTTTTATTAGTCCCTTGGCAAAGTTCGGTCTCAGTGTGAATTGCTTTGAGAGATGATCGGGGAATAAATGAGAAGAATTCCTTAGCTTCACAAGTTACCACAGTCCTGGAGGCTGGTGTTGCGTAGGAGTTAGAGGAGTCATTCCTCTAAAGTACTGCGCAAAATTCTAAAGTGTCTATCACATTGTTCGTGTGTGGTTACCAATTGCTGTGTAACGAACCGCTCCAAAACTGAGTGACTTTAAATTATAATTATTTTATTTGTTCACAAATCTGAGGGTCAGCAATTTATATTGGGCTCAATGGGGTGGTTCTTCTGCTTGGTCTCTTTTGGAGTCGCTTTTGCAGCTACTGTCACCTAGTAGTGTAATGAACCATGGTTCAGGATGGCCGATGCGTCTGGACATTGGTACTGGCTATTGGCTGGGCACCTGTCTCCAGGCAAGTTTTCGTCTTCCAGATGAGAAACCCTGGCTTCCTTACTTGGTGGTCCCCTGTTCTAAGATAATGGGAGTGAAAGCTGCAAAGTATCTTAAGGACTAGGCTTGGAAAGTTGCCAAAATACCACTTCCGTTGTATTCTTTTGCTTAGAGCAAGTTGCAAAGCCTTCCTAAATTCAGAGCAAGGAGAAACAGATTCCATCACTTGATGGGAAGCAGTACAGAGTCCTGTTGCAAAGAGACATTCATACCTGAGGCGAGGATTTACTATATCCAACTTTGTAAGCAGTCTACCACGTCCACTAAGCAAATGAAACTGGCAAATGCACTGGGTGACTTACGTCTGGCTATATCAGGGAAGTTGATGAACACAATCGTGATGAGATCCAGAGGTCAGAGGGGCACCTTGGACATGTGAGGACATTGTTGTTTATTATACCATTTGATTGAGAACGGGGCAGGGAAGGCTTGTTGGACTCTGCCTGATTCGAAGTCTAGTCTATAAATTTTTTCCTGCGAATTAGATATTTGCTTCAGTTCTGCTACAGCACAGCCGGAGGCATCTGGTAGGGCCGGCTAACTTATGTTCTTAGATTTTCTTTGGCAGAAATTAATTTTTTTCTTTAGAATTTTTTTTTTCTCTCCAAGGCTCAGTCTTTGGGTTAATATCACAGATCCACAATTCATAAATTTGTTCTTCTTGGTTCATGGTTTCAGAATGAAACTTTTAATAGATTCCAAAGCCTTCATAAGAGTGCTGCCTAGTTACATAATGAAGTTACTGTGCACGTGGTTGACAGGTAGTAATTTATTATTATCTTTGTCCTTGATAAGAGTTATGCCTTGCACAGCAGGTGCCTAATAAATATTAGCTATAACAACATAAGCAACAGAAGAAAGTTTGTCCCTTTGTGTCTCAATCAGCCATTCACAATGCATATTCTTCTGTTGTCACCGTGCCTGTTTTCTGTTAATTTTATCAATTATATGTAGAGGGGAACTATAGCTGTGTGACGTTATTATTGTTAGTTAAATGTTCTAATTTATCCTGCCACTGTACTTCGTTTAGCATAACAAAGTCACAATATTTTTCTGTCCCTGTGGTGAAAGACTGTAGTAAGCTCTTGCTAACAAGAGATAATTATTAGCTTTCTTAAGAATATTACCCTATATACATTACTAAGCGTTCCAGGAGGATTCATACTTCTACGAATTTTGGACAGGCGGAGGTAGCGGCAACGTGAGATAGGGCTGTTTTAACATTTGTCCTTGGTCCATTTGCATATCTATCACTAGTAATTCGTTAATGCTGCTTGTGTTTCAGTCTGTGGTCATGCCGAGAATTAATGCACTCTGCTGGCTGATACGCCCAATGCCAAAGCGAGAACTAGGCAAGTCTGAACATTCCGTGATTCCGGCAATCATGAGGCTTGCGTTCAAGAGCAACTTCTTTGCAGGGTGATGCTTTTCTGAAAAGTTAGCAGTGAAATGGCAGATTTCAAGCACCGTTCACTGACGTTCAAGGCTTTCTTTTTCCTAGAAGAGCTATTCTGGCACTTGAAATTGCAAAGGTTTCATTTGTTTGTTTGTTTTCTTGTAGTCATTGGGAACTGGCAGAGAAGGCAAGGAAGGGTATTTAACATTCGACAGAGAATTGCTGAAAGTCAGAGGTCGGTCAGTGGGGACTGGGAAGGCTTTGATCGCCAAACTAAGTGTCTAAAAGAAAAGAGAACAAGCCAGGGAGGTGGCTCATGCCTGTAATCCCAGCACTTTGGGAGGCAAAGGAGGGGGGATCAGGAGGTCTAGAGACCTTAGACCATCCTGGCCAACACGGTGAAACCCTGTCTCTACTAAAAATACAAAAATTAGATGCAAGCCTGTAGTCCTAGCTACTCGGGAGGCTGAGGCAGGAGAATCGAGTTGAACCCAGGAGGTGGAGGTTGCAGTGAGCCGAGATTGAGCCAGGCAGAGGTTGCAGTGAGCCGCCAAGTCCAGCCTGGCAACAGAGCAAGACTTCGTCTCAAAAAAAAAAAAAAAAAAAAAAAAAAATGAGAACCTGAAACATCAGAAACGATCTGTATGTCAGTTGCACTGGAAACCCTAACCAACCTGCATATTTGTATATGTTAAAACACGTGATTATTTTAATACATTCCCAATGAATTCTGCTACTTATGAGAATTTTGGATAAATCACAAGGAAGCAAATATTGATATAACATTAACTTGACGTTGGCATTTGGCCATTATTATTAAACATGTATGAAGTATCTAATTCAATCATTCATCAGTTCAATTTTGTCAATCCACAAATAATTACTGAAGGTCTCATATGTGCCAGATGCATGATAGGTTTCTGGAATTCCAGAGGAGTTTGCAGTCTAGAGGAGAAGAAAGAAAAGCAAGCTGGCAGTCTCAGTGCGGTAGTATGTATGATGGGGGTCTGGATAGGTGACCCTGGAGGAAGTGACCTCTCTGGGAGGTGCGGGTGTAGGTGGAAGGAGAGCCAGGTCTTTCGGGATTAAGGCCCAGGCTCCGGAGTTTGGACAATGGAAGGCATTGAAGGCTTAAGAAAGGAAGTGGCATGATCAGGCTGTAGTTTGAACAGACTATTCTGCTTGCAGTGGGGAGGATGGCTTAACGAGGCGGCTTAGATTGCGTTGCCAAGACGCTGAGCCAGAAACGGGCTTCTTGGGCAAGCAATGTCTTGAGGGAGTGCTTTCAAGTGAAACCTGTAAGGGTGTGAGGGAAACGCAAATAGGACAGGCTCAGAGGAGGTTTGGCCTCAGACTGATCCTGTGGGAAGTCTGGGGCATGTGTGGGGACACAGATTGCCCTCTTGAGTGAGGCAAGAGGACCAGCCTTTGTGCCCGCTTATCAGGCAGATGTGGCTGTGGGCTGGCCCCAGCTGGAAGTCAGACCTCCCGGGCTTTTCCAGGTGAGTGGTGCTTTTCTCCAGGGCGAGTCTCCGGAGAAGGGGACAGCTGCCTTTTTAACGGGCAGTATTCACAGCAGCAGGGGCGTGGGTGCCTCAGTCCAGGCAGGAAGAGCTGAAGAGAGAAGGAAGAACCATTTAAAGGGCTCTTGACATCCTCCACATGGGGGAGATTGCTTTCTGTCGCTGGAAAGGAAAGGACAAATCAGTTCCTCTAATGGAAAATGCATTAGGTTTTCTTGAGAGAGCCCCCTAAGGAAGGAGAAAGAGCAACAGGACATTACCAGCAGTTTGGCTGAGGGCAAGACCTAAGAGCTGTATCCATCAACCAGGAAGAAAAGAGACCCGCGGTTCAGAATTAATCAGAGGGAAGGGAGTGGGACTTGAGTAACACAGAGGTATGCGACAGGTGAGGCAGGGGCCAGGCTGTGCCAACCTTCTAAAAATAAATAATTCCCTCCTGTTTCCTTCAGAGGTGCACAAGGTAATTTACAAACATTTGCAGGCAAGTTTTCACTGGGCTGAACCGCAGGCAAAGCTCCCACTGACTTCACAGGGAGCTCCCGGGGGGACACACAGCAAGGTGAGGGCTTGGTTCTGGGTAATTAAGACTTATGGCACCCTTGTTCATGAAGAAATCCCAGTGCACATCATTGAAATGCAGCAGTCCTGCAGCCCCTCGGCGGCCCGCGGCATTAGAAGCCCACTTGAGCCAACATTAATTTTGCTATCCTTCACTTTCTGAAATCAGAGGATGACATCACTTTGATTAAGAGGGACAATCACGTTACAGACAATCAGTAGAGTCAGCCTGTGCTGGTCGGTGTCCTCAGAGCTGCTCACTGATGATGGGGCTGGTGCTCTACGAAACAGCAAGAAATAGGAGTTTGTTGAGGTCGACTCTAATTCCACTGTCGCCTTCTGAGCAAGCAGAATTCTCCCCAGATGTTCCACCTGCACTCTTTTCTTATATTTTCCTCCTTTTCTGCTTCCCTCTGTGTCCCCTTCTATAAGACACAAAGGTGCTCATGGGCCGTCAGGCCTGGTGGGAGGAAATCTCTGTAGAACACTCTTTGACCCCTCCTCTGGGTTAGGGTGATGGAGGGATGAGTACGTGAATTAGCAGATCTGTGTCAAGAATCACCACGTGCAGGGTGCCGTGCTGGCTGTTAGGAAGGGAATGAAGAATTCTCCAACACATTCCTAACCCTCAAAGAGCCTAAAATCTTGCTGAAGATTCATATCTCTATAAGATACCCACCAACAGGGGTTAGCAGGGGTTCGCAGCACAGCTTCAGACCAGATGGCCTGGGTTTGAATCCTGGCTCTGCCACACTGGCTGTGTCACCTTATACAATGTCTCTGTGCCTCCGTTTTCTCATCTGTAAAATGGGTATGGCAGTAATACCCATCTCACAGCATATATGTGAGAAATTAACAAATGGCCAGGCATGGGGGCTAACACCTGTAATCTTAGCACCTTGGGAGGCTGAGGCAGGAGGATCACTAGGGGCCAGGAGTTTGAAACCAGCCTGCACCACATAGTGAGACCCTGTCTATACAAAATGTGTATATATAAAAAATTAGCTGAGCATGGCAAAGTGCACCTGCAGTCTCCGCTACTCAGGAGGCTGAGGAGGGAGGATCACTTGAGCCTGGGAGCTCGAGGCTTCAGTCAGCTGTGATTGCACCATTGTACTATAGCCTGGGCGACAGAGTGAGACCCTGTCTCAAAAGAAAAAAATATAAGGAAAGAGCTTAAAACATGGTCATTGCTCAATAATTGTGAACAAAGCCACAGACACTTATAGAGTATTTACTGTGCTAAGTTCTTTGTATGCTTTATCCAATCTAATTTGCAAGCAACATATGAGGTGGGTACCATCATTATCACCATCTTACCAACAAATGGAGGCTCAGACATGTGAAGTGACTTGTATAAAACCATAAAGCTAGGAAGTGATGGAGATGGGATTTGTAACCACGGCCAAGGCACTTAGCTGTTATTCTATAATGTGTCATTTATAAGAAAACCAATGATGGTGAAATGTTTCAGATACTTTGAGAACAAAGAGCTAATTGGGAAGTGGAACAATGAAGGGGGGTTTCTGCTGAGTCTTCCATTTGCAGGTAGGAGGTTCATTCATTACAGCCAGTATTTATTGAGCACACAGTGCGATTAAGCACAGAGCTGGAGACACCATGAGTGATGCATGGCATCACCTTGAAGTTGGAAGAGGAAGAAGAATAAATTAATCAAATAGGAGAGGAGCGTGGAGGTGGACTCTGGAAGGATCAGGAGCTTGAAGAGGGATTAAGTGTGTCCCTTAGGGTTGGAAAAATGTGGATGAAAGGAGGGGAGCAGGAAAGTCTTTCTAAGGAGGTGGGATCTTGCGTGGCCTGGGCAAAGGCTCAGGTATGAGACAGCCGAAGGAAACCCTGAGTTTGTAAGCATCTGAAGCCATGGGTGGAGGTGTATAGGATGGTGAGAGGTCATTACAGTGACCAGCACCCTTTGAATGTCACGATGTGTTAAGCATTAGCATGGTCTCTTTTATTCTTGCCCTGGAGTGGGCAAACCAGGGCCTACGGGCCAAATGGAGCCCACCACCTGGTTTTGTTTGGCAGGTAAACTAAGAATGATTTTTACAGATGTAACACTTGCAATTGATTTTGATGATAGGGAACACTAACTTAAAACCCTAACTGAACAAAGTGTTATCCTCCCCACAAAAAGAATTCTGTTATTCTCATCAGTAGGCCTGAATTAAATAAATAAATAAATAAATAAATAAATACAGCAAGCCACATTGCCATGTATGTACCTGTGCAACAATCCTGCATGTTCTTCACGTGTACCCCAAAACCTAAAACGCAATAAAATACTTAAAATAAATAAATTAATAAATAAGTAATTGTCCTTGTTCAGGTACAGTGGCTTGCCCCTGTAATCCAAGAACTTTGGGAGACCAAGGTAGGAGGATCATTTGATCCCAGGAGTTTGAGACCAGCCTGGGCAACATAGCGAGACCCCACCTCTATTCTATAAATAAATAAACATACAAACAAACAAATAAATAAATAGAATTGTCCTCAATTAATAATACTTTTTTTCTGGTTTTATTGAGGTATAATTTATAAATGAAAATTGTACATATTCAAGATATACAACATGACGATTTGGTATGCATTGTGAAATGATTACCACAATCGAATTAACATGTCCATCACTTCACTTAGTAACTATTTTGTGTGTGTGTGACACTAGAGATCTATTCTCAGCAAATTTCAGGTTTACAGCACAGTGCTATTCACTGCAGTCACCATCCTGTACTCTAGAACCCCAGAACTTATTCATCTTATAAGTGAAATTTTCTACCTTTTGACCAACATCTCAGCAACCCCCACTCCCAGCCCCTGGCAATCACCCTTCTACTCTCTCTTTCTTTCTTTTTTTTTTTTGAGACGGAGTCTTGCTCTGTCACCGGGCTGGAGTGCAGTGGCTTAATCTTGGCTCACTGCAACCTCTGCCTCCTGAGTTTGAGCGATTCTTCCACCTCAGCCTACTGAGAAGCTGGGACCACAGGCATGTGCCACCACGCCTGGCTAATTTTTTTTTTTTTTTTTTGTATTTTTAGTAGAGACAGGGTTTCACCGTGTTGGCCAGGATGGTCTCAATCTCTTGACCTTGTAATCTGCCCGCCTTGGCCTCCCAAAGTGCTGGGATTACAGGTGTGAGCCACCGCGCCCGGCCCAATCTCTCTTTCTATGAATTCCAATTATCATGGTATTTTAAATTTTACCAGTAAAAACATTGTGGATCTTTATTTTCTCTCTAGTTTTATAAATACCTATATAGTAGCCTCAATTTTGCTTCTTGACTTGCAACACCAGAAATATTTACTATCTAGCCCTTTGTAGCAAAAGCTTGCTAGCCCTTGTTCTTTTCTTTCTGAGATGGAGTCTCACTCTGTTGCCCAGGCTGGAGTGCAGTGGCACAATCTTGACTCAAAGTACTCTCTGCCTCGGGTTCAAGAGATTCTCCTGCCTCAGCCTCATGAGTAGCTGGGGTTACAGGCACCCGACACCACGCCCAGCTAGTTTTTATATTTTTAGTAGAGATGGGGTTTCACCATGTTGGCCAGGCTGATCTCGAACTCCTGACCTCAAGTGATCTGCCCACTTCAGCCTCCCAAAGTGTTGGGATTACAGGCGTGAGCCACCATGCCTGGCCAGGCATCGTTCTTATTTAAGGATAAGGGAACTGAGGCAGAGAGGGGATGAAGTGGTGTCACTCAGATCAGAGAGCTAAGACCAGGTGGAAGGAGGACCTGAACGCAGGTTATCTGGACTGGGGCCCGATGCTCTGAGCCCACTTCCACCCGGTGTTTACAGAGGTCCAAGGAAGAAACTAAGGGCCAAACTGAGTCAAGAGGGGAGGGAATGGAACAGACAAAAGTGCCTGATGTAGAGACAAGCAAGAAGCCTGCTGTGCCAGGCCTCTCTGGCTGATCCATGTGTCACAGGTCTGAGCTAGAGGCCGTGGGCACAAAAGACTTGTTTCCCCTGGCAGGAAAGAATTTCTGGCTGCTATGGGCAGCAGACTTCTCACGTGGATGATTAGAAATATTTACAGTGCTGCAGGAAATGCTGGAGGAAGGGCAGGTCTGGCAGACTGAGGATAGGACAGAAGGAATGTTCAGCTTGGACAGGTTGAGCTGGAGATGCCTGAGGCATAAGTGTGTGAAGGAGAGTGGAGAAAAGAGTCTGGGCTCTGGAGCCAGGTGTAGAGTTGGGAGTCATTGCAATGGGGGCTGAAACGGGAGAGCGGAATTAATACGCTAAGGAAAGAAATCATTCCCTCTGCTAACAGGAGTTTGAAAGGAGCTAACAGGAGTTGAAAGGTTCACCTGTTCAGAATGGATGCAGGGGCAGAGTGCTTTCTCATCTTTGAACTCTGCGGTGGACAGGGATGGGGGTTCATGTTCCTGGGTTCAGTGGAACCTGAAGAAGGAAACAAAGTTATTTTTGAAATGGGTTATCTGTGTCATTGTATGATCTCTCTTGTCACACATATAAGACGCACACACACCAAAGATCATAAAAGATGAATTTTTTTAAGCCCCAGTGTGTATATTAACTTGCACAGAATAATCTGATTAGCTTTGAAGGACATTGACTTAAAGAGAATGAAGATTTCCAAGTAAAACCAGAGGAAGAATGCTCGATGTCATTGAGAACGCAGGGAGAATTTCCTTCCAGTGAAGTTTCAGAAAACCAAAGGAAGCAGCAGCCTCTGGTTATATAATTCCTACCTGGGCAAGTGAAAATCTTTGATTATCTATTTATGTCCTGCCAATTCCAGAGCCCAGAGGAAATCAGTCTAGCCTAAAGGAAACTCATTTTGACCACTTCTCCTTTCCTCTCTCTTGTTTCGAGGCCTCCTTAACCTTGAGGAGTTTGCCTGTGAGTGCTTCAGGCTAATGTGGGAGTCCACGTAGGCAGATTCCAGAGGAGCAGGCGAGATCAGAGAGGAAGGAACTGAGATGCAGGGAAAGAAACAGTGATGCCACTGCCCAGCCAGGGGATTGCCAGCCGAGAAGATTCTTTTTGTTTTTTATGGGTTTTTTTTTTTTTTGAGACAGAGACTTGCTCCATCACCCAGGCTGGAATGTGGTGGTGCAATCATGGCTTGCTGTAGCCTTGACCTCCTGGGCTCAGGCAGTCCTCCCACCTCAGCCTCCAGAGTGGCTGAGACTACAAGCACACACATCATGCCTGGCTAATTTTTTTTTTTTTTTTTTTTTTTTTTGAGACATAGCCTCACTCTATTGCTCAGGCTAGAGAGCAGCAGCACAATCTCGGCTCACGGCAACCTCCGCCTCCTGGGTTCAAGCAATTCTTCTGCCTCAGCCTCCCAAGTAGCTGGGATTACAGGTGCCCACCACCACACCCAGCTAATTTTTTGTATTTTTAGTAGAGACAGGGTTTCACCATGGTTAGCCAGGATGGTCTCAATCTCCTGACCTTGTGATCTACCCCCCTCAGCCTCCCAAAGTTCTGGGATTACAGGTATGAGCCACTGTGCCCGGCTATTTTTTTTTTTAAGAGATTAATTCTTGCTGTATTGCCCAAGCTAGTCTTGAATTCCTGGGCTCAAGTGGTCCTCTCACCTTGGCCTCCCAAAATGTTGAGATTACAGGTGTGAGCCACTGCACCTGGCCTAAGAAGATTCTTATAAGCCTAACGTTTCCCCAAGAATTCTTGGAGTAAGTAAGGAAAAATATATGAGGCTGCCCGAAGTTTTAGAGGGAGTGAGTGTTCACCACTCACACCCTTTAAAGGGAATGAGGGCCTCATAGCTGCACATCTGCTCCCACCCCTGCCCTAGTTCTGCTTGCCCTGTTGTCTTACACACTTGTTTGCAGGAAGAGCAGTATCTGGGAAGTGGGTGCTGCAGGAAACCTGAGGATGTGGCAGGCTTCAACTAATAACAGGGTGTCCATCTCAAACAAACATCTGACCTTTTCCTTGGATAAACAATGTAGAAGTAGGCCCAGGGACATGTGTCATTTCATGAAGCTGATTCTTGCCCAGATTTAATTCTATGAGTGGCTTTCGAGGGGACACTTTGAAAAACTACAGCCAACTTGGAAGCTACTTGGGTCCCACTGCATAGATTACCCCTTCAGTGTTCTAAATGGAACTGGGGAGCAAATCAACAAGATCTAGGAAATCGGTTTAAAAAGGGAAAAGGGGCAACATGGTCTCATATCTCTAAGAGAATGAGATTTTCCTGAGATGTCATTGAAAGAGAAAATGTTTGTACAAAATACACAAGAGCTGTATCAACTAAGACAATGATCTTTTGTGATTTGTAGGGGGCATATCATGTAGGTGGAGCAGAGAATTGTATATTTATCTCTGAACTGGGTTTGATTTTAATATTATTCTGTCTCTTATGCACAGTTCCCAAATGCCTTGTCAGGAAGAGCCAGTTATTAAGTCACTGAAAGTGTCTTATAAAAATAGCAGACAATCTAAACTGTGAATCATTCCACGGAGCCCCAGTGGTGTGAGCACAAGCAGATTCTGCCATGAGTTAAACCATTGTGCAAACATGTGCTCCATAGCCTTTCCATGCCAGATTCAGTGCTAACCCTGGGGTGATGAAGACTAATAAAGTGTAGCCTGTGTCTGAAAAGAGTTCACATCCCAGTGAAGAAGGAGCAAACCAATTTTAAAAATACTATACACAAGAAGGTTAAACCATTAGAGATAAATTAGAAGGGGTCACTCTGAAGTCGCATTGATGAAGCATGGTTCTGTACAAAGTGCTGTGAGACCGTGGAAGAAGGGAAATAAACCCAACCTAAGGGTAGCTGGCAAACTTGAAGGCAGAGACATTTGAATGGTCTCTTGAAGGATGAGTAAGAGTTTGAAAGCAGCAAGGGAGTTGTTTTATAAGGTTTGAAGGCATGACTCTGCACAGCTAATGGGGGATCGGAGAAGAGCTTTGTATGGCTGGACAGAATGGTGTATGTGACAGGGACGGGGGTGAGGCTGGGACAGAAAGCAGGAGTGTTTGGGCAGAGCCTATGTGAATAGGAGCCCAGAAGATTCTCAGGTTAGGAAAGGTGGAAGGAGATTGCTGTTTTATATGGATTCTTCTGATGGCCTCTGAGCTGCTGAGCAGGGCTGCTTAATGAGGCCCACCTTTAATACGATACATGGTGTTGTCATTGTTTTATTTACTAACTCAGAAGAGTAGCCCATTTCCTAGTGTCCTTTGCTTAGTCTCAGGGAGCAATTATATTTTAAAATAGAGGTTGGCAAACTATAGCCATGTCAAATTTGGCCCACCACCTATTTTTGTCAATAAAGTTTTATTGGACCACAGCCATGACCATTCATTTAGTGTTGTCTATGGCTGATCATTGTACTAGGACTGATTTCACATCAGAGTTGAATAGCCACAACAGAGACTGATGCACAAGACGTGAAATGTTTACAACGCAGTTCTTCACAGAAAAGGTTTGCTGACCCTTGCCTTTTGGTTCTCCAAAGTCCTTGCCATCTTTCCCATCAGACCAGAAACTTGGAAGATAATCTGGGAGGTTTGCCTCATTGCCTTCTGTGCTGCTCACCTCTGCCTTTATCAAGTGGCCAAATTCAGCTGCTTTCATCAAGTCACTAGTAGCATAGTATAGAGGATCACATTTAAAAAAAAAGAGACGGAGAGTCAGTGAGTGTCAGAAACTGGGCAAGTCTGGTCAAGCCACTCCATCTCTTCTCTGCAAGAGTCCCCGCATATGAGGTCAGCAGCCTTCCACGACACCAAGTATATTGAGTGCAGTAGCATTAGATAACTTTTTGTCATATCTTCATTGGTCGGAGAGAACCGATTAGGTAGTTGTGTTGATCAAACAGCTGCCCCCAAAGCATGCGCATGAATGTGTTGACATCAATCTTAGGGAAATGTCTAATGTGCTCCTACAAGACTGCAGACTTAGGCTGGGTGCAGGGGCTCACACCTGTAATCCCAACACTTTGGGAGGCTGAGGTGGGCAGATCACGAGGTCAGGAGTTCAAGACCAGCCTGGTCAACATAGTGAAACCCTGTCCCTACTAAAATTACAAAAATTAGCCAGGCATGGTGGTATGTGCGTGTGATCCCAGCTACTCGGGAAGCTGAGGCAGCAGAATTGCTTGAACCTGAGAGATGAAAGTTGCAGGGAGCCAAGATCATGCCACTGCACTCCAGCTTGGGCAATAAAATAAGATTTTGTCTAAAAAAAAAAATTGCAGACTTACTCCTGTCCTGTTCAGCATTTTTACTGGCATAAATGAACCAGAAACCATGGTTCTCGATGGCTAAAAGTGGCATTGATATGTCAGAATATGTGTTCCAAAGAAATCTTGATCAACTAGAGTAGTGGCCAGAATGTACTCTCTGCTGCAGAAGCAGTCTCTCCTAAATGAAGCATGTAGAGACCTAGCAGAATATCTGATATTTTCAGATCCTGGGGCAAGAGTACAAATGCAGACCAGCCTGCCATACATCTAAATAGTTGGAAGTTATAAATCAAGACAACAAGCTAAATAAAATGTGTCTTATCCTCCTACCTTGACAAATAGACCTTCTTCACCACCTGGAAGTTCAAGTTCAAATTCAGAATTCTCTGACTCCTAAGAGTCTTGATGCATTAACATGGCGGCATGGGAGAGCAGCCTCTTGTCCCATCCCACCCCCAACTTTCAACGCTTCTATTTTCTAGCCTGCTCCTGGAGTCCTCCTCACCGTCTCGGTTGCTTCCTCTTTGCGGCACACCAGTGATATCTGTCATTTGGGGCCACTTGTTTGGCTCTACTCTCCGGCTTCTCTCCTTAACTCCAATTCCTGCTTCTATCTCTGATTAACTTGTTTCCAGCTTCTTCCGGCAACCCTTGGTCTCGTGCTTATATTTGGCACAATCCCCAGAAAATCATATTCTTGATGGAGTTACCCCTGGGCTTGGAAAAACAATCTGGTCAACTGCCACCTGCCTTCCAGCTCCTGGATCTTATATGATAATCCCTGACCAGCATCTGAGATGAAAACTGCTTCCTCCCACTCCCAGCACCCATGCCAGTGGCTCTTGAACTTAAGCACAAAGGGTGAACACATATTTTAGCAAACCTGGGGCAGCAGGAATGGGGGGTAGTCCCACCTACAAGCAGTGTATTTCTTTGAATTGCAGTGTTTTTATCTTCAAAAGGTCACGTGCTTTAGAGAAACTGTTTTAATCATTGAAATATTGTTTATGTGTAATGTACACTCCAACAAGTACACAGAAAATAAACGTACAGCTTAACAAGTTATCACAAAATGTACAACTTCCAGGTAAACAAGTGCTTCACTATCTTCTCCCCAAAGGAATCCACCCACTCTTCTGACTGCTAATACTATTGCTTGGTTTTGCCAGTTTTCAAATTTTATGTAAATATAATCAAACACTACAAGCTCTTTCGTATATGGTTCCTTTCATTCAACATAATGTTTGTGAGATTCATCTGTGGTGCCATGTGTGGTCCTAGGTCACTCATTCTCATGATATATAATATGCCATTTTATGAGCACGCCAATATTTATTTATACATATCATTGTTGATGGGCATTTAAGTTGTATCCAGTTGTTGGTTATTATAAATAATCCTGCCATGAACAGTCTTAACAAATATCTGTTGGTGCAGGTGAGCATGAATTTGGGGCTACATATATATATATATATATATATATATATATATATATATATATCTAGACGTGAATCACTGGATGATGGTTTTTACATATTTCAACATATTTCAAGTCTTTGATAGTTCAGAGACTTTTCCAGAGTGGTTGAACCAACCTGCACTTTCATCTCCACTCTATGGGAATTACTTGTTGTTCCACATTTTCAGAATTCTTTTTTATTCTTCTCCACAAGGCAGTCATGTTCATTTCCATGTTGAAAATTTATAGAATTTTTTTTCCAAAAAGGGGAAATGAATCTTGTGGAAGATGTACCAAGTTTATTCCTGTGCCTTCAGCTACCCCAAGTTGGAGGAGTTCAGTTGTCTGTCAACCACATTGACCTCCTGAAGGTTCTTCTTTCAGTTTCATGACTTTCTAAGTTTTTGCCAAACTGTTTACCATTTATGGAACAGCATACCTCCTCTGTCCAGCATGGCGCCTGCCACCATACTGGCTGAGTTTGAAGACTGATTCACTGCTAACCTTCAATCCATTTTGAAAAGACAGTACTTATCTGAATAATCTTACTTTGATTAGAGGTTCATTTGATTGTGGCTTTGATTAGTCCCTAAGTCCCTTCAAGGTAACAGGCCATGCACTTCTTTCATATATACTTCCATCACCTGAAGGAATACTTGGGACCCCACAGGGAGCAATCAGTATTTGCTAACCGACTGCCTGGCTCAGTGTAGCTTAAAATCCATCTTTATTTTTATATGATAGTTTAAATGATTTAATGAGTGGCTGTCACTGACAAGGCACTTGGGGACTGTGCATAAAATGGCACAATAATATAAAACTAAAGCTTTGCTCAGAGACTAATACACAGAACTGCCTTCCATGTACATATTTCTCTTTATATGAGAGGAAACAATTCTTCCTTTGGTCAAGGGGAGTTGTTTTCATTGATAAAAATAAGTAAATCCACATTCTCTCCTACTGCTTTATTTGAATGCTTACAAAAACAGGCATCATATATAATATTCATTTCAGCAATGAATATGCAGAAAGTGCTGCATCTCTTTATTTAGGAATTTTAAACATTGCAGTCATGTTCATCATGGTGACTGTGGGCTTTTATATCTAAGACAGACTCATTTCTCAAAGTCATATTTAAATATCTCAAACGGTAGTGTTGGCCTCTTGGGTATTGCACAACGTACAACTGAAGAAAGAAGGTTAACCTCTCCAGAAAAAAAAAGTAAAGAAACGGTGCAGCTGTGGATATTTCACGTTTAGAAAGCAGCGGGAACAGGAGAAAGAAGAACAGAGAATTCTAGGGGAGCCAAGTTTGCAGTGAGAATCTGGATGTTGGCTTCATCTTAGAGCAGAGTGTGGGAGTTGTTCTCTAACTTAATGACGCTCTAAGTGAGGTATATACTTTTTTCTCAGTTCCGTGTTTTATAGGCAAGATTTCTCTTCTATTCCATTCAATAATCTAAACTGACAGCCCAAATGGTTCGCCAGACCCGAGCACATGCACAGTTTCATACCTGTGACTTTGCTCCAGATTTTAGATCTTAGAATCGTTTCATTCTTTCATTCATTTGTTCATTTGAAAAAACTAAATGGCCAGGCAACAAATACTTACCCAGCATTGGCCGGGTGTAGTGGCTCACGCCTGTAATCCCAACACTTTGGAAGGGCAAGGTGGGTGGATCACCTGAGGTTGGGAGTTCAAAACCAACCTGACCAATATGGAGAAACTCCATTTCTACTAAAAAGACAAAATTAGCTGGGTGTGGTGGCACATGCCTGTAATCCCAGCTACTCAGGAGGTTGAGTCAGGAGAATCACTTGAACCTGGGAGGTGGAGGTTGCGGTGAGCCAAGATCGTGCCATTGCACTCCAGCCTGGGCAAAAGGAGTGAGACTCTGTCTCAAAAAAAAAAAAAAAAAGATACCCAGCACTTACTATATGCCAAGTGTGCTCATAACCAGACATTATTTAACTAAATACACAAACAATTGTAAAAGTGCATCAGTGAGAGTGCTCTGAAGAAGCAACTTAGGGCAGTGGAAATGTGTATTAGAAAGGTTTGCCTTAGTCAGGGAGGTCTGGGAAGTGCCCTTGAGGACTGATGGCTGCAGAAGTGATGATCTGTAAATCGCCAGTGCACTACCTAAGTGAAGTGGGTGGCAGCAGTGCAAAGAAATGAAAACAGCTCCTGCAAAGGCCCTGTGGTGGGAAAGCATAATGCACATGAGGACTAGCATGAAGGTCAGTGTGGGAGGACAGGGAGAACAAAGGGTGTGGGCGAGACCTTGTGGGCCCGTACAGAGCGCTGTCCTTATCCTAACAGCAAAGTGTGGGAGAATCGGTGGAGGACTGGGAAGGACCCAGTTTTCCAGTGCACGTTGTGGAAGCATAATGGAAAGTGTTTTAGAATTATTATTATGACTTTTTTTTTGAGACAGAGTTTCGCTCTTGTTGCCCAGGCTGGATGGAGTTCAATGGCATGATCTCAGCTCACTGCAACCTCTGCCTCCTGGGTTCAAGCAATTCTCCTGCCTCAGCTTCTTGAGTAGCTGAGATTAGAGGCATGCACCACCACGCCTGGCTAATTTTGTATTTAGTAGAGATGGGATTTCTCCATGTTGGTCAGGCTGGTCTCGAACTCCCGACCTCACGTGATCCTCCCGCCTCGTCCTCCCAAAGTGCTGGGATTATAGACATAAGCTACTGCACCCTGTGTGTTTTAGAATTTCTTGTTCTTGCCTCAACACAGTCCCTTGTTGGCATCTTGACTCAATTACAGGTATCCCCGGACAGCTGTTAGCTGCTAGGCAGGCTGGCCTCCCAGGCCTGAGTGGATAGTGGGGAGGACGCTGGGGTGGCAGAGGGACACACTTCAGAAGTCCAGCTCCACTCCCTCTGCACACAATGAACAGCCTGCGCTTGCTGCTTGCAGATCCGAATGTGTTTAGCCATAACACTCTGACAGGGAAGCCTGGTTTCAACTTTAATAGAATACAAGGCACCCAACCAAGTTGGCATAATCTCTCTCCGGAAAGGTGATGTGTGGCCTTTGTGTGCTGAGCCTTCAATTTACAACCAGGGTTAAATATAGATAAATTCAAAATGTAAATGCTCTTGACTCCATTTATAATTCTAATAATAAAATACATGATAGTAGCATTTTCATTCTCCAGATATTCAACATTTAGAGATTTAAAAGGTCTGAAAAAATGTTTAGGGGTCAAGCGATTGTAATTCATAGCGTGGTAAGATGGCAATCAACCTCGCAGGGGCAGAATTGGGGGCCACAGGCAGGAAGGGGGAAGGAAACTGTCCTGGATATTCACTGTGATTGTCATAGAGCTGGGTTTCAACCTTGGCACTTGTGACATTTTGGCCATGTCATTCTTGGTTGTGGGGGTTGTTCTAAGGCTTGTATGAGGTTGAACAACATCTCTGACCTTTACCTACCAGGTGCCACTAGCACACACCTCTCCATCCCCAGTTGTGACAAGCAAACATATCCCCAGACATTACCATGTGTCTCCTGGGGGACAAAATCCCCCCTACTTTTGAACACTGTATAGATGATGCATAATTAGTACACCTGATATGGAAGGTTTTGTGAAACAACAAGCATTAACAAGCATTGCAAGTAATTTGAAGATTGTTTTAAATAAAAAAAATTCTATACAATGTGGTTAGAGGTTTTCAACCTAAGATCAGTTTAGCTTTCCAAACTATTGAAACACCTAACAGGTACATGAAAATGCCTCCACTCCGGCCTTTCTAGAAACTCCCAGCTGAGGGGCAGACCTCATTCTATTCATTGAGGAAAGTGGAGCTTAGGATTCTGCAAGTCAACTTTTTAATTTCAAGTTTGAAATGCAGAAACAGCTTTGCTATTTCTTCATCTGCAGAGGAACAAAAAAGGAAACGGTTGTTTGCTCCCTGCGCTCTTGAGACTTTAAATATTTCTCCTACCTCAGTTTTGGTGGGAGATGGGAAGGTATTAAAAGCTGGAATAGAATCATTTGGATGCTTAACTGTAGTCTGGAGGAATTGGAAAAGCTTTGCAAAATTTCCCAAGAGACTGGAGCTCTCTGACAGGGTCGACTGCCTGGCGTCCTCTGCTCGGACAGAAATCACCGTCCAGCTGGGGCTGCTGCAGCCCTGTGAACTGAGGATACTCAGCTTCTTGCCTTTTTGCCATGCTGTATGTGTGTGACCTTGAAAAATGGCCAAATCTCCTTGGATCTTTACGGTCTTTTTTTTCTGAAAATAAAACTAAAAGCAGTAGCTGAATCCCTCACCAGACTGTGGTGAGGCTTAATGAGATTGCAATTGGGGGTCCGAGTTATAGTTTGAAGAGTGTGGCTTCACCTTGAGGCCATCCGGTCTTTCCCGGTATTTGGCCTATTTCTTTTGCTAAATTGGTTAGGTCGGTAGAGTTTCTTTTATATAATTGGAGAAGCAGGATGCTTCACAGAAACACTAAATATCATAAATTTAAATCTGGTGAGTTGAGATTAGGTATAGATGCATTTGAACCTATTATATAGATAGATGTAGAGATATAGTTCATAGAGCTATAGATAACATGTAATAGATATCCTTATGTAGATAAGGATATGAATCTTTGAATAGATTCATGATGAGAATAATAAAATATTACCTAAAAATATCAATAATATCATGGCTTACATGATTTGAAAAAGCTTTTGGTATCTTAGATTAGAAAGTATAAACTGTATCTTCTGTCTTATCTTGGGCTGCCCTAATGAAATACCATAGACTGGGTGGCTTATAAGCAACAGAAAGTTATTTCCTGATTTAAAGGCTGGAAAGTCCAACATGAAGGTGCCAGTGAATTTGGTATTTGGTGAGGGCCCACTTCCTGGTTCACTGATGGTGCCTTCTCACTGTGTTCTCTCGTGGTGGAAGGGAAGGAGGGAGTTCTCTGGAGACTTTTTATAAGGGTTCTAATCCCATTCATGACGGCAGAGCCTTTGCGACCTCGTCACCTCCGGAAGGCCCCACCTCCCAACACCATTGCTTTGGGGATTGGATTATCACAAATGAATTTTGCAGAGAAGGGACAAAAACATTCAGACCGTAGCCTATACTAAAAGTGTGAATGGAGTTAGAAGACCTTAGCTGGTCTGAATATCAGAAAGCTCTAGAGAAAAGTCCCCGCAGGCAGCCTGCATGTATATCTTGGGAAGGAGAATTTACCCACAGCCCCTGAAGGAACACAGAGAGAGCTTGTTTTGTCTTTGTGGCTCTGTGCTACTTAAAGCAGGAGGATTAAGCAGGAAAATGTTGGTTGGTTTATATTAAGGCTAAAGACTGATCCCTGACTAATGTTGAAATTAGCCAGCTAAACTTAGGTTAGTCCAAAGGATGAAGCAAGTGATCAAATAAGACCAACATCTTTTAAACTGGAGGGTGATTTGGGAGCTTTCCAGTGGCAGTAACATGGGTGTCTCTCATAGAAGAGGGCAGGGGAATGAAGACCTGACTTTCAGAAATGTGTGTGCAATGAGCTGTAAGACTGTCATCCCTGTCCAAAACGGATACCAGTAACCCCACACATTTGTATAGTTTACAAAGCCCTTTCTCAGCCACCATTCTATGCAATCCTCAGGACAATCCTGAAAGTTGCTACCATTATTTTCAATGGATAAAGCCAGCCCAGAAGGGTCAAGAAGCTTACTTAAGGGCCTTTGGCTGACAATTTGTGGAGTCTCGGCTAGAACCAATCTATCCCACATGCCAAGTTCCTTCTTTAAAAAAAAAAAAAAAGGAAAAAAATTTCCCCTGAAAAGGTAGAATAAAATAAAAATGGAAAGCAGTCAGGAATCCAGGTGGAGAGTTAAGAATCAATAGAGTGGTTTTGTTTGCTTTTTAAAAAGTTTCTTTCCTTCCACCTCACCACCCTTCCCTCTGTACTTCAGTGGTCTTGATGTAAGGTCATATTTCATTTTAGAAGGATAAGAAGCCTGGCATGGTGGCTGTGCCTGTCGCCCTACTTACTCAGGAGCCTCAGGTGGGAAGATCACTTGAGCCCAGGAGTTTGAGACCAGCCTGAGCAACATAGTGAGACCCTGTCTTCATATTGTTTCTTTTTTAAAAAAAGTAGCCAGGTATGGTGGCTGTGCTTGTAGTCCTAGCTACTCAGGAGGCTGAGATGGGAGGATCACTTGAGCCCAGGAGTTCGAGGCTGCAGTGAGCTGTGATCACACTACTGCATTCCAGCCAGGGTGACAGTCTCATAAGGTGGGAAAATAAAACCTCTCCCCAGCATTGAAACTTCCTGTAGGCTAGGTGACCAAATCTCAACATTAGCTCCCAGGTTATGTGTGTCCAAGCAATGTATACTTGAACAAATGCAGGTTGTGGTTTTAATTACCATGATGTCTTCAAGGATTGTGTCTGTCCTCCCTGTATGGAGATTCCAATTTACTAGTTTTAAGATGTGATGAATAAAAGTCTGTTCTTGTAATTGACCAAGGCGATGTAGACCTTGAAGGGATGAATCTTAGGTACGTGGCCAGCTAACTCACACTGAAGCCATGCTCACTGCATCTGAGCAGGTGCCACTTTCACTTCGTGTTTTTTATCTTTATTTTTACATTTCCTAAATTCTGCTTGGTTTTTACCTTCCCCTGGTTTCCTGGTTTGGCAGATGCATTTGTTTAAAACATTTGTGTTAAAGAGTGTGTGTGTGTGTGTGTGTGTGTGTGTGTGTGTGTGTGTGATGGAGTTTCGCCCTTGTTGCCCAGGTTGAAGTGCAATAGCGTGACCTCGGCTCACCGCGACCTTCACCTCCTGGGTTCAAGGGATTCCCCTGCCTCAGCTTCCTGAGTAGCTGGGATTACAGGCACGCACCACCACACCCAGCTAATTTTTGTATTTTTAGTAGAGATGGGGTTTCTCCATGTTGGTCAGGCTGGTCTTGAACTCCCATCCTCAGGTATTTATTTTTAATGGTGTCCTGTCAACAGTGCATTGAGGATACAATTTAAGAACTCAAATGTGTTTAAACACAACTTAGCAAATGTTCTGTCTCATCATTTGGCATTTGGCCTCTACAATTTCATTTTATTTAATGCCATAATCAATATTCTTGATTTGAAATACTTCCTTTTATTCTTTGTCTTCATGGCAATTTTTTTTTAATGTACCCTATTTGACTTCCTTCTCATAGCACCCTCCCTCAAAATATTCTTGATTGCTACAGTAATTCATACCTATCTAGGTCTGTCTATGTAGCCTCATTATGTATCTATTGAAACAAGAACTCTGTATTCTGGGAAGGTGCTAAGACAGAGCCTTACAACACCAGACCCCCAGAGAGATCATTTGCTGTGTGGCATCTGGTACATGACGCACGGGCTCTCCTCTCCCAAGCAAGACATCTAGTTGTTACCTGCCAATCTGTTCAACCAGTTATGGAGTAACTTTGCTGCGTCTCCACTTCACTCAGATATGATAGAGTTAATTATTTAATATGTTTGCTAAGCACATTGGGTTCCCTAGAGAAAGCATGCCACATAAATATATATAAATGAATTATTAACTAAAGTTTAGGCAGATTGCTCAGTGAGTTCTTCCTTAACTGCCCCATTTTCCTAATGAGTGTTTTGAAGTTACTATCTAGATTTGGTGTCTCTCCCTTTCTTCTTCCCCATGCCTTCTCCTTCTTCCTCTCCTTAATTTCCTTCTGCTTAATTCTCTTTCCTTTCTGTCAGCTCTGTCAGCGCCCACCATATTGTGGGCACTCAGGCAGTCACAATGATTTAACGCCAAATCTATAGGTAAAAGCCTTCATTAACTTCAACAGGCGTCATAAGCTCCTAAGAACTCTAGGGTGAGATTAATAATTGGATAATGATTCTAAT
This sequence comes from Saguinus oedipus, assembly GCA_031835075.1. Classification (NCBI taxonomy): domain Eukaryota; kingdom Metazoa; phylum Chordata; class Mammalia; order Primates; family Cebidae; genus Saguinus; species Saguinus oedipus. Next base: position 53,232,207 of record CM063171.1, on the reverse strand, counting down.
ATGCTATGAAAATGAGAAGCCAGGCTCATGAAATGCTGAGCATGGTGTGGTTATCAGCAGTGGAGGAAACCCTTGTTTACTGACCCCCTTTCCCTGATCTGTTTCAAGTAAAACAAGAGATCCCAGATAGTTTAAAAATTAATATAAATCAAATCAAACCCCTCCCACAACATCGACTCATCTCTCGTCAGCCAGAACAATACAAAGGGATTGCAATTTAAGAGCCGGGTTTGGAGGTTTGTTGGATTCTCTTTAAGGGAACAGTGGACTAATTTAGATCGAGTATGAAGGAGCGGCATAATTGCTTATTGAATGTTGATGTCCAAATCCTAGTTACTCCTTTACCGGAGATTAAGGGGAATTAAAGAACAGTTCACGTCCATCCTGCTAAACCTGACCCAGTTTATTTACACTGTAATCTTACTTCAGAGCATGAGAAGTAAAATGAGCTGCTCTTATCAATTAATAGCTGAAGAAAAATTTAGGTTTCAAGTTCAACGTAAGAGCTACTTATTCCAAAGCACTACAGGAATGAAGAGGTGCTTCCGTTTAGGCCAGGAGCTGGGAGGGGAGGGAGGAAGTGCTGAAGAGAGTTTTTTTCTTTCCCTCCTAAGAGTTTGAATTCCTGTGCAATCTTGGATTTTCTAGTGACCTGTGGTAAAGCCCTGGGGCTAGAGCAGACCTATAATGGATCTATTTCTGAATGGTTCAGCAGTATCAGAGTTTAAAACAGCAGTCATGGTACCTGCAGGTAATGAGGCCAGCATTTCCTTCTGCATCCAGGAGGCCATTGGTCGCAGCCTACATGGCTTCTCAAAGTACAGAAGGGGCAAGCCCCTCCTTGGCCCATTTCCACAATTCTCCAGGGTAGCCAGTCCTATACTTAGCAGACACGGAAGTCACTCTAGGGACATGAGATAAACGGTCAGCTAAAGACCCTACTCTTGCTTTTAAATCTCCCTGCCCTGCCATGCCCACCCCACCTGCAGTGCCACATTCCACTATTAGACATTCACTTCTTGGAGTTAAGCCGCTGTTCCACATTCAAATACCTCTGAGAGGTATAATACATTTTCTTTACCAGTCATTAATAATTCAGTATTCATTGGACAAACATTTGTTGTTTGTTGGATTGACTTATAACATGCATCGATCAAAGGCAGGGAGTGGGAAGATGCGCTTGAGTACAAAGCTGCCTTTATACCGGCTGCCCGCCTCCTCTGAACCTCAGCGTGCACACTAGGAAACCAGGGTACTAGATCAGCAGATATCCAATGTCACTGTCAATCTCAGAACTGTGTATCTCTGATAGCTGTGGGAAGGGGCACAGACCCAACTGTGGTGATGGGTCGGTGGGTGGGGGGGCCCTGGATGTGAGGACGATGGTGGGAGCCTGAGACAAACAGAATGAGCTTGGAAATTCATGAGAAGGCTCGAGAACTCCGAGGTGCTTTCCATCAGCCTGTAGCCTTGGGTCTGAGCTCCAAAGCTCAGCACAGAGCCTGGAATACAGTAGGTGCCCAATAACATCAGACAGAAAAGGATAGGAAAGTAACACCTATCTATGTATTCGGTTCTTGTGGCTGCTGGGACAAATGACTGCACACTGTGTGGTTGGAGACAGAGGAAATTTGTTGTCTCACAGTTCTGGACGGCAGGAGGCCAATCCCGAAATACTGGCAAAGCCGTGCTCCCTCTGAAACTTCAAGATGAGCATAGCTTCTGGTTGCCCCAAACACACCTTGACTTGTGGCATCCTAACTCCAGTCTCTGCCTCCCATGGCCATCTTTTCTCTGGGTCTTCACACTGTCATCCCTCTGTACATGTCTGTGTCTGTATTTCCATCTTTTTTTTTTTTTTGTGAGAAAAGTCTCACTTTGTCACTGAGGCTGAAGTGCACTGGTGCAATTATGGCTCACTGCACATGGCTCTGCCTCCTGGGTTTAAGCCATTCTCTTGCCTCAGCCTCCCGAGTAGCTGGGATTACAGCTACATGCCACCAAGCCTGGCTAATTTTTGTATTTTTAGTAGAGACAGGGTTTCGCCATATTGGCCTGACCTCAACTGATTCACCCGCCTCAGCCTTCTAAAGTGTTGGGATTACAGGCATGAGCCACCGTGCCCGGCCCCAAATTTCCATCTTCTTACAAAGACACCAGTCACATTGGATGAGGGTTCACCTTATGACTATTTTTGTTTTCCTGAGACAGAGAAATCGCTCTGTCACCCAGGCTGGAGTGCAGTGGCATGATCTCAGCTCATGGCAACCTCAGTCTTCCAGGTTTAAGTGCTTATCCTGCCTCAGCCTCAGGCGTGTGCCACCATGCTCAGCTAATATTTGTATTTTCAGTGGAGAGGGGTTTTCCCATGTTGGTCAGGCTGGTCTTGAACTCCTGACCTCAAGTGATCCACCTGCCTCAGCCTCCCAAAGTGCTGGGATTACAGGTATGAGCCTCTGTGCCTGGCCCACCTTATGACTTTATCTTAACTTGATGACACCTGTATAAACCCTATTTCCAAATAAAGTCACATTCACAAGTATTGAGAATTAGGTCTCTGACATACCTTTTTAGGGAACACAGTTCAACCCATATCAGCCTACTTCCCAGAACTCTTGCAAGAACGAATTGAAATGTGAAATGTCTTGATGACTGGAAAGTGTTTATGCAAATGTAGGAGACAGACTCAGTGGGGATTTGAGTCTGGCCCTGTCTCCCAAGGATCAGGCTACCACAGACTCTCAGCATAGAAGCTTCCAAAGCCCAATTTAGGGGTGTGAAGACTAATGAGGGAGAAAAAGTATAGAAAATGAGGTCAAGGCATGAAAGACAAATTTCATTACCTTCAAAGAGTTGCTGGGGCCCACTGTGGGTCCCAAGTGAGGGAGGTGACGGCAAACACCCCACGTGACAACTTAGACTTCCTAGAATGAGACCCGTCTTGCCTGCTTACTGATGCCACACTGGAGAGAATGGAAATCACTGATTCACTCATTTTTATGTCTTTTATTATCATAGACTGAGAAAGTGCTGCTAATGAAGAAAAGCTCTGATAAGCACCAGTAATGTACAAACACCACACTAAGCAGAAGACGTGGTTCCTGACCTCTCGGAGTGTGGGTTCTAAAGGACACCCAGACAGACAAGAATAAATTGTATATATTTCTTTCCTTTTCTGGTGAGGAGCGGGTAGCATCAGGGAAGAGTTGCATTCAAATTGATTATGAACCACAGGTCTAAATTTCAATTCTGGCCTGAATAGTAATTTTTCCTGAAGGTTTGAATAAATCATCCAGTCTGCTTTGGTTTCAACTATTTTCAGCATTTCTATTTTAATCATTAATTCTGACTGCTAAGGACCCCGGAGTCACCGAGCCTGTTTGCGACTTAATTTGGGATGGGAATGAGGCAGGAGGCAGAGGATGTGCTGAGAACCCAACAGGAGAAGACGGGTTTGACCTGGAGTTTTGAAAGATTAGGGCCAGGTACGAGGGACGTTTTCTTGTTAGTGATAGCTGTAATTCTTTGTTTTGCTCTGGCAAGGCGGATTATGGAATCTGCACAAATAGTTTTAGTGAAGACAGGAGAGATTCTCATATAAGGAAGATGGTTTAATTTTCATTCTGACTTGACTGCAGAGAGACAGTTGGATGAACTCTGCATTAAGGTAAATCACAGAATCTTGGATAATAAATGTCTATAATCCATTCTGCTCCCCTTTTTGCTTTGAATGGTAAGAAGCTCAGAGCTAATTATACTGTCCCGTTGGTCAGGTTCAGCTCAGGGCACTGTTTCAGTTGTCTATTGCTATAAACAAACTACCCTCAAACTTAGTGGTTCAAACAACAATTCATTTTTATCTTTCATAGTTCAGTGAGCTGACAGGACTCAGCTGGGCACTTCTTGCTTGCAAATTCTCATGCAGTTTCAGTGGAATGGGGGCTAGGGTTGGAGTCATCTGAAGACTCAACCAGGATGGATGGTCAAGATGGTTTGCTCATTCACGTCTGGCACCTGGGCTGGGCTGGCCCGGATGGTTGGAGGCTTGCTGAACGCCTCTCTCTCTATCCATGTGGCTAGCTTGGCCCTCTCACAACATGCTGGTAGCTGTATGGTGGCTGACTTCGGGGTGGGGAATACTGGGAGAACACTTCCCTTAGGGTTATACTGGGAGATGTCGTTCATGAGTGGGGTCATCATTAGAGACATACTACTACAGGTATTTATCCTTTAAAATTTTTCATGGTCTTATAAGAGCTACATCTTTCTTTGTGAGCCTTTATCGAAAGTTAGAAAATATGGCTAATACACAAACAATGCTTTACTCTTGTCTAGGGCTCAACAATTTACCATGCACCCTCACCGTGCTCCCTTACCTGGCCTTCACAACACCATGTACAAAGGTAGATTAACTTTGTCCCATTTTTACAGACACAGAGACTGAGGGCTGAAGATGAGTGATCTTCCCAAGCTAGCCCAGCTATGATGAGGTGGGTTGCTCAATGTGTCTGATATAGAAATCTATGTTCTCAAGCACCTGGTGAAGTGCTGGCAGATATCTAAGCCTGAAACCCAGAAGTGACCCCCCCAGCATGCACCTGGTTGCCTCTCCACTGGCCCTTCACAGTGAGAGTTCAGTGTAGTGACATGGGCACTAGTCATTGAGGAAAATTACTAGAATCCAAACAGGCTCTGCCACCTCCTGACTGTGAACCTGGGATCTTTCTTTCCTATGTCTCTGTTTCTTCATTTGTCAAATGAGGCTGATGATAGTAACAGTGTCTACCTCTCTAGGTTGCCAAGAGAATTACATGAATGAAGGCCTCAAAGTAATACTTGATAAGAACTGAAAAAGAAACCTCTCTGTGAAAAGCTGTACAGATAAGTGGCTATGAAGAGAACCCTGTTCTAGCTGCCTCTTCTCTGTGTGCTTCTTGCTTTTACATGGACTTTACTAAGCATCCCAGCTGATGATGACGTTTCATTTTGCTTGATATTGCATATTATCAGGTGGACTAAAAGCCCTAAATCGATGTTAATGCCTGCTTGAGTATTGCGATTTGAGCTGCAGGATACAGTTACAAAATATGCCCATGACTTACAGGCACAGCCTGCCTTTCCCCACGCTCTCACGTGCACTCACTCTCTTTTCAATTTTTGCTAGTGACATTCTCTCCTTCAGTGTCCATTCACTCTCTTCTCACTCACTGTCCTTACTGGAGCTGCACATTCACCCCTAACTTCTCTCTACTTCTTTTTCAAACACATGTTCTTCTCAAAACACTCACTCAAATATGTCCTTGCATCTGTGAACACATGCCCTTGACCTTCTACATCCTGTGTACTTTCCTTCCCCAGACACCCAGTATACAGGGGCTTCTGTGCTCGCTGAGCCTGAAATTCCTGCTTCGTATCCCAATAACCCCGTGGATGGCAGAAGTTTCTGCAACTATGGCGGCGGGGCAGGAGGTAGAGCTGGGTATGAATGAGATGGCCCTGGACACCTGGTTGCACCTGCCTGGAAATGATCAGCTCACAAAGCTTTTCCTCCATGGCCCAAGAGGGCCAGAGAATGTATTCCCCTGCTGCCCACCCGGACAGTGCACAAACAAGCCATGGGCTGCCCAGAGAGCTTATGTCATTAGCTGCTGCTTAAAGGGGAAAGTGCTCCCGACACAGGGGAAGGCTTAGCTAAGGGAAGCTGCCTGCTTTTCCCCCAAGCTCAGGGGGAAAGAATTGAGCTGAATATGCACCTATTCAGAAGGGCAAAGAGCCAAAAATAACTAGGAGCAACAGCATTTCATCTGACAGGCCCAGAAATAGAGCTCATTTTAGAGCATGCCATGGCTACAGACCGAGTGCTTCCAAGACCTTCAGCTTCCCGTGAAAATACGTGGAAAAGGTTTCAGTTCACACAAATACTTCCTTTTCCTCCTTTACCACAACTTCCCAAGGTGAGGGCCCTGTAGCCCATAGGAAGAGAGTCTGCAGAGTCAGGGATTTGAGGCTCCAAGGATGGGGTCTGAGGATGAGGAGATGAGGATGGTATCTGGTGGAATGTTCTTCGGAAGGAAGAAGCAAGAAGTAACTGTGAAACATGCGGGATTTGAAACACGGAGAAATAGACAGGAAATGGATATAGGGAAGGTAATGGCTACTGGAGTCACAAGAAAAATGGAAACACTGCCCGTGAAACAATGGCATGCAGGATTTCTCTACATCCCAGAGGTCACCTTTGGCAGAAGGAAAGGCCATGGTTTTCCTATCGGGATGGGGAGTCTGTTGCTTAACAGCAATCTTCTATTTTTGCTTTTCTCTCTTCTATTCTTGTTTTCTTCTCTTTTATATTGATATAAAAGGCAAATGTCATGGTTCATTCATCTTCATTCTGAATAACTGAAATTACAAGAAGGAGGGAGGGGGGAGAAAGGAGAAGACTGCAGAATTCCAGAGAACTGTGAGTGTGGAAATAGCCAGGTTCTAACAGAAAGAGATGGGAGACCACAATGAATACAGAAAGGAAAGAAGGAGGAAGGGAGGAAGACAGGGAAAGAAACATGGTGGAAGAGGAACACATAAAAAAGGAAGATCTTGGATTCAACTTTATTCAGTGAATAGTTCAAGAATTTTCTATGTACAAGGCATGGGGCTACACAGAAATGGTTAAGAAACAACCCCGCTTTCAGGGTTGAAGAGTCTACTTGAAACAACCCGCTTTCAGGTCTACTTGAAGAGAACAGGCCAACTAACAAACCCAGAGTTTTGGCAGAATTAACTAATGGCCACTTAGGGTTACAGGTGATGCCTGGCGGGGGCACAAAGAACCGAGCCATTGTGTTTTGACCCGAGGCCATGAGGGAAGATTCCCTAAAACTGGCAGCATTTGCCTGGGCCTCAGAGATTTATGTGGGAGGATAAGCAGATGGAAGGAACAGCCTCTCCTCCTGCAGAATGCCTTCCTACCCACCTCCTGTCATCCAGAGGTCATTTATCTCTGCCCCAGACATCCTTAGTACATAGAAATATGATTTCCAAGTGCCGACATGGGCAAGGCTACTCCAAAGGTAAGTTTTTACCGATCCACAGCAAAACGCAACATATAAGGACAAAACAGAAGTAAAATATTCAGATTAAAGAACAGCTTTTTTTTTTTTTTTTTTTTTTTTGAAATAAGGTCTCACTCTGTCGCTTGGGCTGGAGTGCAGTGGTGTGATTAGAGCTCACTACAGCCTTGACCTCCTGAGCTCAAGCAATCCTTCCACCTCAGCTTTCCGAGTAGCTAGGACTGCAGGCACACACCACCACAGCTGGCTGACTTTTGTGTTTTTAGTAGAGACAGAGTTGCCCAGGCTGGTCTCGAACTCCTGATCTCAAGTGATCTGCCCGCCTCAGCCTCCCAAAGTGCTGAGATGACAGGTTTGAGCCATAGTACCTAACCCTGTCTTTCTTAGGGTGTGAGGTAATTCCTGATTTTTTGATGGTAAAAGGCCTTGTATTTTTAATGCAATGATACTGATAGAAGATAGTATACTAGGTTGAATTATAAAAACTAGTTTTGCTTGGTAAGTTAATAGTTGACCAAATGCATTGGTCTCTGCGACGTGACTGATCTTAAACCATTTCGGAGTCTGAGAGCATCTGGCCTGGAATCCACAAGGTGCCACCTGGGCCTGCAGATTCAGCCCTTTCTCCAGTTCCTCCCTCCAGGCCTTGGGAGTCTCCTCCTACAGGTGGGAGGTGACGAGCCCAGGACTCTGTGCCTTTGTCCTCTCCTGTGTTGAGGTGTGGAATTGGTCACTTTCCAGGGCAAGTGATAAACTGACTCACACCAAAGCAGTAATGAGGGAGGCCAATCTCTCCCTGGGGTCTTTGACTTATAGTGGAGTGTTAAAACTTAATTTAAACTGATGAATTGTAATCATCCCATCCTTCCATGGGATGATGGGGGAAATATATTTCTTTTTAAATAAAGGGCTTTCTTCTGAAATCAGACCACACCCTTTCAATGACTGACACAGACTGCTGGAGAGACACAAGAGTAATAGCTGATTCTGTCTTCTACATCAAAATGTCCCACTCCCCAGTGAAAAGAAATCCTGACTTTTTCTCTGCCCATCTACAATACAAGATGGAGCAGTCAATCCCACCACCTCTAGCTCTGGATGAAAGAGCAACTCACATATCCCTCTCTCTCTTTCTTTTTTTTTTTTTTTTTTTGAATTGGAGTCTCTTACTGTCACTCAGGCTGGAGTGCGGTGGCGCAATCTTGGCTCACTGCAACCTCCACCTCCTGGGTTCAAGTGATTCTCCTGCCTCACTTGAATAGCTGAGATTACAGGGCCCGCCACCACGCCCAGTCAATTTTTTGTATTTTTAGTAGAGACAGGGTTTCACCATGTTGGCCAAGCTGGTCTCGAACTCTTGACCTCGCGATTCACCAGCCTCGGCCTCCTAAAGTGCTGGGATTACAGGCATGAGCCACCATGCCTGGCCCACACATCCCTCTTAGAAGACCAAACTCTGGCCAGTTTTCTGCATGCCTGATGCTCCTTGCAAAAACAGATCTGTCCCACCTACCTCTGGAATCCTGGAGCTTCAGGTGGTGCCCAATCCACAGTAGGAGCACAATAGGATATGAGTGAGGGAGGAAGAAGTGGGCGGTTGGATATGGCAGGTTAAAAACAGCCCAGCCTCCACTGGGGCACTCTGCTTACCTACGCTCAGGTAAATCCAAAACCTCAAAGCTCACAAAGACTTGAAAACTCCTGATTCCATGAATCCTGATTACAAACAACCCAAAGGAACCATTTAGCTCCCTGAAGACTAACAGAGTGCAATGTAAGAAGAGAGAAACTCCAGAGGGTGCATGGCCCAGGAAGACAGGTGGAAACCCTAGACATGCTGCAATGCCTGTTGAAGCCCCTTCCCCTGAACTGGCCAACAATTTTCCTTCCACATACATTAAAAGTATAGTCTGTATTTTGACTTGATGGAAAAAAATGTAGACAGGATCTGGGACAAAGCCACCAAATCTTTTGTTCCCTTGGACACTCGATAGAATAAATGGTTTTCCACGTCACACAGAATTTCAAGTGCTTTGTTTCTGCAGAAGTGGAACAGAGATAGTGGAGCATCTGTCAAAACCCCCAAAATGCTTTAATGTGGTGGCGGCTGGCTGGGAGGAGCAGAGCCCGGGATTTTTAAAGGCCAATAGTTCTGGAAATGGAGGAGGCTTGTTTGAGCCAGCACGTAGTGTAACCCAGGCGCTTGTTAGAAAAGTACATTCTCAGGCCCCTCCCAGGATCAACTGAGTCAGAAATTCTACGGCTGGAATCCAGGAATCTATGTTTTCACAATCCCCCAGGTAATTCTGAAGTTTGAGAACCAGTGGAATAAGACGAGGGGCCTCACACAAGGCCACAGCTCTTAGGTGACCTAAAAAAAAGTGGATGACAGCTGAGGAGCCTCCATGCCCGGTTGTGGCCAGGCCTGTACTGAAGCAGCTGAGGGCGCCCGTCCAGGCACAGGGGATGCCCACGCCCGTCAAACCACCGTGGGCACCCCGTCTCACCACCAGCTTCTCCCCGACTCCTGTTGTGACTTGACCTATGCTCGTGGCACTGGGAAAGGGCTGTGGCCTCTCAGGCTATTATTAGTTCCAGTCCGCACAAGTCCACTAGTGCCAAGGGAAGCTTCTTCGAACTTTGGAAGGCAGGTTAACTGTTTCAGAGCAGCAGCTGCGGGCCCAGACAGTGATCGGAGACTCCAGACGCAGCAGAGCGCTCTCAAGAGCGCCAGGGCCGGCGGCGAGCTGGTGGTCCCGCGCCCGGAGGCCCCTCTCCGCCAGGCCGCAGAACCCGGGTCGGAGAGCAGCCTGTCTCAACCTGCGTCCCCAAGGCCGAGGATGTGTCCCGGTTTTTTAAAAAGCTGTTTGTGCACTTCCAGGCGCTCACCCCTTTTATTTGGGGCTCCAGTATCACTGTATTGACCTAATTAATTCATTTTCTTCTCTGTCCAAAGTGGAAGCGGAAGCACAGGGATGCAAATTAAATACAAACCCGTTCTGGGTGCCAATACTCCGGACAATTAAAACAAAGAGCGCAGCGGCGGCGGCGGCGGCGGCACCACACAAAACCCTCGGGAAACATCCAGAACGTGCCGCGAACCAGCCGGCAGGGTGGGGCGCAGCCCGGCTGCAAACGTGCCAGCAGGGAGGCGGTCCCAGCCCGGCAGGTGGACAGGTGGAGGTTGGCAGGGGTCAAAATCCAGCTCGCAGGCCTGGGAGCCGGGCAGCTGCGCCGCACAACTCCAGGGGGCACACTCGCCCTGCGCCCTGCGGGAATGGCGCCCCGGCCAAAAAAGCAACCAGACAAAAACCCATTGCACTGGCGGGAACTGGGCTGTGCGACCGGCGAAAGGGCTGGGTGGGAGGGGAGAATGCGGGAGCGAGGAAGAGAATGGGAAGGGAGAAAGAGGAAAGGGAGGAAAAGGAGAAAGTGAAAAAGCGAGGGGGTTTGGGAGCGGGAGGGGAGAGGGAAGAGGGAGCTGGAGGGAGAGGAGGGGGATCGCAGAGAGCTGGAGCGCAGAAAGGGGGCGGGGGAGGAGCGGGGAGAAAGGGAAACGGGGGTGCGCCGGGGCCGAGCGACTCGGGCGGGTGGTGGCGGCGGCCAGGGGGCGGGACCCGGCTCCGTGCCCACCTGCGTGGGCGCCCGCTGCCCCGAGGGGTGGAAGCCCGGGGGCTGGAGGGAGCGGCCGGGAGGCGGGCTGGGCAGGGAGGCAGAGGGGAGGGAGGGGACGGGGACGGGGAGGCGGGGAGGAGCCGGCGCTCGGCTGGGGCTGCGGGGGCGGCGACGGCGGGAGCGGCAGTGGCGGCGGCGGCGGGTCCGGAGGTGGCGGCAGGTGGCCCCGCGCGCAGCGGCCGGCCCGGCCGGGGGCGGGCGGGAAGGTGGTGCCTCGGGCGGGGGCCGGTCCCTGCACCAGGTGACCTGTTCCGGCCCGGATCCGGGCGGCCTCGCCATGCAGCGGCGCGGCGCGGGGCTCGGGTGGCCGCGGCAGCAGCAGCAGCAACCCCCGCCGCCCGCGGTCGGTCCCCGGGCCGCAGCCATGGCACCCCCGGGTGGCGGCGTGCCCCCGGGCCTCGGCGGCAGCCCTGCCTGCGCGCTGCTCCTGCTCTGCTACCTGGTGAGCGCCGGACCCTGCCCGGGTCCTCCCCTCGGCGCGGGGCCCCGGGAACGCGGGTGGGGGTGGCCGGGGACACCCGCCACGCCGGGTGGGGACACCGCCGCTAGTTTTCTCTCTTCCTCGCCGCTGCGCCTGGGGCGCTCCCGGCACCTGGGATGGGTACCCCGGGCGTGGAGAGGGGCGCGTGGACTGGACTTGCCGTGCTGCTCTCTCGCTCGTGCCCATTCCTCTCCCTCCTGTACTCGCTCTAGACCCAGGTCGGTTTCCCTCGAGACTCCTTTTCGTCCCCGACTCCACCCGGGAGCCTCGCCGCCCGGAGTTCGCTCCCCGCCCGGCCGCTCACGGTCTCCAGCCCCCTCCCGACCCCTCTTGGGCTTCCCTCTCTATCTTCCCGATGTTCCTTTCCTTCCCCTGCCCAACTTCGCCTCTTTCTCTCGGCGCCCGCCACCCGACTCGACCCTCCTTTCAGTTTCCACCGGGTCCTCCCGGCCCGGACGGTTTTCCGCCAACGCACCTCGCATCTCCAGCGCTCTTCAACTCCTCCTTGGTCACTCCAGCCAAGTTGCGGATGCCGGAAAGAAATCTAGTTCTCTGTAACACGCTTACCGCCAGAGTGGTGACTTTAGCTGCGCCGTGAACCCATTGTCATATCAGAGAATATGTTTGGCTCATGCATGGCAGTTCGCAATTTGCACACTTCTTGGCTTCTGTTTTAGTCATTGACTAAAGGGCAGTAACCTATTTTTCAAAACCAATTTATTTTAAATACCAGAGTAGTGGAGACCCTCAGAACAAGGTGGGGGGAAATTTTCTCAATTTCTTTGATGGCTTGCTTGCTTATGTTCTGAGTTCTCCTAAACAATAGTAAATTTACAGAAGGCGACACCCTTCCTGCCCAGCCTACCTTACGTTCCAAAATCCTGCAGAAACCTTGGGTTATCTCGCCATATATTACTGTAAATAAATGAAATGGAAAAATGCTGAATCATGAAACTGATGTAATAGGAAATTCACAGAATGCCAAAGAAAAAAAAATGAGCAGTGTCATTGTCCGCAATTCATTTCACTTATGTGACATTGTCATTATTTGGAGTCTTCCTTTTTGGAAGCCAAAAACTGCTTAGGAGATACTGGTAGGAATTAGAATTTGATTCCGAAGAAATTTGCTACCCAACCCAAGTTTCTTTTAACGCCTTTTACTTCTTGAATGTTTCGTTTCTTGAAGCAAGAAGGTGTAAAAATTCAAATTATGATTCTGCCTGTGCATCTACCTGTTGAGCCATCCGTGCTTCTACTCATCTTTCAAAATTAGCCAATACCAAATTGTGTGGTTGGTCTTACTTCATATTTTCATAAGAAGTTGTCAGTTCACATGAATGATTTTTTTTTTTGCCCAGGAGATATTATTATTTAATATTTATGCCACAAGGTTACAACACACAGGCTCATAAATAAAACTGCCATAACAAATGACAAGATTTCAGTTTAAATAGATGATCCCTGTACACAAGGCACTGCTGGCTGCCCACAGAGGCAGAAGTAAGGTAGTAGAGGGGTGTGTGAAACATTCATGTACAGATGGGCTGGGCCAGAAAGTTCCACGGGGACATCTCAAGACCTGGCAAGGAGGGGGACTCCTTCTCGACAGTTCAGGAAGTCAGAGTCTGGAGAGCAAAGCCTAAGGGCCTAAATGGGCTCTGGGAACAGAGACACATGATGGAGCAAGTATCATTCATGTTAAAGCTCTGTGTAGACCAAAGGGGATTAAAAAAACAGAGGGAAAAATGGTGCCATGGATAGACTCGAGTGAGAAAGCGAAGGGGTGAGGAAGGTCTCCGGAAAGAGGGATTTTAGAAAATACTGTAATGTGAAAAATAACCAGAGCGTGGATGAATGTCTTGGCAGACGGATTTGGGGACCTCATGGAGAGGGAAATGTCAGTGCTTCCTGCCTCTGTATGCTTCCTCCAGATGAATTTCTGATATGCTTACTGTACAAGAGAGCCCTTTTGCAACTGAATGAATGAATGCAAGCCCAAGGACACAACAGTCGACTTAAAAGGTGGTATCCACAGTTTGTTCTGAAGGTCTAGCTATTGATTAGAGATCGATGTTGCTCTTGGGTCTGCGCTACCTGAGATAGTACTGAAGGTACTATCTTGATCTTGGAGAAGTTTGGTGTGTGAATTGGAAATGTAAATATCCGTATGAAACACTTGAAATACACAGAATAGAGAGAAAATGCAAATGCATAATTGCATGCATTCTGCTCAATCAAGGAATGCTACCTGGAGGAAGTGGTTGGTCAGGGGGATGGGGCTGGGCAGGAGCAGGGTAGAGATGGAGCAGGATAGCTAGGCAGGATCTCAGGAGTATGTAGACTCTCCAGGAAGAAAACTCTTTCATAATGTGAAAGCCTACATGGTAATAACAATAGCTTGCTTTGGGCTGAATCGTTTATAGGCATTATCCAGTATTAATCTTAGCAACAACCTTGTGAGATAGGAGCTCTTATGATCTCCATTTAGATGAGATAACAGAGACACAGAGAGGTCAAGTTAGTTGCCCCAGGCCACGCAGTCTGAGATTGAAACCCAAGTCTAGTCTAAAAAACCAGAGTCTCCCTCCAGAGCCCCAGCTCTAATCCCCGCTGGCTTATTGTCTTCTGGATTTTGCAGCTTGTAACTCATTCTTCATCGGGGTCATTAGCAAAGCTCTAGCAATTAGCAGCTACCGTGCAATTGGCCAGGATGTGAGGTCATGTCTAAAGTAATCTAAACTATACAAAGCAGGAAACGCAGCCTACAGAATAGAAGCAGGATGTTAAAGCCGGGAGGAAAGGTAAAGCTAGAAAATATTTGCCATCGTTAATGAAGAGGTAAAGGTTTGGGATTTTTATGTAGTCCAGAGGCAGCTGATGGAGTGTAGCATTTGAGTTCCTGTGAATGTGCGTACAAGTGTACAGCAAATGTGCCTTGGAATGCATTCCAAAGTCAAATTGCCTCTGATTTGGGGACCAGTTCCTGTTTTGTGTTATCTTTACCTATTTGCCTGTTCATAAGAGCTGAAGGTGGAGAGTGGCTTCTGAATAGATGCCTTTAAGCCACTGCCCTCATGGGAAGCATGTTTCCTGGAGTCAGGGTCCTGAGGAGTGGGTGCCTGCCTTCTCTATGGGCTGGGACGGAGTAACCTTCAGTATCAGCTCAAGAAGAGTACTGTGTCTGTAGCTAGGATACTGCCAAAGCATGAATAATTGTGATGAGGGCTGAAAGATAAGTCACGGAATGATGCCAAACAGATTTCTGAAAAGATGATCCCTGGTTCCAGTGGCTGCCAGAAAATTCTGAGGTCACCAAAGGTCAAGATGCAGAGAGCCTCCTCAGAGAGGGAGAGGGCGTCGAAAGCAAAGGATAATGAAATTGCTTCCACTGAGGTCTCGGGTGCTGAGTACTGCGCTCCACGCGCAACTTTCCCTGCCCAGTGGGACCCTTGCTATTTCCTTACACCATTAACTCTTACCTTCCTCCAGCTGGGCTAGAACCGGCCTGAGGCAGCCCCAGCTCTCTATCTGTGACAGTGTCACTTGTAGAAGGCATTTCTGTCCATCCTAAGCTCTAGTCTCCAATGTGTACTATTTTCCTGTATGAAAATATTATATACATTATATCTCAGGATGGCCAGTATTGATGTCAGCTGTTGAGTTGAAATGATCAGAGTGGGTAGCTGCACTTGTTAGACAGTCAGACTGAGGACAACGAAGAGGACAGTAACAGCACAGATACATGTGGGACAGTTAGCAGACGGTGGCTATGACAGCCTTGGACAGGATTCTCTGTAAGTGGCCACATACCCTTAGTCATCCATCTAAGAGTATTCATTAACCCCTCACTGGGTGTGCAGTGCAGGCCATGGGAAGATCCAAATCAAGTAAAGAGAACTGCAATTATCCAGCTTGAGGGGGAGGATTATGAATATTTGAAAACAGAGATCATCCCCAAACCTCACATCAACTGGTAGCTGCCGTATTCATCCTGACCAGAGCTCCTAAAACCTCCCGAGCCATGGTATTGGCCTCTTGCCTTCTATTTCTTCTGGCTGCTTATTGGCAGAAGCGTCAGAGCCAGAGGACAGGCAGGAGAGAATGACCCAGGCAGTTTGCTAGGAGGATGGGTAGACTGGAGTGGACCGTAAATAGCCTAAAGTGAATTCAGTTACCCTGTTTATTGGCTCATGCCATTCCCCTGAGAAAGGAGCCGAGAGGGGCAGGAGGCGTCTGCCGCACGTGAGGAATGGCTGATGGGATTCTGCCTTGGCAGGTCTTGCTTCCTGTCTCTACCTGGAGAAGGGCTTGGTGATGCCGGGGAGCTGGCTGAGTCTGGTGTTTGTGTGTTTGTGGTTAAGGCAATATCTAACTCAAGGCCTGAGGGCGTGATGGCATTTTAGCCCCTGACCCTTTCAAGATGAGAATTTGGGAAGTTATAAGATTCCCCCACCCTGCGGCCAGAAAGCGGTAACGGTGTCAAAGCTGGGGCGTGCATCGAGGGCATCTTCTGTGGATGTTGTTGAAAGACAAGAGCACACCCTTGCTGACTTTGGAGTCGGCCAATGCGGATTTGAATGTTGGTTCTGCTTTTGGTAGCTGGTTGACCTTAGGCAAGTTGCTTACCCTCTCTGAAGCCATTCTGTCGCCTCAGCTGTAACAGTGGGACTCTGTCTCCCTCTGTGGGTTGCTGTGAGGATTGGGTTAGAAGTGATAAGTTCTGTGAGGTCCCATGTGAGAGGATGAGGTTAGAAGTCAGAGGGAAAAAAGGGTTTAACATACCCAGTGCTCAGTACACAGGAGGTACTCAATGAAATAAGAGCAAACCAACCTTAGGTAGCTTTGTGTGATGTGGGTTGGGAAGAAACAGCATGCTAAATAGATTGGGGGAGAATCTTCCACAACTAGGAATATTGATCATGACCGGGATGGTGTGGCTCTTGCCAGCTCTCAGGTTTAGGAAGGCAGAATACTGAATCGGGAAATGTTTCCCTAGGCACGTGCTGATTTTGAAGCCCGTACTGACACCTTTGTCCATTTTGCTTAATTGCATGCTTTGTTGACTCAGACAGAATTTTTGCTTATTATCTAGTAGACAGAAATTAGAAAAATGGGCTCTTTAAGGCAAGACACTTACTTTTTTGAACTAGGAAAAATGTGATCCAGCCAGTTTGAAGAGAAAACCCTCACGAGCCACAGTTTTCTTAAGAAAAGGATGGGGCAGAATGGTCAGGAATGAGAAAAGCAGTTATTAAACAATAACTGATATGATAATAATCATATCAGACCCACCCACAGACACATGTACGTGTAAATGAATATCCCATAGCAAGATGTGAATGATTTAAAGTTTCCCAGACTCTCTGTCCCTTCTTTAAATACCAAGTAGAGACCAGATAGAGAACAAAGCCAAGTTTTCTCAGCTCTTTGAAACAAGGAAGGGTTATTGGAATAGCATCTCTTCTTATTGATTTTGTTTAAGGGAATCAAAAGCAGTCATCCTAAAAGAAGTTTAGGTCATATTGATAGTTTTATTTTTCCATCCAGAAGATACATAAATTCATCTGTTTTCTGATTCCCAGGCTGAATTCAATGCATTTAGATCTCCTATTTGGGGTCTTCTATCATGAACACACATTAACTGGCCTACTTCTTTCTTTTTTTAAAAAAAAAAAAAACTTACAATACATGCACATTTACAAAAAAGCAAGAAAATCTATATTTTGTGACTGTGCATGACATTGTCAAATTTGACTTTGATGAGGGCCCACATCTGGTATAAACATATTTGAGGGCTCAAGCATCTTTCAGGGCCAAGCTCTGTTGCGTGCAAAATGGATCAGTATGTTGCTTTCAAAGTGGAACATCCATGTAGCTGCCTAAACAGCATAATTTGAGGGGCACAGAATGCCTCTCTTCACTCCAGATATCTTGCTTAGAGTTGCGGTGCATTTAGGCTGTGCTTTTAAGGCATTATCTCCACCGAGCTGGCATAGAAATACAGATACGTGACATTACCTCAGTATTTTTTCATTATCACAGTAACGTGGATGAACTTGCCAGATGAACAGGAATTCAGCAGAAGGTCGAGGGATGAGAAATCTTAAAAAACTTAATTTGTATTTTTGGTGTGGAGAAATGGAAATGTTCTAGAATGTAGGGCAGCTGTCTGAAAGGTCTGGAGAGACAAAATAGCTGGGAGAAGTTTGCCCCAAATGGATAAGGTGGGTGCCAAGGTGCCACCTTCCCTGATCTCACAGTCCCCCAGCTCAGCTCTGACCCCCCAGGGACCACTGAAATGCTGAAGTGTAAGGGCTCTTTGGAAGGAATTAACGAGGCTGGGAGAAAAATAAAGAAGTGATGGGGCCTCTTTACCAGAGGGCTTATGAGTATAAGAAGAGAGCAGTGGGGACTCAAAATTGATCAAGTTGTTTGGTTTATATGCAAATGTCCCCAGGGCCACTGAGGCACCTGGCAGAAATGCCCATGCCCAGTGCTTTTTTTGTTGTTGTTCTGAGACAGAGTTTCGTTCTGTTGCCCAGGCTGGAGTGCAGTGATGCCATCTTGGCTCACTGCAACCTTTGCCTTCTGGGTTCAAGCGATTCTCCCACCTCAGCCTTCCAAGTAGCTGGGATTACAGGTGCCCACCTCCATGCCTGGCTAATTTTTTTGTATTTTTAGCAGAGACAGGGTTTTACCATATTTGCCATGCTGGTCTCGAATTCCCGACCTCAGGTGACCTGCCCACCTCGGCCTCCCAGAGTGCTGGGATTACAGGCGTGAGCCACCGTGCCCAGTCCCAGTGTTTTACTTCAGCAAGAAACACTTACTAAATTCTTTCTGTGTATCTCTGTTTTAGAAGCTGGAAATATAACAATGACATGGACTCTGAACTCATAATTTCCAAACAGAGGAACATGCAGATAAATTTTTAGCTTGTGTTAATGCGACCTGGCATGTGAAAATACCTATGAAGGCTGGACACGTGTCATGCCTGTAGCTGGAACTCTTCAAGTTAATTGCCTTATTTTCCTGGCAGGAAACAGCTTATAACCACACACATGACTTGAGCCAGGAAGTCAGCTTCAGCTTAATCAATATTTAGAGTGTGATGTCTTGTTAATAATCAGTGTTGGTTTTGTGCATAGCAGAGGTAGCCACAACTCGTGGTGAATCAGCTGCCCACTGGGTCTGCTCCAAACCACCGGATGCCAGCTTCCTTCATCCCATAGTTGCCCCATAGCACTTCTGGAAGAGTTTAGACCATGTTTTGCACAAGCCACGTAAGGTGATTTTGAGGCCCTCTTTGGGGCCGACACACCCGCAGGAACTTAAGGAAACACTGCCCCACCCCAAAGCTTCTCTCTTATTCTCCAGCTGTCATTTAAGCTTCTCCTACTTGTCAAACAATCCATCTCAGTCCTTGAAATTTGATCTCTTTGCTTAGCTTAGCTTCTTGTTATCCTCTGACTTAGATCTTTTCTAAAAGAAACAATAGCAAGATGTCAACACTCTCCACCAGGGAACCTAAGAAAAATACGGAATCAAGCCCCATCAACTACGCACATATGAAATGATGCCGAGTTGGGCTATTCACCCCATGTCTCCTATATGATAACTCCTAACCAAGCATGTCTTCTCACCTTTTGTTCTTCAAAACTGTCTCTGGGATAATAGCTTGATAACTGGGTGGGCGCTGTGGCCCATGCCTGTAATCCCAGCACTTTGGGAGGCCCTGGAGGCTGGATCACCTGAGGTCAGGAGTTTGAGAATAGCCTGGCCAACATGGTGAAACCCTATCTCTACTAAAAATACTAAAATTAGCTGGGCGTGGTGGTGCATGCCTGTGATCGTAGCTACTCAGGAGGCTGAGGCAGGAGAATCGCTAGAACCCGGGAGGCGGAGGTTGCAGTGAGCGGAGATCACGCCATTGCACTCTAGTCTGGGTGATAGAGCAAGACTCCATCTCAAAAACAAAACAAAACAAAAAAAGGAAAGAGAGCAGGCATAATGAATATTAATATATTTTATTTAATTCAGTGTGTCTAAATATTGTCATGTTAACATACAATTTATGTAAAAATTATTAATGAGCTATTTTAGAGCCATTTTTTTATATGAAGGCTTTGAAATTTAATGTATATTTTACACTTAGCACACATCTCAAATCGGACCAGCCACATTGAAAGTGCTTAATATGACTCGTGACTACCATGCTGGATAACATATGCCTAGCACCTGTATGCCTTGGGGTAACTTGTACTGCACCTGAGACTTTGAAACTGGTGAAAATGAAATAATCTTCATATGAGTATATGGAAATACTTTTTTAAAGCAGAATTTGAAGGGAAGGCTCTGTGGAGAGTACACTGAGAAGTGTATATATGCCTTCTTTTTTTTATTTTGGATTTTTTGGAGACAGGGCCTTACTCTGTTGCCTAGGCTGGAGGGCATTGGCACTACCGTAGCTCACATTAACCAAGAATTTTGGGGCTCAGGTGATCCTCCTGCCTTGGCCTCCCAAAGCACTGGGATTACCAGTGTGAGCCACTGCACCAGCTTACATATGCCTCCATTCTCTATAAGGTTATAAGCGTGGACCATCAAACCAAACTGAAACCATGCTCACGGCGCTGCACTAATGAATGAAGAAAAGTGGACTGGTGCGTTTTTAGCAGTAAGATGTAAAATAGTGAACATGATTATTAGGAACTACACTTTTCTAGTAAATGGTCGTTCCCCCAGCATTCTGTTTAAAAGAGATTTTCACTGGAGATGCTAGCATCAGCATTAAAAATCTGACATTCCTCTATCCCCACTCAAAAAAAGAAATCTAAGTGGGAGAGCTGAGACTGGGTGAATTTTTTTTTTTTTTTTTTTTTTTTTGAGACGGAGTTTCCCTCTTGTTCCCTAGGCTGGAGTGCAATGGCGCCATCTCGGCTCACCGCAACCTCTGCCTCCTGGGTTCAGGCAATTCTCCTGCCTCAGCCTCCTGAGTAGCTGGGATTACAGGCACGTGCCACCATGCCCAGCTAATTTTTTGTATTTTTAGTAAAGACGTGGTTTCACCATGTTGACCACGATGGTCTCAATCTCTTGACCTCGTGATCTACCCGCCTCGGCCTCCCAAAGTGCTGGGATTACAGGCTTGAGCCACCGCGCCCGGCCCGAATTTTTAAGGTATACATGTAAGGAATGAGGAAGAGGTTTTAAGTCATTCTTTGAGAAAGAACACAATGTGATATTTAATACACCTCTGCATGTCCTGGGCACTGGGCTGCCTTTGTCTCAGAAAAGAAGCAAATGTCGTATTTGACATTTGACTTATTTGTGGGATTTAGTGAGGGAAGCATTCAGGGCATTGCTTTGGAATAAGGCATGTTGGCCACTCATTGGCTGGTTCAGCTTGTTCAGCTTCCACCAGCACCAGCGATCCCTGGCCTCGAGTGAAACTCTGATGTGGGCTTAGCACTGTGATTTGCATCTTGAGAATGGGGGCGACATCTTGGCACATCTGGCTGAATGAATAAATCAGCGCTCATGGACAAATGCTGGGTGCGTCCCTATTCACATGGAAGCAGAATTTAGCCTAGAGTTTCCAGGCAGCCATGAAATGGTGACCATTAGTCACTATTGATATCATTTGCTATGGCGTGGGGAAGGTAGGAGTGAGTAGGCGGCTAGAAAAGGAACCAGGTTTCTGAGATTGCCTCTGCTAACCCACTAGCTGGGTAGTGTTGGAGAATGTCACCTCTTGATTGTCATTTTCTCGTATGCAGAATACGAAGAGAGTAGACTGGCTTGTCACCAGGCGCATCCATTGTAACGTTCTCTGCTTCTAATTAGGAGATGATTTTTATATGTGTTTCCTCCCTGTAATCTGGTAGTATAAATGAGAACATAAAACAATTAAACCTCTCCAGGGGGTGGGGGCGGACAGTTTACGCTGTACACCCTTCTTTGCATAGCTCTTCCCACAGGTTTCCTATGACTGGTCAGAAGGAATTGCAGCCTTTCTCCTGTTCTCTCTGCCATTTGCAGAAGCCACAGTTTCCACGTTGACCTTTTAGGACAGCTGCATTCTCCTCACCTACTTAAAAAAAAAATTTATGTGGTACAAAATTCAAAAGTTAGGGAAGGATATACAGTGTATCTCTCTTATTCTGTCTCCTCTGTATTCAAGTGAATATGCACGTGTACATATATACGTGTGTGGGGTGTGTGTGTGTGTGTGTGTGTGTGTGTATTTAACCCAAATTGTATTTCTGAATCTGTTTTTAAGAAGCAAAAAAATGAGAAGTGGCTGCCATTGGGTACTGGGTTTCATTTTGGGGTGATGAAATGTTTGAAAATTGATTGTGGTGATGATTGATTGTTGACTAACTCTATAAATCTACTAGGAAACATTGCAACTTACACTTTCAGTGTGTGACTTTTGTGGTGTGAATCATATTCCAACAAACCTGGAATTTCAAAACCTGGGCCAGATGTGGTGGCTCATGCCTCTAATCCCAGCACTTTAGGAGACTGAGGTGGGCAGATCACAAGGTCAGAAATTTGAGACCAGCCTGGCCAACATGGTAAAACCCTGTCTCTACTAAAAATACAAAAATCTACTGGGTGTGGTGGCCGGTGCCTGTAATCCCAGCTACTTAGGAGGCTGAAGCCAGAGAATCACTTGAACCTGGGTGGTGGAAGTTGCAGTGATCCAAGATCATGCCACTGCACTCCAGCCTGGGTGACAGAGCAAGACTCCATCTCAAAATAAATAAATAAATAAATAAAACTTCTGAAAAATCAAAAACAAACAAAAACCAGACACAAAAGCCTTTGAGATCATTCCATTATATGTACATGAAGAACCTCCTTTTAATAACTGTGTAGTACTCCACGAGTGGATATACTATTTCTGTTTAACCAGCTCCCTCTTGATGGGCATGTAGGCTCCTCATCTCCAGCAATTACAAACTGCGCTGGAGTGAAAATCTATAAAACATCATTTTGCACAACTTCGAGTATATTTATAGGATAAACTCCTAAAAGTGAAATTATTGGGCCAGAGGGTGAGTACACTTATACTTTTGGTAGATATTACTTGATTGCCCTCATGGAGATTAAAGATTACTGCCACCAGCAATACGTAAGAGGGCATGCTTCCTACACTCTGGTCAGTACAATGTGTTATCTGACTTTCTGATCTTTGCATATCTAGTAGGTTAAAAATGGCATCTCAGTGCAGTTTCAGTTTGCATTAACTTACTATGAATGAGCATTTACTTACTGATTAACTGTGTTGTTTGCTTATCTTTGTATGCATTGTTAGCCTGGTTTCTAATTGACATTGACTGTCAGTTGCTTTAAAAGGGAGACACCTACAAAAGACACGAACTCATCATTTTTGGTTGCTGCATAATATTCCATGGTGTATACAGAAAACAAAATACCGCATGTTCTCACTCATAGGTGGGTGTTGAACAATGAGAACACATGGACATAGGGAGGGGAGCACTACACACTGGGGTCTGTTGGGGGGAATAGGGGAGGGACAGCAGAGGGTGGGGAGTTGGGGAGGGATAGCATGGGGAGAAATGCCAGATATAGGTGAAGAGGAGGAAGGCAGCAAATCGCCCTGCCATGTATGTACCTATGCAACTATCTTGCATGTTCTTCACATGTACCCCAAAACCTAAAATGCAATTTAAAAAAAGGGAGACACCACCCCTTGTCCCTTTGTTGATTCTTTGCTGTCAGTAGAATAAAAGTTCACGTTCCTTGGAGCTGGGACTCAGTGGTCTCCAGGGCCAAACCCTACCTTTCTTTTCAACCTCATGTCTGTGTGTCCACAAAGCTGCTTTCTATTCCCTATGTCACCTGCATTCCCCTGCCTCTTGTCCGGCTTATGCTCTTCACACCACTTGCAGTGCCTTTCCCTTGCCTCTCTACCTGAAGAACTTCTCTTCATCCCTCAAAGCCCAACTGAGATACCATTTCTTCCATAAAGCCTATCCCAGATCCCCCAGTTGGAATTATTCCCTCCCAGTGCTATGCACCCCTGGGCTTGTTCACAGTTTGGTTGGAACACTGACCACGCTTCGCCTGTATTGTCATTGTTTATAGACATAATTCCCTGATACCGAATTTTATGTCTTGTCCATCTTTCCCTCTCCCACAGCTCTAAGCAAGAATTGAATAAAGGAGTCCTTATTTCTTTCCGGGGAGGAGACCAAACTGACTTTTTTCTTTTAAATTGTGGTATAAACATGCATACATTAAAATATAGCATTGGAATCATTTTTAAGCCTACAGTTCCATCATGTTAAGGACATCTACGCTGTTGTGCAATCATCACCACTTTCTATCTTCACACTGTTTCATCGTCCCAAGCT
Source organism: Saguinus oedipus (assembly GCA_031835075.1). Lineage (NCBI taxonomy): Eukaryota > Metazoa > Chordata > Mammalia > Primates > Cebidae > Saguinus > Saguinus oedipus. The sequence continues at coordinate 53,208,601 of CM063171.1, read as the reverse complement.
CAAAGTCTAGACCCGTCAAATACTAACTCCTCAATCCCCTCTCCCCTTAGGCCCTGGTCACCTCTATTCTACCATCTGTCTCTGTGAGTTTGACTAGTCTAGGTACTTCATGTAGGTGGATGATATAATATCTCCTCTGTTGTGTCTAACTTGTTTTACTTAACATCATGTAGTCAAAGTTCATCCATTTTTACAGCATATATTAGGATTTCGTTCCCTTTTAGGGCTGAGTGATATTCCATCCTGCATATTTGCCACAGTTCTTCTATCCTTTCATTCATGGATGGATTCTTGGGTTGCCTTTAGCTAGTGTGAGTAATGCTGTTATGAGCATGGGTGTACAGGTATCTCTTCAAGTCCTTGCTTTAAATTTTTTTGGGTGTATATCAAGAAGTGGAATTGCTGGATCTGATCATATCATAATTCTCTTTTTTTTTTTTTTTCTGAGATGGCTTCTCCCTCTATCACCTAGGCTGGAGTGCAGTGACACAGTTTTGGCTCACTGCAACCTCCACCTCCCAGGTTCAAGAGATTCTCCTACCTCAGCCTGCCAAGTAGCTGGGATTACAAGCACCCGCCACCATGCCTGGCTAATTTTTGTATTTTTTTTTTTTTTTTTTTAGTAGTAGAGATGGGTTTTCATCATGTTGGCCAATCTAGTCTTGAACTCCTGACCTCAGGTGATCCACCCACCTTGGCCTCCTAAAGTGCTGGGATTATAGGCATGAGCCACCACGCCTGGCCTGATCATATGATAATTCTATATTTAATTTATCTGAGGAACTGCCATACTGTTTTCCATAGCAGCTGCACAGTTTGACATTCTCACTAAGAGTGCATAAGGGTTCCAATTTCTCTGCATCTTCACTAACACTTGTTACTTTCTGTTGTTTTTTTTTATGATAGCCCCCTTCATGGATATGCAGTGGGCCAAACTGACCTTTTTCTATTGTGTTTTTAATACCTGAATCAAGTCATATTTATGAGAGCTCTTAGCATTCATATATCAGCACCTCATGCTCCAAACCTTGCCTTGATTTCATGACCAGATAAATAAACATTCCACTAAGATCTTTCCTGATTCATGTAGCATCATCTATGGTGAAAGAATCAGACAACACAGCCCGTCGTCTGAGCTTGCTTGTGTGTGACTGGGAGCAATAGAAGCCTCTCGCTTGTCCATATATCATGCGGGCTTGTCCTGGCTTCAGACTTACAGGAGAAGAAGGCGCCAGGTTGGCATCTCTGTTCTGTTCCCTCGAGGGTGCACTTTGCACTTTTCTGCCACCCTTTGACGTGGTAGTGTCTGACCCACCATTTGAAATCAGGACAATGGTTTGAAAATGTCTGAAGCTGGGTTGTCTCTGTTTCATTCAAAGGCAGATTCCACTGCTACTGGATTTGTTGTGAACCAGCTTCTGCATTTGAAAACCAACTCTGGAATTATTGGCACGTACACTTGACAGTCACATTCTAATCAGCAAATGTTCTGGGTCTGGGGAAGGAGTTTAATGTGGCCTAATCTTCCTTTGTATTTGCATGTTGGTTTTTCCCCAATCCTTTAGTAGGTTTTGACATCTTTTATCTCCCACATTCATTCATTGCTTTATGTAGATTGGCATTTTTTTAATCCCAGGAAAATAATGATTCACATATCTGCTATGAAGAGGATTTATAAACTTTCTGTATTTCTTACTTTCTTTTTCTTTTTTTTCAGAATGTTGTACCGTCTTTGGGTAGGCAGACTTCCCTGACGACATCAGTGATACCCAAAGCTGAGCAGAGCATGGCTTACAAAGACTTTATTTATTTTACTGTCTTTGAAGGAAATGTTCGCAACGTTTCTGAAGTCTCGGTTGAGTATTTATGCTCTCAGCCTTGTGTTGTCAATTTGGAAGCAGTTGTTTCATCTGAGTTCAGAAGTAGCATTCCTGTGTACAAAAAAAGGTGGAAGAATGAGAAACATCTTCACACCAGCAGGACACAAATAGTACATGTGAAATTTCCCAGCATTATGGTTTACAGAGATGATTATTTCATCAGGCACTCCATCTCTGTATCTGCAGTGATAGTACGCGCCTGGATTACTCACAAATACAGTGGCGGAGACTGGAATGCTAAATGGGAGGAACACTTGCTCCATGCCGTAGCAAAGAACTACACCCTGCTGCAGACCAGCCCGCCTTTTGAACGTCCTTTCAAAGATCATCAAGTGTGCCTTGAGTGGAACACGGGTTATATTTGGAACCTTCAGGCAAACAGGATTCCACAGTGTCCTCTGGAAAATGGTAGGTCATCTGTCTTGCCAGGAACCTCATTCGCATTTTTTTCAAGCTAGCCTGTATTGTGGCCAAATGGCAGGAGAAAATTCTTCTATTAGCGATGCGGGATACAAGACAAATGGAGGGACACGTTGAGTCTGTAACTTTGGAGTTGGAAGACAAAAGGAGAAAAATTAAAAGGGAAAAGAGGAGAAAGATTAGGAGACAGTAGGATCAAAGATGAAAGAAAGAGCAGAACAGAGGAGCCGAGGAAGGTAGACTTTGAGAGGGTTAGATCTGCTTTCAGTGGGAAGGGAGTATTCATGCCACCGAAACAAGCTTTGGGAAATTCTTCCCCCTCCCCTCCCTGCAAACTTGCTAAAGTTTCTTTTCCTTTTTGAACACTGGGTTTTGCTCTGTCACCCAGGCTGGAGTGCAGTGGTGTGATCTCAGCTCACTGCAACCTCTACCTCCCGGACTTAAGTGATTCTCTTGCCTCAGCCTCCTTAGTTGAGATTACAGGCACCTGCCACCACATCCCGCTAATTTTTGTATTTTTAGTAGAGGCAGGATGGGTTTCACCATGTTGGCCAGACTGATCTCAAACTCCTGACCTCAGGTGATCGGCTCACCTCAACCTCCCTGTACTGGGATTACAGGTGTGAGCCACCGTGCCCGTCGTCTATTATTTTTAAGGACAATGTTTTATCCTGGAGGATATGAGAACCTAAAGGAACCCTTCTGACAGAAAGGGATGCTGTATCACAGAATCGTTACCTCTGTCTGGGCTAGACTCCTGCCCCACCACTTTCGCCTCAGTTTTCCTATCTGTAAAATGGGGATAATAAACAGTTCCTTCAGAGCAGTCCTGTGAGGATTAAATGAGATGTGATTGCTTACACATCATCAGCACTCAGTGAGAAGCTGTGATGATGATAGAGTCCACACTCTCCATTTTATCCTAAATGTCACATGGTCACAGCCTCAGCAGGACCAATCCTGGAGGCTCCCAGGCCCTTCTGCAGCCTCCCTTAAGCTCTGGGGCTGGAGATCTCGGTCTGTGCTGAGAGGCAATTCTCTCCATTGGTGCAAGGAGTGCCTTGTTCTCTGGATGCCAAGTACCTGCCAGCTCTTCTTCTGCCTCCTCTGTGGGGAGCCCTTCCCGCGCATGCTCCCAGGCAGTGTTTCCTCAACTGTGGCCTGAAGACCACCTGAGACAGAATCACAAATGCTTGTTGCAAATGCAAATTCCTAGGCCCCATCTTTCATCTACTTAGTCGTGATCTGCGGGGGTGGGAGAAGGCCTGGAATCGGCATTTTAAACGCATTCCCCATGACTCTGATGTACCCTAAAATCTGAGAACCTGTGCGCCAGGGACGGAGCTGACTGGACTTACGATTGGTAAGGTTCCTGTGACTGGACCCCAGCCAGGCTTGGCAGGCAGAGAAAATCCATGGGCTTGTGGCAACAGACCCTTCCATGGCCTGTGCCTGACATCTTCAACAGGAAGGGTTGGGGACAAGGTGACTTAAGGACATGCCCTCTAAGTTTTTCCTCTAGTCATCAACTTGTCATCTCTGGGATGTGATTTCTGTTGGGCTATCTTTGGGGAAATAATGGCCATGGCCATTTCTTGGTACTGCCCCAAGATAGTGCTGCATATAAGGAAAACTGAAAGGACCTGTGTCACTGTACATGTTAGCTTGTCAGAGGCCACTTACCCTAGAACTGGCACATTTGACATTTTTCAAAACTTTTTTTTTTTTTGAGACAGGATTTCACTGTCATCCAGGCTGGATCGATCATTAACTCATTGTATGGCATGATCATAACTCATTGTAGCCTCAATATCCTGGGCTCAAGCCATCCTCCCACCTCAGCCTCCCAAGTAGCTATGAGCATAGGCATGCACCACCAAACCCAACTTACTTTTTTATTTTTCCGTTGGGATGGGGTCTCCCTCTATGGCCCAAGCTGTTCTTGAACTCCTAATCTCAAGCAATCCTCCCACCTTGGCCTTCCAAAACGCTGGATTAAAACTATTTTGAAATAATTATAGATTCACAGAAAGTTGCAAAAGGTACAGAGTCCCTGTGTATACTCACCCCAGCGTCCTCGTTTTCTGTAACTACAGTGCAAAGTCAAAACTGGGGAAGTAGTGCTGATCTAATACTGTTAATTGGACTTCAGACCTTATTCAGATTTTACCAGTTTTTACGGGGACTCCTGTGTTTGTGTAGCTCTATATAATTTTAACCTATGTCTTAATAGCCCTGTCTGTCTGGCTTATTCTGTATTTGTGCGGTGCTTTAAATGAAAAGATATCTAGAAGATGAAAGCAGATTCCCTTTCTGTGGTGTGCACATGGCAGGGAGAGTGGGATGGGTAGTTAAATGTCTGAAAGCAGTCAGGTCAATCATTTTGATGATCAGTGCGCCTCCCTCTTCCAGGCAGAGCCCCATGCTAGCCTCTGTCTGGAATACCTTCCACAGGGCTACCTAATTTGTTAACAGGAAGAGAGCATGGGGCGCACACAGCCACGGTTTGCTCTACCTCCAACTTTGTCAGAGATTAATGATTTCATTTCATATTTGACAAATCATGTATTTCTCATTGAAGAATGACTGAATTGCAAGCTGGAAGTTTCCAAATGAAATCATTTAACGAACTGGCTCAGTTCTTAGGGCGCCTGAACATGCCCTTAAAATGTGAAATATCTTTTCCTTCTTTGCTGTTTCTTCTCATATTTGCAAGGCTTAGGAACGGCACAGTGGGATTTTTCTCCCCACCTGCTTCAGAGCATTACTTTAGGAGTAAGAATTAAACCATAACGCAGATAAAATCCTTTCCCAAGAGTTAAAGTCACTGAAAATGGTGGGGAGCTTCACGCACCCTCAAAATAAGCTCTGATCACAAGGCTGTGATTTGTTTACTGAAAAGGGGGCACACATTCTTCCTTTTCCAAAAGCCAGATCACAAGAGCACCTGCGGCAGCCCCATGGAAAACAGCCCTGACCTCTGTTCCGGATCTGGGCTGTAAGGATGGAAGAGGGCCAGGCCTCTGGTTTGTTCTTAGCAGGGGCTTCTTGATGAACAAGAATCAAGTCAGAAGAAGATGGCATTAGCGAGGCTCCGAGCTGAGCCGCGGGGGGCCTGTCACGTCTGGCCCCAGTCTCAGCCAGCACTGACGTGGGGTTTCAGGGAAGGTTTTCTGTGTCAAGTGCCTGGTGTCCAGTGATGGCCCTGCCTCTGAACTAAAGTACTCCCTGACTTGCTTTCATTTTCCTTTTCGTGTATGAAGAGTCAAAGCCCCTGTGCCTGGGCATTCTGGAAGTGCGCTTGGAGGGCCTCCACCACCGGCTTAGCCGAGGCTCCCCAGGCGAAGGCTGCGTGTGCCCAGACACGGCTCTCAGCAGCTTATCTCCTTTGCCAGGCCAGACCTGGCCAGGCCATTAGTCCAGTTTTTGGTGGAGATGCAGCAGACATTTAACCAGCCCTGCAGGGGAAACCTAACCCAGATGAGAAGTGGGCAGCCATTGAGAACACGTGTGTGCCACGGCTCGGCCACATGCCCCAGTGCGTCTGTTGCTCCTGCATCCTGGTTGTGGGGGGCATATGTAGCCATAGGCAGACAACACCTGTGGATCTACCTAGTGTGGTTTATTTCCTTGAGGGAGGGGACTGGGTGTTTCTATTGTCCCTCCCAAATCACATGTGTGCCTGACTCATGCTGGAGTCACTGAAAGAAGAAGAATCAGCCACGTAGGCCAGTGACTCGGGCCCCAGACCTGGGGGCCCACCTGGACTTCTCTTCCTGTCATACTCTACTTTGAGAGTCACCTAGTGCTGACTGTATGTGTCACATATTCAGTCCCTTCTGGCATGTCTCACCACATGGAGTGTCGGCGTCCTGATCTAAGCCGCCATCCCACTTTCTGAACTGGCACTGCCTGCAAGTGGCCTCCCAGTTTTGCCCATCGTACCTTCCTGACCCCTCACCAGAAGCCAGGGCAAGCTGATGACATCACTCCCTAACTAAAGCCCCCACTTGCCCCCATTGCCCACTGATCCCAGTTAAGATTAACCCATGCCCCTTGCTCTGTGGAAATCTGTCCCTGCCCCCTTTCAGCCTCGTGTCCCACCAACCATGCCCTTCTGGATGGCTTCCAGTCACATGGGCCCGCTTGCTTCTCCTGGGGCATACCGAGTTCATTCTCACTTTGGGATATGTGTGTGACTGCTCCCTCTGCCTAAGATGCTCTTCTCCCAGATCACCACGTGGCCACTTCCTTACCTCCCCCACCCCTCTGCTCCAGTGCCATCTCCTCAACATGGCTCCCCCAACTGCCTTATCTAAGACAGCAGGCCCACCCCCACCACCCCTGCCTGTCATTGTCCACCTTCTCCATTTCCCGACCTGATCGCCACTGGACAGTTTCAGTAAATATCTTTAGTTGCCTATGTGCCTATTGCCTGGCTCACACTGGAACACAAGCTCCACGAGGCCAGGGGCCTTGTTTGCTCTGTTCTAATGCTGAGCATAGGCCCCTGCACTCAGTGACTATTCGTTGATTGAATGAATGCTCTTAGCCAAGGAGGAGGGAGAGTTTGTGAACGTCACACACTGATACCCTTGCAAGGCTGTGTTGCCACGTTAGGGAGTGTGTGGGGGTGGGGGTGGCAGTGCGCCTTTCCTAGGACCACCGCACATGCTCTGCAGCTTCCCAGACTAATGCACTGGGGCTGTGCTGGTTAAGGCTGCAGGCTCCTGTTCAGGGATTGCCCTTTGCAGCCACAGGTAAGTTCAGCTTCCCCTTTGTGGTTTAAGTCTTTGATTCCCCATCCCTATGTCTTTGCTAAAGCAGCTTCTTTTCCCTAGAATAGCTCCTGTTCCGCCCTGACTACCCCAGCCCACGAAGCAACACCTCCCCCCACTAGCACTTTCCATGTCTGCTTGGCAAAATCATGCCCCCATTTCTTTTCTTTTCTTTCTTCTTTCTTTCTTTCTCTTTCCTTCCTTCCTTCTTTCTTTTTCTTTTTTCTCTTTCTCTTTCTCTTTCAGTGGCATGATCTTAGCTCACTGCGACCTCGGCCTCCTGGGTTCAAGCGATTCTCCCACCTCAGACTCCTGAGCAGCTGGGACTACAGGCGCCTGCCACCACACCCGGATAGTTTTTTGTATTTTTAGTAGAGACGGGGTTTCACCGTGTTATCCAGGATGGTCTTGATTTCCTGACCTTGTGATCTACCCACCTTGGCTTCCCTAAGTGCTGGCATTATAGACATGAGCCACCGTGCCCAGCCAATCATGCCTCTATTTCAACAGCCACCTCAAATTTCCAGCACTTCTCCAGCCCCCACCCTCAAGTTTTGTTGAGTTTTTCTTTTGTTTGTTTGTTTTGTTTTTTTTAAACTTCCACAACCAGAAATTAACTTCCTAACTGCTGTTCATCCAGAATGCTCTGTTATACCATTCCTAGGACAGGTATCATGACCCATTCAATTAAACAAAGATTAACTGGGCACCTACTATATATCAATTTCTTTACTGAGTGTGGAGGCTCAAAGATGAGGACAAAGCCACTCTCTTTAACGTGCCTACCAATGGTTACAGCCACTTACTGCTACTGAGTGTTTGCTGTGTGCCAGGCACTGTAAAAGTGCTTTACATGGCTTACATGGTTATCTAATTTTTTTTTTGAGACAGGGTGTTGCTCTGTCACCCAGGCTGGAGTGCAGTGGCACAGTCTCAGCTCACTGCCAACTCTACCTCCCAGGTTCATGTAATTCTCTTGCCTCAGCCTCCTGAGTAGCTGGGACTACAGGCGTGTGCCACCAAGCCTGTCTAATTTTTGCATTTTCAGTAGAGACAGTGTTTTACTATGTTGGCCAGGCTGGTCTTGAACTCCTGGCTTCAGGTGATCCACCTGCATTGGCCTCCCAAAGTGCAGGGATTACAAAGTGCTGGGTGAACCACAGCACCCGACCCGTGGTTATTTAATTTAATTTACCCAATATTCCACTGTGATATTTACCGAGGAGAAAACTGACTCAGAGAGATCGAGTAGCTTGTCTAAGTCTGCAGGGCTATTGATGAAGATGCTGGGGTTTGAACCTGGGTAGTTTGGTTTCTAAACCCCACACTTAAGCATTAGGCTATACTACCAGGTGATGTCATGAAACTATTCATTTATTTTAAGTCATTCGTTCATTCATAAAGTTCCTGAGCAATCTGTGTGTGTTACACAGTTTGTGTGGCTTCTTCACTGAAGAGGTGACATTTTGACAGAGATTTGAAGGATGAGTAGAGTTTTCATAGACCAAAAAGGAGAGGCCGAGTGCAGTGGCTCACACCTGTAATCCCAACTCTTTGGGAGGCCAAGGGAGGCAGATCACCTGAGGCTAGGAGTTAAGAGACCAGCCTAGCCAACATGTTGGAATCCCATCTCTACTAAAAATACAAAAAACTAGGCAGGCGTGGTTGCGTGCACCTGTAGTCCTAGCTACCCAGGAGACTGAGGCGGAAGAATTGCTCGAATTCAGGAGGCGGAGGCTGCAGTAAGCCAAGATGGCACCACTGCACTTCAGCCTGGGCGTCAGAACAAGACTCCATCTCAAAAAAAAAAAAGAAGAAACAATACAAAGGAATGAAGGGAAGGACATTCAGCATTCAGGCAGAGGGGAAGGCATAAGCAGTGGTAACAGAGGAGAAAATTCCGGATGGGGAAATGTTGACAAGCCTTCGTTCCTTGATGGGAAAGATGGCAACGAGGCTTCATCTCATATGCTAGCTTGTGTTGATTGGGGGTGGCTGCCCGGAGCATGGTGTTGAGTAGGATTCCGAGGATGAGTCTGCACTCGCTGAGAAAGAACGCCATGTCCATCAGTTACCGTCTGCCATGGAATGAAAATGTGGTCTAGCAGCACACTTGCTGTGGTTTATTTTCCAAGCTATAATCTCAGACGTGAGATGGGGAATTCAAGAAATAAGTTGAGATAGCCCAGACACGGTGGCTCACGCCTGTAATCCCAGCACTTTGGGAGGCTGAGGCCAGTGGATCATGAGGTCAAGAGATCGAGACCATCCTGGCCAACATGGTGAAACCTCGTCTCTACTGAAAATACAAAAATTAGTTGGGCATGGTGGTGCATGCCTGTAGTCTCAGCTACTTGGGAGGCTGAGGCAGGAGAATTACTTGAAACTGAGAGGGGGAGATGGCAGTGAGCCGAGATTGTTTGAACATTTAACTGATCTTCCCTCTTAAATAAGAAACTCTGGGGCAACATGGCAGTTTCCTTCTCCACTCTGTTTACCTTTCACTAAAAATGCATTCTCATCTTCAGATCCAATGGACTGGAAATATGATTTTTCTAACGAAATTTCATTACAAGAAAATGATTGAAAGTTAAGTCAAGTGTTGGAACCAGCCTTGACTTGTCTTTGTGGGAAAAAAAAAATGGTTTATGCAGCAGGACTATTCAAGTCAATGACATGATAGTACTTTTAGTAGTTATAAATGATATGTTCATCATTCAAAAAAAAAAAAGACCTAGTTCCTTTTTTTCCAGTTAATCATGGTAGTCTGAATTTTTCAGTAATAACGCTAATTAATGCCTAGCATCTGCATTCTCCTTTATGATTTGCAAAACACTTTTTTCATGTACATTGTCTCATTTAATCCTCATCATAGTTCCATGGGAAAGACAGTGTTATTCTCAACCTTTCTTTAACAAAGAGGAAAACCGAGGCTCAGGGAGTTTGTTTAACTGGAGTCCAGACTTCCTGATTCCTTTGACTTTGCTATGCCGCCTCTCTGAAATATGCTAATACAGTCCTAACCCAGGTTCTAAATTAGAAAGAATACTTTTTTTAAAGTTGAATTTTTATCGATGTGAATCATCCTGTTTTCTTCACCCACTGGACTTTGTGTCTTTGAAGCGGATTGGGCAGTCTCGGAGGCCGAGGGTGGGGAGGCCTTGGGATGTAGCTGGCTCCTTCTATCTGCCTGCCGGGAAGTGCTCACAGCTTTTGTTGTCTTCTTTCATAGAGGAAAAAGTAATACATATACACAGTGACAATAAAGAAACAATTCAAATAGTGTGAAAAGGTTTAGGGGAACGAGTAAGTTTCCACACCCCTCCCCCTCAAATCTTCTGGTCTTTTTCCCAGAAGTAAATTCATTAGCAACAGTTTCTTGTGTCTCCTTCTAGAAATGTTCTCTGCGCATGTAAGTGTTAAGTTGTATCCCGTTCTCTTCCTGCACAAATGAGAGGATTCTAGAAACGGCCCTGCACTCATTAACAATACAGTAGATTTTTCCGTACCCGGACATGCTGCTGACCTCGTTCTTCAGCTCCTTAGCATTGCATTGCCTGACAGACCATAATTTATTTAACCTATCTTTTGTTGATGGTCATGCTGTTGCTTTTAACCTCAAGGCTCCGCTGAACATCCTTGTACATGTATCTTTGTGCACCCTCATAAGCATGTTTGAAGGATCAATTACTAGGAGTAGAACTGGTTTTATTCCTAAGACTGCTGTCATGGAATGTTCCACAGACTTCCTTAGTAACTTGCTTCACTGCCTAGTATCCTTTCCGGAGGAAGTTCTGACCTAAATCATATCTGCTAGAAAATCGAGTTTTTATTCTCAGGCTTTGGCTTTAAAGAAAATTAAACACCTGATTGGTCACTGGCTTTTTAAGGTCCTGTTTGGAAAGCATTATTGAGCTGCCTTCGCTCTGGCTTTATTTCTCCAGGTTGAGAACTCTTGGCTTCCTTCCCCACCGACTCTGCTTACAGACTTGTAGTCATGGTGATTCCTTGCACCAAGACCATCTTCAGCTTCTCCGAGGGTGGGCTGAGGATCTCAGCAGCTTGGTTGCTGTGTGTTTGAAGCACATCTGGAGTGGGGTTTTGTTATGTGGAAGCGTTACCTTCTCCAGAGCAAGGCATCCTTATCAGGGTTCTGATCACTCAGCTGAAACAGCCATGGGCTTACATAATCGTCTCTTAACCCCACCCAACCCAGGGATGAGATTTAAAATATTTAACAACCAGGGAGAGGTGGGGGCCGTAGTGAAACGCTTTGGGCACTAGCCTCAGTGCTGAAGCCAGCCCTGGAAACCACTGCTGGGCCAGGCTCTAACCTGAAAGAGGGGCCGGGGTGGGTGGTGGGACCTTGGAGGTTTGAGGTAGCATGAACAATCAAACCAAAAAAAGAAATATTTCAGTGTTTTAGCAACCAGTATATCTGCACAGGGGCAGCAGGCCTGCTGAATATCAGCCAAGGTTCTCTCTGGGAGGACTGAGAAGAAAAGCCCATTGGTTTGCAATGGGGAGGCCAGGTTTGAGTCACAGTGGGGCTTTTTTTTTTTTTGAGAAGGAGTCCTAACCTGTCATCAGGCTGAAGCGCAGTGGCGCCCTCTCTGCTTACTGCAACTTCTGCCTCCTGGGTTCAAGCAATGCTCCTCCCTTAACCTCCAGAGTAGCTGGGACTACAGGCGTGTGCCACCACGCCCAGCTAACTTTTGTATTTTTAGTAGAGATAGGGTTTCACCATGTTGGCCAGGATGGTCTCAACATCTTGACCTCATGATCTGCCTGCCTCCACTTCCCAAAGTGCTGGGATTACAGGCGTGAGCCACCACACCTGGCCGTGGGGTTTCTTATTAGCTATGAAATCTTCAATAAGACACTCACACTTTTCTCACCTCCAAATGAAGGAGTTTGCACTGTGTAATATCTGTTGCCTCTTCTTGCTCTAAAATTTGAGGAAATACTACAAGCAAAACAGCCAGGGGTTCCTAACATCAACTGTTTTCCTGGCATTCTATGTTTATGTCTTAATGATGTCTTTTTTTTTTTTTTAACCTAAGCTCTTTATGCAAGATAAATTAAAGAAATGAATTTGGGGAAAGGATTTGAAAGAAGAAAGGTCATTATTTGGCTTCTGCAGTGTGGTGCACATTATAGAATTGTGGAAAGTGCTTAGGAGGAAGGGAGACAGGTTCAAATTCTGACTTGGCCACACCTATATTTATTCATTCATTCATCAAATATTTATGGAGCCTTTATCAAGTACTGGGCACTGTTCTAGGCTCTGGGGATGGAGTAGGAATAAGTAAGGCCCCTGCTTTCATGAGTACATTCTAGAAGCAAGGCAGTAAACCTCTCTGGACCTAAGTTTCTGCCTGTAAATTATTTAATGGTGGATGGCACTAGTACTCTCACTCCCCACTCCACTGCCCATGACAAGACATCACTAGTCAATTACAGCAATGCACGCAGCTATAATCGGTTATTAGACAATAGCCCTGTGTGTTATCCTGGGATACATAACATATCCTGTATGTTATTCAGATGAATTTTAAAGTCTTCTCCTGCTCCAAAATTCATTTTTTTCATTACTTCTAATTATAATGGAAAGACAGTATTATACTGAGGGAAAACTTCACTATGCCTGCAAATTATACAAGTAGTGAAGCTACAGATTTACAAGAAAACTACCATTACTGAGCCACGTGGTGGCTCATGCCTGTAATCCCAGCAATTTGGGAGGCCGAGGCAGGAGGATCACCCAAATTTGGGAGTTCAAGACCAGCTTGACCAACATGAGGAAACTCCATCTCTACTAAAAATACAAAAAAAAAAAAAAAAAGTCAGATGTGGTAGAATATGCCTGTAATCCCAGCTACTTGAGAGGCTGAGGCAGGAGAATTGCTTGAACCCAGGTGGAGTTGCAGTGAGCTGAGATTGTACAATTGCACTCCAGCCTAAGCAACAAGAGGGAAACTCTGTCTCAAAAACAAACAAACAAACAAAAACAAAAACTGCCATTACTTTGGTTTTGTTGGGAACAAACAGTATGCGTTCTTATAAATTTTTTTTTAATCTCTGGGACTGAGCTTTTTTCTTCATAATCTTTTGCGGCCAATTCTCCCGTGTGATCTACTTTATTTTGGTCTTTGGATAGAGGAGAGCTCATTGTCATTCACTTTTAACTCTTTCCACTTTAGAAACCTCCTCTATGAAGCTTCTTTTTATTGGAGTCAGGTTGGGCAGAACTGAATCCCATTTGTTTTGACAAATGTTTCCACTGCACACTAGATCACTCAACAGCCATCACCAGCAGAAGGCTTCCTATGGGTCTGACCTGGCCATCTGGTCTCTTCTGCTCCACTCAACATAGTGGAAGCCAAACCAAAGTTAAGCTGATGTCAGCCTTTTTGGTGAATTCGGTACCTTTGCAGTACTTACATTTCTCACTCCTCTCACCACCCCCGTAACAGACCAGCAGGCCCAGTGGGCCCAAATTGAGCTAAAATGGAAAAAAAAAAAAAAAGGGTTTAAGTGCTTCAATTGAAATTGATCACCCCACTCTTTTGGATTTCCAAATGGATCTCTACCTTTGAAAAAGCACATAGATTTGTGGATATTGGAGAGATATTGGCTTATTTAATCCTATTAAATATATCCACAAGGGCCTGAGATTCTAAAAACTGCTCTTATGATTTCCAAATTGTGGTAAACCAAAGGTACCTCTCTATATAATAAAACTTCTTATTTCCTTTGGGAAGTGAGAGCTGAGATGTCCAGCATCATAGGCTGAAGCCCCCATAATTTGTGCCAATATTGATATTTGGTGAATTGCACATAAATCAACTCTTCTGTCTCCAAGAAGCCCAGGAAAATAGACTGTTTCCACCATTTAATCCAAGGAACACTTTAAGCAGAAGAAAAGTTTGTTTGTTTGTTTTTGAGATGGTGTCTTGCTCTGTCACCCAGGCTGGAGTGCAGTGGTGCAATCTCTACTCACTGCAACCTTCGCCTCTTGGGTTCAAGCAGTTCTCCTGCTTTAGCCTCCGGAGTAGCTGGGATTACAGGCACACACCACCATGCCAGGCTAATTTTTTTTTTTTTTTTTTTTTGTATTTTTGTTAGAGAAGGGGTTTCTCTACTAAACAGAAAGCCAGGCTGGTCTCCAACTCCTAACCTTGTGATCTGCCCGCCTCTGCCTCCCAAAGTGCTGGGAGTACAGGCGTGAGCCTCCGTGCCCGGCCAAGAAAGGTATTCTTATTCCTAGGTTGAGTTAAGTGGATTATCTTTTCTTTAGTTGGGGAGAATATGGAAAACCAAAAATTAATGCTTAGTCGTGTCGAAAGTGGTAGTTATTAAGTAGAGATGAAGTAACTCAGTTCTCCCTTTAAGATTTGTTATGAACATCCCTGTGATTTTTAGAGCTACAGAGAAGAATTCTTTCATGTTTGTGAAATAAAATGGAAGACTTTTCAATTTTAAGTATATGGTTAGTAATTTTTATGTAGGGTAGTATGTTGAGTTTACTGTGGAAAGTTTGCACAGAAGAAAAAAATCGGCAATTTTAAGAGTATGGATTCTGCAACCAAAGAGCTTGAATTTGAATCCCAGCTTCACCTCTTATTTAACTCTCTCTGATGCTCAGTTTTTAATCTGTTAAATGGGAATAATAAAAGAACCTATTTCATAGTGTGTTATGAAATGAAGTGAGATTATCCCTGAATTGTGCTTACGATATTGCTGGGTGTACACTAAATGTTAGTTACTATTTTGGGAAATGGTAACTTGAGTCTGGCGCCTTAGACCACTTGGCCATCCTGACACACTAGTTACTATTTTGGCCATTGTCCTCTGTTTTCTCACTGTAAATTGAGGATAATAATGAAAATTAAATGAACAAATTTGTGTAGCATGTTTATAGCAATGTCTGGACCATAGTGAGAACTACGGAAGTGTTAACTTACTGATATGACACAAATTCAGATGCTTTTCTGAGCATTCAGAGGGCAGTATGTGAACTGATTATGAACACAGAAGCCTGAGTTCAGAACCTGAAATGTGGTTCTATCACTTAGTAACTCTGTGAATTTAGCCTAGGGCTTTTCATCTGTAGAATGGAACTAAGAATAGAATCCACTTCATAGAGCTGTTATGAAAAGTAATTGACATGGTCTCTGTAAAGTGCTTATCATGGTGCTTGGCATATATTCAACAGATGTTTGCTAATATTTTTAGGGCATCTCACTTAAATGTTTGATCGGAGCTCGGCAGAGGCTTTCAGGATGAATGTGATTTGGGAAGAAATGCTTTTCTGGATATAATTGAAAGGGAGCTGTTTTGCTGTTTGCAGATGTGGTTGCCCTGCTTGGCTTTCCTTATGCCTCCAGTGGAGAAAACACGGGCATTGTCAAGAAGTTCCTGAGGTTTCGAAATCGAGAGCTGGAAGCCACTCGACGCCAGCGGATGGATTACCCAGTGTAAGGATGGGTAGCAGAAGGGAGCTGGTCGGGTGGTGCTTGTTTTATTTGAGGACCAGGGCAGGCTAATGGAAGAACTCCTTAGGAGGATACACCTTGGTAAGGCGCTTTGCAAAAATGTTGATATCTCCGTAGCTTAGACAGAATTGGTGGACCTGAAAACCTCCAATGTCTTGAATTATTCTTGCATTTAACAATCTTCAGTTTGCCTTAGCCTTTTTACATGACACAAGTAGGCAGCAAGGTGCCGAAGCCGGAGGCTCTGCAAGGTCTCAGGTGCAGCCAGCCAGAGCCAGCACAGATTGCAGCCTTGGCTTTAGCTTTCTGTCGTGGAAGATTGGATGAGCTGTTTGAAATCTCACAACTTCTGATCTCCTCCATTGATTTCAGCAAGACCCAGATATATGTATTATTTTTCCTTCTGCTGAATCGAAGATGCTGAAAATGATTCCTGGTTCACCTCAGACCAGATGGATTTAGCAGAGTGATTTAATTCTTCCCATGCTGCTGGCTGTAGAAAGATCTTGAGTCACTTTACGGAGCGTATGTTCTTGCTAAGCTTCCTTGTAATAACTTATCTTCATGAGCTTGCTCAGCTGGGTGGGTCAGGAGGGAGCTGTGTGGCACCATCTGTTTGCATATCATACCACTGATTTTGAGGCAAGACCAGAAAGAACTTCTTTGTGTGTGTCTGCAAAGAACATGCGGCCACTGCCATTTTAACCCAAACTGTGAATTGGTTACTGGGGTAAATGAAGAGAAATCAATGCATTCATTTTGACCTTGATCCATGTTTCACATACAATATGAAATTATTCCCACTTCCTCATCTTTGAGCTACTGGTCGTTAGCACAATGTGTGGCATCAAGGTGTGTGTTCAGCGAGTCTTTTCTGAATGATTGATGGTTCATGTATCTTAGCTAAATGTGTCCTAGTTAAGTTGGCTACTGTTATTTTATCCTCACTCCACAAGTTACAGATGTACAATATTTTCCTTGACTAAAATAGCCGCAGTCCAGGAATGGGATAATTAGATTAATTGTTCTGTATTGGTCAGCCAGGATCGTGATACTGAATAACCTAATCTGAGCATGAAAATAGCATATATGTGTCCCTATTATCACATAGTGATGCCGTTTGTAGATGATTACATTTTTTCTACCTTATGGCTTTTATCTGTGAAAGAAACAAAATTGCTCAAAAGGCCCTAATTATGTTTTTTCTTTTAATCATAGAAATTAAAATAGCTTCTTATCAAATCACCTCTTATTAAAATCCACTTTTTTTTTTAAATCTATGTCTGATTTTGTAAGCCTTAATCAAGAATTCAGATAGCAGGCATGTGAGAGTCTCAAAGAGGCACAGAAACAGTTTTTGGTGCAAGGTAGGAAGTACAATGAAGCTTAACTCCTGTCTTTTGCAGTTACTGAAACTACCTCCTTTGTTTCAAAAATCAAGCTTTGCAAGCTGATCTCCCATGATGAACATGAAGGCGAATTCATCCCTTCACTGGAAAGAAAGAAATTTACTTGGTCATTGTTAACCATAATTACCTGTTCTTGGATGATATCAATCTGCAGAATTTTTTTCCCCCTCACTCTTATAGGTTTACTGTTTCATTGTGGCTTTATTTACTCCATTATTGCAAGGCCAACCTCTGTGGGATTCTGTACTTTGTTGACTCTAATGAGATGTACGGCACACCTTCTGTATTTCTTACGGAAGAGGGTGAGTATAAAACAGAACCTTTAAAATAATCTTGTGATTTTTTAATGCTCTGCCTAGTGACAGATACGTCTGCCTAGAATAAGGAAGAGACTATCAACGTGGCAGCCCAGCAAGAGCAGTGCCCTCCAAACATGGGCTTCAAATTTAACCCACTTTCTGGAAGCTTAAATCCAATGTCTTATTTACAAAGAAATGTATTTATAAATGTGTGTTTTGGTTTTGCTTTGTTTTTATGGAGTCTTGTAGTTTCTTAGGACAATTGTTGAAAAGGCCTTGCTACTTCATTCACTCTTAGATATTTTTTGTCATTTTCATGTGCTCAAATTTTCCTTTTAGGCTATTTGCATATTCAGATGCATCTTGTCAAAGGAGAAGACCTTGCTGTAAAAACCAAGTTCATCATACCGTTGAAGGAGTGGTTTCGACTGGATATCTCTTTTAACGGAGGCCAGGTATCTGCATGCACGCTCCATCACACACCATATGAGCATTTTCGCTTAAAGTTAAGCATTGCCATAAAGCCGGGGAGCAACAAAATCTGCAAAAGCAAATTTGTGGTAAATGATAGACTCGTTACAACTACACACTTGCTAAATCAAACTTTTATAGATGGAAGTTTAAATCATAAGAATCCTATCCCATTTAATTAACTTTTAAAGCACTGCTTTTGACTGTCGGGTGAATGAGTAGAGCATGCAGGCAGCTCTGTAGCTGCAGCAATCTGAGCAATTCAGTCCTTTTCCCCTGGGGAGATAGGCTTTGTGGAGATAAATGTTAAAACAGCATTGGCCATGTTTATATACTGTTATCAGATCTACAACTTTTTATTTTTTTAGAGGAAATGGATTGGTTAGTTCAGCCAAGAAATGGTTTGACTGCTTTTGGCAAATGAAGCAATTGCTTATGTTTGGCACTAAACAGATCATAATAACCAACAAACATAAGTGATAATTCAGGTGGGATGGAGGGTCTTTATCTACTTTGTAGTATGAAACGTTGTACATAACTGTTTCAAACTCTCATAACATGGGTTTTATGGATTACGCAAATCTGTTGTTCTAATTGGAGACAGTTCTATTTCTTGTTATACACAGTGCTGGTTTGCTACTTTTTTCTGGTTGCTTTGTTTTCTCATCAGCTTTTCTTATTGATCTATGATTTTCCTGTAACAAAACTGGAAGAGGCGTTTTGTTTGTCTTGTGCATGAGATGATGCAGTCCTCCCTTGGTGTTTAAGTTGATCACATTTCCTTTTACTGTAAGAGAAAAGCAATCAGGTCAGTCCTTGCTGCTCTCCTGAGAAGAGTCTGTAAAATGTTAGCTGGGATTTTTGGTATGTGTATTTGTTTACTTAAAAATGTTCAGTGACATAGTAGTGGTCCGTGTTTTAGCTTCCTAGCTGTGTGAGAATTATGATGGCCATAATAGCTTGGTTGCTGCTTTCGCCTACAGAGAAGGTCAGCTCAGTGCTATTGTCCCTGAGACAAGTATCAAATCATCAGAGCGAATTCACAGATCTTATTTTGCACCTGCTGTATGCAAGGCACTATGTTTGAGTTGCTTGTAGACTATTTATGGAAGTAACATTAAGCAGGTAAAGGGCTGTCATAAGGCAAGCTTAATTGCCAGATGACAGCTGGGTAGCGGTGGCTCACGCCTATAATACCAGCACTTTGGGAGGCCAAAGCAGGTGGGTCACCTGAGGTCAGGAGACCAGCCTGGCCAATATGGTGAAACCCCATCTCTAGTAAAAATACAAAAATTAGCTGAGCGTGGTGTGCATGTCTATAATCCCAGCTACTTGGGAGGCTGAGGTAGGAGACTCGCTTGAACCTGGGAGGTGGAAGTTGCAGTGAGCTGAGATGTCACTGCTGCACTCCAGCCTGGGCAACAGAGCAAGACTCTGTCTCAATAATAATAATAATAATAATAATAATAATGAATTAAAAATAATTAGTTGCCAGATGATTTCTATTGGTTCCTAGAAGGGAGATGGCATTTTATGCTGGGATGCTTGAAGGTGTCATGAGAAGGCTTCTCTAGTTAGGCAAGATTTAGATGGTGAAGGGAGGAGGAGGCATTTCAACCTATTATTGGGGTTAGTGGACAGACCATTTGAGTGGAGTAGAAATTTGCAGACTACAGAAAACTAGCAGAAGGGAAAAAATATGTCTTTAGGGCTAGAAAGAGGAGAATTTTGGATATTAGGGAATTTAGACATCAATTTCCAAGGCATCATAGAAGATTTTTGAACAGAAAATTAAAAGTAGTCTTTGAATGAAGGAGATGAATTTAGTGGCAGGGTACATAGTTTAGTAAAGCAGGAGAAAAGAATTAGAAAGACCAGGTAAGTGGGGAAAACAATTTTTTTTTTGATGTACGTAGAGTTTAGCCTGTTTGGCCTTCTTCTTTCTGTTCTATCTGGTCTAATATACATAGGTCCCAAACAACACATAAGGCTTCCAACCCAAAATCCACCTCTGGGTGGGACTGCCATAGTCTGCTTTGGCTGAATGGATAAGTGACTTAAATGGTTGGTTAAAGGAAACAACTGATGTGATCATTTTCCTTTTTTAACCAATATGTTGTATGGCTGAATTGGGTTGGTTTCTGATCTTTCACAGATCAAGTGTTGTAGCCACATCTTTGAGACGTGCCCTACCACTTGCTCAGTGGTGGCGCTAGCAAATGTAAAATGGCCCCTTAAGTCCAGAGGCTTATGTTGGAATCCAAGACGTGAGAAGAGCCCACCATATGAGACAGCTGACAGCATTCATCACAAAACATTGTGTCCCTGTTCAAATGAGAATGATGATTCCCAGTGCTTAGGGAAAGGGAGATGGGAACAGCAGTGTGTGAAGAACATATACCACCAATCTTGTGTTCCCCCTAAGGCTCTCATGGAATCAGAGTAAGATTTTAAACACTCCTTGTAGTGTCATACACATTTCCTAATCTTTCTACACAACAAGCTTTTAAGGACAAATAACATCAAATGAGCCTTTGGCTTGGACTTCGGAATTGTCTGAAACCGACTGGTGGAAACTGCATCTTAGATATTTTTCATCACATCAAGTCACATTTGGGGAAGTTAAATTTATGGCATCTTTAAATGTACACACTGCTAGTAAATTAATAATTTTATTTTGGCAGAAACTGATCAGGTAAAAGACTCTCCAGCACATATGATGAGTAATTTATACCAAGGACTGTATAGGTAACGTGGGATGATGAGGCATAACTGATTCTGGTATATTTCTCCCATCATAGATAGTAGTAACCACTAGCATCGGACAGGATTTGAAAAGCCACCATAATCAGACCATTAGGTAAGTGTGGTTTTTCTTTTTATTCAAAATTTGCCTGCACGAGGGTTAAGAAATCTTCATAGTTTAGCCCTCAGCCTGAATGTTATTCCACATCTCCTCATTCAGCTTTTCCAAGCATGGATTGTTCTCTGCCCTGTAGCTAGTCTTTGTACTTTTTTTTTTCCTACCATGAACAAACTCTTTCTGTTTCCCCCACAACCTTTTTTTCTAAGTAAGAGAAGCTAGTCCTCTCTCCAGATCTCCTTGTAAATTCTTCCTTTCATGGCACTTCATAATTCATTTTCTTTGAAAATTATCTTCTATGAAGGATTCTGAAAAATAAATCAAAGTATTAATGATGCTTATTGAGAATGGTTGGTAACTGTGGCCTCATATAAAACATAAAAGCTGACAGTCTTTATATTTATGTTTATAATCTGGATTTGAAATGTATGCAACTATTGATATTGGTGTCACTTTTCATCTCTATATAACCATTCTCTACAAGAGTTACAGAAACTAAAAGTTGAGTTTCTTGCCTTTGTTTCATAATTTTTTAATTTGCGTCACTTCTATGTATAATAGAGGGTTTCACAGTGGCAGAACCATGGGGCAACCTTCATTAGGAATTCAGGATGCCTTGCCATAGCTAGATAATATTTGCATATAGGTGGTCCCTCACCCAAAGATGATTTGATTTGCAATTTTTTGACTTTACAGTGGGTTTATCAGGGTAGTAAATGCATTTTTTACTAATGATACCTTCAACTTACAATTGGTTTATTTGGATGTAACCCCATCATATGTCAAAGAGCATCTGAAATTGAAGGCTTAAGATTAACCGTAGGCCAGGGGCGTTGATACATGCCTGTAATCCAGCACTTTGGGAGATCAAGGTGGGTGGATCCCTTGAGGCTACGAGTTTGAGACCGGGCTGGGCAACATGGAGAAACTCCAGCTCTACTAAAAATACAAAAATTAGCCTGGTGTGGTGGCATATGCCTGTAACCCCAGCTACTCGGGTGGCTGAGGCATGAACCTGGGAGGCAGAGGTTGCAGTGAACTGAGATGGCGCCACTGCACTCCAACCTAGTGACAGAACAAGACTCCATCTTTAAAAAAATAATGTAAAGATCCGAAATAAAAATTACCAATTTTGCATGTGTAATTTTAGAAAATGTATCAGGACTTCTAGGAGGGGCTTACTCCTCGAGTCTGTTATTTCACTGCAGCAAGCAGAATGCTGCCTCTCCAAACAGGTGGGGGGTACACAGAGTCCTGCACAGCCCAGATTTTCTTGGATGCTGATTACTAAAGAAAGAGAAGCAAAGAGGGACAGAGACAGAAACAGAGGGCCATATATGCTACTTAAAAAGAAAATTCCTAGCTGGGCATGGTGGTTCACACCTGTAATCCCAGCAATTCGGGAGGCAGAGGTGGGTGAATCACAGGAGGCAAGGAGTTCGAGACCAGCCTGGCCAACACAGTGAAACCCCCATCTCTACTAAAAATACAGAAATTAGCCAAGCATAGTGATGCGCACCTGTAATCCCAGCTACTTAAGGCTGAGGCACAAGAATCCCTTGAACCGAAGAGGTAGAGGTTGCAGAGAGCCGAGATCCTGCCACAGCACTCCAGCCTAGATGACAGAGTGATACTCTGTCTAAAAAAGAAAAGATAAATACAGAAATTGGGCTTTGCTCCAGAGCTTCTAAATCAGAATCTGCATTAAAGAATTAAAAAAAATTTTTTTTTTTAAGTTTCTATTTTCATTTAAGTCCAACTGTTTTCTTTTAAGCTCTGGGCACATAGAACAATTCATATTTTTATGGCTGGATTAAAGGATTAGAGTTTCATAGAAAGGCTAAAGAAGTGTTATTAGCCTGCCAAGAGAGGGTGCGGGTGGCTTAATAGCTGTATTGTAATAAAGCGACTGAGGCCTGAGGACGGAACCCACGTCTTCAAGTGCACCAAGGTAGATTCGGATCAGCCAGAAGGCGTTCAACACATAGGAGTGTTGTTATATAACAAGTGGCTAGGGGATCTTCTCTGAAAAGTTCAAGGGCAAGCGAAGCCTGGGAGCGGTCTTTGGAGAAACAGCTGATCTGAGGCTCCTTTGGAGATGAGATCTCCGTGCTCTGTGAAGTGGGCTCCAGAAATTAAAGGTTTTTGTTTCAGGACATGAAGTTTAAAACAGCTTCCCCTCTGTCCCCTGACACCCATGCCCGCCTCCAGGACATTTTTGACAACTGATTGAATTTCATAGGCTCCTTTTCATTTTCTTTGTAAGGGTTTCCTTTCCTCTTCAACCCCAGAGATCTAGAGGCTGCCATGAGTGAATGGGAGACAGAGTAGTCACAGAATGACTCCGGGCTGGGGTTGGAGTGAGGCAAGCGAGGCTAAAACTTCACAGGGTGCTTGAAAGCTCAGGGGTTGCCTTCATTTGTTGGGGCTGCTGGAACCAAGTGCCAAAGCTAAGTGGCTTTAACCACAAAAGTTTATCATCTGAGTTTTAGAGGGCAGATGTCCAGGGTCATAGGGCTGGCAGGGCCGTGCTCCCTGTGACGGTGCGAGGGACAGATTTGCTCCAGGTCTCTCCTAGCTTCTGGTAGCTCCTTGGCTCGTGGCAGTGTAACTTCAGTCTTCACATGGCATTCTCCCCACAGGGGTGTCTGTGTCCAAATTTCCCTTTCTTAGAAAGATACCAGTCATACTGGGTTAGGGGCCCACCCGGCTCTGGTATCACCTCAATGTAACTACTTATGTGTGTGATTATCTTATTTCCAAATAAGGTCACAATCTGAGGTGCTGGAGATTTGGACCTCAGCATATGAATTCGGTGGGAGGAGGAGGCACACAATTTAACTCAACAGTAATCATGATAAATAACATATTAATATGATATTTTAAAAAATCAAAATGAATGCAGAGAATCTATGATGAACAAAATATTAAAATTTTAAGTAAAGACATAATCAGCATGATTTTGGGGTACACACCAACCTAACATCCCAGTTGAAGCATTGAAACAATTTCTTAGTAAAACTGGCAGCACTCCAGCTGGGCACTGTGGCTCTTGCCTGTAATCCCAGCACTTTGGGAGGCCGAGGCAGGTAGATCACCTGAGTCCAGGAGTTCAAGACCAGCCTGGGCAACATGGTAAAACCCATCTCTACTAAAAATACAAAAGTTATCTGGATGTGGTGGCAGGTGCCTGTAATTCCAGCTACTCGGGAGGCTGAGGTAAAGGGTGCAGTGATCATGCCACTGCACTCCAGCCTGGGTGACAAAGTGAGACTTTGCCACAGAACAAACAAAATTAGCGGTACTCAGACCCAGGAATGCCCCTCCCCAGTGCCCCAGCTACCCTTCCTGTATTCCTGAGACCTCTCAATCAGAGAAATAAGCAGAGGTAAAGCTAGGCCCAAGGGAGCTGTCCAGAACCCCCAGGGTTCCTGTAATCAGGTATTTGCAATCTCATCCCTGCTAGGTACCCCACTTTTAGAGTTGGTCGTGGGTCAAACCAGTGAATGAAGCATCAGATATTTTCGGTTTACTGGTTATAGGTGTTCCCAGGCAAGACCCTTACCCCTCCTTTATGTTTGTTCCTGTAATGTAAACATAATGACGGTTGTTGTCCTGCAAGGATAGTGTGGGAAGATCAGGAATCAAGTCCTGGGAATTGCAGAGCAACACATAAATGAGAGGCTGCCAATAATTCCCAGTGACAGGTAACAGCTTTAGACCTCTATAGTGTTAAATTCATTCATTCATTCAACATCTGTTTACTGAGCATCTGTCACATGTCAGACACAGCACTAAACTCTGGGAATAAAATGATGAACACAAAGAATACAGACCCTGCCTTCATGGAGGTAAAATATCAATCTGGGGAGACAAATAGAAAACAAATTTATGGCCAGGCGCAGTGGCTCACGCCTGTAGTCTCAGCACTTTGGGAGGCCGAGGTGGGCCGATCACAAGGTCAAGAGATTGAGATCATCCTGGCCAACATGGTGAAACCCTGTATCTCCTAAAAATACAAAAATTAGCTGGGTGTGATGGTGTGTTCCTACCAAGGAAACTTCAAGCTGGAGCTATTTCCTAACTTTAAGCGAGGCCTGTTTCACAACGTCAGTGATTCTTTCAGGTTATTGGCGATCTGCGGTGATAAACCAGGGCACTCTCCTATGTCCAGATAAGAGTAAAGATGGTTTGCCAGCATATCTCACATTTTCGAAAGGGGCTGGCTTGGGCTTTGGAAGAGTCTAGCTCAGCTTTTATGTCAGTAAAATTGATGACCATCAAACAGTACGCAGTACAAAGAATCTCTTGCAATCTTGTTCAGACACTGAGAATTTTGCAGGAAAAAAATGTGAAGACTTTGATGTAGATGGAGACCAAGCTGGACAGATACCCTATTGCTTGACAATAATGGCAATTTAAAAATTACAGTTCAGTGCCCTAGGGACCAAGTAATTTGTTATTTGTTGAAAAACTCAGTTAATGCAAGGATTCATTAATAAAAGATAACTCCCTTAAAGATTTTTATTTCAATTAAAACATATATATGATAGGACATAGTGGCTCACACCTATAATCCCAGCACTTTGGGTGAAGCACCTGAGGTCAGGTGTTTGAGACCATACTGGCTTAACAAGGTGAAACCCCATCTCTACTAAAAATACAAAAATTAGCTGGGTGTGATGGCACATGCCTGTATTCCCAGCTAGTCAGAGGTTGAGGCAGGAGAATCACTTGAACCCAGGAGGCGGAGGTTGCAGTGAGCTGAGATTGCACTATTGCACTCCAGCCTACGTGACCAAGCAAGACTTCATCTCAAAAAAAAGTATATATATATATATATATATATATATATATATATGTATATGTGTGTGCGTGTGTGTGTGTGTGTGTGTGTGTATGTATATATATATATTCACATTTGCCAGTCTTTCTAGATAGTGCCTTCTTTTGAGTACAAACCTACAGACTGAAGTTCTCTGTGGTCTTTTTTCTCACTTGTAAACAACACCCAATTTCTGTTTCTTCCAAATGAAAAGAAAACAAAGACACTTGTAGAAATAATCAGAGCCCAAAAGCCATCGAGATTTTTCTCAATTTTTTTCCAGAACATTTTATTCTTTCTGTGAAAACTAGTTGATTATTTTGGGTAGACTCAAAATAATCAACTAGTTTTCACAGAAAGAACAGCTCTTTCTTCCCCATTCATGTTTCACTGGATTACATATTTAAGTAAACGATAGGATTACAATAAACATACTATTGGCGTTTACTGGTTTGGGCTCAAGAGATCCTTCTGCCTTGGCCTTCCAAAGTGCTGAGATTACAGGCATGAGCCACTGTGCCAGGCCAACATTAAGAGTTTTAAGAGTACACACATCTTATTCTCACTAAGGGTGCAACTGAAAATATGGGAGTCAAAGTCCAACGGAGGACTAGGTTAAGAATAATAATCAGTGTTGCTATCGGTTATGGTGTCCGATATGCGCCTGACACTGTTTTAAATGCTTTGTTTACATATTAGTTTATTTAATCCTCATAACAATCATACAGGCAGGTACTATCGCTATTTCCTTTTTTTGTTTTTTTGACGGAGTCTTGCTCTGTCGCCCAAGCTGGAGTGCAATTTTGCAGTCTCGGCTCACTGCAACCTCCACCACCCTGGTTCAAGTGATTCTCCTGCCTCGGCCTCCCAAGTAGCTGCGATTACAGGCACATGCCACCATGCCTGGCTAATTTTTGTATTTTTAGTAGAGACGGGATTTCACCATGTTGGCCAAGCTGGTCTCCAACTCCTGATCTCAGGCGATCCACCTGCCTCAGCCTCCCAAAGTGCTGGGATTACAGGCATGAGACACTGCACTCAGCCACTATTTCCATTTTTTCAATGGGGAGACTAAGGCTCCAAACTGTAAGCTCCAGGCAGTGAAGCAGTGAGCATCCGGGATGCTGTAGGCATCAGTCAGTCAGCTTTGCAGAGGTATGAGGACAGTCAGGTAAGCTGGGGAGTTGGTTCAGTTGCAGATCTGTTGAGAGCTTTCTACTAGAAGCGTTGCTTAGTATCCATTGAGTACCTTGTGCTGTCTCATGAGGGTTGTTGGAATGTTCATGTCTTTTCGAGGTCTTGGAAAACAGAATCAATTCACACCTCTCAGAGGTAATAACTTTATGGTCTCTCCTTAAATAGGCAGGAGAGACCATCATCTTCACAGTCCTAAAGGCTGAGATTCTGAAAAGAAGACTCTCAGGAGCTGAAGCACTTCTTTTCCATTTTGGTTGCGTTTAGATGAGGCTAATCTCTAGGCGTTCACAGTTGCTGCTGTCAGCTGATGCCATCAGGCTGTGCACCTTGCTTCACCATTTCATGCTTCCTCCCTGGCCAGGTGCACCTGCTAGGGATTGGGTTCCTTGCTAAAACACAGTCCATCTCCCGGTCTGGAATAATCCTGGGTTGCCTGGTTTCCCTGATCCAACCGTGGGTAGGATGGATCTGTCCCCTTCCACGTCGTTGCTCTGGCCCTTCGCTCCTTCTGCCCCTGGGGCTCCTGGCAGCCTGCCTGACACTTGGTTTCCTTTCCCTCTGCTTCCATCTGCCCCCACCCTCCGCCCCCGTACTTCCTCATTCCATCTCGTTGCCTGACTTCTCACTTGATGCCTGTCTTGACCCCCCACTTCCCTCACTGTTCACATATGCTCTGATAACACCTTGTCTTCCCATTCTTATTTTAAATTCTTGTTATTTTTATTTTATTTATTAATTATTATTATTATTTTGAGATGGAGTCTTGCTCTTGTTGCCCAAGCTGGAGTGCAGTGGCACGATCTCAGCTCTCTGCAACCTCTGCCTCCCGGGTTCCAGTGATTCTCTTGCATTAGCACCCCAACTAGCTGGGATTACAGGCATGCACCACCACGCCTGGTTAATTTTTATATTTTTAGTAGATATGGGGTTTCCCCATGTTGGCCAGGCTGGTCTTGAACTCCTGACCTCAGGTGATCCACCCACGTCAACCTCCCCAAATGCTCAGATCACAGGTGTGAGCCACCATGCCCTGCCAATTTTTATATTTTTAGTAGAGATGGGGTTTCACCATGTTGGCCAGGCTGGTCTTGAACTCCTGACCTCAGGTGATCCATCCACCTTGGCCTCTCAAAGTGCTGGGACTATATGTCCCAGCCACCATGCCCGGCCTTATTTTAAATTCTTAATAGGTAATAGATGCACATGGTTTTAAAAAAATCAAAACTTTGTAAAAATACAGTTAAATGTCTTGCTCCCAACCCTACCCCCATGCACTTCACCCCAACCCCCCACCCCATGGGGAGATAATTCTGTTGGTTTCTTGTATAGACTTCCACCCAGAGTTTCTTTATGCAAATGTGAAAAAACATCTGTTCTCCTCTTTCTTAGATAAAAGTTCTGTTCATTGTCCAGTACTTTTCTTTTTTTTCACTTGTCACTATATTTTGGAGATATCTCCAGGTTCCTTTGTCCCTTTTATAAGCTATGTAGTGAAAAACTCAAGTCCAAGGCACAGTGGATGGACGGGCCAGTCGCCGCTGATGGACACCGGGGTTCTCCCATCTTTGGCAATTATAAGCAATGCTGTGAGGAAGGAACACCTTCATGCATGTTACAAATGCCAACCCACTTTGTGCTCCTTTTCCTTCCTGATGATGCTTCAAGCCCTTCAGGACAATGCGGACTTCTAACATATCATCTGTGCTGACCTCTCACCTCCGGCCAAACCCTCTGACCTTGCGGTGGACCCCTCATCCTGACTGAATTTTGCCTCAGTCCTTATCTAATAGTCAACACTTTTAGTTTTCCCCCACAGCCACCTTCTATTCATTCAACAAGGTTATTTTTCTTTTAGAGCACAATCTTTCCCATGAAAACCAACAATTCCAGACAATTCCATTTATTCCAAACAATACCACCACCATCAATAGTCAGCACAGATGGAGTATCCACTGTGGGCCAAGCACTCTGCTAGATGCCTGACATCTTCACACTTCACTTCATCCTCTTGACCACCCAGTAAGTGAGGAACTTATTTTACACAGGAGCAGACAGCGCTGGAGAGGAGGTTAAGTGACTGGACTGAGGTCTCATAGCTGGTAAATAACAGAACTGGGATCCTAGCCCAAGTCCCTCTGACCCCACACTGGTCTCGGCTGCTAAAACTCAGAGTGGAGGGCTTGGGGCAATTTGGGTTAAGTCAAGGAGGGTCAAGGAAAGAGACTCTTTAAATCATCTAGTTCCAGCACGGAGCTCCCTTCATCCTTCCTTCTCTTCTCTAGCTTCCGGGAGGATTTCCATTATAATGACACAGCTGGGTACTTCATTATTGGAGGGAGCAGGTATGTGGCTGCCATTGAAGGGTTTTTTGGACCCCTGAAGTACTATCGCCTTCGCAGTCTGCACCCCACCCAGGTGAGTCCAGGGGATCAGGAAGATTGCAGCTCTCCGGGGTGACGGGTGTGGGCCTCAGGGTGTGCAAGCCAGTGTAAATGAAAGTTTCCGCAGGCCGGACCATGCCTCACCTCTGTCATCACACATGATTACTATTGAGACTTTTCCCCCAGCAAAAGCAATAATAGATTTCTGTTAACATTTGGTTCATTTAGTACTCATAAAATGGAAACCATTTACTTCCTCTGTTTTAATAACTACTAGTTTAATTATAGAGTAGATTTTCATCAGGCTGTTGCCTATCCAGCGATTAAGCTAATGAAAGGAGAGAATCTTAGTTACTTGGTAAAGCTTCTTTTCTATGCTATTATTTGAAGTATCAGAAGAGATGCTGTAGCGAATTAAAATCTCGGTTCCGTTGGCTGCTCTCTTCAGAAACACAGGCCTCCTGCTCACGCTGGAGTCGGTTGGCAGCAGTTGTATGGATGGGAAAGGGCATTGTGTTCAGGCTGAATCCTCTGCCTTCCACATCCAAAACCCACCCCCAAATGGAACGGCCAACGCTCTGGGCCAACGCAGCTGGACTGTGTGGGCAGAGGGCTGTTTGCCCAGGAGGGAGCCTTCAGGGCACTTGTTTTCTGGGCTGTGTGAAGGAGATCAAGAACCCCACCTGCGACCTGAAAGAGAAACATTCTTTCATTCCCTTCACCCTGTGGAGTTTATTCTGAGAAAAACAGGGGTCACTAGGCAAAGTCATAATCAAGAAAAATGGGGAGCCCTACAGCCCATGGGTGATATCTTAGAGCCTCTGTGAGAGACCTTTGTGAAAAGAGGAAAAAGTGAAATTCGTTTAGTCATTTGTGCAACAAATGCCTGTTGAGATCCTACTGTACGCCAGGCTCTGAACCAGGTGCCGAGACAAGCGAGATGGGTAGCTTTAAAATTGTTTTGCTGGTTGTCCACAATAAGAAATCTACTTAATATTGGCTGGGCGTGGTGGCTCACACCTGTAATCCCAGCACGTTGGGAGGCCGAGGCAGGCGGATCACTTGTCAGGAGTTTGAGACCAGCCTGGCCAACATGGTGAAACCCCGCCTCCACTAAAAATACAAAAAATTAGCCGGATGGGCTCACCCAAACCCAGGAGGTGGAGGTTGCAGTGAGCCAAAATTGTGCCACTCCACTCCAGCCTGGGTGACAAGGGCAAGACTCTGTCTCAAAAAAAAAAAAAAAATGCAAGAAATGTGCTCAATGTCGTGAACGGTACATACATATGCATACATATATTCACACACAAAATGGAAACAGAATTATTCTAAGGAAACATACCCTTGCTATATTCACTGCACGCTGATATTTTGTGTTCTACTTTATAAAAACAAAGAAACACCAAAATGCTGTAGGTTATCACCCGCCAAAATAACTGTGTGACCCTCTAATGGGTCCCAGCCTATATTTTGAAGCACACTGAGTTAAGTCCCTTGTTTCTGAGGAGCTCCGTTTTGGGATCTTAAACAGGGAATTTGTGAAAGAATATGATACATGCCTTAATTCAGATGTGTTTGGGAGTGCTGAAGCAGGAACGGGTATATCGGCCTGCAACTGAGATGGGGTGAGCGCTGGGGGGCCTGTCCTGAAGCCATGGTTTTGCACCCATCTCTTGGAGATTGCAGAAGAGGGGAGGAGGGTTCTTTAACGCAGCAGGCACATTGCGGGTACCCTTGCATCTTTTCGTGGGAATTGAAGGGGGAGGTGAGTGCGATTTTCTAGCGACAGCGTGCAGCCAGAGAAAAGAAGGGGCAGAGTCCCAGTCTCTGGGAAATTCTGACATTTCAGAAGCTGAGCTCAAAGAGAAGCTGGAGGGAAACATCAGAGCTGGCATGTCCTTGAATTCATACCAGTGACTTTGCTTTGCAAATCCGGAGTGGATGGTATGTGTACAAAGAATCCACCTGTAGACGTCGATGGGAGAGCAAAGTCAACCCGAACACAACTGCCTAGAGATGGGTGGATATTTGACAACCACTGTTGTTCATTTGACTTTCTTCCCTTTTTGTAGATTGTTAATCCCCTCCTTGAGAAACAACTTGCTGAACGAATCAAGTTATATTATGAAAGGTGTGCGGAGGTTCAAGAAATAGTCTCTGTGTATGCATCCTCAGCACAGCACGGGGGCGAGAGACAAGAAGCATGTAAGTGTTGAGTTCAGGGGAGCTGTTTTAAGCTCTGTGTATTTGCATTAACACTTTTGGCTCTATGACTTCGCTCAGATACCAGTGGAAACAAGTTTGACCTCGAGCCCTCCACTGGTGGACACAGGTGAAATTGTACATTCCACCTGGATTCTACCAAGACCAACAACAACCCAGAAAAAAACAAAACATCTTATAGCTCCAACCATGAAAATCGAGCTTACAAGTACAAATGACAGCGAGTGTTTTGTGCCTCAAATGTCGTTATTCCCATCCGTAACACCAGCCTAAGAAAATAAAAATGAATTGGAAAATAAATTAATCATTAGAAATGTTTCCCCATCGGTGCACTTTTGTTTTGGGCCATTAATATCTGAATATTAGCTTTCGGAAATGTTGAACGGCGACTTTGTTGTTTGAAGCTCGATTTTATTTTTTAAATCCTTGAAATTGACTCATTCTTGAAGACATCGGTAATTTTTAACAGAAGGAATGAATTTGAAATAGATTGCTTTCGTGCATGCTCATATTTGCACAGACATCCTTTTACTCACACAGGGTGTTTATCAGTTACAAAACTTGGTCCTGTCTGGTCCTCCAGCGTTCCAGCTTGGATCTAGCACTTACACATTTCTCTGTGCAATGGATCTTGCTGTTTGATATGGTGGCACCAGAGTTACTCACATATGTTCCTTCTGGAAGAGAAATTCCTGTGGGGCCTTTGCCATCAGCAAAAGCGAATTGAGTATTTCAGTCCTGCCCATATGTCTCTCCATTTCCAGAGCGGAACTTCTTATTCTAGGTTATGGAGGGAGGGATGCATCTCAAACATGCCCCGGTCTAATAGGGTTCACATGAAATGGTCCCAGGTAGTGATTAGAGATGGTGACAGGTGAGTGTGGAGAGACAGCACTGCTGCAATTCAATTTAAGAATAGGCTATACTGGTCCCCAGCTGCCGCTCTCACTGCTGAATCATCCAGAAAATATGATGTTGTCAGAGGAGGGGGAGGATAGATAGGAATAGTAATAACCCAAAGAGGAAAGAAACTGACTTTGGTAACGTATGTACTCTCAGAAGAGAGACCCTGAGTTGGAAGGCCAGGTGTGGACACCCATCTGTTTGGTGGCATTAGGAAGATTTTCCTATCATCTTCGACTGCCTCGCCTCGCCTCCCTGGGGGTTTTGTGTTTTGCTCCTCAATTCACATGCCAAGAAAATGGCCTAGATATTGGCCTCTTGGGGACCAGTCAGAGGCCAGCTGCTCATTCTGTAGAATTAGTCAACAACCATCAGCAACTTTGGCACATTGCTCCTGGACTTGGCTCTGAATTTGTGACCTGGAGGCAAAAGCTTCATAGCCAATTTTAAATCCCAAAAGGGCCCAAACCACCATCCAGTAACGGCGAGTCTGGCCTCTTCTTAGTTCCGCTTAGGAAGAAGGGCTTTAGGGAAGCGAGTGTTTCCTTCTGCTAAACGGTGTGATATCTTGTGCTTCCTCTTCTCTGTAGGCCACCTCCACAACTCCTACCTGGACCTCAAGCACAGGTATGGGAGACCCTCGATGTGCAGAGCCTTCCCCTGGGAGAAAGAGCTGAAAGACAAACACCCCACCTTGTTCCAGGCATTGCTGGAGATAGATTTGCTGACCGGTAATTGAGTTTTTGCCTCAGCTTTGGGCCCTGGTTAGAACGGCTCCTTGTTTTTCTCTGTTTCACTCACCCTCTTTGGTGATTTATGCCTCAAAGTTATTTTTAACCCTAGTGTTCTAGTTTAATTTCAAATTTAAATTCTGCCCTTGTATGTCCACAACTCTCAATATATCTGTGCACACTTCCAACACTAAATGCAAAAACTTAGGTATCCCTCTTTCTTTAAAGCAACTCTTTATTTAAAGCCAAGGCCACAAACAGACAGTCTGCAGCCACAGCCAGCCCCCAGATGCAGTCAATTTGGAAAATACCTTGTTGGATATGTTTAAAAAAATTAGTTACGTGTATCTAAAAAACTTGTATGAAAATGCAAATTTCTAGTTTTTTTTTTTTTTTTAAAAAAAAAGATCTGGCAAGACTGGGCCCTTCTTCTATGTGGCAGCAATTGTGGAGGTGAGGCCAGGCACACTTTGTCACCCACAGCCCCTCCTATCTATTTCATCACCTCCTGCTTACTTCATTCATGGATCTGACCCGTCTAAGGCCACAGGCACTTGAACTTGGGACCTCTGATTTGAAATACACTTTAAGCATTGTATCAGGAATCTGCATAAACTTCCCATATGCCACCAGCTTCTCTGAAGGCCCGCTGCAATTTGGGTGTGCTTAGTAATTTAGTGCATACTCTAGGGCCACAAGGGATCTTGAAACAATGCCTGTTGGGAAGAGGAAAGGCAGCTGGAGGTGTTCAGCCTGGTGAAGAGGATCCTAACAGGGAGGTGCCACCTGTCTTAGTGGTGAGAGGCAACTCCAGGTAGTCCCGGGCATAGAACCAGACCTTCAGTTGAGGCGATGCAGAAACTGACTTCTGCCTCATGTAAGATGGGTGTCTTACACTGCACCCATTGCCTGAGAATGGCAGTGTCTAACAGCATAGAGTTCCTTTGCAGATAGTGACCGTCCTGCAAAGAATTCAAGCCATAGAAGATATTTGATTATTCATTCTTCTGATACTTACTGAGTGACTACTCAGTTACTTGGCTAGGCTTCAGAGATACGTGAAATAACACAATGCTTTTATCTTTGAGGAACGGATTTGAAAGCAAAGAAAAATAGTAATGTATTTTATTTATTTATTTTTTTGAGATGAAGTCTTGCTCTGTTGCCAGGCTGGAGTGCAGTGACTGGATCTCAGCTCATTGCACCTGGGTTCAAGCAATTCTCCGCCTCCTGGGTTCAAGCAATTCTCCTGTCTCAGCCTCCCTCCTGAGTGGCTGGAATTACAAGCATGCGCCACCACATCCAGCTAATTTTTGTATTTTTCGTAGAGATGGGGTTTCACCACATTGGCCAGGATGGTCTCGATCTCCTGACCTTGTGATCCACCTGCCTCGGCCTCCCAAAATGCTGGGATTACAGGCGTGAGCCACTGCACTCAGCATTTTATTAAAGGCATAGAAGCGAATGGTGGAGACACAAAAAAGGGAGTGGTCAGTTCTACCTGGAGGACTGAGGTATTCTGGGAAGGCTTCCTGGAAGAGGAGACACTGGGACTGATACTTGAAGGACCAGCAGGTATTTGCCAGATAAGAGATTTGGGGGTGGGAATCACAGACAGAGCAGGTCCCGAGAGGTGGTAACAGCACAGCATGTCACACGATGGTGCTGAGACGACGGGAAAGCAGGAGAAGGCCTGCAAAGTGGTTATTCCGACGAGCGCTCAGACACCATCCTGAAGTTTGGGCTTCACCTTGCAGGTGACAGGGACCTGTTGAAGTGTTTCAAGCAAGAGGTAGAGGCATGGTCAGATCTGGGATTTTGAGGTCACTCTGGTGCCAGCGAATGCCAGGGAGGTGAACCAGAAGGTGTGGAGCTGGAAGAAGGAAGTGTATTTCCATGGTCCCTTGAGGAGAGGAGGCAGGCCTGAGAGGACATGGTGACAGGAACAGAGCGGAAGCATATAGAGATTGGCTCTGAGGGGCTCCGTGGCTGCTTGGATGTGGGCACAAAGGACAAGTGCAGGCAGGAGGCTGCGTCATGTTGTGTAATGAGTGGCGTAGCCTCTGGAGCAGCTGGCCTGGGTCCAATTTTAACTTAACACTCACTAGCTCTGTGATTTGGGCAAGTTACTTAACTTCTCTGAGCCTCAGTTTCTTCATCTGCAAACTGGGGATGATAATAGTATCTATCTTCAAGTGTTGGGGTCAGTAAATGGATACATATATATGTATATGTATATATAGGTGTATGTGTGTATATGTGTATATATATCTATATATATAGATATAAAATACTTAGAACAGTACCAGCACGTTGTAAGCCCTACGTAATCAGGGGTTCTCAGTCTCACAATATTGACATTTTGGACTGTAGAATTTTTGTTGTTGGGGGCTGTCCTGTGTGTTATGTGATGTTTAACTGCATTTGGCCTCTACTACTAGATACCAATGGCACCCTCCCCACATCCCTCCTCTCCAAAAATATCTCCAGATATTGCCAA
Source organism: Saguinus oedipus (assembly GCA_031835075.1). Classification (NCBI taxonomy): domain Eukaryota; kingdom Metazoa; phylum Chordata; class Mammalia; order Primates; family Cebidae; genus Saguinus; species Saguinus oedipus. The sequence goes on along the minus strand of CM063171.1, from coordinate 53,173,223 downwards.
ATGCTCCCAAGTCCCCAAAAAGGCCAGATCAGCCCCAGTGGAGAGCCACTGCTGTGTCAGTGTTCTTGCTGTTATTCCTGGGTGGGGATGATTCCCGCTTTCTGTTGGTGGGTTGTCTGGAGGTGCTGAAGCCCCCTGCCCCAAGACCGGCAAGCTGGAGAGGCAGATGCCTGTTGGACAGTTTAAGCTAAATGCGCGAAGACCACACCACGCCAAAATTGTTTTTATGAGAGTTAAAAATCGTTTTGCTGATTGAAAATAGGAGTGCATTGTTTTCACAAAACATTCTTTTTAAAGTAAATACTGTCTATGAGAATATTTTCATGTTTTTGTTGCAGATTTTGTTTTCCACAGAGGCCTGGAAGTGAAATCTAATTAAAATCCCAAATCATAAATCCCCTTGCCTTAAGTCTTCCTGGGCACTGGTGCTGCAGATTCATTAGATTCCCGCTCAGTGAGCCTATTCTGCTGACCTCTCTTAGGCTTCTGGGGCCCCCATCATTGGGGAGAGAGGGAGACCCAAAGCTGGATTTGCCACTTTAGGACCCACCCTTCATGCCTAACCCACCATTGGGGGCTTCTGGTGCCAAATTAGAACAATACCAAGGGGCTTCCCCTGAGGGGCCATGCCTGCCAGCCTCCCCTGCCACCACAGCCTCTGCTTCCAGAGGCACGTGGCCAGCTGCCTTCCTCCTCTCCCTGCCTTTCCCAAGCCTAGGAGCTGGCAGGGAGGGGGAGCAGAAGTTTAGGTGAATTTCTAGAACCAACCCCCGGGCCCCAATCACCTTCAGTGCCTCTTTTTCTAGGTCACGTTGGGAGGACTGAGGAGCCTTCCGCAGAGGTGGGGTGTGCACTCCCTTGAGGTCGTCTCTCCACCTGGCACAGCGCCTTTGCTTTGGGCTCTCATAGCATCTTCCCGAAAACCCTGGAGAAAGATTGGTGTCTTATGTTGCATCCAGCTTCCTAACAAGGCTGAGAAAAAAAACATGCAGAAAACTTGATTTTGTAAAATGAGGGTAAAAAAAAAATGAGTTGATATTTCCAACACGTCTTTACTCTGATCTCCTATAAAAAGAACTATAGTAAGACGGCGCTGACGCGATAGCCGTTCCCTGTTTCTCAAATACCCTTCGTTCCAATCCGGCCTGCCCACAGCGTCTGGCCCTAGCTGGCTCCGGCGTGCTTCAGATGACTAGAGTTCATAGGAACTGTGTTTGCATTCTCTTTTCTGCTGCTCTCCTGACCTGTCCTGTCCTGACCTGTCCTGTCCTGTTGATTAATAGACTTTATTAGAATATCCTCATCGTATTACATTTTTCATATGTGAGATAAGCTATGAGAATTCAAGCATGAGATGTTTGATGCTTGGAATCCTTACTGCAGGAACTGAATAGGCACAGTAACAAAGATAAGGAATTTAACGGAGTGGGTGTGTTCTGAGGTTACTCACAACCTTTCATTCATTCATTTACTGAACAAGCATTGACTGAGTGCCCCCTACGAGCCAGGATAGAATTAAAATGAAGCTGTGTTCTGAATGAGAGTCATTTAGGCGAATGTAAAACATCAGCTCCCATAGTTTCCCCAAGGGGCATTCATTTGTGGAATTATTTTTCTGGAATTGTTAACAAATAAGATGACATCATGGTGCAAGGGAAAATGGGCTGTAATTTCTGGTTCTGTCTGAGAGAGTCATCTTCTTCCCTGCCAGCAGCTTTTCTTCATAGACGCAGCCAGCACTCCACTTCCAGGCTGCTCCATATGCACGTTTCAGACCTGAAAGTGTTTCTTCCCCCAACACTGTGTGATTTTAGATGGATCATCTGCTCACTATCTCAGCCAACAACACACTTCAGAGCAGAGATGAGAACATTGCAGGGAGTAGAGAGTGGGGAGGCTTCGGCTTCATTACCAACCAGTGGGAAGTGGAGAAGAGTGGCCTCCACATTCTCGTCCTGTGAGGCCCGACCTTTGAGTTGCTCCCAGAATAACCGTATTCTTCTACTACAAGAGAGAGTCACCAAATATTTACACTTTTCCTCTTTAATGGCTGTGATTTATCTTTTAAAATTCTTATTCTTGCTAAAATACACATAACAAAATTTGCCATCTGAACCAGGTTTAAGTGTACAGTTCAGCAGTGTTAAGGTTATTCACCTCCTTGTGCCACAGAGTTCCATGACTTCTTTCTTGCAAAACTGAAACTCCATATTCAGTCAACATCTCCCCGTTGCCCCCATCCCCTAACCCTGGCAGCCATCATTCTGCTTTTTATTTCTGTTAGTTTGACCGCTTTAGATACCTCATATAAATGGTATCTTACACCATATTTGTCTTTTGGTGACTGGCTTATTTCACTTAGCATAATGTCCTCAAGAATCATCTCTGTGGAGTGTGTGTTAGAATTGCCTTTCATTTACGGGCAGAGTGGTATTACATGACACGCTTGTGGCACACTTTATTTTTTCATTCATCCATTGATGGCCACTTGAGCTGCTTCCACCGCTTGACTACTGTGAATAACTTTGCTATGAATATGGGCCTACAAATATCACTTTAGAGCCATGCTTTCATTTTTTGTTGGATATATACTGTATCCAGAAGCAGAATTTCTGGGTCATATAGTAATTCTGTGTTTAATTTTTTGAGAAACCTCCATGCTGTCTTCCACAGCAGCTGCACCATTTTATATTCCCTCATTGCCTCCAACAGCGCCCAAGGGTTCCAATTTCTCCACATCCTCACAAACACTTTATTTTGAGATAGTCTTGTTCTGTCGCCCTGGCTGGAGTGCAGAGGCGGATCTCTGCTCACCACAACTTCTGCCTCCTGGGTTCAAGTGATTCTCCTGCCTCAGCCTCCTGAGTAGCCGGGACTACAGGCATGCACCACCATGCCCAGCTAATTTTTGTATTTTTATTAGAGACAGGGTTTTGCTATGTTGGCCAGGCTGGTCTTAAACTCCTGACCTCAAGTGATCTGCCTGCCTCAGCCTTCCAAAGTTCTGGGATTACAGGCATGAGCCACTGCACCCTGCCTTTTTTTTTTTTTTTCTCTTTTGAGACAGAGTTTCCCTCTTGTTGCCAAAGCTGGAGTGCCACGACGCAATCTCGGCTCACTGCATCCTCTTATTCCTAAGTTCAAGTGATTCTCATGCCTCAACCTGCCCACCACCATACCTGGCTAATTTTTTTTTTTTTTTTGGAGATGGAGTTTCACTCTTGTTACCCAGATTGGAGTGCACTGGCGTGATCTTGGCTCACCGCAAATTTTTTGTGTTTTTAGTAGAGATGGGGTTTCACCACGTTGGCCAGGCTGATCTAGAACTCCAGACCTCAACTGATCTGCCCGCCTCGGCCTCCCAAAGTGCTAGGATTTCAGGTGTGCGCCATCACGCCTGGTCCTGTCTTTGAGGACATCTAAGCTCTACTGTGAAATCGGGAAAGTTGACAGTCATTATGCAGGATGATAGTTCTGGTAAAGGGGTTACCTACACAATGGCAACGGGGGCATCAGAGAAGAGCCGTCTGCCTGGGAGGATGGGAGAGGTGATGTGAGGAGAGGCATCTGAGTGGGAACATAACAGCTGTTTGCCAGGCAGGAAAACTGAGGAGTGTGGGTGGATGAGGTGTGTTCCTTGGTGAGTATGGTGCACAAACACGCTATGTTCGGTCATATGGAAGAAGGATCAGTTCATTAACATATGGCACAGGCAGCCAACATATGCCTAGCACCATGGCAGGCACTGTATAGAATTGAAAGTGTAAGTTGGATACTTCCACCTCTTGCACTACCCTTAACAAGCTTGCCACCGAGGGAGTGACAGAGACATGTGTAGGATCGAGCGGTGTAACTCAAGTCAGGGTAAGATGAACTCTGTTGAGGTGACCCTGTCCCCCAGGTCCTTATGCTGTCTCTCTGTCCATGAAGTTCTTTCGTAGACATTATGTCACTTCATAAAAGCTTTGCATTTTAAATTCTGTTTAAACCAGACTTTCCCCAATATATAAATTACTGCACAAAAATACATTACCCTGGCTGGGCACGGTGGCTCACGCATGTAATCCCAGTGCTCTGGGAGGCCAAGGTGAGTGGGTCACGAGGTCAAGAGAGCGAGACCATCCTGGCCAACAGTGTCTCTACTAAAAATACAAAAATTAGCTGGGCATGGTGACACGCACTTGTGGTCCCAGCTACTCAGGAGGCTGAGCCAGGAGAATCACTTGAACCCAAGAGGTGGATGTTGTAGTGAGCCGAGATAGCACCACTGCACTCCAGCTTGGGCGACAGAGTGAGACTCTGTCTCAAAACAAAATAAAATAATAAATAAATAAATAAATTGCAGCCATGAGGATGGCTATTATTAAAATAAAATAAAACAAAACAAACAAACAAACAAACAAACAAAAAAAAACAAGAAAAAAAACTCACAGGCAGTCTCTGGGTTTGTTTCCTCTTTAAGACCCTTGCCTCAGTAAGTATTTGTTGAGTAAATGACTAAATGTGGCCCAAATGAATAAGTGATCTCACTGTTAGTACTCAAAACGTCTTTGTTGGGTCAGTGAATCACTGAGGGAATGAGGAATTTGACTCCCAGAAGACCCAAGTTCAAGGTCTGCGCGAGCCAAGCCATAGCTCCAATCCAGTTCCGTGGGCTTATTCTGCTTCTTTTTACATTGCCCTCATTCCTCCCACTCTCCCTCAGCCCGTTTCCTCTGAGGAGCGGCTGCTCTTTCTCAGTAGACACTTCTATAAACATCGTTCTATTTCTCAGGTCTACTAGGACCCTGTTTGCCAGCTCTCTGCTGTCAGCAGCAGTAGACCAGAATCTGTGTGTGTGCTGAGGTCTGTGCACACTCATTTACAGAAGAATTCCAGAAATGTAGCCATCTCCCTTCTTGCTTTCGTACCATCTGTAATCTAGTTGCTGAGATATACAGGTTCCAAGATGTAAAGCAGCCCCGAGGTACCCGCAAAACCAATTCAGGACCCGTGTACCGGGGGCATCCCAGCCCAGTGCCAGGCCCCGGTGTGACCACAATGAAAATTGTGGACCAGCCCATACACAACTCTGTGCCAAGTGCCAGGGGGTGCAGAGGAGGGAGGCTTATTGAACGTTGACAGCTGATGCGCTAACCTGATATAAGATGCAGCTGTTCCCACTGGTGCTTTCCACTGTGATGTCTAACAGGACCCGTTCCTCGCTGCCCAGAGCAGGCACACCTTTGAATTAAACATGGCGGGGCCACTCAGGCACCCAACTGCAACGCATATAGATGTGGCCGAGTCCCCTTGCTGCCTCGGGCATTCCAGGGCCTCTGCTCTGCATCCTGATTTTCTTGCTTGGCACGGGGATTATTCTGTGCTGCTGTGGCCCATAACTCACCACCCTCCAGACTCTGGGGTGGCATCCAACATGAGACCCCACGCTTAGGACTCCGGAAGGGGGGACTCTGATTGGTCAACCTCTATGTTGTTTCCTGGGGAACCTCCAATTCTCTAGGAAAATGGCTCCTGACAGAGCATAGAAATGGCCCTATTAGCATTTGGGCTTTTTTCTAATGCTACTATGGTGGTGTTTTAATATGCATATTTTTTCATTATTTAAGAGTTGTGCTGGCCATTTCTTTCTTTTACTTTCCTGTCACACCTTGCCTGTCAAAACTGAGCTGTTTGAATTAAAAAACCCTTTGAATGGGGCTCTGGCATCCCGAGAAGAGAGGCAATGAGGACCAGGCTGGGGAGAGGCTGCAGGGATGGCAGCGGCAGGCTGGGCTCTTGGTTGTGGCAGGGAGCAGTGAGGAAGGGCACAAAGGCACTGAACAGGTGACAGGAAGGCAGGGTTGGGGGGAGTGGGCAGTTTGCCCCCAGAGACATCGGCCCCAAGGCCAGACCTATTCACTCCTTTCCTGCCTTTCATCCTGCACTAGGCATCTCTGACCAAGGGAGCTGGTGTCTGTGGCTAAAGGAAGTCCCAGGTCTGCCAACAAATGGTTCTCTGGGATGGGGCCAGCTCCAAGGTTGGGCTCGCCTCCCCGGGCTGACACCATCTGCATCCCTTCAGGGCCCCTGCCTGCCTCTTGCCTGTAGGCTCTGGAGTGCTGAGTGTGGGGGTAGAGGTGTCCCCACAGCATATGCCAAGGAGTGACTGGCTGCACTAGCGAAGCTCTACTTTGCTTTTGACTTTATTCTTGCCAACAGTTTCGATGTTTATTTGGAGACCTTAAAATGCAAAGAATGGAGACGTTAGAAATATAATTATGTTGCATAATAACATCGGGAACACTGCTTCCTTTTAAGAGCTGTGTTCCCTGTTGTTTGTTGAAGAACCATCATCTTTAGTATCTTTTTTTTGAAAAAGCATACATTTTAGTTTAAAAAAAATACACAGAGACATCAAGAAAACAAACAATGGACTATGCTTTTTTTTTGCTCAGAGAATTACAGCCCTGAAAGGAGGGGGAGAGAGAGAGAGAGAGAGAGAGAGAGAGAGAGAGAGAGAGAGAGAGAGAGAGAGAGAGAGACGGAGGGAAGGAAAGGAAGAAGGTAGGGAGGAAAATGACTTGTGTAAAATCAGAAAATTTACACAGGGTCGGGAGTGGAGGCTCACACCTGTAATTCTAGCCCTTTGGGAGGCCAAGGCGGGAGGGTTACTTGAGACTAGGAGTTCAATACCAGCCTAAGTAACATATCAAAGCCCTATTTCTATTTAAAAAAAAAAAAAAATTAGGCCTGGTGCAGTGCCTCATGCTTGTCATCCCAGCACTTTGGTGGGCAGAGGTGGCTGGATAGCTTGAGCCAGGAGTTTTAAGACCAGCTTGGCCAACACAGCAAAACAGTATCTCTACTAAAAATAAAATTAAAAAAATTAGCCGGGCGTGGTGGGCATGCCTATAATCCCAGCTACTCAGGAGGCCGAGGCAGGAGAATTGCTTGAACCCAGGAGGTGGAGGTTGCATTGAGCCAAGATCATGCCACTGCGCTCCAGTCTGGGCGACAGAGCGAGACTGTCTCAAAAAAATAAAGTAAAATAAAAAAAGAGGAAAGAAAATAAAATTTACACAATACAGAAAGGTACCAGTAGGTTTTTTTTTGTTTGTTTATTTTTTGAAAGAGAAAAAGAAAGCAGCCTTTAAACCTGATGAAGGTCTCTAAGTCAGAGTGCAAATGAGGAAGGCCCTGTGTTTCTATCAACTAGTCAACTGGGTGAAGATCACTCCTTTGAATGGTTAAGTGATATTTTCTCCTTTCCTTTTTTTCCCCTTTCAAACTTCTACTTTGGATGTATTACACCTTTCAGAAGCTTGAAACTAAAAATGACTTTCCTATTGACGTCTCCATTCCTCTCACAAGGAATGAGGTGCCTTTCTCCTCCTGAATTCTCAAACAGTCCCAGCCCCGGGGCTTTCAGCAAGTGGCTACCTTCTCATATTCTTCCTTTTTGCCTCTTCTAATGATGAGCGCACAATTACTGTAAAAAAAAGAAAAAGAGAAAACGAGCAAAATAAACGATTTGGTGCTCCATGGGAAATAGTAAGGGGTAATTAATGGTGGTTGTGGCTTTCGTTCCTTTGCTTTGGTGCTGAAAGAAAGAAAATAGCTTCTTCTATTTTGTTTGTTTGTTTCTTCATTAAACCATTAATCTCCATAAACAAGGCATGTATTTAGTTACAGATTGACTAGAAAAAAATGCATATGCTAAGCCAGATGGGTGAAATTAACAGTTTCATTAAACTGACTTTAAAATCGCCAGTTTCACAATATCACTCAAGACATTACGCCTCTGCTTTCGAGCAACAGTTGGAATTCAAAGTTTACCAAATGTGCAAAATGAGCAGCTTTACCTTAGAATTATTATTTTTTACTGTATTTACTAGTGCAGAAAATTATTTAGATTCCTTTTCAGGGAAAATATTGTTTGGTTATATTTTGGGGGAGAGTTTTGAATTTCATGTACAAAGAAAAAAATGCAGCCCTTTCAAACTGCCTGTGTTTCAATCTGCAAGGTGTTTTTATGCTAAGATTTGAGCTTTGTGAAGGATTCCCTTTTTGCTCCTTATTCTCCAGCAATCTCAGCTACCTGGGCACTCCTGCTAATGATTTCTGGGGTTCTGTGCCAGGGGTTGGCAGGGCAGGCGTTTCATTTGAAGCTTCATTTGGTTTGGAGTCTCTTCCCTCCTCCGAGCCCACAAAGCGCAGGTCCACGGGTACTCTGGCAAAACTCATCATCTTAGTTAGGCATTTGGCAGAGTAGGTGAGGCAGGGATGAGTCGTTAACAAATGTTAATGTTGCTTTGCTGGGAATGTGCAGAGAGGCATCCGAGATGAGCACATCTTTAAACACATGAATAAGTGGCAGTAGAATTTATTTTGCAATTCTGAGTGCTGCGGTGCCTACTGAATTCAGTGTATTCCACGTTCTTATCACGGCTAAAGATTGGGTAGAACGGACTTCTCTCAACTATGCAAAGGGAAAATCCAAGATGAGATTCCCCAGGCTGCTGCTGAAAAAAGGTGTTACCATGTAGATATCATCCTAACAGATTAGAAGAGGGAAACGGACATGTTTGAGGATATTCATTGCCATGTTGTTGGTTATAGTAAAATCACTGGAAACAACCCAGGAGTCTAAAAATAGGGGCCTGGTAGAGAAAATAGTACAGCTATGGGATGCAGTGCTATTGAAGCATTAGAAAGAATGAGCTTCTGACAGCCCCAGAGAGTTATTCTAATGTGTAGTTAATTTAAAAAAGGAAGCCGAGAGTCAGAATCTACAATGGCATACATAATACGCCATTTTGGTTAAGAAAATGTGTATGTAGATATATAAATAGATGTAGATGTGAATTATTGTATATACAAATGAAAAGTCTCAAAGCCTACATTCCAAGCTTTTAACAGTTTTTGTCTTCGTTATTAAAGAAAGATTGAGGGAGAGGGGATTTCTGTTTTTATTTTATACAAATCTGCATTTTCTTTTTACAACAAGCTATTATTTCTCTGGGGAGTTTTTTAAAAATATAGAGAAAGGAACAAACTCCATTCGTTCAGTAAAGTGAATTTTTTCAGCACCTACTATGCCAGGTACTTGTGATCAAAGAAGCAAAGGCAGAGCCAGCGGGTAGGCAGGGAGGAGTTCCAGGAGCCAGTAGCTAGAGGACGCCTTAGAGCTGGTGGAGGTGGTAGCTGCCTCCTTCCCCACAGCCCAGGGTCTGCAAGCACAGGCACAGTGTCCCCTTCTCAGGAACACCCAACCCGCCCATGTGCCCCCAGGGACCAGCACTCACTCACTGACAATGTGTGGGTCCTTCTGATCTCAACTTCCTTTTTTAGCATGGACTTCTGCAAGGGAATTGCCCTTAAGTAAACCACATCCCTGACCTTCCCACATTGCAGATTCTACTCCGTTCGATCTTGATGAAGGGCTAATAAGAGTGAGTCTCTTGGTACCTCTTGAGCTCTAAAAAGAAAAATTAATTTTGGATGGAATGAAGAAAAAAAATGTTGGACATAGTTTTTAGGCAGGTGAAATTTTAGTCGACATTTAACATTTAAATCAACATGATTTACGTGTACATTTACATTTAATTCAAGTCCTAAGTTAAATGTAAGTCTTAAGTTAAATGTAAATAGTATTTTGCAATCCTATGTGGTCTTTTGTACCATGGAATCTAGCACAGTGCCTTGCATGTAATAGAAAGTAAACATTCGTTGGCTGAATGGATGATAGATATGAATAATTAAGATAGAATTTGGAAGACTCTAACAGATATTTCTAGGGCCCTAAAACTTGCTTGTTTGGGCTTAAATGATGAGCAGCTTGTAGATTCATGGGAGAATTATGTAAAAAGAAGCCTCATGTAGCTTAAAGCAGTCATGTAAACAAGTCTATTAAGGCAACTGATTGACTGCTCGTTGTGGTACGTGCAGGAGGGTGACTGTGAACTCTGGCTTTAGTGACCTTCAAAGCTGGGCTCCATGCTTGGCTCTGCCTCTTGCCAGCCTTTGTAACTTTAGACAAGTTATTCTTCTCCAGGCCTCAGTCTCTGTGTGAAAAATGGGGATGCTGAAAATAGTAGCGACCTTATAAAGGTGTCCAATTAAATGACATAACTTACATAAGACGTATAACCCAGTACTTGGAATGTTGTAAACTCTCAATAAAAGTTAACTCATTCTTTTTATTATATTTGGAGATCCATGAGAAAAACTGGGACAAAAGATGTTTAGAAAGCATCTAAACGCTGGGCACAGTGGCTTACACTTGTAATCCCAGCACTTTGGGAGGCTGAGGCAGGCCGATCATGAGGTCAGGAGATTGGGATCATTCTGGCCAACATGGTGAAACCATGTCTCTACTAAAAATACAAAAAAAAAAAAAAAATTAGCTGGGCATGGTGGCGTGTGCCTATAATCCCAGCTACTCCTGAGGCTGAGGCAGGAGAATCACTTGAACCCAGGTGGCGGAGGTTGCAGTGAGCCAAGATCGTGCTACTGCACCCCAGCCTAGGTGACAGAGCAAGACTCCGTCTCAAAAAAAAAAAAAGAAAAAAGCATCTAAAAATAAGGTTATTTTGCTCAACTTTTTAGAGCAGCACCTAGGAACTGTAACTGAGATAAACACAATCTTCTTTACGGAATCTTAGAGGGGAAAAAGTCTGTCTGGAAGTTTCAGTGGTCCTGATTTGGTGGTGAATTTCACTGAGTAAATTATTCTCTTGGGGCGCTTACTGAGCTACATACAGCACATCTTACCCCCAGGATACTAGGCTGTCATTTATTTCAAAGAGAAAGCTATTTACAGAATGACACCATGGCATCCCCAAAGGGTTTAATTTACCTCCCTGGAAGGTGGTATATTTTGAGGCACTGCAGGACCAACCGTATCAATAACTCAGGTGCTTTAATTGGCTTTTCCTCTTCTTTCTAAAGCCATGTCGATCCCGTGATAATTAATTGTGTGTGCTCTGAATTGTGTAATTTACAGTGCCAAGGAACCAAAATGAATCTATATCAGAAATCGGGGGGAAGATATTTGAAAAAGCTGTAAAGAGACTCTCTAGCGTTGATGGTCTTCACCAAATTAGCTCTATCGTCCCCTTTCTGATGGATTCCAGCTGCTGTGGATACCATAAAGCATCCTACTACCTCGCAGTCTTTTATGAGACTGGACTAAATGTTCCTCGGGATCAGCTGCAGGTAGAGTATTTCATGGTTCCATTACCATCAGTCACTTATGCTATATTTGCAGAGCAGTGCTCTCATGCCCCTGGTAGGCTGGACGTGTTGCAGCTCCTTGGAGTCCTTTAAAAATCCTTAGGCTCAAGATAAATGTCCTGGAGCTGTTAAATACAGGAACCTTTGCTTTCAGTGAAAAAGGGTACTTCATCTATTTCTAGACAAGGCCTTGGGAGTACGATTGGTGTACCAGCTGAGGATCAGTGCCAGGGCTTTCCAGAACCCCAGTTCTTCAAGAACAGGCACTTCTTACCAAATTCTTATAATTACTCTGCTCTGAGACCATTATCCCACATCATTTTTTAGCTAAGTGAAGTCACTTGGACCTTGAAGCACAAAGTATTGCTGCATCCAGCAGTCTGTCATCAAAATAAACACCATACCAGACGGCTTCATTTCTGGTTTTGAATCCAAATTTATTATGCAACTTGCCTGACGTTTAGAATTACATTTTCATAAGTGCATTAGTCAGGGTTCTCCAGTGAAACAGAACCAATGGGATTAGATATATATAGGGAGAGGTTTCTTATGAAGAATTGGCTCATGCAATTATGGAGGCTGAGAAGTCCCACAGTCTGCCGTCTGCAAGCTGAGGGCCAGGAAAGCCAGGAGTGTAATTCCAGTCTAAGCCTGAAGGCCTGAGAATCAGGAGAGATGATGCCATGAATTCCAGTCCAAGGGCAGGGGGAAAAAAAAAAAAAAAAAAAACCTGATGTCTTTGTGCCTCAAGCTGGCAGGCAGGAAGCAAAAAGGGACCAATTCCTCCTTCCTCTGCCTTTTTGTCCGAATGAGGCCCTCAAGAGATTGGATGACGCTCACCCGCAGTGAAGAGGGCTGTGTGCACAGCTCACCTCACCAGTTCAAATGTTCATCTCATCCGAAACGCTTTCACAGATACATCCAGAAAGGATGTTTCATCTGGGGACCCAATGGCAGTCATGTTGACACACAAAATGAACTGTCACAATAAATACTGCGAAATATTCCCTGACTGCTCTTCATTTTCACATTTGCATAGGTGATTGTGCATTCATGGTTTGGGGAGGCTCAGACTGTTGAGATGTGCCCAAGTGGGTCCCTGTTCCCGTCCAGTGATGTGCTCATGATGCCTCTGGCTTACAGATGCTCCTGAATGACAGCGTGTTTTCCTAAGTCCCTGAAGCAGTCCCCACAAGGGTGGAATAATGAGAACGGTTTGCCACAAAGTGGCTGGTTGACCATGGACAATCGCCTTCCCCTTCCTGGGCCCCTCTTTTCCCACCTGTGAAACGAGGTGGTCAGACCAGTCAATCTCCAGAGACTCTTCCAGCACTAACGTTCTGAGAGTATGAAGATGGGACCCACCATCCAGACCCTGTGTCCATCAATGATGTCACTGAAGCAGAACAAGGGACTTTGGATGGTTGGCTGGCGCCCAAAAAGCTGCTGCGGGAGAAGTCACGAAAGATCCCCATTTGTACCAGGAAGAGGCAAAAGTCAGGGCGTTTTAAGCTATTTGACATTAGGAAGGGCAGCTAGCTGCGAGTTTTTAAACCAATAGGAAGCTGGGTTGGCTTTTTTTCCCTAAAGATTTATTTCATTTTACTATATTTTTAAAAAGGCAAGTTAACATATTTCTGGGAGGGCTAGGATTATGTATAGGAACTGGATCTGATGACCTTTCAGTGTCAGGATTTTATGACCCTACCTACAATCTCATGAGCACTTTGTCCATTTCTTCCTAACAGGGCATGTTGTATAGTTTGGTTGGAGGCCAAGGGAGTGAGAGACTGTCTTCAATGAATCTTGGGTACAAGCACTACCAGGGTATTGACAGCTACCCCCTGGACTGGGAACTGTCGTATGCCTACTACAGCAACATTGCCACCAAGACACCCCTTGACCAGCACACGCTGCAAGGGGATCAGGTATGACAGAGAGAAAAGGTTGGGAATGGTTATGTCCCTGTTTACCCGCTTTCATGAAGTGTCTGCACCTGTGGCTGCCTTCATCCGTGGCCTTCGGAGGAGGAACATATTGAATGGAGGGAGGAGTTTTCTTGTGCTCTCCAATTCCTATTTTCTGGCTGTGTTCTCGGGCTGAACAAGGGGGCAGCCCCACATTTATGCATGAAAAGCTTTTTGTTAGTGAGAGGACTGGTATGTGAAGAGTCGACTTGGCCCTGGGCAGATTTTGATTTTGCAAAAATCGTGTACCAGAAACACAGGCATCTTGTCTTTGTGTCAGTCCCCTGTGAGATGGCGAGGTCTGGAGGTCGATGTTAGGTGGGACTGGTCAAATCGGAGGCAGGAAGCTGTAAGGGCTTTCAATGTGTGTTGAGCAAGCAATGTACAATGGAGACAGGCAAGCTTCCTACCCAGCTGTGTTCCCCCTGCCGGACGCTTGAGAAGTGTCCGGTGAGCCTTGCTAGCCCAGTGCTCCCAGATGACTGACAACAGAGTGTGATGATGGAAGACTCCACACTATCCCAGATGACGGGCAGTAACTCCAGCCCCCAATTTTGCAGGCTCCCAAATATTATTGACTCAATGGGCAAAAAAATCAGTGACTCACATCTACCAAAAGACCATAATATGTTACATTAGACCAAATGATGGTTTGCTTCCAGACTCCTTTTAGAGGGCAGGGAATAACAGGGTCCAACTAAAAGGGGATAGTGTAAGAATAAAAGAATGCTGCTTCTTGATACAGATCCACATCGAATGGTGGTAGACAACGAAGTGGTTGCTGCTTAGAATGTTTTTTGTTGTTGGTGGTGGTTGTTGGTTTTTAATTTTTTTTTTTTTTTTTGAGACAGAGTCTCGCTCTATCCCCCAGGCTGGAATGCAGTGGTGCAATCTCGGTTCACTACAACCTCTGCCTCCTAGGTTCAAGTGCTTCTCATGCCTCAGCCTCCCAAGTAGCTGGCATTACAGGTGCATGCCACCACACCTGGCTAATTTTTGTATTTTTAGTAGAGACAGGGTTTCACCGTGTTGACCAGGCTGGTCTCAAACTCCTGACATCAGGTGATCCACCCATCTCAGCCTCTTAAAGTGCTGGGATGACAAGCATGAGCCATCTCGCCTGGCCAGAATTTTTTTTTTTTAAGACAGGATCTTGCTTGGTCACCCAACTTGGAATGCAGTGGTGGGATTATAGTTCACTGCAGCCTCCAACTCCTGGGCTCAAGCAGTCCTTCTGCCTCAGCCTCCCGAAGAGCTGGAGTTATAGGCGTGCACCACCATGCCTGGCTAATTTGTTTTTTATTAGTTTTTGGAGAGACAGAGTCTGACTATCCTGGCCTCAAGTGATCCTCCCATCTCAGTCTCCCAAGGTGCTGGCATTACATGCATGAGCCACCATGCCCAGCCAGAATGTATCTTTATATATCCTCTTTCTTCAGGGAGGACTGAATATGTTTTCATGGTCAAAGTACTTTGAGGTGTTTGAATTGAAAAGAGCAAATAGTCTATACCGGAAGTCGACTAATTTTTTTTTTTTTTTTGGAAAAGGGCCAGGTGATAAATATTTTAGGCTTTGCTTATGCAGTCTCTGTTGCATTACTCAACTCTGCCATAGGCACTATGTACATAAATGGGGTAGCTGAGTTTGTCTAGCCATAGACAGTAGGTAACTGTAACTGTGTGGCCAGATGTGGCCCTGGTCTATGCCATAAACTCCCTTTTTTTTTTTTGATAGAGTCTTGCTCTGTCACCCGGCTGAAGTGCAGTGGTTCAATCTCGGCTCACTGCACCCCCAAACCTGGGTTCAAGCAATTCTCCTGCCTCAGCCTCCCAAGTAGCTGGGATTATGAGCATGGTCTGTCATACCCAGCTAATTTTTGTGTTTTCAGTAGAGACAGTGTTTTACCATGTTGGCCAGGCTGGTCTTGAACTCTTGACCTCAGGTGATCTGCCCTCCTGGGCCTCCCAAAGTGCTGGGATTACAAGCGTGAGCCACCGCACCCAGCCAATGCCATAAACTCTTAATTTAGCCCTGCCTAGTAAGCAGCTCTAAGAGCTAGGCCTAGCCAGGTCAGGGTTGAATGAATTCGAGGCTGAGTATCTGACTAGGAACCAGACCACTGCTCCCTAGCTCTGCCCCTGGATTGGGTCAGAAATCCTCAGTGTAACAAATTCAAGCTTTGATGTCTGGGAATGATTGGTTTCTGGAAAAGAAATCTATACTGGCTACTGGATGGTTATGAAGCAAATGACTTGAAGATACATGCTGTCAGTAAGAGTTAAACATGAGTTAAGCTATAAAACACCGAAGAGCTCCTCCCTACATAGGCATTCTAATTCCTTTAAAAATAATGATTCCTTCTGAACAAACTTACACACCCTTATAATTTGTACTTGTATTTTCTGTCTGTACAAATTATGTGCAAAAAATTTAACCTCAATTTATAGGAATACAATTATTAATTGATAAAGCTTTTTTTTAAAAAAAGAATTGTTCTTAAAAACTTTGCATAAAATCAAGCCAAAGAAAATACTGCTTTTTTTTTTTTTTTAACTAAGCCTGGATGTGTTAATAATGTTCTACACGTATATGTTATACTTTTAAGAATTCAAATTCAGCATAAATTAGCAACAGGAAATGGCATGTTGCTAACAAGCTCCTTTTCTTTTGAAGATTTGGCAGATGACGTGTTATGATTACGAAAGAAAACGTTTAATTGGTCAGAACCAGAGGAGATGAATAGAAAAGATCCGTCTTGCAGCTGAAAAGTCGTCTGATTAAGAATCACAGATAGGAATTATGCAGTTAGGAGAGTTGTGTCATAGCTCATTTTCTTAAGAATGGGTAATTAATGGCTGCTTAAGAATTTAAACAGGTGTCATACATTGATTTAAATGTCCTTTTGTTGAGAAATCTATTAATTCACCAGCATAATGTAGTAAATGAGAAGACAGAGAAAGCTAGACCTCTAATTAACAAACCAAGGACCCATCAATAACGCCTTCCTTGATTCGCGTTGCATTCTCTTTTTATGGAACTCGTGGTTCACATCATTTCATCCTTATTAGCGCTCTCAATTCCCATCACTTCTTTATAGTTTAGTAGGACTCTGCTTCCGGCTAAACCGAAAGAAGATGGCTAGTGCTTCTGTTTGTTTCTGAGTCTTAATTACAAATGATTAATCCTCGAAGTCTGCCCACTCCTCAGAAGCTTCTCTTCCTCTAGGTTCGGTTGCCGGTCTTCTGTTCTCACTCTACATTTTCTGGGCAGAGATCTCATCTTCACATCTGGTTTCAGCTGCCCTCCACATAGGATAATACTCAGACCCCAGGCTCCGCTGTTTTCTTACAAATCCCTGCCTGCAGTCATTGTCACATACTGCAGAAGAAACACATCCCTCCTCATCTCCATTCCCTGCCAGCACCTCTGCAGATGGCACCATCGTCCATGCTAAAAACTGGGAGTCATCTCAGATCCCCCCAGCAGCTTTCCACACCAGTTTCTCTCTCCTCCTATCTGCACCCCTGCTGCCTGAATTTGTGGCTTGTCATCTCTCCTCTGAGCTCCCACGACAGCCAATGGGCTGAATTGTGTCCTGCCAAAATCCACATGTTGAGGTTCCAATACCCAGTACCTCAGAATGGAACCGTACTTGGAAATCATATCTCTAAAGAGGTGATTAAGTTCAAATGAGGCTGTTAGGGTGGACCTCTAATCCAGTAGGACTGGTGGCCCCATGAAAAGAGATTAGAGGCCAGGGGCTGTGGGTCACCCCTGTAATCCCAGCACTTTGGGAGGACAAGGCAGGGGGATCACTTGAGGTCAGGAGTTCAAGACCAGTCTGGGCAACATAGTGAGACCCCCATCTCTATTAAAAATACAAAAGCTAGCCAAGCGTGGTGGTGCGCATCTATAATCCCAGCTACTTGGGAGGCTGAGGCATGAGAGTCACTTGAACCCAGGAGGCAGAGGCTGTAGTGAGCCGAGATCATACCACTGCACTCCAGCCTGGGCTACAGAGCAAGACTCTGTCTCAAACAACAGCAAAACAAAAAAAAAACAACAAAAAAGAAATTAGGGCACAGGCGATAGAGAGATGACCACGTGAGGAGGCGGAAAGATGGCGGCCATCTGCAAGCCAAGGAGTGGGGGTGGTCTCAGAAGAAACCAAGCCTTCTGACACCTTCATCAGGAACTTCCAGCCTCTGGGACTATGAGAAATTTTCTAAGTCACCCAGGCCGCGAGCCTTCGTTATGGCAGCCCTAGCAGATGAAGACCCCTCCTCCTTGGTCTGTCTTTCTCTTTCTTTTCTTTTCTCTTTCTTTCTTTCTCTCTCTCTCTTTCTTTCTTTCTTTCTTTCTTTCTTTCTTTCTTTCTTTCTTTCTTTCTTTCTTTCTTTCTTTCTCTCTCTTCTTTCTTTCCTTTCTTTCTCTCTCTCTCTTTCCTTCTTTCTTTTTCTCGAGTCTCATTCTAAGACCCCTCCTCCCTGGTCTTTTCTTTCTCTCCCTCCCTCCCTCCCTCCTTCCCTCCCTCCCTCCCTCCGTTCCTTCCTTCCTTCCTTCCTTCCTCCCTTTCTTCTTTCATCTTTCTATCTCTCTTTCTTTTTCAGAGTCTCATTCTAACACCCAGGCTCACTGCAATCTTTGCCTCCTGAGTTCAAGCGATCCTCCTGCCTCAGCCTTCTGAGGAGCTGGGACTTGCAGGCACGTGCCACCACACCAGGCTAATTTTTGTATTTTTAGTGAAGATGGGGTTTTGTTGGCCAGGCTGGTCTTGAACTCGTGAGGTTAGGTGATCTGTCTGCCTTGGCCTCCCAAAATGTTGGTACTACAGGCATGGGCCAGCTCGCGTAGCCGTCCTGATGTTTTTGTCACCAGTCTTGTGCCTTCCCATCCTCTCCCCCAGGCCAAGTGCACCATGGCACACTGGAATCACCTGGGGGCTTGCTGAGCATCTCTGCACAGAATCCACCACGGAGGATCTCATGAAAGTGACATGGGGTGTGGCCTAGGCACATACATGTGGTATGTGGATATGTGTATACATGTATGTGTATATTTTAAAATAAGCCTACTGGTCAGCAGGCTTTAAGTGCAGTATCAGAGATGAACTTCTGAGCTGCTCATTCTAGAGATGTTGATTTTGGAAAATGGCAACAACGGCCTGGCGAGATGGCTCACGCCTGCAATCCCAGCACTTTGGGAGGCTGAGACAGATGGATTGCCTGAGACCAAGAGTTCGAGACCAGCCTGGTCAACATGGTGAAACCCTGTCTCTACTAAAAATACAGAAATTAGCTGGACGTGGTGGTGCATGCCTGTAGTACCAACTGAGGCAGGAGAATCGCTTGAACCCAGGAGGCGGAGGTTGCGGTGAGCTGAGATCCCGCCACTGCACTCCAGCCTGGGCAACAGAGGGAGACTCGGTCTCAAAAAAAAAAAGGTAACAACAAAATACAATCCTCAGCGGATTGGACCCTGCAGCCAGGTTTGAGAAGTACTCACGCAGAAGAACCCTAGCTCAGCGGATGCCATATGAGACGTTCCTTGATCTGGCTTCTTGCCACCACCCCAGCCAAACTTGCAACACCGAACTTTGGGCCAGGCCTGTTCTTATCTTCTGACCTTGCTTGAATGCTGACTGGTTTGCTTTCTCCATGCCCCTCCCCGTTTCCCCTGACTCCTCCCACTTTGAGTCTTGCTCTGGAAGCCTTCCTGGGTCTCTCCTTGCTGCGCTACTGTCACACCTGGGCACATCTCTCCCACTGCCCCTGTGCTGGATGTTGTGTGCACTGTGCCTGACGCGTAGTTGGCGCTCAGTGTTTACTGCTAGAAAGTTGACTAGAAGTTCGTGCGGAGATCACCCAGTGACGAACAGAAAGTCACCGCAGTGTCTTGCTGCTGGTGCTTTTCGAGGGGACCCGTGTTGCGTTGTTGAGAGCAGGTACCCAGAGCCTTCGCCATGAGCCCCTGCCACTCTTGCATGTGGCACCCCCATTGTATGCGACAACCACATTTGGGGAATCTTGGCGGTTTGCTTCCGTCTCTCCACCCTTACAACTGATATTTCCCCCTTCTGACTTAAAAATCCCTAAAGTGTTAAATTTCTACAAAGAAAACACACACTCCTATTGAGAGCCGAAGCATTACAGCTGATTTGAGACAAACTCTGAGGCAAGTTCGTCATGGCGGTTCTACCAGGCCCAGAAGGAAGTTCTGGAGGTGGGCGGTGGAAGCAGGCTGTGCAGCTGCCTGCTCCTGGGGGCGCTGAGCCTGAGTTCCCAGGAGTGCTAGTGGAACTCCTATCCCACAACTTCAGGGAAGGCAGAAGCTTCTGGAAAACACTGGGCTGTTTAGAGGCTTCGCTCTGCAGCTGCAAAAACTAGAGGGTTCTTTCTGTTTTCCTTTCTTCCTTCCTTTCTGTCTCTCCTTCTCTCTGCCTCACCTGCCCTTCTTCTCTCCCCCCTTCTCTTTCTCTCTCTCTGTTCCACCTTTTTTCTTTCTTCTCTTTCTTTCTCTTTCTCCTCCCTCTCCTTTCTCTCTCCTCTCCCTGTCTATCCCCCACTCTTTTCCTCTCTCCTTCCCCTCTCTTCCTCTCGCTTTCCTCCTTCTTCCCCTCTTCTGTCTCCCTCTCTCTTCTTTCTCTCATCGCCTCTCTTCCTTTCCCTGTCTCTTCACATCACCCTTCTGGATCTTACCCTTCTTCGTCTTTTTTGTCTTTGTACTCTGTTGGACCTGAAAAGAAACACTGTCCAACAAACACAGCTACTGTATTTTTGTTTTTGAGACAGAGTCCCTCTGGAGTGCAGTGGTGCAATCTTGGCTCACTGCAACCTGCACCTCCAGGGTTCATGACTCAGCCTCCCGAGTAGCTGGGACTACAGGTGAGCACCACCACGCCCAGCTAATCTTTGGCATTTTTAGTAGAGACCGGGTTTCACTATGTTGGCCAGGATGATCTTGAACTCCTGACCTCAAGTGATCCACCCGCCTCGGCCTCCCAAAGTGCTGGGATTATAGGTATGAGCACCCAGCCACACTTACTGTATTGATTAAGGTTTTCTTTATTCTATTTTTTAAAATTTTACACACACACACACACACACACACACACACACACACACACACATATATATATATATATATATATATATATATATATATATACATACAATTTTTTTTCTTTAATTTGAGACAGGGTTTTGCCATGTTGCCCAGGCTGGTCTCAAATTTCTAGGCTCAAACGATATGGCTCCCTCAGCCTCCCAAAGTGCTAGGATTGCAGGCGTGAGCCACTGTGCTCTGGCCTTCTCCTTTTTTGAAGTCGATGACATGCAGTCAGAAGACAATGTGACACTGCCATCTGTGGCCTGCGGGCTGACTGACAGGAATGAAAGGGGTGTCAGCATCCCCCGGGACAGTGTGAAGCCTTCTCTGGGGCGTGGTCCTGGGTGGTCTGAGGATTGCTTGACTCCAGACACTGGGCCTCCTGTAACTTGGTCAGCTGTATTAAGATACAAACTTCCAAGCTGCTCATTCTAAAGATGTTGATTTTATAAAACAACAACAACAACAACAACAACACTGAAAATCCAGAAGCCACAGAGGATCCCAGAACTGGTCAGGTGGGGACGCTCGGTCCATGCCATCATCCACAGCTCTGTCCGCACCCCACACACCCACCTGCTGTTTACTCTCCATTCCACAGCTCCTTCCTGGCTTTTCCTGGCCACAAAACTGTTTGAATGAATGGACAACCCAACGCTTTCCTTTTAGAGATCATTCCTGCCCTAGAAGTCTTTGTATTAATAGGCGGTCTGCTTTCACAGAAGGTCTCAGGAATGTGATCATGATGTGATGCTGGTTGCTATTGTAGTGACCCCAGAACTACGGAGAAGGAAACCTCCGGCCTGGTTGTGGCAGGCTGTGCGTTGTGGCTTCAGGGCCAGATTTGCCTGGGTTCAAGTCCTGGGTCTGCCGCTCCCTGGGTGTGAACCCTTGGATCATTCTGCACGCCTCTGCGTCTGTTTCTCACCCATAACATGGGCTCCATAAGGGTCCGCACCTGCCGTGGTTGTTACTGTGAGTCAATCCAGTACACCAAACAAATAAGATGAGCTCCCTAAATCGTTTCTGGCCCCCACATGCCCTCACCCAATTCTAGTCCTTCTGTTTTCTAAAGCATAAAATTCTCTTAGGTCTTCATCTCCACAACCTAAGGCTTTGAGTTGTACTAAACTGCAAATACCAACAGAGTTAATATTCTAAACAGCAATTAGCCTTTTAGACTTTAGTATGAGTTAAGACCCTAAAAAATGATGAGTTGTGCCATGACCGAGGCACTCTGCTAAGCTCTTTCACAAACAATCTTCTTTAAAAAAAAAATATTTTATTGGCCAGGCACTATGGCTTATGCCTGTATTCCCAGCACTTTGGGAGGCCAAGGTGGGTGGATCACAAGGTCAGGAGATGGAGACCATCCTGGCCAACATGGTGAAACTCTGTCTCTCCTAAAAATACAAAAATTAGCCGAGTGTGGTAGCGTGCGTCTGTAGTCCCAGCTACTCTGGAGGCTGAGGCAGGAGAATTGTTTGAACCCAGGAGGCGGAGGTTGCAATGAGCCGAGATTATGCCACTGCACTCTAGCCTAGTGACAAAGCAAGACTCCGTCTCAAAAGAAAAAATCTATTTTAACTTCCAGGGTACATGTGCAGGTCGTTACATAGGTAAACATGTGCCATGGTGGTTTGCTGCACCTGTCAACCCATCATCTAGGTGTTAAGCCCAGCATGCATTCACTATTTTTCCTGATGCTCTCCCTCCCCCAACCCCACAAGAGGCCCCAGTGTGTGTTGTTCCCCTCCCTATATCCATGTGTTCTCATTGTTCAGCTTCCACTTATAAGTGAGAACACGCAGTGTTTGGTTTTCTGTTCCTGCGTTAGTTAGCTGAGGCTTATAGCTTCCAACTCCATCCATGTCCTTTCAAAGGGCTTGATCTCTTTCCTTTTTGTGGCTGCATAGTATTTCATAGTGTATATATACCACATTTTCTTTATCCAGTCTATCATTGATGGACATTTGGGTTGATTCCATGTCTTTGCTATTCTGAATAGTGCTGGAGTGAACATATGTACACATGTATCTTTTTAACAGAATGATTTCTATTCCTTTGGATGTATACTCAGTAATGGGGTTGCTGGGTCAAATGGTATTTCTGGTTCTAGGTCTTTGAGGAATCAACACACTGTCTTGCACAATGGTTGAACTAATTTCCATTCCCACCAACAGTGTAAAAGCATTCCTATCTCTCCACAGCCTCACCAGCATCTATTGTTTCTTGACTTTTTAATAATCTCCATTCTGGCTGGCATGATCTGATTTCTAACTCACCACTATCTACCTGGCGTGAGATGGTATCTCATTGTGGTTTTCATTTGCATTTCTCTAGTGATCAGTGATGTTGAACGTTTTTTCTTATGTTTGTTGGCTGCATAAATGTAAATGTCTTTTTTGAGAAGTGTCTGTTCATCTCCTTTGCCTACTTTTAAATGGGGTTGCTTGTTTGTTTGTTTTTCTTGCAAATGTGTTTACGTTCCTTATAGACTCTGGATATTAAACCTTTGTCAGATGGATAAGTTGCAAAAATGTTTTCCCATTCTGTAGTTTGGTTGTTTGCTCTGATGATAGTTTCTTTTGCTGTGCAGAAGCTCTTTAGTTTAATTCATCCCATTTGTTAAAGTTTGCTTTTGTTGCAATTGCTTTTGACATTCTCGTCTTGAAATCTTTGCGTATGCCTATGTCCTGAAGGGTATTGCCTAGATTTTCTTCTAGGGTTTTTGTAGTTTTGGGTTTTACATTTAATTATTTAATCCGTCTTGCATTAATTTTTATATAAACATATAAGGAAGGGGTCCAGTTTCAATTTTCTGCATATGGCTGGCCAGTTCTTCCAGCACCATTTATTAAATAGGGAATCCTTTCTCCATTGCTTCTTTTTGTCAGACAAACAATCTCATCTAATCCTCATGCAACCTTACGAGGTCAGTATTACCCCATTTTACAGATGAGTCAACTGAGACTCAGAGAGGCTAAAGAAATTGCCCAAAGTCACATAGAAAATGAGTAGTGGTGCCTGGACTTGAACCTAGGTTATTCTAGCTCTTTGCACAGTAAAAAAGAATGGCTCATAGACTGAGTGACTTTGATGTAGCAGATGCCATGCTAAACTCCATCTTATGAATGCAGAAACTGAGTCTCAGATAAAGTAACTGGCCCAAGGCCTAAAGTAGGTAGTGGTGAGTTAGAATTCAGATCCCCTCCATCCGATATGAAAGATTCTGCTCTTAATGGTCCCACCCTACTGCAAAGCTTCAGTGACTACAGCAGGGTGGTAGGGCAGGACTAGGTTTGGACACAGAAACAAAAGGCAAACGTTCGAGCCCAGGAGTTCAAGACCAGCCTGGGCAACATGGTGAAACCCCATCTCTACAAAAAAATACAAAAAAATAGCTGGGCTTGGTGGCACATGCTGGTCTCAGCTACTTGGGAGGCTAAAGTGGGAGGATCACTTGAGTTCAGAGAGGTCAAAGCTGCAGCGAGCTGTGATCCTGCCACTGCAATCCAGCCTGGGCAACAGATAGAGATCCTGTCTCAAAACAAAAAGGACAAACGTGTTTCTTCTTCACAGTCACTGTTTACTTTCCCCCAAGATATATGAGTACTTTTCACTATGGTCAGGCCAGGTAAAGGGTGTGGGCCCCACCACCAGCCTGCTTGGATTTAACTGCTCAATTTGCAGAACTAACTCTCTGATGTTGGGCTTGTTAGTTTGCCTCTCTGGGCCTCAGTTTCCACGTATGTGAAATGAGGATATTAATGGTGAGTGTCTTATCAAGTTGCAAAGATTTGATGAGTCAATCTGGGCAAAACAATTAGAACAGTGCTTGGCACATCATACATGATGGTTCTTATGGTATATTATCACTGCCAGAAAGACCTAAGAATATCAATCACTGCAAGGTAAAACTGTGTCTTCATGAGTTATGTCTTTTACTCAAGGAGGAAACAAAACAAGGAGAAAAAGAGAAACAACCAAAAATTTTTAATAAAAACCACTAAGAGCACAACCTTTCATATCAGACTCAGGGGATCTGAATTCTAACTTACCACTAACTACCTGTGGGCCTCGAGCCAGCTACTTTATCTGAGACTCAGTTTCTGCATCCCTAAGTGGAGTTTAGCATGGCCTCTGCTACGGCAAAGGGACTCCGCCTTTTAGCCATTCTTATTTACAGTGCAATATGCTAGAAAGACCTAGGTTCAAACCTAGACTCTTCTACTCATTTGCTAACAGATGAACAAAAAGCCTCCAGCTGAACACTCTTTATCAGGGCAGCTCAGGCTTCAGCACAATTCCAGGCTCACCGCTCGGGACAGTGTCCCTGGAGTTTCAGCGGAAGCACCCACTCATGGGATGCCCTCCATACACACTGGCCATAAGCTTGGCCAAGCATAGACCAGCTGGAGTGGCCTCTGCCCAGCCTAGATTTCAGGACCTGCTCACTAGAGGGCGACATCCTGTGGGGGCGCCAGTGAGCTGTGTCTCTGGAGTCAAGCCAACCTGGCTTCCAAGGCCAGCTCTATGGTGTCACCTTGAGTTCATGGTTTCACCCTCGGAGCCTGTTTCTTGGTCTGTAAACTGGGGGCAGTAATACCTGGATCTCAGCTTTGTTATGAGAATTAAGTGAAAAAAAAATATGTCTTAAGCACATAGTTGGTTTCACTAGAAAGTAGTGGCTGTCATTATTCTAAGCATTACTACTAACTTGGTGGCCTCCTCAGGTTAGCTATCCAGCAGGAATGCTACTGGCTAGATTTTGAGCCTAGCACGGTCCCCAAGTCTCAGCCTCCAAGTCCCCCTGGAAGGGACCCCTGGCTTCACGAAGCAGTAGAGGAGAAAGTTGAGAGACATTCTGAGGAACAGGGCTGCAGACTCAAGTTTGTGACACTCAGTACTTTCTTTTCTTGTTTGTTTTTGAGACAGTCTCACTCTGTCCCCTAGGCTGGAGTGCAATGGTGTGATCTTGGCTCACTGCAAACTCTGCCTGTGAGTTCAAGCAATTATCATGCCTCAGCCTCCTGAGTAACTGGGATTAAAGGTGTGCACCACCAGACCCGTTAATTTTTGTATTTTTAATAGAGATGGGGTTTTGCCACATTGACTAGGCTGGTCTCGAACTCCTGACCTCAAGTGATCCTCCCATCTCAGCCTCCCAAAGTGCTCAATTCTCTTCTTAATTAACTGACAAAGAAAATCAGGCCTGTCTCCTTCTCTGAGGCTTCTTTTCCAAACTAGTGCAGACCTAATTTTTTACCGTCTGCCTGTGGCATGCTTTGAGCATGGGCAGCCCTCACTAGTATACCCTCATGACACCGTTAGAGCGACTTCATTATGTATAAAGAGAGACCATGGAACGACAGGACTGGATCCTTAATAAACAGTGAAAGTTTATACATCAAAATGAATTTTATTTTCTTCAAAGGAGTCAGATACCTGGGAGGCTGTGTGCAAATTCTAAACGTTTTGTGAACTTTCCCTTTGGTTCTTGTTTAAAGCCTCGAGCACATTCTTTCTCGCATCCTCAGAGTTAACATGCCCTCTTCCTTTCAGGGTAGATTTAATTTTTGGAAATAGCCAAAAGATATTTGAAGCAGAACCTGCGAAATAAAAGAGGTTAGTCATGCAGGATAGTAATACGTTAGAATAAAAAATAAGGTTATATTTAGAAAATATCGATTTGCCTTTTTGATGCTGCATGTGTATAATCTGGCTTTAAAATCCAGGGCACAAAGTGGACTTCCAAACAGGCTTGAGCAATACAAGTAGATGTGGAAGTAATTCTGGCTTCCCAAGGCAAATTCTTTGATAGGAACAAATGACCGTTTATATATAAAAGATGTGATACATTCCTTTAAAAAGATTTTGACCTTATGTCATTGTAGGCACACCTCATATTTCAATATTCATATAGTTTTTGCTTGAGCAGTTGCTGATTTAAGAGTAATGTCATGTCTTTTGCATGCTCATATCATTTGGATTTTTCCTCCCTCCCTTCCTCCATCCCTCCCTCCCTCTCTCCCTCCTTCTCTTCCTTCCTTCTTTCCTCCCTCCTTCTCTTCCTTGTTTCCTCCCTCCCTCCCTTCCTTCCTCCCTCCCTCCCTCCCTCCCTCCCGCCTTCTCTTCCTTCATTCTTTCCTTCATCCTTCTCTTCCTACTTTCTTCCCTCCCTCCCTCCCTCCCTCCCTTCCTTCCTCCCTCCCTCCCTCCATCCCTCCCTCCCTCTCTCCCTCCTTCTCTTCCTTCCTTCTTTCGTCCCTCCTTCTCTTCCTTGTTTCCTCCCTCCCTCCCTCCCTTCTTTCCTTCCTCTCTCCCTCCCTTCCTCCCGCCTTCTCTTCCTTCATTCTTTCCTTCTTCCTTCTCTTCCTACTTTCTTCCCTCCCTCCCTCCATCCCTCCCTTCCTTCCTCCTTCCCTCCCCTCCTTCTTCCCTCCCTCTCTTCCTCTCTCTCTCCCTCTCTCCCTTCCTTCCTTCTTTCCTCCTTTCCTTCCTTC
Organism: Saguinus oedipus; assembly: GCA_031835075.1. Classification (NCBI taxonomy): domain Eukaryota; kingdom Metazoa; phylum Chordata; class Mammalia; order Primates; family Cebidae; genus Saguinus; species Saguinus oedipus. The sequence continues at coordinate 53,146,425 of CM063171.1, read as the reverse complement.
CTTTCATCCTTATCAGGCATATGTTGAAACAATTAGACTAAAAGATGATGAAATACTCAAGGTACAAACCAAAGAAGATGGAGATGTCTTTATGTGGTTGAAGCATGAAGCTTCCCGAGGCAATGCAGCAGCTCAGGTAAACATGTAGGCTACCGACTTGGAGATTCTGTCAGCCATGATAGACTGGGTTATGCCGTGGTAACAAAACATCTCAACCCTCAGTGGCTTAAAACAGTTTATTTCTCACTCACACTGCATGTCCAGTGGGGGTTGTCAGGGGCAGACCATAGTTGTCACAATCCCAAGCTGACAGAGGCTTCCAGAACCATTGCACTCGGGCTGTGGCTGTAGCACCTTACCAGCTGGTTAACACTTCTGCCCAGAAGTGGCATATTTCATTGGCCAGAGCAAATCATGCCGCCTCTCTTGACTTCAGGTGGGCCAGAGTATGGTTCTGCCACTCACCCAGAAAGAGAGAGAGCCACAATATTGACGTGCAGCTCTAAAGACTATCATCAGGTACGCTGATGCATCCATCAGATAGAAAAACAAGACGCATCTTGGGGTACAGGAGAAATTAGACAGGCATCGAGAAGACCATGACCTCAGCTAGGAGAGCAACAGAAAGTTATTTATGGCTTGTTGGACCGAAAGGATCAAGCTTGTCTCTTGAACATCTCGTCTTTGGATGGACTTTTAAGAGGAACGAGAAAGGGCAGACAGCTGGGGAAACATCCTCTCTGCTTCCCTGCTCTGAGTTCACTATGAAGAGGAGCCTTCATGGGAGCCTGTGAAGGCTGATTGCACTGGGAGGAAGCCTCCTGCTCACAGGAAGGATTTTGCTTTTGCCTAGTGCTCCCTGTGAGTGCAGCAGCAGTGGGAAGAACCTCTGGGACTGCTAAGGAGGCTGAAGCCCAGAGATGGGAAAGGAAAAGAAAAAAAAAAGGAGTCACAGGCATTGTCAAAGCAGGCAGTTCAGGGGCTTCTTTTTTTTTTTTTTTGAGACAGTCTTGCTCTATCACCAGGCTGGAGTACAGTGGCATGATCTCAGCTCACTGAAACCTCTGCCTCCCTGGTTCAAGTGATTCTCCTGCCTCAGCCTCCCAAGTAGCTGGAACTATAGGCGCCCACCACCATGCTCGGCTAATTTTTGTATTTTTAGTGGAGACGGTGTTTCACCATGTTGGCCAGTTTAGTTTAGATCTCTTGACCTCGTGATCCGCCCACCTCGGCCTCCCAAAATGCTGGGATTACTGGCATGAGCCACTGTGCCTGGCTTTTTTTTTTTTTTTTTAAGAGTCAAAGCAGCCTGGAGTGCAGTGGTGTGATCATAGCCCACTCCAGCCTCAAAGTTCTGGGCTCAAGCAATCCTCTTGCCTCAGCCTCCCTAGTAGCTGGGACCTAGGCATGTGCCACCATGCCATGCCCTGCTAATTTTTAAATTTTCTGTGGAGATGAGGTCTTCTTGCTGTGTTGCCCAGACTGGTCTTGAACTCCTGGCCTTTAGTAATCCTCCTGCTTAGCCCTCTCAAAGTGCTGTATTAAGGCATGAGCCACCACACTTGGCCCAAGAGGCTCTTTTATAACAGGCCTCCCACCTCTCTATAGGTGTCTTCCCCACATTTCAGGAGGTACTTTGCTGGAAGTTATAAGTATTTGGTGGGGGAGGGAAGATAACGAGAAGAGAGAAGAAGCAGAAAGAAGGAAAGATAATAAGAGACCCATGTGGAACCAGAATGTTAACACACATTGCTCTGGCCCTGTTCCTGGGCGTCTGTCCCTAGCCTACAGTCTTTCTAGTACTCGGAATTTCAATGTATAGCTCTGGGAATGACACTGCCAGAGCCATTTCCTGTGTGCTCCAGAGCTTGCATAAACTTTTCTAACCATGAGCACCTCCTCCTTCCTTTGTTCACTAAGTCTTTGTTGAGCAGCTTCTATGACCTCTTGAGCTCTGCTGCATCAGGGGGCAAAAGACAATGGCAAAGATTAAGTAATATCTTGAGGATCCTCCCCTCCGGGAGCTTCCAGCCTCCAGTCTGATGGTGGAGCCAGCCAAGTAGATGATGAGATGAGAGGAGAAGAGATGAGAGGAGATATCAATTCTATAGAAGGATGCAGATACATCCTTCATAATCTAGATATGATAGAGATGTACAGAGACCTCCATGCCAATCATTGGGCCAAAAGAAAGAACAATACCTCTCAAAGGAGTGGCATTTGAGGAGTTCTGATTATTGACAAAATTCCATTTGGCTCTGGTCCTGGGTGCAGTTGGTATACACACACACACACACACACACACACACACAGAGGAACCATTTCTGGCTTGTGTTAAAGGCTTGTATTTACACAAGTCCATGTTCAGGGCTCTGTCCTCCAGTTGGAAGATAAAGTGTATCTAGCTAATCCTTGGTTCTCAGCATAAAGCATTGTAAACTAGGCTTGCCCTCCCACCTCTCAAAGTCTTGTGTTAAGCATTGCACAGGAAAAGTCACTGTTCTAAATTGCTATTGTCTTTAAGCAACGATTGGCCCAGATGCTGTTCTGGGGGCAGCAAGGTGTGGCCAAGAATCCCGAAGCAGCAATTGAGTGGTACGCCAAGGGCGCCCTGGAGACGGAGGATCCTGCATTAATCTATGACTATGCCATTGTGCTGTTCAAGGTAAGAATCACTTCATTCATGCTGAAATTGTGCAATTCTTATCAGCCTCCTGAGCAGTTTCCTGTGCAGGCAAACAGGGAGTCGATAATTGAAGAAACTTAGTATATGCTTCTGTCACTCTTGATGGAAGGGATATTGGCTAAAAAGGCAGAGTCAGAAGCAGTTCCCTGTTCTCATTTTTAATCATTAGTCTTCTGTTTGGCACCTGGATTCTCTGTGCTTCCGCAAGAACCGCGGCGTTCCGGAGGAGACACCCATATTTTATGGATTGGCACCCAGCCGCCAGCCCCCACAGACACTGCAAGTTTGCCACCAGGCAGAGTTCTCTTTTAATTACAGCTTAAACACAGTGTGTAATTGGGCTGGATCCCAACAGTCCTGCTGATGAAAATAAAGATATTGGTTTTAAGCCAACAGGAGAGGGGTGGGAAGACCTGGGAGACAGTCATTAAAGTCCCAACTCTGCAGCCATCAGGTATGCCCTTGGAGTCTGATCTCATGGGACGGTGGCAATGACCACAGATTGAATGAGATAATAGGACCAATGGACTTGGGGAACCGTAAAATGTGCCGTGTTCCTTATACAAAATAATATGGCCTGGTGCAGTGTCTCACGCCTGTAATCCCAGTACTTTAGGGAGGCCAAGGCGGGCGGTCAGTAGTTCAAGACAAGCCGGACCAATACGGCGAAACCCCGTCTCTACTAAAATTACAAAAAATAGCCAGGCATGGTGGCTGTGCCTGTAATCCCAGCTACTCAGGAGGCTGAGGCAGGAGAATCGCTTGAACCTGGGAGGCAGAGGTTGCAGTGACCCAAGATTGTGCCACTGCACTCCAGCCTGGGCGAGACTCCATCTCAAAAAAAAAAAAAAAAATTAGTAATAGTTTACACTGATTAACTGAGCGCTTGTTACCTGCTTTGCACGTACGAATGCATTGAATCCTCACAACCACCTACGAGATTGGTACCTTGGTATGTTATGATCGCTGTTCGTTTATATCAAAACAAAGGCACAGAAAGGTTTTGTAACTTGCCCAAGGTCACCCAACCGGTACATTTCTGCCCTGGGACTGGGATCCAGGCAGTTTGGATTCACAGTCAGCATCCCCAAACAGAGACATCAGTTCATCAGTCTTAGAAAAGTAAAAAGTCTTGGCTTTGGTAAGGAAATTCTTGGACTTATATCCACACCCAAAGAAAGCAGCAGCCCCGAAAAAGCAAGTATCTTCAAACAAGCCCAGGCCCATCTCCAGAACACAGCTGTGGCCACTCCGTAATTAACAACCGTGACTGTGGCTACATTGCCAACCCTCCCTACCTATCAAAGCCTGAAAACCTATTGGTTGTTGTGGTTTCCAAATGGAGGTCCCAGACCTTCTCTTTCCAATTGTCAAATCAACATAGAAATGGTTTGAATCTGAGCCATATGCCAATGCATTCATGTATTCATTCAATAAACATCGTTCCATTCAGGGCTGACCCAATGCCAGGCTCTGGGCTAGATGGAGGGCCATATGGATGCAGGAGTCACATCCCTGACCTCAGGGAGCTCATACACAGCGGAGAAGGCCTCCAGAGGACCGACTTCAGTAAGCACAGAGGAGCAGCACCTGTCCATCAGAGTGGAGGCAGGTCGCTATCCAAAGACAAAGGCACAAAACAGACAGTAGCTCTGTCCACCAAGATCACACAATCTACAATGAGAGGCAAATCCAGAAATAAATGACTCTGGGAGTGCCATAATGCCTTCTCTGGGTTTGCTTTCTCACACTTTAAAGCTTTTTTGCAGAGAGGGGTGTTCTGCATTCTTGCTAAGTTTTCTCTGGGTGGGAGGAAGGAAGCCCTTTATTAGCATCTCAGGGAAGATTTCCACCTCTGGCTAGAAGGTCTTTTCAAGTGTATTCTCCATGAAAGAACCCCCTGCTGAAAATGGGCTTTCCATATACAAAGAACAGGAAATTCATTTGACTGTGTGTGGGCATCCGACGTGTATGCAAAGGTGATACCAGGATGGTGGCTGTGATTCCTTCTGGGTAGTTGAGTCGGTCTTGCATCCACGTGAAGATAAAGCTTTGACTTTGACAGCAGCTCCTCCGTCCATTCACTCAGCGGACAGTTACTGAGTACTTACAATGTACCAGGACTTTACCTTTCTCTCACTGAACAACTTCCAGTACTACTCAGATTTCTGCAGAGTACATCGTCTTTGTGCAAGAAAAGTCATCCTACTTTTAGCCGGGTATGTTGGCTCACACCTGTAATCCCAGCACTTTGAGAGGCAGAGGTGGGTGGATCACCTTAGGTCAGGAGTTTGAGATCAACCTGGCCAACATAGTGAAACCCCAGCTCTACTAAAAATTTAAAAAAAAAAAAAAAAATTAGCTGGGTGTGGTGGTGGGCGCCTGCAATCCGGGATACTCGGGAGGCTGAGACAGGAGAATCACTTGAGCCCGTGAGGTGGAGGTTGCAGTGAACAGAAATCACACCACTGCACTCCAGCCTGGGTGACAAAGTGAGACTCCATCTCAAAAAAAAAAGTCATCCCATTTTTTATTTGATAGTGAAACATCCCTACTCTAGAAATCAGACTATGTGGGTTGTCGTTGCAGCTCTAACTGTGAGGCTTTGGCTAAGTCAACCACTCTGAGCCCCGTTTTATTTCTTTAAAACTAAAAAAGAGTTGGAGAAGATAAACTTTTATTATACTTTAATGAGGCGCTAACGTTCTCTGATTCTGGTCTTTCTGATGCTTTTCCTGAAGTCCAAAAAGCTTGTATCCTTCTCCATCCCATTACCCCAAGTGCCCTTCAATGTCCTTTTCCCTCTCCTCTTCCCCCCTCATTAAATGAAGCAGTGACGCCATTCTGAAAAATATTTTCATCTTCCACTTTGCTTCAGTTCGTCGGTTTCATTAAATAAGCAAGTTAAAGTCGAGTAGAAACTTGGCATATGTAATTTAACCTTCAGTTGGATTCACAGTTTTGTTTCGGGTCCTGGAAGATAGAGAGTCAAGCACATCCTGCATGGCTCCTGGATCCTACAGGAGGTTATGAGCTGAAACAGGCAGGAGAAAATAGAGCGTGGCGGTTTTGAGTTTGGCTTCTGGAGTCCACCTGGCTGGATTCAGATTCTGCCCCCATTTCCCATTGTGTGACTAGGGGCATATTTCTCAGATCAGAATAACAGCAGCACCTCAGGTAGAGTTGATGAAGCACTTAGACAGTGCTTGGCCAATGTTAATTAATGCAGGAATGTTAACTTAAAGCGCTGTTTCCACTCACTATAGACCTAAGCATTTAGATAGAGTTTATAGGTGTGTTTGTTGCAAAACCCTCTCACGTTCAGATCACATACGATCCTGTCAACTGTTGTCTGAGTTTAGGAGGACCCCACGTGGCACGTGGGGATCGGGGCTATCAGTAATTCTAAGTGAGTCTGGAAGCAGCAGTGGTTTACAGCCACCTCCGTCCCCTTGCCTGGCATCTTTGCTTTCAGATCTATGGCAATAGAGACTCAGGGACCTCCTTTCACTCTACCCTTGGGCCCGCCATCTCCCCAGTGGTCCTCCATACAGCTCAGTGTGTTCCACAGTTTCTCTCTTGTGACAAGAACTCCCAAGCCCATGTCTCTCTGTAGTGGACAAACCACTTCATCTGGAAAATCTTGATTTTGCTAGAAGACCCTTGTTAGTTTCTGTTAGTTGCATCTGAAGCAACTGGTTCTGCTGCATCCTATCTCCTATGCAGCTGGTTCTTGAGCTGATTCTGAAGCCACAGTGTCCTACCCTGGAGACCCCAGCCAGGATGATGAAGGCTGCAAGAGACAGGCTTAAAATTCTTGACTGTCCAACACAGATCAAGTGCTTTATCTTGCTGGTAAATTAGGTAATCCCCAGAGGAAAGCATCCAGGACCAAACTCGTTTTAACCTGATTCATGGCTTCCCGCAACAGTACCTGTGGATTGACAGGGTTGCAACTGACACAGTGATTACTGCTAAGCTTTGAAGTTGAGGTTCATTGTCTCTGCCCCAGAAATATGAACAAAATAATGATGATGACGATGAAACAGCACTGCCTATAGGAATCCGTCAGATTGGGTTTAAATAAAGAGAGTTAGAGTTTTATTTTTAACTATTTTATCTCCAGCACTGCCTATAGGAATCCGTCAGATTGGGTTTAAATAAAGAGAGTTAGAGTTTTATTTTTAACTATTTTATCTCCAACACGCATGTGTCTATGTGTATGCAGTCTGGTTTTATTTTCTTTATAATCATGGCTGTTTATCAATGTTTAGGGTCAAGGAGTGAAAAAGAACAGACGGCTTGCCTTAGAGCTGATGAAGAAAGCAGCTTCCAAGGTAACACATGCATGTTGTCAGAGGGAAACAGTGCCACCACACACACCCACACGCTCTCACATATCTAAAAGAGGAAATGGCCAGCCTCCTCCTGCAAAGCCCTAAGGTGGAAATGGGGTGGGGAGCGGTGGGTCACTGGCCCGGCACCTGCACTGCGGTGATTAGTCACTTTCGAGTTACAGTACACACAGAAACTTGCCACAATGCGGGCAGCAAAATTCAAAAGCTGAATTCACCTTCCAGTCAATAGCATTCGGGCTGATTTTGTTTGAAGGCTAAAATTATAATCAGGAGCTGCCCTGATAACAAGCAGCGGGATCCCTAGAAAGTGAATGGATATAAATGTCACTGAATTCAGGAAACCAGAAGCCTAACTCCTTTGAAGGTTAACTCTGTGGTGTCTGTTTCCCGTTTGTTTCCTGTGCATTGATAACGGGGCTGTTTATCAAGCTTATTGCCTGGTTTGGGAATTATTTTGCTTTTGTCATTATTAACACTTAAGTGGTATCTTCAAGTCGGCTGGTTTCTATACAGCTCTACAGAATGGAGGTTATAATGTTGCTTTTGAGGGGCCCCACCCACACATGCACACACATGCCCACATATACACACACACGCCCAATGCATGCACAGCCAGATGCATACACGCATATGTGCATGCATACAGATAGGCAAGTAAATAGATCTGCAGAAACTACTATAAATCTACACCTTGATAAGGCACCTTATATCCCTTTTGGCACCTCGATGTGCCTCCCAAGGCTGCCAATATTTGCCTTAATGATGAAGACTCCTAAAATGACCATGCTGATTTTTCTTCCTCATTCTCGGCTCTTGAGGAGTTCAAAGTTGCATACAGGTTGGACGCAGTGGCTCACACCTGTAATCCCAGCACTTTGGGAGGCCGAGGTGCACAGATCACGAGGTCGGGAGTTAGAGACCAGCCTGGCCAACATGATGAAACCCTGTCTCTACTAAAAATTCAAAATAATTAGCCAGGCATCGTGGCGCTCACCTGTAATCCCAGCTACTCAGGAAGCTGAGGCAGGAGAATTGCTTGAACCCGGCAGACGGAGGTTGCAGTGAGCTGAAAGCTGAGATTGCGCTACTGCACTCCAGCCTGGGTAACAGAAACTTCATCTCAAAAAAATAAAAAATTTTTTTAAAAAAGTTGCATACAGCAAGAGGTTGGAGCATGGAATGAGAGAGCTAAAAGATTGTTCCTGCATCTGTGTGTTGTCAAGAGAACAGATGACCCAGGAGGAAGGCACCCCCTGATATGCACCCCAACTCCTGACCCCTAGGGCAGAAGTAGAAAAGTAACTTCATGGTAGTCATGGAAGTCATTGGTTCCAGAGCACCCTAAAATGGGGCCTGAGGCCGTGAGGGGGTTTCCTGGTAGGTGTGAAATTTGTGTCTCTATAGCCTTCCTAGTGGTGTATTGATGGCTAATGGGCTTTAGTCAGGAAGCTGAGGCAGGAGAATCACTTGAACCTGGCAGACGGGTTCATTCAGCAAAAATGCTGAATGAATTCTAACAGAGCTTAGGTAAGTAATGAGGAAATACAGTGGGTTGTTTATTTTGTTTTGTTTTTGAGACGGAGTCTCGCTCTGTTGCCCAGGCTGGAGTGCAGTGGTGCAGTCCTGGTTTACTGCAACCTCTGCCTCCCAGGTTCAGGTGATTCTCTTGCCTCAGCCTCCTTTGTGGCTGGGATTACAGGCACCCGCCACCGCACTGGGCTAATTTTTGCATTTGTAGTAAAGACAGGGTTTCACCATGTTGGCCAGACTGGTCTCGAACTCCTGACCTGTGATCCACCCAAATCCACCTATGATCCACTCGGCCTCCCAAAGTTCTGTGATTATAGATGTGAGCCACCACTCCCTGCCAGAAATACAGTTTTATTCACTTGGAATAGTCATGGCCTCAAAAGTATTATATGGTTCTCATTCTACACTGCTGTCCCTTTCTGCTTCTGTCCCCCTAGACCCTGAACCCCCTGTCAGAACTGGGGTTACCATGCAAAAACAGAGCACCTGTGCTGTGCAAGTAGGCTGTTGCTGCTGCTTCCCGCCGAGTGCGTGTTGGTGTTGAGGGCAGGGGAGTCAGCAGATGGGCAGGCAGGTCACCTAGAAACCATCCCAGTCAGTGCAGGTTTCAGGCCTCAGTTGAGCGCTCAGGAATTTCAAGGGCACTATTGATGTGGCAGGGTCAATCAGAGGCCTTTTGTAGACAAGTGTGTTGTGTAAGAGCCCACAGGAGTGGAACAATGATTTGGGGGCCAACATTGCTGCAGAGCTGGAAGGCAGAATCCCAGCAGCAGTCGGGTGAAACCCACCTGGGAAGACTCTGAGGCAGGCTTGTGTTTTCTAGCACTTAGCTTGTCTTTAATGCCATCTGCTCCAAAATAGAGAAGGGGAAGGTTTTGTTCAGACTTAGAATGCTCCCACAATAATTGCTTCCAGAGCTCTTTAGATTTCATTTTTCTAAAGTTAATTTCTTTCTTGTTCCAAAATTCAGGGATTACATCAGGCAGTCAATGGCCTGGGATGGTATTACCACAAATTCAAAAAAAATTACGCCAAAGCAGCAAAGTACTGGTTAAAAGCAGAAGAAATGGGGAACCCAGATGCATCATACAATCTTGGAGTCCTGCATTTGGATGGCATCTTCCCTGGAGTTCCCGGAAGGAATCAAGTGAGTACGACTTAAGACCCACTCTGCAACTGGTCTGTCACTTGATCTTGAAGCATTTGCTGAAGGTTTGCTGTGAGCCGGGCCGGGTAGCGGGTAAAGACACAATCCCAGACACAGTCCCTGTCCTTGAGGAGCTCAGGGGGTCTCCTAGGAAGACAAGATAGTGAAAAGGAAAAGATGGCATCTAGCCAAGTGCCAAGTGTGTGGCAAACAGCATGACCCAGGGTCTGGAGCTGGGAAACAGTGAAGGCCAGGAAGGCTTCATGGAGGAGGGAGGCTTGAGCTAGAGGGAGGAATGGGAGTTGACACAGGGCAGGAATGAGCATGAGATGGAGCAGAGACTGATCTTGCTAGAAGCAAAGAGAGCTATGTCCAGATAGGATTGCCTGGTGTGAGACCAGCCTTATTAATAATGAAAACACAATGGCAACCTTTAGTGTTGATTAGGCATTTCCTCTGTGCCAAGCACCATGCAAAACACCCTACCATGTGCCCGCTTATGTAATCCTAATCCTCCTTTGAAATTGCGATTAATACTCTGGTTATGTCCATTTTTCAGATAAGTGACTGAGGTTCTGGGAAGTTAAGTAACGTAGGGTCACACTCTTAGTGGAGTGAGGACATGGGCCCTAGTGCACAGTAGAAACCCACTCTATTAATAATAATGTTGATGTTAGTAAGAATAACCTGAGCTCCATTACTTTTTTTTGAGACAGAGTCTTGCACTGCCACTCAGGCTGGAATACAGTGGCACAGTCTCAGCTCACTACAGCCTCCACCTCCTGGGTTCAAACGATTCTCGTGCCTCAGCCTCCAGAGTAGCTGGGATTATAGGCATGTGCCACCATGCCTGGTTAATTTTTGTATTTTTAGTAGAGATGAGGTTTTGCCATGTTGTCCAGGCTGGTCTTGAACTCCTGGTCTCAAGTGACCACCTACCTTGGCCACTAAAAGTGCTGGGATTACAGACGTGAGCCACTGTGCCCAGCCCTGAGCTCCGCTACATTTAACAAAATGTGGAGAACACCCACCCAGTGCCAGGCACCCTTCTGAACACCAAGGACATAGTAGCAGGCAAATCAGTGCTGCTCTTATGAAGCTTTCATTCCACTAGATGGAAAAGACAATGAACAAATAAATATGTAATAGAAGGGGAGGTGAAGATCAGTGCTTTGCAGAGGAATAAAACAAGTTCAGGACGGCTGAGAGTGGTGGTTCACACCTGTAATCCCATCACTTTGGGAGGCCGAGGCGGGAAGATCACTTGAGCTCAGGAGTTCAAGACCAGCCTGACCAACATGGTAAAACTCCGTCTCTAAAAATACAAGACCTCATCACTAAAAATATAAAAATTAGCCAGATGTGGCAGTGCATGCTTGTAATCCATCTCTAAAAATACAAGACCTCATCACTAAAAATATAAAAATTAGCCAGATGTGGCAGTGCATGCTTTTAATCCATCTCTAAAAATAGTAGACCTCATCACTAAAAATATAAAAATTAGCCAGGTGTGGCGGTGCATGCTTGTAATCCATCTCTAAAAATACAAGACCTCATTACTAAAAATATGAAAATTAACCTAAAATACAAGACCTCATCACTAAAAATATAAAAATGGCAGTGCATGCTTGTAATCCCAGTCACTCGGGAGGCAGGAGAATCACTGGAACCCAGGAGGTGGAGGTTGCAGTGAGCCAAGATTGCGCCACTACCTTCCAGCCTGGGCGACAGAGCAAGACTTCATCTCAAATAATAATAATAATAAATAAAAATTAAAAACAGAATAAACAGCAAAAAATATATATAAGTAGAATAAGGGGGTGGAGGTTGGGAAATGCTGCTTTATAAGCGAGAGCAGGGAAGGCCTCTCTCATAAGGTGATATTGTACAGACTCCTAAAGGAGTCTTCCAGATGTCTGGGAGAAGAACATTCCAGAAGGAAAGAACAGGCAGCGCAAAGGCCCTGAGAAGGAAGCAGGCTTGGTGTGCTAGAGGAGCAGCAGGGAGGCCAGGGGAGTGGAGTGGAAAGAAGGAGAGATGGAGGGTGGTGGATAGGGCCAGGAAGGAAGCCGACCAGGTCAATGTGAGGCTCAGTTTCTGCTCTGAGCGAGATGAGAAACCACTGAGCAGTGTTGAACAGGGCAATGATGGGCTGTATTTTAAAAGGTTCCTCCCGGACCCTGCCTACAAGAGACATGGACAGGAGCAGGGCTTTCATGTGTTGGATCCACATGGGAAGGGGCAGTGGGTGAGACCAGGGCATTGTTAGAGGAGGGGCAGGGATTGGGTTCTACAGGTATTTGGAAGGCGGCAGCAGGATTTGCTGATGGACTGAATGTGGGGTGTGAAGGGTGGAGAAGAGTCAGGGATGACTCCAAGGTGTTGGGCATTTGTTGGGTTGGAAGAATAGAAGTGGCTTTTATTGGGAGGGATAAGATTGTGGCAGCAGCAGATTTGAGGGTAGGAGGGGAAGAATCGGAAGATTATTATTTTTGACGCACTATGCTAAACCTTGAGAATGTGTTATCTCATTTAATCCTTGCAACAGCCCTTCACTCTAGGTGCTATCTGAAGGCACATTTTTCAGTGGAAGGAAAGTAGGTTTGGAGAGATTAACCAACATGCCCAAGTCCACACATCTAGTAAAAAGTAGAACTGGGATTTGAACCAAGCCTGCCTAACTTCAACACCCATGCCTTCAAAAACAATAGCTAACCACCTCAGAAAAATAATAGTAATCAGTGGAAGTATCCCCATCTACATGTTTGTCTTATTTTTTCCCTCTACCTGTCTCCATGACATAAGAGGCTGTATATTTTTGTGCATAGCAAATGTGTGCTAACCCTCCCAAGACATCTGTGAGTGAAGATTTCTTATTGTCACTTTCTAATTCTCACCTTCCTCGTTGAAATGCAGTTTTTGCACCTGAATTTGAAGAAAGATATTAAGCAAGGTTAGGAAAGCAATTGTCTGGATTTTCACCTGGTGTGACTTCTGGTAGTCTTCTATCTTGCCTGCAGCGGGTTATGTGAGGATCAAATGAGATGGCAACAGTATTTGTAATTACATCTTGTCTTATTTATTGGGTAAACTTAGTCAACAGCATAGCTGAGGCAAGGTCATACATCCCAGAGGCTGGCTTCTGTGATTGGATGTCTTCCTGGAATTGTTGCTTGCCCTGGTTTTAAAGCTATCAGAAGTTATAAGCCTGTGATCATATCAGGCTTAAAGCATCTCGCCACCTTGTCTCCGGTGAAACCAGCCCAGCTAGGATGACTCGACATTTGTTCATCTCTCATTACAGACTTTAGCTGGTGAATATTTCCATAAGGCTGCGCAAGGCGGACACATGGAAGGGACCTTGTGGTGTTCTCTCTACTATATCACAGGCAACCTGGAGACATTCCCTAGAGATCCTGAGAAAGCCGTTGTGTAAGAATCTGCCAAACGTTGCATTTGAAGGGAAAGCCATATCCTATATTCACTGTGCCTCAGCATTTTTTAAATTGAGTTTTTTATTTTTACCAGTTAGACATGCACGTAGTTTTATAAAGCCACATCATTTGACAAGACAAAATTAAAAATTGTAATCAAAAATTTAAAAATAATTTGACAAAGACAAAACGAGAAACCCTTGGCTACCCCACTTCATCCCCCTCCCAGACTCTATTTTCTGCTCCCTAAAATGAATCACTTTCAATCTTTTAATATTTCTTTTACATTTGTCCCTATTTCGAAACAACATGCTTATACCACTATTTCTTGGTATTTTCATCCTAGGCATTGTCTAATGATGTCCCACTGTGAACCATGAAGATGTAATTTTCTTTCACCCTGCCACCTCCCACAATGCAGCTCATTTACACTTTCTACCATCTTTCATCTTCCCAATAAATATATCATTTTGGTTCAATGAGTATCAGGATTTACATTTTTATGACCATGTAAGTGCTATTTCTAGCTGAGCCATGTAGTATACTATTGTTACTTTTCCTTTCTTGCACAATCTTTTCTTTTCTATGAGTTGCTACTTATCTTTTATTGTTTATTTGCTTAGCTCTCAGCATACTTATCATTTTCTGTGTACTTGATGTCCAAATTCTCTTCCAGGTGCCTGAATTTCCTCTCAGTATGTCCAGACCTATCTACATATTATATTAATTTAATTTTCTTGGTGACATCAGTTCTGGAGTCTTTGTTCAGGACAATGCTGTCATGCTGAGATTAACTGTCATCATTACGGGTATTAACTTTCCCTCTATCTCTGTCTTTTTTGGTTCTCTTCTTTGCCGGATCCCTTTCTTTCTCCTTCTTGGTCTGCACCTGCGTTTTGGTAGAGCACATCCTATAGCAGGTTCCTGAAGCATGGTCAATGGGAAACACATTTTTGAGGTCTTGCATATCTGAAAACGTTTTACAGGAGTTGTCAAACCATGATCCATAGATGAAAGGTAGCCTGGTTCCTGTTTTGTATCACTCCAAGAGCTGAGAATGCTTTTTATATTCTTGAGGAGTTACAAAACAAATAAAGAAAGGTATGTAACAGAGATCATATGTGGCCCACAAAACTTAAGACATTTACTCTCTTGCCCTTAACAGAAAAAGAGTTTGTTGATCTCTGTTTTAGGCCACCCTCACACTGATACCCTGGCTCTCCAAAAGACTGTTCTTCATAACACATTTGGGATCAAATCCAACCTGATCTGACCTTGGTGATAAACTTGACTCAGACTGACTTGAAGTTTTTTGTTATTTAGTATATTTGACATTAATTTTCATGTTTCATGGATTTTCTATTAATCCTCGTGTTACTGATTTCTAGCTTAATTTCACTGTGATCAGAGAATATATTCTGAATGATTCCAATCCTTTAAATTTGTCAAACTGTGCTTTATGACTAGTATATGGTCAATTTTGGTATATGTTTTGTGGCTTCTTGAAAAGAGTGTACTTTCTGAACTTGTTGGGTACAACGTCTACATATATCAGTTACATCAAGTCTGTTAATTATGTAATTCAGAGCCTCCTCACCCTTTCTGATGCTTCTTTTTCTGCTTGTTACATCAGTTACTGAAAGAAGTCTGTTAAAATCTCTGACTATGTTTGTAGATTTATCTACCTCTCCTTTAGTTCTGTCAATTTTGCGTTATATATCTTGAATATCTGTTATTGGATCACATAGATTTAGAATTGTTTTGTCTTTGTAGTTGATCCCTTTATCATTTTACAACATCTTCTTTATCTCTGTTGATGGTTCTTGCCTTAAAGTCTATTTTTTCAGATTATCATATAGTTATACCTAGTTTCAACGTTAAAGTTTATATGATTTATCTTTTTGCATTTTTTTACTTTAAATTTTTCTTCATTCTTTTATTTCAATGTATGTCTCTTGTGAGCAGCATATAATTGGGTGTTTGTATCTTTTAATTTAAAAATTAAAAAAAATTTTTTTGCATTTCTTAATTTTCATTTTTAATTGGTATATTTCGTCCATTTACATTTAATGTAATTATGGATATATTTGGTTTTAAATAGACCATTTTCCTGTCTATTTTCTATTTGTCACATCTGTGGGAGGGTTTTTGTGTCTTTTTAAAATCTCTTTTCTTACTCTTCCTTTGTATTAATTGAGTATTTTTAAAAATTTTTACATTTCTCCTTCCATTAGCTTGTTAGTTATGCATTCGTACACTATTAATTTAGAACTTATAAGTCCAAAGATTATAACAGATTAGGTCATTATTAGTAAACTCCTAATAAATTAGGGTACAAAGCAAAATAGGGAAAACTAATAAGAAGTCAGTAAACATGACTTAGTAGAGCACTAGAACTCTTGGCAGAGATTATATTTTTTCGTATTGGTGGATATATTTCATTTCGTATCTTACATGTCTTCGTTTCCATAAATACAACTCCTAAGCATCATAAGAAAGGGCACTAAATGAAAAGCTCTCAGATGCATTTTCTTTACCTTCTTAACATTCAGTTCTGGTTTGTTGCTCTATAAAAATTCTAACTAGCAAAATATTCCCCAAGTGGGATTTATTGAGATCATATGAAGAAAAATGTTTTATTAAATTTGCCATGGTTTGCATATTTTCTCTTCCTTTTTTTTTTTTTTCAGATGGGCAAAACATGTAGCTGAGAAAAATGGCTATTTGGGTCATGTCATTCGCAAAGGCCTCAATGCCTACCTGGAAGGCTCATGGTAAGCTTGGGACCCACATTAGAGCAAACGTTTTGCTCTGTCAGTCAGTATAGTCTTATGAAATGGAATCTTAAAATGCAACTGAGAAAGCAATTTGCAAGGAAATCACAGCCTCCCAGTAATGATATTCAGAGTATCATGGACTGATTGGCTGTTGATTGGAAAACATAGCATTTCCGTGTTTAATTATACTCAAAAATTTGTTCTCTAGGGGAATTGTTCACACTCATCAAGTTGAGAGAGATACACAAATACATTGATTTCTCTTTCCTTTAAGCTTGCCCCTCTCAGTTTTAGAGTCCAGAGACAGCAAAGGGAATCTTAGGTGAGACTCTCTGCTTTTTATTTCCAGGCCCAGGAAGTCCAGAATTTCTGCCTTGTTTCTAGCAAGAAGACAGATCAATGTTTAAGGCTCAGGCTACCTCTTCCATAGACATTTTACTGCATCTGCCATGACTAGGAGCCTGGGATTGCTAGAAGTCACTCTCCAGTATCCAATGGCACAACCAAACAGATGCCTTCCTTCCCAACCTTCTGGTAGAGTTAGCAAATCTCATCTTGTTCTTTATGGGATGAGACATGGCACATGAGGACCCACAAATGCTCCCTGTTTGCTGTACAAATAGATTTTACAAATCAGGGACCCTTCTCTTAACTTGACTAGTCTTCTTTCTTTTATTTTTTCTTTTATTTATTTATTTATTTATTTTTTTGAGATGGAGTTTCGCTCTTGTTACCCAGGCTGGAGTGCAATGGCGCGATCTCGGCTCACCGCAACCTCCGCCTCCTGGGTTCAGGCAATTCTCCTGCCTCAGCCTCCTGAGTAGCTGGGATTACAGGCACGCACCACCATGCCCAGCTAATTTTTTGTATCTTTAGTAGAGATGGGGTTTCACCATGTTGACCAGGATGGTCTCGATATATTGACCTCATGATCCACCCGCCTCGGCCTCCCAAAGTGCTGGGATTACAGGCTTGAGCCACTTTTATTTTTTCTGTCAGTTCTAGCATTCCATCTTTGTTTTAACTTGAGTCACATTTTCTTGGCTGGTTTATTGACTAAATGATCTGGGTATTTCAGTAATAACTAAAGCCCTCAGTCCACTGCATCAAAGACATTAGATAAGACCTTGCACTGATCATACTCTGATTTGAACCATAATTAAAAATTCAAGTATAAGTTTAAAAGAATGACATTTTCTCTTTTAGTCCATGGCTGCACACACAACCAACAGATAGCATCTCAATGAGTGAGAATCTTAAATTAGAGAATGTAGGAGAAATGAGGCCAACGAAGAAAGCACCAAATGCAAATTTTTATTATCATCATCCTGTGAAAGTTTATTACCTGTGTCCTCAATTTGCACAATCAAAAATAAATTTTTTTCAGAAAGTTACTGTTTCCCCATTGTAAATGTACTTTACAATTTTTGCGATGGTTTATCTTGCTTCCCAAGTGAAAATAAACTCCCAAATTTGACCTTCATTCATTCTCTGCTTCTCTCTCTCCCAACCTGCCACCCTCTACTCCCTAAAAACTTCTTAGGATGAACTAAACGTTCAGGTATCAGAGTGTTTATATGTGGGGTCTTTGAAAAGGACGAGCACTCCTGTAAACACTCCTCCCCTACCCACTCCCACCCCCATGATGTCTGACACCATTTTTCTCAGCGTCTTTGTGTACCTTAGCTTTCTTGCCTACTTTTGTGGTTTGGAAGCTTTTTTGAATTGAAGTCTCTCTCTGTCACCCAGACTGTGATGCAGTGGCACGATCTTGGCTCACTGCCAAGTTCTGCCTCCCAGGTTCAAGTGATTCTCCTGCCAAGTAGCTAGGAATACAGGAGCCCACCACCATGCCTGGATACTTTTTGTATTTTTAGTAGAGATGGGGTTTCTCCACGTTAGTCAGGCTGGTCTCAAACCCCTGACCTCAGGTGATTCACCTGCCTTGGCATCCCAAAGTGCTGGGATTACAGGCATGAGCCACCATGCCCAGGCCCTACTTTTGAATGTACTATCACAAAGCACTTTAACTAGTATATTTTAAAAGCTGCTGTGAAGGGCTAGATGGATTAAGATTCCTGTGGCTTGCTCTCTTGGAATACTCAGCTTCAACATGGTTTTCTGTTGGTTGCTTTGTTGGTTGGGTGGTTGGGGGGAAGGAGAAAGGAGACCAGAAGTGTGTCCTGCACCCTTTCTGAGTTTGGATTCAGTTCAGCAGATTTTACTGAGTACCCTTAAATGCAGGATACCTGGCCACAAACTTAAAGAGATGCCTCAAGTAGGGCTCAGGGAAAATTTGCTGCCTCATCTCTTCTGCAGGCAGGTTCTCATGTGGCCCTGATTCTATCTGATCTCTGAGATCTTGGGCTGGCTTTTCCCTCTGCCCAGGAGTCTTACCTAATTTCTTACCTCCTTTTGTTCTTCCATGGATCATGATTGCTTCTTACGTGTTGATTGCCCGATGACTTGTATCCCAGTTCCCTGCACACAGGGGTACCCCGATAAGTGAACTAAGGCAAATAGAGGGAATGATTATATGAGCAGTATGTAAAGATCATTGGGGATACTAAGGAGGAGAAGTGCCTGGTTTGGGAAGCTTGGGACAGCCTTCATGATAGAAGTAATGGATGATGTGGTTTTGAAGGATGATGGAATTTCCACTTAGCCATTCAGGGAACAGCATTTATGGTGTAGGGAATTGCAGGAACAAAAGCAAAGAGGAAAAATCTAAGTGAGTCTACAAAATATTATGCCATGTGGTTAAAACTTGAGCGGGATATGTAATGAAACCAAAGAGGTGTTAGCTACTTTATCCAATTTTGAATGGCAGATTATGCATTTGTGAAGCAGTGGGGAGCCGTCAATAGTTTTTTTATTTAATTTACGAAGCAGTAGGGAGCCATTGATCATTTTGGAGAGCGTAATGACAGAGGCTGTTTCTAAGATGCTTAACCAAACAGCTGTGTATGGTGAACAGAAAGGAAAGCCTGAAAGGGGAGTTAGTTCAAATCCAGGCAAAAGGAGCTGAGCATTTGAACAGAAGATGTGGCATGAGTCAGTAGAGTGGCTTTTCTGTTCTTTTATCATGTAGCTATTGATACATATGAGGTATATATGATATATCAAATATATATCGTATATATATCATATATATATATATATATATATATATATATATATATATATGTTCCAAAGCATGACAATAAAATGAACAGCTATAAGGCTACCACTCTACTTAAAAAAATTACATGGCAATTGCTGGTGAAGCCCTTGCTGTCCCTCCCAGATTAAATCCCATCCTACCCCCAGTTCCCAGAAGTAACCATCCTCCTAGCTTCTCATTGATCTGCCCCTTGCTCTCTTTATATTTTTGCTACATGTGGATATATTCCTAAGCGATAGATTTAGTTTGCCTTATTTCTGACCTTTATATGATTAAAATTGTTTTACATAATATATAATTCTTCAACTGCTTTTTTTTTACTTAACATTATGTTCCTAAGATTCACACATTTTGGCTGGGCATGGTGGCACATGCCTGTAATCCCAGCACTTTGGGAGGCCGAGGCAGACAGATCACTTGAGGTCAGGAGTTTGAGACCAGCCTGACAAACATGGTTAAACCCTGTTTCTACTAAAATACAAAAATTAGTCAGGCATGATGGTGCACACCTGTAATTTCAGCTACTTGGGAGGCTGAGGCAGGAGAATCGCTTGAACCCAGGAGGTGGAGGTTGCAGTGAGCCGAAATCAACCCACTGCACTCCAGCCTTGGCAACAGAGCAAGACTCCCTCTCAAAAAATGAAAATAAGATTCACACATTTTGATGCATGTACCTGTAGGTCATTCATATTCACTGCTATAATAGACCACAATTTATTTCCCAGTTCTCTTGTTAATTACTTTTGTGTTCTCTTTCTTTTATTTTTTTTCTTTTTCTTCCTTTCCTTTTCTTTTTCCTTTCCTTTCCTTTTCCTTTCCCCTTCCCCTTCCCCTTCCCCTTCCCCCTCTCCCCTTTCCCTCCCCCCATCCTCTCCCCTCCTCTCCCCTCCCCTCCCCTTTCTGTTTTTAAAGAGCAATTCAGCCATGAGTATTTTTTGTGTATCTCCTGGGACACATAAAAAGAGTCACTCCAGAATATAAACTTTGGAGTGGTGACTCTGGGTCATAGGGGAACACAGTCAACCTTACAAGACAATGTCAGTTGCTTTCCTAAGTGGTTTCACCAATTTAGTCTCTTGCCCATCATATATAAATTTGAATTTTTCTATATCTTTGCCAATCTTGATATGGAAGCTAATTATTTTTAAAGCTATGTCTCAGTCTGGATTTGAGACCTCTTAGTATCAACAGTAAGAAATATTTGTATTCATTTCAATGGGGAGATCTTTGTCAAAATATATTCGGGGCAAAGTGCTTCTATCCATTCCTGCTCTCCAAGCCTTCAAGCCCTCCCCAGGGATTAAATAGGAGATAGATGTGAGTTGGCCTCTTCACAGCCCAACATGGTATTTCTTTGGTACCATCCATTCTGCTGTAATAGAACTAAATCATCCGTCAATGTCCATCCCCTTTTTTTATTTTTGTGTGAGTGAATTTCTTCTATAAGTTATTTTCAAATTACATGTGTCAGTTTGATGAACTTGTGCTGTTCTGTGTTGTTCCAAGATTTATATGGGATAGTTTAAAAGAGGAGCATGATTAAGAAAAGGGCTTTTTGCTGTATCAGCATTATACCGAAGATAATGTCACGCCTGAGGCTGTCCTCGGACACTAGAAGGAGTTAGCCAAGGAAAGACCAGCTGTCATGTTTCATTTCTCTCTGCCTTACCCCTACATGTGTTTTATCTGCAAGCTACATGTTTTATTGTCCTTTGTCTTAAATATACCAAAAATACTTAACCCAGGAGGTTAGCCAGATTATAGAGGGCTTGAGGCAAGGCAAGTAAGATACATTAGCTCCAGGTGAAAGAAATTCACCTTTTTGCAATAGAGCTGAGGACCTGAATTCCACTGAGACCCCAGGATTTTTTTTTCAATCCATATAGTCTGAGCTACTTCAGGCACTGGCAGAAAAGAACACATGGAAAATAATATAATTGTGGAGAAACTGCTCACGGGTACTCAAATTTTAATTCACAGCAAGCAGCCAAAGGATTGATTAAGATGTATCATTATAAAAATTCTAGAAATGCATTCGTTGGGTCTGAAAGGAGGATAGCACATGTGTCTTAAATTCTTTCTTTTCTCTCAGTCCCTTCCTCTCTGCACCCATTCCCCTCTCCCTGTCAAAATGACTGTCTAGGGACAAGTTTACTTGAGTGCATTGGAAATAAAGCTTGAAGCTCTGATTGACTTCCTAAAGCTTGAGGAAATTTGAGGAAGGACAACAGTTTTGTAGCTTGTCTTTGGTTTCCTGCAACTAAAAAGTGCTAAGTAAATGTTTGTTCAATGAATATAAGTGTAGGAATATCTGTAATTAATATTTTCAGATGATGTCTGTTGGAACACAAGTAAGAGCAAAGTGCTGAATGTGGATAACAGGGTTCTGCAGAGATGTTGTCTCAGAAGTTTCAATAAACTGAGGAAATCTGGTCTTGAGTGGTCAGCCCCCACCTAGAGCTCACTGCTCAGTAAATGTGAAAATGGATGGTGCTGGTACAGGCATCAGGCGATTGGTTGTCCAAGATGAAAAACAGAGGTGGATTTCTTTTTTTTTTTTTTTGAGACAAGAGTCTCACTCTCTTGCCCAGACTGGAAAACAGGGAAGTGGATCTTGGCTCACTGCAACATCTGCCTCCTGTGTTCAAGTGATTCTGCTGCCTCAGCCTCCCAAGTAGCTGGGATTATAGGCACCCACTACCACGCCCGGCTAATTTTTGCATTTTTAGTAGAGATGGGGTTTCACCATGCTGGCCAGGCTGGTATCAAATTCCTGGCCTCAGGTCAGCTGCCTACTTGGCCTCCCAAAGTGCTGGGATTAAAAGCATGAGCCACTGTGCCCAGCCCAGAGGTGGATTTCTGTTCAGTGCTTCTGTGGATATCACATAACTTTTTAGGAATCTCTTTCTGGTGGATTTCAGTGCTTCCTCAATGGAAACGCTTGAGAATTCAATGCCATTTTCTCCTGGTTTACACAATGATTGGACGATAGAAGTCTTCTATAAAACTTCTTCCTCCCTTCCTTCCCCACCACGCAGATCACTTTAGACACAAGATATTACCTTTATGAAGCTTATCATTGTAAATGTTCTTGCAGGGAGCGTCAACCACCATTTCCCCCACACATTCTGACAACAAGCCTACCGGTTTCTGTCATTAGAAAAAATTCTTTTTATTTTATTTTTTTGGAGACAGTCTGGCTCTATTGCCCAGGCTGCAGTGCAGTGGCAAGATCTTGGCTCACTGCAACCTCCCCCTTTCAAGTTTGAGCGATTCTCCTGCTTTAGCCTCCCAAATAGCTGGGATTACATGCCACCATGCCCAGCTAATTTTTTTGTATTTTAGTAGAGATAGGGTTTTACCATGCTGCCCAGGCTGGTCTTGAACTCCAAAACTCAAGCAATCCTCCCGCCTCGGCCTCCCAAAGTTCTGGGATTACAGTTGTGAGCCACCGTGTGCCCGGCCAGAAAAACAACTCATTTTGTTACATTTTAATAAACACGAGCCACATGCCAGCTAGTTATGGTCACAGAGGGCACGGGCCCAATATGTGACCTTGGTGTGCGGGTCTATACTGTCTCCTTTCCTCATCAATCCCTGGTGGAAACAGACACTAATGCAGGCCGGAGTGTCTCTGAAGAAACTTGAGAATTTTACGACCTTAGGAACAGGACCTCGTGTCAGAATGTGGGGGACTTTCCGCTGGGCCTCCCTGGCCTGCCTTCTGTCTGGGGTCTTGCATCTGCTCTGAGGATTCTCGGATCCAAACATAGATTTTGCAGCCTATGTTAGCAAATCCCCAGGGTTTCTTTGGGATGTTGTAGCAGCTGCACCTTGGGGCTTGTTATCTGGCTTGCCTCTGCAAGGGACACTGCTTAGCTGACCTTGTCCCTCTTTAGCCTGAGTCATGGCTAATTGGTCAGCTGCCTAGGTATCTCAGAGGCTGCGAATTGGCTCACTCAGCAGCCACGTGGCCTGTGGCCTGCACTATGTCCGACTGAAGGTCTAACTATCCTAATTTGATCCCCAGCACCTCTCAGCCTCCAAGGGATTGCCTGCCGGAAGCTGCTTTCAGCAGTTTCGAAAAGATGATTTCAGAATCTGCTTCCCTTACTCCCCCTCACCCAGTCTTTCCCCACTGTTTCCTAAACCAGTTCCTAGGTGGAGCTAAAATTACAAAAGAGTTATTAATATCAACTCCTTAAAATGAAAAATAAGCTTTAAGAGACTACTTATGGTTAAAATAAGAGTTTTACTCTCAAGTTGGGTAATGTATAAAAAAAATTGAGGGAATCAGATAAGTAAAAAGAATAGAATAAAAATTACCTGCATTCTCACCACCCAGAAATAAGTATTATTAGTATTTTGGTGTTAATTTTTCCGGTTTTTTCCTCTGCCTGTTTGTAGCTGCATGTGTACGTGTGTGCATGTGTGTGGTCAGTTTTATTTTTGTTTTGCAAAAATAGGATGCATTGTTTTATACCCTGCTTATTTTTTCACTGAATGGAAAATTTTGCATGAATATTTTGCTATGTTTTTCAGTACCCTTCCACACATCCTTTTAGTGGCCATGTCCAAAAGTGGCTGCAGTGTGGGTTAGCTTCACTAGTCTCTGATTTTCAAACGTTTAAATCGTTTTCAGTTTTTGTTGTTGCTCATGTAAATAGCTCTACTATGAACTCCGTGGCAACAGAATCTTTGTACGTATCTCTGATTGTTTCTTTAGAATAAACCCCCGCAAGGGAGAACTGTAGGGCCAAATGGTACACATGTTCTTAAGTCTCCTCCTGCCTGTCCTTCCAGAACTGTGGGAATTAATTGGCACTCAAGCTGGCAGTAGTTGTAGAGTACGTACATTTTCCCAAGCCCTTGCCATTATTCTGTTTATGAATCTAGTATCTGATTTTTCATCTGATTTTTCAGTGAATGAAAAGGGGTCACTCGTTCTTTTGTGATTATTCGATTCCTAATGGTGTCAAATGTTTTTGTCATATGTACTTTGGCCACTGATATCAAGTCCCTTGTAAACTGCCTCTCCTTTGCCAAACTTCTAATGCATGACAAAAGCTCAGCTTTAATTAAGCTCGTTCAGAATCCTAAGCCCTATAAAGCCTTTCACGAAACAGAAGACTCCAAAGCACAGGGTTTTTTCTTAATACCACTTATCCCCTCTAAGTGAGGTTGGAAGGATTCAAGGACTGAAGGCTAGTAGACAGCTCCCCTGCCAATATCCGACATACCCTTCAGCCAGTAGAGGTAGCTGTTGCATCAACTAGCTCCCCAGCCTTATCTGTGAGTTCAGCCTTTAAGACAGAAAATAAATCAGTGCATGCAGTATTTTTAACGATATTTATTTCTTAAAAAAAACTCATGATTTTGTGGTTTTTTTTAAAAAAACTGCTTATTTTGTGCCCTCTTATGTTTGAATATAAAGCTCTCTGAATATTAGTAAGAGCCACTGTATGAAATTTATTATTAATCATCTATTTTTAGGCATGAAGCTTTGCTGTATTATGTTTTAGCAGCAGAAACTGGAATTGAAGTGTCGCAGACAAATTTAGCACACATCTGTGAAGAGAGGCCAGTAAGTAAATGTACTCTTCTCAGAGTGGAAGCTCTGAGGTTACAGATAATGAATTGGGTTTTAAGGAGGCAATGTTGGTCACCTGGCCGAAATATTAATGAATTAACTTCTTCTTTCCTTTACCCCTTAGGACCTGGCCAGGAGATACTTGGGTGTTAATTGTGTTTGGAGATACTATAATTTCTCTGTTTTTCAAATCGATGCTCCTTCCTTTGGTATGTATAGAAAAACAGGTGCAAAACTGAACCATTAGAGGTTTTTAATCTTTAGGAATAGGGAATATCTAACAGCTTTGTGTGAAGTGAGGTATTTCCAAATATTTAGAAAAGAAAGTGAAAAATCTCTGCCATTGAGATTGCTAAACTCTGCTCTCAGCCTCACGTAATGCACTACTCCTTGCCCATTGTTCCATGGAGCGCTTGGACCCAACATTTCTTATTTTTTTATTTTTATTTTTTTGAGACAGTCTCACTCTGTTGCCCAGGCAGGAGTACAATGACATGATCTCAGCTCACTGCAATCTCCGCCTCCCAGGTTCAAGTGATTCTCCTGTCTCATCCTCCCGAGTAGCTGGGATTTCAGGCGCCTACCACCACGCCCAGCTAGTTTTTAGTTTTAGTAGAGATGGGGTTTCACCATATTGGCCAGGCTGGTCTCAAACTCCTGGCCTCAGGTGGTCTGCCCACCTCAGCCTCCCAAAGTGCTGGGATTATAGGCGTGAGTCATTGCACCTGGGCCCCAGCATTTCTTCTGAGTCAATGAAAATGTAAAAAGAGAATGCTATTATGGAGCAATTCTCTGGGCCAGTCATTTGTCTGGATTCCACTGCCCTGCCCTGCATGGTAGGTGGCTAGACTCCTGGAACTACAATTCCCAGACTCATCTACCTACAGGCTTCTGATTCCTTTCAGGCAATAGGAAGCTCTGGCAGAAGATTACAGGATGGGAGGAGCCCAAGTACTTCTCCCCTTCTCTCTCTGCTTTGGACTGTGTCTCTGGCAGTGGCTACATTTCCATGGTTCCAGCCCCTTCCTGGCAGCTCCACCCTCTTTGGTCTCAGCTATCACCAGGCTCTGAGTCTCTAGTAACATTGCAGGCAGCTTGTGGCCTCAAGTCCTGGGGATGATAGTAGCCTTCTCACTGCTCATCTCTGGGCTGCCTATTATTTTCCATTTGCCTTTTCAGCTCTCCCAACACCCTAGTAACTGCTTTCCCACGATGAAATTCCTCTTTTGAACTACCTAAAATGGATTATGTTTTTCTGATTGAATATTGACTAATACATGCACTTTTTTTTTTTTTTTGAGATGGAGTCTTGCTCTGTTACCAGGCCGAAGTGCAATGGCATGATCTCAGCTCGCTGCAACCTCCATCTCCCAGGTTCAAGCAATTCTCCTGCCTCAGCCTCCCGAGTAGCTGGGTGCACACACCACCACACTTGGCTAATTTCTGTATTTTTTTAAAATATAGATGAGGTTTCCTCATGTTGGCCAGTCTGGTCTCGAACTCCTGACCACCAGTGATCCACCTGCCTCAGCCTCCAAAAGTGGTGATATTACGAGCATGAGCTACCATGCCTGGCTGATACATATATGCTTAAACACAAGTTTTCCCCAGAGGAAAAATAAAATACATGGCTAAAGCAAAGAGTTACCAGCAACAGACATCAAAGATGAACAACAAAATTTCAGAAGTAAGGCCGGGTGCGGTGGCTCAAGCCTGTAATCCCAGCACTTTGGGAGGCCGAGGCGGGTGGATCACAAGGTCAAGAGATCGAGACCATCCTGGTCAACATGGTGAAACCCCGTCTCTACTAAAGATACAAAAAATTAGCTGGGCATGGTGACACGTGCCTGTAATCCCAGCTACCCAGGAGGCTGAGGCAGGAGAATTGCCTGAACCCAGGAGGCGGAGGTTGCGGTGAGCCGAGATCGCACCATTGCACTCCAGCCTGGGTAACAAGAGTGAAACTCCGTCTCAAAAAAAAAAAAATTTCAGAAGTAAAGTAAAGCACCCAAAGCAACCTTGGCTGATTGGGCTGCAAGGTTGTAGACAGATCTGCATGAACAGAGCTATTCAGGAGAGCTACCTGGCCAAATAAGAAACTGTGTCTAGTGGCCAGATGCAGTGGCTCGCGCCTATAATCCCAGCACCTTGGGAGGCTGAGATGGGAGGACTGCTTGAGCCCAGGAGTTTGAGACCAGCCTGGACAACAGTCTCTACAAAAAATACAAAGATTAGCCAGGCATAGTAGGACACTCCTGTAATCCCAGCTACTTGGGAAGCTGAGGTGGAAGGATCACTTGAGTCCAGGAGGTCGAGGCTGCAGTGAGCCCTGATCTCACCACTGTACTCCAGCCTGGGCAACAGAGACCATATTAAAAAAAAAAAAAAGTAAGAAAAAAATAGAAAATATGTCTAGAAATAAGGATCCCTGGGTAAAAAGCCCTTTTCTTATTTCTCTCTTGACACATCAGGAAAACATAAAAATGTGCTGTATTCAGATACAGCACGAAAAACTCATTCATGTGACTGGGCCAATAATTTAAAACGTTGGTGTGAAAAAAACTACTCGATAAATGGATCTGTGCTTTATGTCCCGCAGCATATTTGAAGATGGGGGACCTTTACTACTATGGCCACCAAAACCAGTCACAAGACCTGGAGTTGTCTGTGCAGATGTACGCCCAAGCTGCCCTGGATGGAGACTCCCAGGTAAACAGCAAACACAACAAAAACCAGCTCTTGGCCAGGCACGGTGGCTTATGCCTCTAATCCCAGCACTTTGGGAGGCTCAGGTGGGTGGATTGCTTGAGGCCAGGAATTCAAGACCATCCTGAGCAACATGGTGAAACCCCGTCTGTCTCTACAAAAATTAGCTGGGTGTGGTGGTGCTTGCCTGTAGTGCCAGCTACGTGGGAGGCTGAGACCAGAGGATTGCTTGAGGCTGTCAAGTTGAGGCTGCAGCAAGCCATGATTGCACCATTGCAGCCTGGGTGACAGAGCAAGACCCTGTCTCATAAAAAACCCCAGCTCTGCCGGGTGCAGTGGCTCACGCCTGTAATCCCAGCACTTTGGGAGACCAAGGTTGGCAGATCACAAGGTCAGGAGATCAAGACCATCCTGGCCAATATGGTGAAACCCTGTCTCTACTAAAAATACAAAAAAAAAAAAAATTAGCTGGGCTTGGTGGTGCATGCCTGTAGTCCCAGCTACTCAGAGGCTGAGGGAGGAGAATTGCTTGAACCCAGGAGATGGAGATTGCAGTGAGCCGAGATAGAGCTGCTGCACTCCAGCCTGCCTGGATGACAGTGCGAGACTCCCATTGAAAAAAATAAATAAATAAATAAATAAATAATAACAGCTCTTGGGGACATCCATTTGTGAACCTGCAAAACCAGAATTCTTCCTAACAGTCCTTTCTGTCTGCATACACTGCACAGTTTACAAAGGTGTTGTTCATCCATTTTTCACATGCCCCTCACAACAACTCTATGAGGACACTAGCCATAAGAGTGAGCCTTTATTAAACACCTGCTATGTCCCCTACAGCATTCCCACAGAATCCTGTGGGAGTGGGGATTGTTATACCTGATTCATAGTCAAAGGTAATGAATTATTCAAGGACAAATAATTAGATGGTAAGCAAAGTGGCCAGAGCCTAAACCTGGGTCTTTAGCTCCAAACAGAAGGGTGTTTCTGCCAAGTTGCATCAAACTCACCAGGTAGAAACTTGAGAGATTAGAAGTGCCTGGCATAGGAAGTGATTTGCTTGTACTGTTGGGCCATGCTTCAGTGACAGTTTTTCACTCAATGATTTTTTTGGAAACTTCTTTTTTTTTTTTTTGAGAGGGAGTCTCCCTCTGTTGCCCAAGTTGGAGTGCAGTGGTACGATCTTGGCTCACTGCAAACTCCGCCTCCTGGGTTCAAGCGATTCTCCTGCCTCAGCCTCCCAAGGAGATGGAACTAAAGGTGCCCACCACCACGGCTGGCTCATTTTTGTATTTTTAGTAGAGATGGGGTTTCACCATATTGGCCAGGCTGGTCTCGAACTCCTGACCTTGCAATCCACCCACCTCAGCCTCCAAAGTGCTGGGATTACAGGCATGAGCCACTGTGTCCAGCCAAAAACTTATTTGAAAATAGTGTTAGATTAATGTAAAAGAGGTGAGAGTTCCTGTATGCCCTTCATTCAGCTTCCCCTGATGCTCACATCTTTCATAACCGCAATGCCATTGTCAAACTAAGATATTAATGTTGGGAAATGTTGTTAACTACACTTCAGACTTTATGTAGATTTCACCAGTTTTCCCACTAATATCCTTTTCCTGTGCCAGGATTCAATGCAGGATCTCACATTAGATTGAGTTGTATGTTTCTCTCCAGTCTTCTTCAATCTATGACAGTTCCTCTGTCTTCTTATATTCATAACCCTTAAGACTTGAAGAATACTTGTTGGGTAGCTGGTAGAATGTCCTTTGATCTGGGTCTGTTTTCTGTTTTCTCTTGAATAGATTGAGTTTATACATTTTGGGCAAGAGTTTTGACTATTAGGATTATTACCATGGTGTTCTAACGATGATTCTCAATTTCCCTCATTCTTTCTACATTTGCTATTTGGAATTCTCTTGTGAGGACCTCTGGATCATTTTCATGACAGAAGTTGGGATAGTTGTTACCCTCTTCTGCAGCGGGTTTCTGGTGCTGTGCTCATTCCTGTATCAATCTTTGATGGGATTTTGTTGTTGCTGCTGTTTTGTGGGTTGTTTTGAGACAGGGTCTCACTCTGTCACCCAGGCTGGAATCCAGTGGTGCAATCTCAGCTCACGCAGCCTCCATCTCCCAGGCTCAAGCGATCCTCCTACCTCAGCCTCCTGAGTAGCTGGGACTACAAGTTCATGTCTGGCTAATTTTTGTATTTTTTTGTAGAGACGGGGTTTTGCCATGTTGTCCAGGCTGGGCTTGAACTGCTGGGCTCAAGTGATCTGCCTGCCTTGGCCTCCCAAATTGCTGGGATTATAGGAATGAGCCACTATGCCCAGCCAATCTTTTTTTTTTTCTTAATGGCAGTACGACATCATAGTGGTCATGTACCTGGGTTAAAATCCCACATCTCTCTCACTCCAGCAAGTTCCTGAATCTCTGAATCTCTATCTGCTCATGTGTAAATGGGGGTAGTAAGAGCATCTGCCTCCTAGATTGTGAGAATTAAATGAGATTTGGTAAGCTCTAGTCCTACCATGGCTTAGACCATGATTAATGGTGAGGACATAAGATTAAAAGATAGATTATACTCTTGCCTACATGGGATTTATAATCTACCTAGGAAGACTTGGAGGTGTTGGAATTATAGCTAGTGCTGCAATGAATATTTTCATATTTCCATCTTTTCTTTTAGTTGGTCACCAGCCTGACCAACATGGCAAAACCCCCGTCTTTACTAAAAATACAAAAATTAGCTAGGTGTGGTGGCACACGCCAGTAGTCCCAGCCACTTGGAAGGCTGAGGCAGGAGACTCTCTTGAACCTGGGAGGTGGAGTTGCAGTGAACCTGCAGAGATTGCACCACTGCACTCCAGCCTGGGCAACACAGTGAAACTCCATCTCACAAAATATAAATAAATAAATAAATAAATAAATAAATAAATAGTTTTATGACTACATGATAACACGCTGCCATTTTGCTCTCTGAAAGGCTTTCCATTGAATACCTCACAGATCAGTGGTTAATTAAAGAAGGATGACTGAAATCTTACAACTGGATGCTTTCATGATTTAATTTTGCTAATTGAATAATGATGTGTTGATAACTTTCTTACTGTTTTTAACTTGCATTTATTTAATTACTAGTGACAATGGGCACTTTTACATATACTTGTCTATGATAACTTACCTTTCACATGTTCTTTTCTGTAAATTCTCTATTCTTATTCTTTGCCGGTTTATCTATTGGAATTTTGGCACTTTAAAAAATTTAAACCATAATTAGTTCTTTATATATTTATCTAGTAGATGATGAACTTTAAGCTTTTACATTGCATGTAACTATTCTCCTACTCTATCTCCCCATTATTCCATTGATTAGAGACTTTAAAATTTCATAAAGCCATTTTTCTCTTTTCTTTTAATACCTCAAGTTTTAAGAGCGCCTTCCTTTCAAAGAGTGGAGAAGTAGTCTATTTTCTTCTGTTGTGTGAGTGTGTGAGTGTGTGTATGTGTGTGTGTGTGTGTGTGTGTGTGTGTGAGTGTATCTTAAAACTACTTAATGCTTCATCTATTTAGAGCTTATTCTTGGCACCTGATGGAGTCTATGATTTGAGACTCTGCACCCTTTCCGCTTGTGTTTGACTCCCCAGCTCTGACACTTTCCAACTGTGTTACTTTGGGCAAGTTGTTTAACCACTCTGTGCCTCGGTTTCCTCATCTATAAAATAGGGAGGATAATATTACCTATATCAGTTTGTTGTAATAAGGGTTAAATGAATGAATGTAAAAAACAACAATGCCTTGCTTATGGCAAGCATTCAAAATGTGAGCTGCTGGTATTTTTTATCATGATTGCTACATGTGATGGTTGTGAAAGTCGTGGATTATGCAACCTGGTAGTGATGATTTTCATTTAGATTGTTGTCAAAGGCAACCAAGAAGCAAGGTCAGAGGGAAGATAAAAGCCATTAGATGTGATCTTGTCATTAGAGAAGCACAAGTCAAAACTACA
Source organism: Saguinus oedipus (assembly GCA_031835075.1). NCBI lineage: Eukaryota > Metazoa > Chordata > Mammalia > Primates > Cebidae > Saguinus > Saguinus oedipus. Next base: position 53,115,028 of record CM063171.1, on the reverse strand, counting down.
ATGAGACACCATCTCACACCAGTCAGAATCCTGGTTATTATTATTACAAAGTCAAAAAATAACAGGTGCTGGTGAGGTTGCAAAGAGAAAAACACTTATGCACTGTTGGTGCAAGCGTAAATGAGTTCAACCGTTATGGAAAGTAGTGTAGCAATTCCTCAAAGACCTAAAAACAGAACTCCCATTTGGCCCAGCAATCCCATTACGGGATATATACCCAAAGGAATATAAATCGTTCTTTTATGAAGACACGTGTACATGTATGTTCATTGCAGTACTATTCACAGTAGCAAAGACATAGGATCAACCTAAATGCCCATCAACAGTAGACTGGATAAAGAAAATGTAGTACATTACACTGTGGAATGCTATACATCCATAAAAAAAGAATGAGATCCTGTCCCTTGCAGGAACATGGATGGAGCGGGAGGCCATTATCCTTAGCAAACTACGCAGGAACAAAAAACTAAATACCACATGTTCTCACTTAGTGGGAGCTAAATGATGAGCACACATCGGCGCAGAGAGGGGAATAACAGACACTGCCTAAGGGTGGAGGCTGGAAAGAGGTGGAGGATCAGGAAAAATAGCAAACAGGTACTAGGCTTAGTACTTGGGTGACAAAATAATATGTACAACAAACCCCCATAACACGTAACAAAATAATCTATATGACGAACCTGTACATATACCCCTAAAGTTAAAATAGAAGTTAAAAACGAAACATAAAAAAATGTGATCCTGAGTTCTTTCAAGGGCAACAATCCAGTTTAATTGGTCAAGCCCTAATGGTAAGTACCCCATTGCTTTCTGCTTGTTTCTTGATCTAGCCACATGCTAGGCTCATGACGGAGGGTGCACATTCTCCAGGCAGTGTCATAGTACACATCCTTTATGAAGCATATCTACAGTCAGGCCCTCTAACTGCGTTTATTTTATTGGATCCGTACAGCCCAATAAGGCAGTTCCTACCTCTAAGGATCAAGAACAGTGTCAGAGGGAGAGGTAGGAAAATATTGCCACAGTGGAGATCTGTGCCCAGAGGAGTTGTGAGAAGAGGTTTCTGCACCAGCCTAGGAAAGCTGAGGTAGTGTCCTTAGGTGATCCTGTACAAGGGAGCCATGTTGGGATGTCAGTCATGGGAAGCAGCCCTAGCCACAGAAATATTTTGTGAGATTTCCCGCAGGGCTGTGGCAACCTAGGGCATAGTCTATAAGTGACGGACATGGCGTTCAACTCGGTTTGCTCTGGTTTTGTTTATGATACAAGGGCGCGTTTTCCAGTAAGTTCTGTTTTGAGAGAGTGAGCGAGAAAGGACAGATCTCCCGGTTGACTGGCTTCAGAGCAGATGGGACACAGCAGCTTCTGAAAGCCTCCTGGTTCTCCTGCAAATAAATTTCTCAGATGCATGTATTTAGGGAAACAATTCATCAATGAAGATGACAAAACCATCTGGCTGTAGAGACTGAAAAAATTTTTAGAAGTTGTAAACATTTACATTCTGATGAAGAGTATGCGTCGAGGTTTTATTTCAAGGAGTTGATGAGTTTGGTTTATGGCTTGTTTTTAGGGATTTTTTAACCTGGCCCTGCTAATTGAGGAAGGTACTATAATCCCACACCATATCTTGGATTTCTTGGAAATTGACTCAGCTCTCCATTCTAATAACATCTCTATTCTCCAGGAACTGTACGAAAGGTGAGCTCAGAGCCTCTAGAACTGTGGAATCTGGGGAACCCAAGTAGATGATGTTTGCTTCTTGGTTAAAGTTAGCTTTACACTTATTTTGTAATGTAAACTGTTATTTAAAAGGAAAAAAACAAGGCCAGGCATGGTGGCTCACACCTGCAATCCCAGCACTTTGGGAGGCCAAGGTGGATGGATCACCTGAGGTCGGGAGTTCAAGACCAGCCTGACCAATATGGTGAAACCACATCTTTACTAAAAATGCAAAAATTTAGCTGGGTGTGGTGGCAGGCACCTGTAATCCAAGCTATTCGGGTGGCTGAGGCAGGAGAATCATTTGAACCTGGGAGGTGGAGGTTGTGGTGAGCCGAGATCGCGCTACTGCACCCCAGCCTGGGCAACAAGAGCAAAACTCCGTTGAAGAAGAAGAAAAAAAAAAAAAGGCAGGGCACAGTGGCTTATTCCTGTAATCCCAGCACTTTGGGAGGCCAAGGTAGGCAAATCACTTAAGGTCAAGAGTTCGAGACCAGCCTGGCCAACATGGCGGAATCTCAGCTCTACTAAAAGAAGAAAGAAAGTAAAAGAGAGAGAGAGAGAGAGAAGAGAGAAGGAGGGAGGGAGGAAGGGAGAGAGGGAGAAAAGGAAAGGGAAGAAAGGGAAGGAGGGAGGGAGGGAAGGGTGAGCCCAGGATTTGCCTCTATTGGAAAACATTCAGCCAGATCCTGCATTTCTCTTCTCTAGTATCTGAAGTTTAAGATATAGAAGGTACTTGATCTGAAGGTCAGGGACTGACCAAAACTTTCCACGAGAATGGAAAGAATAACGCATCTGATTAGCCCATGCTTTTCTGTTGTTTGTTTGTTTTGAGACAGGACCTCGCTCTGTCACCCAGGCTAGAGTACAGTGGTGTGATCTTGGCTTACTGCAACCTCTACTTCTTGGGTTCAAGTGATTCTCATGCCTCAGCCACCTGAGTATCTGGGATTACAGGCATGCACTATCACACCAGGCTAATTTTTGTGTTTTAGAGACAGGGTTTTGCCATGTTGGCCAGGCTGGTCTCAAAACTCCTGGCCTCAAGTGATCCACCTGCCTCAGCCTCCCAAAGTGCTGGGATTACAGGTGTGAGCCACCATGCCCAGTCTAATTAGCCGATGCCTTTTTGAAAAATAAGGAGGCATTTCTACATCTGCACTTTAAACAGAAATACTGTTCAGGCAGGTCCTGTGCTTCAGCATCCTGGTTAACTTTTATTTATTTTTAAAATTTTGTTGTCACCACAGCAGAACAGACTTGACTCTTAAGGACAAAACTGACCTTCTTCCAAGATTTCTACTGGAATTCTAGAATTTCAGATCAGGCCAAACCACTTATTTGGCCACTGGCTTTATTTCTTTGTCTCTCATCTTCGTTAGTTGAGTGTGCACGCATTTGTCCAAAAGCAGAAGAATGTAGGTTTGTGGATCTAAAATGCCAGTCGTGAGTTGTGCCACTAAAGTTGGCAGACATGTCAAGATGCCCTGGGCTTTGTCTGCAGGTGCTGGAGCCACAGTAACGAGGAGTCCTTCAGCCCCTGTTCCTTGGCCTGGCTTTACCTGCATTTGCGGCTTCTCTGGGGCGCCTTCCTGCACTCAGCCCTGGTAGGTTTCATCTCCCCGCTGGCCCCACCCTTATGGTTCCTGCTTATTGTCAGTCACTAATTCGTGCTTCTGATGTTTGCAGATCTATTTTCTGGGAACCTTTCTCCTGTCCGTATTGATCGCCTGGACTGTGCAGTATTTCCAGTCTGTCTCAGGTAAAGATTTATAAAAAGCCAAAGCAGTATAAAAAAGCAGGGATTTTTTTTTTTTTTTTTTTTTTTTTTTGTCTACCAGCAAAATTACGTTTTCCTTCCCAGTGCTATTGGTCATGCTATCTCCTATCCCTAGGGTGGTCTTCACAGGGTGGGAGTCCTTCTAGAGGTGTATGAAACTCCTGGCTGGTGGGAGGCCACAAAGTTACTATTGTATTTTTTCAAAATAAGGATTTTCAAAATAAGGATTTTTTTTTCTTTGTTTCTTTTTGAAATGGAGTCACATTCTATCGCCCAGGCTGGAGTGCAATGGTGCAATCTCAGCTCACTGCAACCTCCACCTCCTGGGTTTAAGTGATTCTCCCGCCTCAGCCTCCTGAGTAGCTGGGACTATAGGTGCACACCACCACACCCAGCTAATTTTTGTTTTTTTAGTAGAGATGGGGTTTCACCATGTTGGCCAGGCTGGTCTTGAATTCCGCCTCTACCTCCTGAAGTGCCAGGATTAAGGTGTGAGCCACCCAGACTCAAAATAAGGATTTTCTTTAAAAAGCTTAAGAAACTGAATGAATACAACTTCTCCCATTGAAAATACATCTGTTAAAATTCTAGCTCTGTGAGTCTGAAAACACAGCTCCAAAGCCTCTGGCAGCATGAAGTCTTCCTGTTCATCTCAGTCAAACAATCAAATGTGTAAGAGGATAAACACTCGTAACGAATAAGAATCCTCAGCCACACGGGCTCAGAGGGAGGGATGGGGCAGGAATTATAAAGTGGGCATTTAGTTTCTCGTGGTTTCCACTGATCACCTTTATTTTTCTGAGCTAGTATAGAATAGTAGTTAAGGACCAGGGAGCCCTAGTTGCTTTTATTTGGACTTAGAGTCCAGGCTTGGTTATTCATTAGCTTACGACTTATGGCAAGTTACTTAACCTTCCTGATCCCCAAATTTCTCATCAGTACAATGAGCTTATGAGAGTAGCTACTTCTTAGGAACATGAAATGAAAAAAATATTAAGTGAAAAAAATGCACATAAGTCACTTATGAAAATGATGACTGTAGTTAAACATTAGCTATTATATTTATCTGGCATATAAAACCTTCCCAGTGAATGTTAGCTCTTAGTTTATCTCCTCTATTAGACCAGAAGCTGAGGAAGAGGAAGGCCCCAGTCGTGTCATTTGTGATAACTCATGCATAGTGGGTACTCACACCCACAAATGTCTCTGGTCTCTCAAGAAACAAGAAAACTGATTTTTCACCATCTCAGATGGCTACAAAATGATATAATAACTCGTGAAGGCAAATAGAGACATTTACAAATGGACAGATTAGGACCGGACATGGCATTGGAGCATTTGCGTAGCAGATAATGAAAAGTGACAGGTGCACGTCACTTTCTCTTCCACAGTGAGAAGGAAGTCACTGTTGAGAGAAGCTAATGCAGAATCATTTCTCTCTGATTTACCTGAAGAGGTTAACAGGGAACCATCAAAACCTTCCAGGCTGGATGCCCCGTAGCCTGCCAGTTAATAAACTTCACTCATGCAAATTCTGTCCCGTCCCTAAATTTGTGGCCAGGTATCGTCATTTATTTTGCATCTTGTCAGTATTTTCCATTTCAAATTATCTTTGTCATTTTTACTCTGTAGATATATTGTGATGATTATTACAAATGCAATTCTGTTAGAGGAGTTGAAATTTGTCTTTATGATTTTATGCCAGCTGGTAACCATGAAAATTCATGGGCGGGTGGAATTGCTTTGATCAGAAGACATCTCTCGTCTCTGTCTCCATGCCTTCATTATCAGTCTCTCCACATGCTTGTCTCCGTGTCTCTCCTGTCCTGTGAGGTTTTGCTCTTCCTGTATCCCCACCATTCTTTCATACATTTTCTTCACGTTTCTCAAACTTTTTCCATTGCTCTTCTCCAGCACATACCTACTTCCTTCTTGATCAGCCTAAAGAAGGCCTTGTCTGGATAGGATCATAAAAATTATTTAATTAGCCAGGCACGGTGGCTCATGCTTTTAATCCCAGCACTTTGGGAGGCCAAGGCAGGTGGACACTAGGTTAGGAGATCGAGACCATCCTGGCCAATATGGTGAAATCCCGTCTCTACTAAAATACAAAAAACTTGCCAGGCAAGGTGGTGGATGCCTGTAATTCCAGCTACTCAGGAGGCTAAGGCAGGAGAATCGCTTGAACTCAGGAGGCAGAGGTTGCAGTGAGCCAAGATCATGCCACTGCACTCCAGCCTGGCGACAGGCGACAGAGTGAGACTCCGTCTCAAAAGAAAAAAAAAAATTATTTAATTCTATGCCCTTTATTTTACAGATGAGAAAACTGAGGCAGAGAGGCAAAGTAGCTTGCCCAAAAAAGACCAGGAAACCAGGCGCAGTGGCTCACTCCCATAATCCCAACACTCTTGACAGACCCAGGAGGGAGGATCATTTGAGCTCAGGAGTTTGAGACCAGCCTGGGCAGCATAGTGAGACCCACATCTCTAAAATAAAAGAAAATAAAGTTACCCCCAGTGTGGTTGCACATGCCTGGAGTCCCAGTCCCAGCTGGTGGGGAAGCTGAGGCAAGAGAATCTTTTGCACCCAGGAGTTCAAGGCTGCAGTGAGCTATGATCATACCATGACACTCCAGCCTGGGCAACAGAATGAGACCCAGTCTCTAAAAAAGTAGAAGGAAAAAAAAAAGGTTAAGAATGGATGTAGGGCAGCAGAATTTCAAACTTATTTTTCAGAATCACAACACTTTTTTTTTTTTTTTTTGAGACAGAGTCTCACTCTGTCACCCAGACTGGAGTGCAATGATGTAATCTTAGCTCACTATAACCTCCACCCCTCTGGGCTCAAGAGATTCTCTTGCCTCAGCCTCCAGAGTAGCTGGGATTACAGGCACGAACCACCACACCCAGCTAAATTTTGTATTTTTGTAGAGGCAGAGTTTCTCCATGTTGGGCAGGCTAGTCTCGAACTCCTGACCACAGGTGATCCGCCCATCTCAGCCTCCCAAAGTGCTGGGATTATAGGCATGAGCCACCACACCTGGCCCAGAATCACAATACTTTAAAGCAGTGATTGTCGCCTGTCTCAAACCCATTGCCCCTCACATAGGAAATATTTTGTAGCATATTTTTTAGTACCTTGAAACCAAATTCATGATAATTAACCCATCTATGCACAATTTAAAAAGTCAATACAGGGCCCTAACAGCAATATAAAGGGGAAATAAAAAGAAAGTAATTATAATAAAATAACTTTGAGTTCAGTAAGTAAATTCTCACCCAGTGCTTCTTAATTTTAACGTTCATATGAATCATCCAGCATTCTTACTAAATGCAGAATCTGGTTCAGGAGGTCTGGCTCAGTGGATTTTGGTTCAGTAGCTAGGCCCTGAGACTTGGCATTTCCAGCAAACTCCTAGATATTCCCACACTACTGTTTAGTAAGATCATGGTTTGAGTAGTAAGGGCCTAGAAGTAAAAAAAAAAAAAAAAAACTCACACATTTCCAAAATGTGCTCCCACAGTGGTACCTGCCAGCCCTGTTAGAACTGATGTTAACAGCTGAAATATGGGCCGAGCACAGTGGCTCTCACCTGTCATCCCAGCACTTTGATAGTCTGAGGTGGGTGGATCACCTGAGGTCAAGAGTTCGAGATGAGCCTGGCTAACATGGTGAAAAACCCATCTCTACTAAAAACACAAAAATCCTCTAGACATCATGGCAAGTGCCTGTAATCCCAGCCACTTGGGAAGTCAAGGCATGAGAATCACTTGAACTCCGGAGATGGAGGTTGCAGTGAGCCAAGGATGCGCCACTGCACTCTGGCCTGGGCCACAGAGCAAGAACCTGTCTCAAAATAAAAAAAAAGAGAGGAGTTGAAATATGTAGTAAATTATTTTTGCATTTTTAAAAAGTCCTCATCAAAGTGCAAATTTGTCAATTATTTATTTGTTTGTTTATTTATTTATTTATGTTGAGATGGAGTCTCACTCTGTCGCCCAGGCTGGAGTACAGTGGTATGATCTCGGCTCACTGAACCTCCACCTCCTGTATTCAAGTGATTCTCCTGCCTCAGCCTCCTGAGTAGCTGGAATTACAGGCACGTGCCACCACCCCCAGCTAATTTTCATGTTGTTAGTAGAGATGGGGTTGGCCAGGCTGGTCTTAAACTCCTGACCTCAAGTGATCTGCCCGCCTAGGACTCCCAAAGTGCTGGGAGCCACCATGCCTGGCCTGTCAATACTTTTAACAGGTAATAAGAAGGTATTCCAGCAGCACAATGGAGCTGATGGGATGATGGAGCAGGGTCATCAAGGCATGGAAGAGGTGAGGAGAGACTGCCAAAAAGGGGATGCTCCCTAACTTATAGCAACTCCACAAATGGGCTGGGCGCAGTGGCTCACACCAGTAATCTTAGCACTTTGGGAGGCCAAGGTGGGTAGATCACCTGAGGTCAGGAGTTTGAGATCAACCTGACCAACATGGTGAAACCCCATCTCAACTAAATACAAAAATTAGCCGGGCATGGTGCATGCCTGTAATTCCAGCTCCTTGGGAGGCTGAGGCGGGAGAATCACCTGAAGCTGGGAGGCAGAGGCTGAAGTGAGCCAAGATCACGCCATTACACTCCAGCTTGGGCAACAAGAGCAAAACTCCGTCTCAAAAACAAAACAAAACAAAAACCCACAAATTTTAGCTGGTAGCTCTCAAGGAGTATGTCCTCTGGGGCACTTTACCTGCAATTAAAGCATGCTGACGCTAGGTAGTGCCTGCACATAAATAGCTTGATTTACCTCAGTAACAGACATAATGACCAAAGCCTAGTATGCTTTTCTTTGCTGGTAGACTCTTTCTAAAACATTTAACTTTTTTTTTTTTTCTGAGATAGAATCTCGCTCTGTTGCCCAGGCTGGAGTGCAGTGATGTGATCTCAGCTCATTGCAGCCTCCACCTCCCAAGTTCAAGCAATTCTCCTGCCTCAGCCTCCTGAGCAGCTGGGATTACAGGTGTGCACCACCATATCCGGACAATTTTTGTATTTTTAGTTGAGATGAGGTTTCACCATGTTGGCTGGGCTGGTCTTAAAACTCCTGATCTCAAGTGATATGCCCAACTTAGACTCCCAAAGTAATGGGATTACAGGCATGAGCCACCACACCCAGCCCTTTCAACTATTTTTTAGAGCATTTAAACAAAGACATTGATTAATCTACCATAAGTACCCAAGACAATGCAATTGGTACTTTTGATATATTAGTCAATGTATTGATCGTCATCATATATATTTAAATATATATAAAGAATATATATATTTGTATATAAAGAATATATATAAAAAGAATATATACTTATGTAGACAGTATATATATTCATATATAAAGAATATATACATATATATAAAGAACATATATTTATATTTATATATAAAGAATATATATATATATATTGTTTCCTTCAAGGGAACTTGCGTTTGACTCCTGGCTCACATCCCACCAGGCAGCTCAGTCTTTCTTGCGGCTTATGCCTCCCATGGTGGTGGAAAGGTCCCTGGGTTTGGGTGGCCCTACAGTCGCTTAGATAGTCACTGGTCTGATAGCAGAACACACATCATCCTGGGCCTGCAATGTTCCCCCGGGTCCACTGGCTGTGCAGCTTCTGGGTCTCCTGGGCGCTGCATCATCTTTGCCAAAGTTGAGATTCTCTCAAGTCTTCATTTCTGATTGCTGATGGAGGCAAGTAGAGGCCCTGCTGTGGGTACAACCCAAGGACTCCAAAAGCTCCTTTCCTCACCTGTTGCATCTCAAAAGCACTCTCCTTGTCCCCTCTCAGGGAGAGAGTACATCAAGCATAATTGCCTTAATGGATCAGGCTTTTGAAAAACAAAAAAATCCCAAGGTAAAGTACGTCTGGAGCCATCTCCACTTCTGCCCCACCACAAACCTCCTAGGACCAAAAAATCATGGAGCCTGGCCAGCTGCCTGAAGGAAGCTAAAGGGAAGAACAGGAGACAATAGAAGTCGCCATTTCAAAGAAAGAGCCCTGCCTGACTAATATCATGTCAACTTACGTCTCAGTAGAATACACCCTATAGAGCAAGATTTGTAGAACTACTAGCTCCTCGGTACAACTAGGTAACCTTTTAAACCAACATCAGTACATTTATAATTTAAGACGACTCATCCCTTCCGGCTAAGTGGTTAGCCTAATGTGCTTTTTAAAAGAGTAAGGTGATATGTACAAGAGCAATTAAACCTTTTCCTACTGTTTCCTGTCATCTACATTTCCAGCTAATGAGGTTTCTACTAAAATTATAGTAAAATGTCACAAAGTAGTGCTCATGAAGGGAGCAGTAGCCTTATAGTCAGAGAGATTTCATGGGGACGTTGTCCTCCCGTCCTATCTCATTAGCTTGGTCTTACCAGGACCTCCACTCCTGAAAAGTGTTTCAGTGACATGAATCTTACACCTGTACTGGGCCCTGCTAGGCTCAGAGGCCCAGACAGAGTGGCCAAGATCTTACTCATAGCACACAATTTCTAAGGCTTTCCCTTTATACCTCATTTTTGCAAACATTCTCTCATTTCAGCATGAATCCAATATAGTCCCACATATTCTTCGTTCTTTTTGCTTCCATCTGGTCAGTTGGCAAGCAGATGTTCTTCCTAACAACAGCAGAGATCAGCAAACTTTTTCTGTAAAGAACCAGATAATAAACATTTTGGGCCCTTGGGCTGTCTGGTCACAACTACTCCACTCTGCTGTCTTAGCTGAAAAGCAGCCATTGTGGGTTTCTTTTTTTACTTTCTTTCTTTTTTTTTTTTTTTTTTTGAGACAGCGTCTCGCTCTGTCAACCAGGCTGGAGTGTGGTGGCGTGATCTCAGCTCACCGAAACCTCCAGCCTCCCAGGTTCAAGCAATTCTCATATTTCAGCCTCCCGAGTAGCTGGGATTGCAGGCGCGTGCCATCACGCCCAGCTAATTTTTGTATTCTTAGTAGAGACAGGGTTTCACCATGTTGGCCAGGATGGTCTCGAACTCCTGACCTCAGGTGATCCACCCGTCTGGACCTCCCAAAGTGCTGGGGTTAGAGGCATGAGCCATGCCACTAGGCCTGTGGTTGGATTTCTACTAAACCTTTACTATGGCCGCAAAATTTGAATTTCATATATTTTTCACATGTCAAAAAATATTACTCTTCTGTTCAACTGTGTGAAAATGTAAAAACTGTTTTTAGACCATGAGCCATACAAAAAGAATCGGTGGCTACATTTGGCCCATGGGCCGAAGTTTGGGCGAGTTCTTGATCATTCTCACTAATGGACAGAAAATGGTCCCCCAGGCAGCAAATAATTCACAAATCACTTCTAATCTGTAATTTTTTAAACAGCATGCTTATTATCCTGGTTACCTTCATTCTTTCTAGTCCAGTAATAAAATTAGCACACATTCCAGGGGAGCAGGGACAAAGAGGCCACTTTAAAGCTAGGCTGGGCTGTGGGGGGCTTGTGCAGTGATTGCAAACCCCCAGTGGAAGAGGAGGGTCCTCCCACAGATAATGACTAACTTCCTGTAGAAACAGCAAGCATTTTAATACGCTCTTACCAAAGATTTAAATGATAGCAATGCTAATTATGCATTCTTTCTACATTTACACATTGGCACTTTTTTTTTTAATCAGAAAACTGATTGCTAATTTATCTTGTTACCATGGTGATTTAAACATTTCCCTGAGCTGAAAAATACATGCCTTTGTACTTCATAAACTTCCTCAGAGATCATCAGGAAGGTAAATCTTAGTATCAGAATGGGTTTCAACATCATCTACTCCAAGACTCTCAATTCACAAGTGAGGAAACCGAGGCCCGGGAGATTTAAACATTTACCACCAAGATGTCTGCTGTTCTCTATCTATCCCAAGGTCACTTGTTAGCAGCAGATAAATGAGACTTGCCCAAACCAGTTCTCCCGACTGTAGCAAAATGGTCTTTGTGCCTCATCACTGGGGCTTTGATCACTAGATCCCCTGCCAGAGTAATGACTTTATTTATTTATGTATTTATTTATTTTGAGATGGAGTTCCACTCTTGCTGCCCAGGAGAGAGTGCAATGGCGCATTCTTGGCTCACTGCAACCTCCTCCTCTCGGGTTCAAGCTATTCTCCAGCCTCAGCCTCCTCAGTAGCTGAGCTGACAGACACCCACCACCACGCCTGGCTAATTTTCTTGTATTTTTATTAGAGACAGGGTTTCACCATGTTGGCCAGGCTGGTCTCAAACTCGACCTCAGGTGATCTGGCTGCCTCAACCTCCCAAAGTGCTGGGATTACAGGCATGGGCCACCACACCAGTGCACCTGGCTGAGTAATGACTTTAGTGACCTTAGAAAGGGCACATCATTCTACAGCATCCTGCCCCTTCCCACCACTTTCCTATTCTTTCAAAACAGTTTTGGAATTCACGACCTCTTCTGTAGGTACTGGAAGGGGCCCGGAGGAGAATTCCTGCATATATCAAGAAAAGCCAGAAGTTTGGGGACCCATTCTTGAACTTCCTAGAATGTCCCCTTGGGGAAGACCATTGACACCTGAAGGGTTTTTATCTAGATATCAGATTGTCAGCATGTGGTGGCATCTTGCTAAACTTAGATAATGGGTCAAAGTTGCCTGGCTGGTTAGTTTCAGGGTCATTAGACTGGATGCATCTCTCCTGGCTTGCCAGAGTCTAGGTGTGGTTGTGTGTCCTGAATGCACTGTTTTGAGTATTCAGTACCTGTTGTGCATGTGTCTCTGCAGCGAGCAATCCCCCTCCAAGACCATCCTGGGCCTCCCCAGACACTGCCACGTCCACTGCAAGTCCAGCTGTGACTCCAGCTGCAGATGCCTCTGACCAGGAGCAGCCCACAGTTGCTAATAACCTGGAGCCACGTGGATGAACTGTGCACTCCAGTTCTCTCCAGATGAGAGAGAAGCCTTTCAACAGCTGGTATTGGGAAGCTGGGGCCAGGGCATGATCCTGATAAACACCTTAAATGTCTTGTCAACCGGATGCAAATCTTGCACTTGGTGTCATTCTTTTTTTAAGTCAAATTACAAGGAAGTACCCAGATCAGGCAGTGGTAATACCAAAGGTCATCAAATCCATACAGGGAACATCTTGATCACAGGGCATGTGTGGAGGTTTACTGGGTCATCACAGACTTTTGTTCCTAGTGATTGAATGTATTAGGAGTCATAGCTTGCCCTGTGACCGGTCTGGATTCTTAGACACTAACAGGTGTCTTAAGAATCACAGTGGGTGGTTCATTCCTTTATCAAAGAACAGAAAATTAGGACTTCTCTACAGGGTAGATAAGATTTTGGTACCTGTGTTTGCCACAGCCCTGTTCCTCAAAGCCGAATTGATAGATTTCTCTTTGACTTCCAAAACCCAGCAGTTATAAGGCACCTTGAAATAAATTGTTTATGCCTGGAAACGCAGGGAGGGTAATGGCTTTGTAAATTGGTTTACATTTTTCTCCTTGAATTTTTCTAGGGTCGTTGCGCTTCCAAATCATTTAATGACATTGTCGGATATCTTTTACATTTCAATTGCAATCTATGAAATTACATTTAGAAGATTCTTAGTATTTAAGTGTAGTCTTCTCCATGAATTACCCATTAGAATAGACTGGCAGCAACGGAATATGCAGAAAGTAAGCCTTTAGCTTATAGTTTCATTCCTACCCCTTATGCCTGCCTGAGTCTGCACAGGGGTGTGTGTGTGTGTGTGTGTGTGTGTGTGTGTGTGTGTGTGTGTTAGGGAGAGGAAGAGGAAGAGCAGAATGCCTGTATACTACATGCTGCTAAGGTAGTAAATAAATCAGTAATGCAATACTGTGGGTCCAAACTACTCTTTGCACTACTTTATTTACAGTAGTAAATAAAATTATTTTTATACAATTGACTACCAGAAAGTGTTTTGTTTTTCTTTTTTATAATTACTCTTACCATACAAAGTCTACAGGTCTATGCATTCTTCTTGAAGAGGCAAAAAAGAAAAGTCCTCCTGGTGAGAGGGCTTATTTTTCATAACCCATTAACATTTGCAGATAGAAAGGTGGCAGGAAGCTTCTCTCCAGGAATCTTGCGCTCAGGGCTGGCCCCGGAATGTTTGCAGGGTATCAGACATTGTTTCAGGGCTTCGTGCTGCTCTGAGGCTGGGCTTTATGTTAATTTCAGGCTAAGCTTGAAATTCATCCTCCTCCTCCTCCTATGAGTGCTGCTCTTGTTTTAGCAAATGTTGTCCCCTGATTTGCACAAAAGCCAGACGTTGGGGCTGACAGTCCTGGATTCAAATTCTGGTCCGGTAACTGACAAGCTCAGTAACCTTCGGTGAGTGATTAACCTTCTCTGAGTCTCAGATTCCTGTGCTATAAAATGGGGTGATAAAAACCACCTTTTGGGCTTTTCATGAGGCTTAATTGAGATAATACATGTAAAGCCTACAAGATAGGGTCTTGTATTAGGCCGTTCTTGCATTGCTATAAGGAAATACTGGAGACAGGGTAGTTTATAAAGAAAAGAGGCTTAGTTGACTCATAGTCTTGCAGACCTTACAGGAAACATAGTGCTGACAGCCATTTGACTTCCAGGGAGGCCTCAGGAAGCTTCATGACAGAAGGGGAAGCAGGAGCAGGCCTACCTCACATGGCCAGAGCAGGAGCAAGAGAGAGCCGGGCAAGTGCCACAGACGGTTATTGATTTTATTTTTGTTTCTCTCATTCTCTCTCTCTCTCTCTCTCTCTCTCTCTCTCTATATATATATATATATGTATGTGTGTGTGTGTGTGTGTGTGTGTGTGTGTGTGTGTGTGTGTGATATAAGAGAAATTATAATATATAAAGACATTTTTAATATATATGAAATATATATCACACACACACACACATATATATTGAGTCTTGCTCTGTCTCTCAGGTTGGAATGCAGTGGCACAATCTCAGCTTACTGCAACCTCCACCTCCTAGGTTCTGGTGCCTCAGCCTCCGAGTAGCTGGGACTGCAAGCATGTGCCATCATGCCCAGTGATTTTTTGTATTTTTAGTAGAAACAGGGTTTTGCCATGTTGCCCAGGCTGGTCTCGAACTCCTGAGCTCAGGCAATCCAACTGCCTCAGCCTCTGTAAGTGTTGGGATTACAAGCATGAGCCACTGCACCCAGCCTATTACCTATATGAATGTATATACATATATATTTGTTTTAATTTTTTTGCCACATAATTTTAAACAACCTGCTGTCACAAGAACTCACTGTCATGAGGACAGCATTAAGGGGATGGTGCTACACCGTTCATGAGAAATCCATCCCCATTATCCAATCATCTCAACACTGAGATTTGAGCAGAGCAAATATCCAAACTATATCAGGTCCTAAATATGGTTGGTTATTATTTTTATAACATAAGAAAGCAATCTTCGCTGGGCACAGTGGCTCACACCTATAATACCAGCACCCTAGGAGACAGAGACAGGCAGATAATCTGAGGGTGGGAATTTGAGACCAGCCTGGCCAACATGGTAAAACCCCGTCTCTACTAAAGATATAAAAATTTAGCCAGGTGTTGTGGCAGGCACCTGTAATCCCAGCTACTCCGGGAGTTGAGGCAGGAAAATCACTTGTAGCCTGGAGGCGGAGGTTGTGGTAAGCCGAGATCATGCCACTGCACTCCAGCCTCGGCAACAGAGGGGGACTCTGCTTCAAAAAAAAGGAAAAGAAAGAAAGAAAGAAAAAGAAAGAAGAATGAAAGAAAGGAAAAGAAAAAGAAAGAAGGAAGGAAGGAGAAAGGAAGGAAGGAAGAAAGGAAGAAAGAGAAAAAGAAAAAGAAAGAAAGAAAGAAAGAAGAAAGAAGAAAGAAAAAGAAAGAAAGAAAGAAAGAAAGAAAGAAAGAAAGAAAGAAAGAAAGAAAGAAAGAAAGAAAGAAAGAAAGAAAGAAAGAAAGAAAGAAAGAAAGAAAGAAAAAAGAAAGAGCATGCTGAGGGGCTAGAGAGTGACTGCTCTGCTGAGATCATCTTTATGGGAAACACACCCATTTCCAATCTGCTGGGAAATGAGAGGCTGACTGCTCACAGCTACATGCCACGCTGGGAATCACCTCAGCTGCAGGGATCTGGCCAAGGTCAAATGCTTGCAAGAGCAGCCTATGGCCAGTGGTTCCTTGATGTAGGCAGTTTCTCAATCTCAGCACTATCGACATTTGAGCTGGACAGTTCTTCACTGCTGGGCAGGGTTGTCTTGTGCACTACAGAATGTTAAACAGCACCCCTGGCCTTGAATGAATGAATGCTTGTAGAGGGCACTCGCCATCCCTGCCTCCCAGTGTGACAGCCAAAAATGCCTCCAGACATTGCCAGACACCTCTTTGGGAGCAAATTCACAACAATCTCTTCCCCTGGAGAATGACTGATGCAGGAAAACAAAGGTCCTTGCCTCTGTTTGGAACAGTGCTGAAGGCCAGGGCATCCCAGCTCCAAAACTCCATCTTGGTTGCAACCTCACTGCAATGCAACTTCCCACTCTGCCCAGTTCCCAATTCTGCCTTCCTCATGTTTCCTCAGAGCAAGAATGAGTCTTGCTCTGTCACCAAGCTGGAGGACAGTGGCATGATCTTGATCCTGGCTCACTGCAACCTCTGCCTCCTGGGCTCAAGAGATTTTCCTGCCCCAGCCTCCCCAGTAGCTGGCATTACAGGCATGTGCCACTATGCTCAGTTAATTTTTGTGTATTTTGTAGAGGTGGGTTTTTTGCCATGTTGACTAAGCTGGTCTTGAACTCTTGACCTTAAGTGATCTACCAGTCCCAGCCTCCCAAAGTGCTGGGATTACAGGCATGAGCCATTGTGCCCGGCCTTTCCTCATGTTCCTATAGGATTTTCCAACACCGATCCCCAGAAATCTTCACATCCAACTCTGTGCCTCAATTTCTAAGAAAAAAAAAAAAAAAAAAAAACCCTAATGTATCAGTTTGCTGGGGCTGCCATAACCAAGTACCACATACCGGGTAGCTTAAACAACAGAAATTTATGTTCTCACAGTTTGTCCAAGATCAAGGCGTCAGCAGGATTGAATCCTCTAAGTCCTCTCTCCTTGCTTTTAGATGGCTGTCATCTTTCGGTGTCTTCACGTGGTCTCTCCTCTGTGTGTGTCTGTGTCCCAATCTCTTCTCAGAAGGACAGCAGCCATGCTGGATTAAGACCTACACATATAAGCCCGGCACAGTGGCTAATGCCTGTAATCCCAGCACTCTGGGTGGCCGACACGGGTGGATCACTTGAGGTCAGGAGTTCGAGACCAGCCTGGCCAACATGGTGAAACCCCGTCTCTGCTAAAAATACAAAAATTAGCCAGGCGTTGTGGCATGCACCAGTAATCCCAGCTACTCGGGAGGCTGATTCACAAGAATCGCTTGAACCTGGGAGGTGGAGGTTGCAGTGAGCTCAGATCACACCACTGCACTCCAACCTAGGTGACAAAGCGAGACTATCTCGAAAAAAAAAAAAAAAGACCCACACATATGACCAAATTTTATCTTAATTAACTCTTTTTTCTTTTTTTAGATGGAGTCTTACACTGTCTTCCAGGCTGGAGTGCAGTGGCAAGATCTCAGCTCACTGCAGTCTCCCACTCCTGGGTTCAAGCTGTTCTCCTACCTCAGCCTCCCAAGTAGCTAGGATTATAGGCACGCACCAGCACACCCAGCTAATTTTTGTATTTTTAGTAGAGATGGAGTTTTGTCATGTTGGCCAGGCTGGTCTTGAACTCCTGACCTCAGGTGATCCACCCACCTCTACCTTCCAAAGTGGGAGGTTACGTGTGTGAGCCACCATGCCCAGCCAATTGACTCAACTCTGAAAAAGCCCTGTCTTCAAATACTGCCACATTCCGAGGGGCTCAGTGTTGGAACTTTAACATGTGAATTTAGTGGCAAGACACAAGTCAGCCTCTACCATCAACAGACCTCACAACATGGGAGGCTGCTTCCTGTCCAGAATATGAACTCATTCATGGGAGCCATCCTGGTCTGCTCAGCTCCAAGTGAGGTTGGGAAATGCTGGCACAGTTCTGGGGTGAAACCTGGGTTCAGGTGAAGCTGGTAAGCTCATTGTCAATTCACGTTCCACCTTACACTTCTGTTCTCTGGGGATTTCTCAAGAATGTATGATCTGTGTTCAATGTTTGGGCACGTGCCTTCTAAATGTTTGGGCACACACCTTCTCAAGCCCCAAACTTCCTCTTCTCTCCTTAAATTCTAAATACAATTTCCATAAGCCTAGTGTCCAAGCTGGCTGGAATAGAACCCTGAAAAATAAAAGCAACATGGGGTAGCCGGGAAGGAAAAAGGAAATAGGAGGTGTGAAAGAAAAGTAAATCTTGGGACCCCCCAAATCACTCAGCTAAAAGGAAAAGTCAAGCTGGGAACTGCTTAGAGCAAACCTGCCTCCCTTCTTATTCAAAGTCACCCCTCTGCTCACTGAGATAAATGCATATCTGATCTCCTCCTTTGGAAAAGGGAATCAGAAACTCAAAAGAACACAACGGTTGGCCCGGCATGGTGGCTCATGTCTGTAATCCCAGCACTTTGGGAGGCTGGGGCGGGTGAATCACGAGGTCAGGAGTTCGAGACCAGTCTGGCCAACCCAGTGAAACCCTGTCTCTACTAAAAATACAAAAAAATTAGCCAGACATGGTGGTGTGCACCTGTAATCCCAGCTACTCAGAAGGCTGAGGCAGGAGAATCGCGTGAACCTGCGAGGTGGTGGTTGCAGTGAGCCGAGATCAAGCCCCAGCTCGGGTGACAGTGTGAGACTCCACCTCAAAAAAAAAAAAGAAAAAGAAAAAAAACATCGCAACAGTTTGTCTTTTGCCTATCTATGACCTGGAAGACCTCTCCCCGCTTCGAGTTGTCCTGACTTTCTGACTGAACCAGTGTTCATCTTACATATATGGATCGATGTCTCATGTCACCTAAAATGTTTGGGCACATGTTATCATGATCTTCTGAGACTGGGTCATGGGTGCACCTCCTTGACTTTGGCAAAATAAACTTCCTAAATGGATGGAGACCTGCCTCAGATATTTTGGGTTAACAGAGTGTAGGGTACAGAGGTGATATTCAGTTACTTCCGTATTGTCCCCTCCACTTGGGACATTCTTAGACCATAGGTTGCAGACCAGTAGGTTGAAACAAATCCAACCCAAAGATATAATTTTTTAGGACCACTCAATATTTTTAAATTTTTTGGCTGGGCGCAGTGGCTCATGCCTGTAATATTAGCACTTTGGGAGGCCAAGGTGGACAGATCACCTGAGGTCAGGAGTTTGAGACCAGCCTGGTTAATGTGGCAAAACCCCATCTCTACTAAAAAAAAAAAAAAAATTTGGAGCATGGTGACAGGCACCTGTAATCCCACCTACTCAGGAGGCTGAGGCAAAAGAATCACTTGAACCCAGTAGGCGGATTTTGCAGTGAGCTAAGATCGTGCCACTGAACTCCAGCGTGGGTGACAGAGCAAGACTCCATCTCAAGAAAAAAAAATTCAATTAATTGCTAATATTGTAAAATCAAGGATTTGGGGCGTCTCCTAAAATCTCTAATGATGTGAAAAAAATTGGGCTTTCATTGCTGCATAGCAAGAATTAGCTGAGGCTGACTAGGTCTGCCCCTTTTGGTTAGAGTCAGTCCTTTCCAATTTGCCACAGTCCCCACCCCCTGTTGATTTACGCCTAGTTCATTTATTCCTCTATGCAGGCATTCGGGTTCATAACTCATGGTTTGAACCTCCTTCTCCTCATTCTTAATGACTTCATTGTGACAAGTCTGAGCGAGATCCCCAAATTCATTTACTGCTTAATCATTTCCAAGCTTTGGGGTCTGGGGAACTGGTACGCTGGTGGCTTTCTTTCTTTCCTTCTTCCTGCTCCCTGGTAGAGGGAGATGTCAAGTTGTAGATCATTTGGAGTCCTAATGAAGTGTCCAACAAAGCTGCAAGACAAAATGCCAATTAAAAATTATTAGTATTTTCCTACACCAGCAATAACTAACTAGAAAATTAAATAATTATATTAAATGTAAATAAGATTTCATTTACAATAACAACACAGTTGTAAAGTGTCTAGAAATTAACCAAACTATGAACTCATTAGATGTTTTTAAGGAAATTTTAAAAGTCTACTTCTTAGGCAGTTGCGGTGGCTCATGCCTATAATTCCAGCACTTTGGGAGGCTGAGGCAGGCAGATTATGAGGTCAGAAGTTTGAGACCAGCCTGTCCAACATGGTGAAACCCCATCCCTACTAAAAATACAAAAATTAGCCAGGAGTGGTGGCACACGCCGGTAGTCCCAGCTCCTTGGGAGGCTGAGGCAGAAGAATTGTTTGAACCCGGGAGATGGAGGTTGCAGTGAGCCAAGATTGCACCACTGCACTCCAGCCTGGACGATAAAGAAAGATTTCATCTAAAAAAAAAAAGTTTACTTCTTGAAGTTAAGACGCTTAAAGAAATAAAATAATAAAAATTATACTAAAGTACTAAAAGAAGATATAAATCAAGCAGTATGCCATGTTCTTCGATAGAATAATGATATGCAAACTGTTAATTTTCCTCAAAATTAATATATAAATTCAATGGTATTACAGTCAAAGTGGTGATTTTGTGAGTTTGTGAGGAACTGACACACTGAGTTTAATGCTTCTCTGGAAGAATGGAAGTCCATGCACAGCTAAGGAAAGTTTGAGAAAAGGAAAAGGAGAATTGACCCACCGAATGTTATACTACAAAGCCAGAAACAAACAGTGAGGTGGCAACGCAGGAATAGACCCAGAGATTAATGCAAAAGTTCAGAAACCCAGGAGCAGACCAGGTCTGTATGGAAACTTGATCCCTGATGAAGAAGCATAACAAACCAGCTGTGCTTAAGAATGCAAGATTTAGGCCAGGCACAGTGACTCGTGCCTGCAATCCTAGCACTTTGGGAGGTTGAGGAGGGCAGACTGCTTAAGTGCAGGAGGGGGAGCCCAGCCTGGGCAACATGGTGAAATCCCATCTCCACAAAAAATATAAAAATTAGCCTGGTGTGGTGATGCATGTCTGTGGTCCTAGCTACTTGGGAGGCTGAGGTGGAAGGATTGCTTGAGCCCAGGAGATTGAGGCTGCAATAAGCCAAGATCGTGCCACTAATCTCCAGCCTGAGTGACAGAGCAAGACACTGTCTCAAAATAAATAAATAAATAATAATGTCAAGTGAATTGGACTTACCTGTGAAAGGCAGAACTACAAAGCTAGTAATAGAAAACATAAGAAGATTTTACACATTTCAAATAACAAAAAGTTTCTTAAACAGTATACAAAAATAGAGATTTCTCTTCTTCAAAAATGACGGATTTCTGTTCAAGAAAGAACACCACAGACAAAGTTGGTGCATTTAGTGTGAGATTTGCAACATCCCACACCTAAAGCATCAATGTCTAGAATGTGCAAAGAATGTATGTTAATCAACCACGACAATGGGCAGAACCTCCTAGAAAAAAATCTTCAAAGCACAGAACAGGCAATTCATGGAAGGAGAAACCCTAATGACTTAAAGTAGATGAAGAGCCGCTCAGCTTGACTCTAAGTCCAAGAAATACAAATTAAATAAAATGCAAAGATGCCACTTCGCACCCATCCTAAATGTTAGAAATACAGTTAATACGGCCAGGCGAGGTGGCTCACGTCTATGATCCCGGCACTTTGGGAGGCTGAGGTGGGCAGATCACTGGAGGTCAGGAGTTCAAGACCAGCCTGGCCAATGTGGTTCTGAAACCCTGTCTCTACTAAAAATACAAAAACTAGCTGGGCGTGGTGGCAGATGCCTGTAATCCCAGGTACTCAGGAGGCTGAGACAGGAGAATGTCTTGAACTCAAGAGGCAGAGGTTGCAGTGGGCTGAGATCGTGCCATTATATGCCACCCTGGGTGACAAGAGTGACACTCCATCAAAAAATATATACATATCTGTTATATATAATATGTATTATATAATGTATATCTGTTATATATAATACATAATATAATGTATATCTGTTATAAATATTATATATTACATTATATACAATATGTAATATACATTATATATTACATATATAATTGTTTTATATATATATATTAATTACAAGTGTAAGCCACTGCTCCCAGCCACTAAGAACTAGATTTATGCACAGCAACAGATATGTTGAAAAGGTTATTATATTATATATAATGTATTAACAATATATAATATATATTATTACATAATATATTATAAAAAACAAAAAATAATATATAATATATTACATATATATTATATTACATAATATATGTAATATATGTAATACAGGGCCAGGTGCGGTGGCTCACACCTGTAGTCCCAGCACTTTGGAAGACTGAAGTGAGCAGATCACTTGAGGTCAGGAATTCTAGACCAGCCTGGCCAACATGGTGAAACCCTGGCTCCACTAATAATACAAAAATTAGCCGGGCGTGGTGGAGCACAACTGTAATTCAGATACTTGGGAGGCTGAGGCAAGAGAATCGCTTGAAACCAGGAGGCAGAGGTTGCAGTAAGCTGAGATTACACCACTGCACTCCAGCCTCGGCAACAGAGCAAGACTCTGTCTCAGGAGAGAAAAAGAAAACCAAAGAAAAGCAGATAATACTCTGAGTATGTGGGGAAACAAATTCTCTAGTCTCACTGCACAGGTGGCAGAGTAAACAGGTGAGTAATATGACAGTAGAGTACTTAGTGAGATCAAGCATTTAGGGCTCAGCAAGCCCATCTCAGGTATGATCTTCCCGAGCTCTGCGCAGGTCCAATAGGGGCTATGTGTAAAGGAGGGTGATGCTCACAGCACTGTTTGAGAGAGCAAGCTGGAGCAGCCTGGATACTGGATGTGTCCGTCAGTCAGAGAACAGATGTGCTTGATGGATGTCATAGAAAGCCATGCACCAGTCAGAAAGCTAGGGACTAGATTTTTTTTTTTTTCAGACGAAGTCTCCCTCTGTTGCTCAGGCTGGAGTGCAATGGCACCATCTCAGCTCACTGCAACCTCCACCTCCTGGGTTCAAGCAATTCTCCTGTCTCAGCCTCCCAAGTAACTGGGATTATAGGTGTGCGCCACCACACCCAGCTAATTTTTTTATTTTTAGTAAAGATGGGGTTTCATCATGTTGGTCAGGCTGGTCTTGAACTCCTGACCTCAGATAATCTGCTCACCTCAGCCTCCCAAAATGCAGGGGTTACAACCGTGAGCCACTGCGCCTGGCCACTAGGAACTAGATTTATGCACAGCAACAGATATGTTGAAAAGGTTAGATATAGCCAGACTTGTTGGCTCAGGCCTGTAATTCTAGCACTTAGTGGGAGGCTGAGGTGGGAGGAACACTTGAGCTCAGGAGTTTGAGACCAGCCTGTACAACACAGTGAGACCTCATCTCTATGAAGTAAATAAATAGGTTAAAAATATATTAATGAATGGAAAAAATGAGAAACTGAATGGGAGCTACACCTCAATGCTAGTTGTATAAGTTAAAAAGCAACCTCCTTGGCTAGGCACAGTGGCTCACGCCTGTAATCCCAGTACTTTGGGAGGTTGAGGCAAGTGGATCTCCTGAGATAAGGAGTTCAAGACCAGCCTGGCCAACATGGTGAAAACCCATCTCTCCTAAAAATACAAAAAATTAGCTGGGCATGGTGATGTGCCATTGCACTCCAGCCTGGGTGTCAGAGTGAAACTCCATCTCAAAAAAAAAAAAGACCCTAATACTATATATGTACACGTGTGAATGTACACATATATGTATATATAGATTTGTGTGTATATACACACACAAACACATCCTTTTTTCTTTCAGAATATACACTTTGTTTGTTTTTGAGACAGAGTCTCACTCTGTCACGAGGCTGGAGTTCAGTGGCAAGCTCTTGGCTCACTGCAACCTCCACCTCCCAGGTTCAATCAATTCTCCTGCCTCAGCCTCCCAAGTAGCTAGGACTACAGGCATGTGCCACCACACCCAGCTAATTTTTGTATTTTTAGTAGAGATGGGGTTTCACCATGTTGGTCAGGATGGTCTCAGTCTCTTGACCTCGTAATCCACCTGCCTTGGCCTCCCAAAGTGCTGGGATTGCAGATGTGAGCCACTAAGCTCAACCAGAATACACACATGGTTTCAAATAATCCTTTCTCCATTTTGGTGCTATTCACATTTTGGACCAGATGGTTCTTTTTTGTGAGAAGCTGTGTGTACATTGCAGGATGTTGACATAGTGACATCTATGGCTCCTCTCTACCTAATGCCAATAGCACCCACTCAGTTGTGACAACCAAAAGTGCCTGCAGACATTGTCAAACGTCTCCTGGGAGCCAAACTGCCCTGGTTAAGCACCACTCATCTAAACCATATGTCAAACGCAGTAGCATGACCACTTAGGTTCTCAGAGGCAGGGGTTGTGAGAGGTACTGTGTGAGGAAGGAGAAATACTAACATAAAACAAGAACACAGTCTTGCACACAATGGTTATGATGTGCCATGAACTGAGGAGAATGGTTCCCTCCAATATGGGTAGCTGAGGTCCAAATACAAGAAATTAAAAAAAAAAAAAACTAAACTAAAATTGGCCCTCGTCCTCTGAATTGGTGTATGTTTATTGGTATTCAGCCAGCCACAACCTGAGTATCTTTGAAGGCAAAGAAATTTAGTGCACAGTATCATCTTTTACACTTTGGTTTTCACTGTGACTTTAGACAGAGTGAAGAAGCTTTGGTATTTCTTTAATGAGATGAAACCAAAGCAATCTCTGAAGGGTGCAAAAGCTCTAGTGTCAGGAAGACTGTGTTGGATTAACCAACAGGCAGACAAAACCTACACTGCAGCATTGAACAAAGCAGACAACAAACACTGCTGGAAAACAAGATCCACCTCAATGGACTTACCTGCATTTTGCAATTAGAAACAGCCAGAAAGAAGCCTTTAAAAATAAAGTCATCCCTTCCACATCCATGGGTTCCTCATCTGTGGACTCAACCAGTCTTGGGTCAGAAATATTATTTTTAAAAATTACAAACCAGGTGCAGCGGCTCATATCTATAATCCCGGCACTTTGGGAGGCTGAGGTGGGTGGATCCCTTAAGATCAGGAATTTAAGACCAACCTGGCCAACATGGTGAAACTCCATCTCTACTAAAAATACAAAATTAGCCAGGTGTGGTGGCACGTGCCTATAATCCCAGCTACTCAGGAGGCTAAGGCAGGAGAATCACCTGAACCTGGGAGGCGGAGGCTACAATGAGCCAAGATGGTGGTTTTGCACTCCAGCCTGGGCAACAGAGCAAGACTCTGCCTCAAAAAAAAAAAAAAAAAAAAAATTAGGCCAGGCACAGTGGCTCATGCCTGTAATCCCAGCACTTTGGGAGGCCGAGGCAGGTGGATCACGAGGTCAAGAGATCGAGACCATCCTGGTCAACATGGTGAAACCCCGTCTCTACTAAAGGTACAAAAAATTAGCTGGGCATGGTGGTGCGTGCCTGTAATCCCAGCTACTCAGGAGGCTGAGGCAGAAGAATTGCCTGAACCCAGGAGGCGGAGGTTGCGGTGAGCTGAGATCGCGCCATTGCACTCCAGCCTGGGTAACAAGAGCGAAACTCCGTCTCAAAAAAAAAAAAAAGGAGTTCAAGACCAGCCTGACCAACATGGTGAAACCCCATCTCTTAAAAAATAAAAAACTGTGACTGTATTAAACATGTACAAACTTTTTTGATCATTATTTCCTAAGCAATACAGCATAACAATTGTTTACACAGCATTTACATTGGATTAAGTAGTGTAAGTAATCTAGAGATGATTTCAGGTACATGGGAGGATGTGCATAGATTTTGTGTGAATACTATACCATTTTATATCAGGGACTTGAGCATGCAAGGATTTGAGGGAGATCCTGGAACCAATCCCCACAGATACAGAGGGGCTACTGTATTTTTGTTATGGACTGAATGTTTGTTTCTTCCCAAAACTCAAATGTAGAATCCCTAACTTCCAATGGGATAGCATCTGGAGCTAGGGCCTTTGGGAGTGATTAGGGTTAGAGATTAGGGTCAAGCCCTCATGACAGGATTAATGCCCTTATAAAGAGATGCTGGAGGCCAGGCGCGGTGGCTCATGCCTGTAATCCCAGCACTTTGGGAGGTCGAAGCGGGTGGATCACCTGAGGTCAGAAGTTTGAGACCAGCCTGACCAACTTGGTGAAACCCTGTCTCTACTAAAAATACAAAAATCAGTCAGGCATGGTGGCGCACGCCTGTAATCCTAGTTACTCAGGAGGCTGAGGCAGGAGAATCGCATGAATCTGGGAGGCAGAGGTTGCAGTGAGCCAAGATGGCACCATTGTATTCCAGCCTGGGCAACAAGAATGAAACTCTATTTCAAAAAAAAAAAGAAAAAAAAAGAGCTTGCTCTGTCTCCCACATATGCATAAATAAGAAGCCATGCAAGCACACAAGATGGCAGCCACCTAGAAACCAAGAAAAAAGCTTCTGGATAAAATTTACCTTGCTAGCACTTTGATTTTGGACTTCCCATTCTCTAGGAGTGTAACAAATAAAGTTTCGTTTAAACCTAGTCTGCATATTTTGTTATGGCAGTCTGAGACAATGAATACAATTTTCTAAAAGTAGCATATTATTGGCTGGGCATGGTGGCTCATGCCTGTAATCTCAGCTCTTTGGGAGGCCAAAGTTGGCAGATCACTAGTTCAGGAGTTCGAGACCATTCTGGCTAAAAGTGAAACCTCATCTCTACTAAAAGTACAAAAAATTCGCCAGGCATGTTGGCATGTGCCTGTAGTCCCAGCTATTCAGGAGGCTGAGGCAGAAAAATTGCTTAAACTTGGGAGCCAGAGGTTGCAGTGAGCTGAGATTGTGCCACTGCCCTCCAGCCTGGGCGACAGAGTGAGACTCCATCTCAAAAATAAATAAATAAGTAAATAAAAATTGGTAAGTTTACAGAAAATCTGAAAGAGACTACCAACATCCTTAACCTAATTAACACTTATAAAATATCATGCTCGACAATTGCAAAATATACTTTCTTCTTTACAAGGTCACATGGAATGCTTGCCAAGATGAACAATATCTTCAACCATAAAACAAGTTTCATTCAATTTCAAAATATAGAAATCTGGCCAGGCACAGTGGCTCACGCCTGTAACCCCAGCACTTTGGGAGCCTGAGACGGGTGATAACCTGAGGTCAGGAGCTCGAGATCAGCCTGACCAACATGATGAAGTCCTATCTTTACTAAAAATAAAAAATCAGCCAGGCATGGAGGTACACACCTATAAGCCCAACTACTCGGGAGGCTGAGACAGGAGAATCGTTTGAACCTGGGAGGCGGAGGTTGCAGTGAGCCGAGATCTCGCCATGGCACTCCAGCCTGGGCAACAAGAGCAAAAGACAGTCTCATACACACACACACACACACACACACACACACACACACACAAAGGAACTCTTATGGCATATATTATCTGATCACAATGGAAATAAATTGAAATTCAACAAAAATAAAACAGCCAGAATAGTTAAAAAAATAACTTGCTGCTAAACAATGCACTGGTCAAAATCATAAATCACAAAGGAAATTAGAAAATATTTTGAACTGTCTCTGGGTTTAAAAAGAAAAATAAAATACAAATAAAATATTTTGAACTGAAAGATAATAAAAACAACCTATTATTTGTAGGATTTTTTTTCTTATAAACATTAAATGTTTATAAGAAAATAAGTTAGATCTCAAATCAGTGATATAACGTCCACCATAAAAAAAAATTAAGCTAAACTTGAATAAAGCAGAAGGAAAATATAATAAAGAAAAGAGAAGAAATTTGTGAAATTGGAACAAGAAAAAAATAAAGAAAATCAAGAACTGATTATTTGTGAAAAAAATTAATAATATTGATTTTAAAAGCTCTAGAGAAAAGACACAAAATTCCCAATATCAAGAATAAAAAAGGAGCCATCACTTCAGATCCCACAGACATTAAAAGAGTAATAAGAGGGCTGGGTACGGTGGCTCACACCTGTAATCCCAGCATTTGGGGAGGCCGAGGTGGGTGGATTATGAGGTAAAGAGATCCAGACCATCCTGGCCAATATGGTGAAACCCCATCTCTACTAAAAATACAAAAATTAGCTGGGTGTGCTACTGCACGCCTGTAGTCCCAGTTACTCGGGAGGCTGAGGCAGGAGAATCACTTGAACCTGTGATGCGGAGGTTGCAGTGAACTGAAATTGTGCCACTGAACTCCAGCTTGGCAACTGAGCAAGACTCTGTTTAAAAATAATAATAATAAGAGAATATTATGGAAGAGAAAAAAAGAATATATATATATATACCTGAATTGAACCTTAGAAAGACTGGAAACAAAAAAGAAAAAAGAGAATATTATGAAAACTGTATGCCAATAATTTTGACAACTTAGGTAAAATGGAAAATTTATTGAAATACATAGTTCAGAATAGATGGCTTTGGCCAGGTGTGGTGGCTCACACCTTTAATCCTAGCACTTTGGCAGGCCGGGGCGGGAACATTGCTTGAACCCAGGAGTCCAGGGACAACTGGACAACATAGGGAGACCCTGTCTCCACAGGTGGGTGTAAAAGAATAGATAGCTTGACTAGCCTATAATTTTTTTTTTTTTTTTTTTTTTAATTATTTGAGATGGAGTTTCACTCTTTTTTTTTTTTTTTTTTTTAGCTGAGGGAAAGAGAGGATATAGAGGGTCTTTTTTTTGAAAGGAAAAGAGAGGAAGAAAAAGGGAGAGAGAACAGAAATATTGCTTTATTCTATAAATGGCTATTAATAATGGCCAATCATTATTTTATGTATTTAAAATGGAGAATGTATATTTTATTTATCTAAAGTGAAGAGTTTGCTTATTAAGTTTACTTCTTACTGATCTGAGTTCAGATTCTGGATATCCTTATTAATTTTCTGTTTCGTTGAGTCTGAATCTCTTTATGGGTCTTATGTATCTGGGTGTTAGAATGCATTGATCCTTATACCACTCTATCTTTTTTGGTTTGAAATCTGTTTTATCAAATGCATGAATTGCAACTCCTTTTTGTTTATTTATTTGTTTTTTTTTTTCTCTATTTGATTGGTAAATCTTTCTCCAACCCTTTGTTTTTAATATATGTATATCTTTGGATATAAAATAGGTCTGGTTGTAGTATACCGTTAGATTTTGGCTGTATTTTTAATTAGAAAATTTAGTCGATTTCCATTTAAGATTACTGCCATTTGATGTTAACTGGCTATTTGATCCATTTGTTGATGTAAATTCTTCTTTCTGTTGATGTTCTTTACTTTTTTGTATATTTTTAGAAAGGCTAATACTGGTTGTTCCTTTCTGTGTGTAATGCTTCTTTCAAAAGTTTTTGTAAAGCAGGCCTGGTGGTAATAAAATCTCTGAGTACTTGCTTGTTCATAAAAGATTTTATTTTTCCTTCAATTGTGAAGCTTAGTTTGGCAGGATATGAAATTCTGGGCTGAAATTTCTGTTCTTTGAGGATATTAAATATTGGCCCCCACTCTCTTCTGGCTTGTAGGGTTTCTACTGAGAGATCTGCTGTAAGTCTAATAGGCTTCCCTTTGTGGGTAACCTGACCTTTCTCTCTGGCTGCCCTTAGTATTTTCTCCTTTGTTTCAACCCTGGTGAATCTAATGATTATGTGTCTTGGGGTTGCTCTTCTTAAGGAATATCTTTGTGGTGTTCTCTGTATTACTTGAGGTTGAATGGTATCCTGCTTTGCTAGATTGGGAAAATTCTCCTGGATAATATCCTGAAGAATATTTTCCAGCTGGGATTCATTCTCTCCATCACTTTCAGGTACACCTATTAAACGTAGATTAGGTCTTTTCA
This sequence comes from Saguinus oedipus, assembly GCA_031835075.1. Taxonomy (NCBI): domain Eukaryota; kingdom Metazoa; phylum Chordata; class Mammalia; order Primates; family Cebidae; genus Saguinus; species Saguinus oedipus. The sequence goes on along the minus strand of CM063171.1, from coordinate 53,085,563 downwards.
CATAGTCCCATAATTCTTGGAGACTTTGCTCATTCCTTTTTATCCTTTTTTCTCTATTCTTGTCTTCTCGTTCCATTTCATTAAGTCGGTCTTCGACCTCTGATATCCTTTCTTCTGCTTGATCAATTCGGCTATTCAAACTTGTGCATATTTCACTAAGTTCTCGTGTTGTATTTTTCAACTCCATTAGTTCCTTTATATTCCTTTCTATATTGTCCATTCTTTTTAACATTTCGTCTAACCTTTTTTCAAAGTTCTTAGTTTCTTTGCATTGGTTTAGAACAATTTGTTTCAATTCCCAGAGGTTTTTTACCATCCACCTTCTAAAACCTCCTTCAGATACTGGAACACAGTCCTCTTCCATTAGGGCTTGTTCTGTTGCTGATGAGGAATTACTATCCCCTGTAGAGGGAGAGGGGTTCTGACTTTCAGTTTTCTCGGCCTTTTTAGGCTGTTTTTTTCCCTTTATTGTGATTTTATCCATCTGTTGTCTTTACAATTAGCGCCTTTCTGATTAAGTTCCTGAGAGGATGTCCAATTTGTTGATTCCCAGTGCTGGAATCCGAGCAACCCACTGCGCCAGCCAAAACAGCAGCGATAAGACTGATGGTGCTCTTCTGCCTGGAAATCTCCGGTCTGGCTTCCTTCTTGAGTCCGCAACAAGTGGCTCTGCCTTCCCGGAGCTCCAAACACCAGTCAGTAGGGGAACCAGCCCCGCTCACTGTGCACGAAGAGCTGCCGCGCCGAGGCGATGGCAAAACCGCTGCACCGGCCACAGAAGTTGCGCTGGCGACCCGCGGGGCTCCTCCACTGGAAATCTTCTGGTCCATGGGCGACGAAAAGTTCTCTGAAAATGTGGCGTCCTCACGTTTTCCGAGCTTTCACTGGGAGCTACAATCCCGAGCTGTTAGCGATCAGCCATCTTGGATCTCTCCCTAGCCTATAATTCTTAAGGAAATTGAATTCATAGTTAACACCTATGAAAATCTTTTCCTAAAAAGAAAATTCTAAGCCCAGATGGGTATGGCAGTGAATCTATCAAACATTTCAGGAAAATATAGTACTAACTGTACACAAACTGAATCTATCAAATCTGTCAGGAAAATATACCAACTGTACACAAACTCTTTCAGAAAAATAGAGAAAAATACTTCTGAACTTATTTTATAGGCCAATCCTACCTTAATGTCAAAGTCAGATGAAATATCACAAAAATAGTAAACAAAACTCAGATCAGTATTTCTCATAAACATAGTTACAAAAGGCTGGGCATGGTGGCTCATGCTTGTAGTCCCAGCACTTTGGGAGGCCGAAGTGGGCGGATCACCTGAGGTCAAGAGTTCAAGACCAGCCCGGCCAGCATGGAGAAACCCTGTCTCTACTAAAAACACAAAAATTAGCCAGGCATGGTGGCAGGCGCCTGTAATCCCAGCTACTGGGGAGGCTGAGGCAGGAGAATCACTTGAACCCGGGAGGCGGAGGTTGCAGTCAATGAGCTGAGATGGGGCCACTCCATTCCTGCCTGGGAGACAGAGCGCAACTCTATCTCAAAAAAACAAACCAAAAAAAGATAACAAAATTCTTAACCAAATATTAGCAAATTGAAACAAGCAATTAATAAAAAGGAGAATACATTGTGATCTAGAGTAGTTTATCTCAGGAATAAAGGTTGTTTAACATTTAAAACCAATCTCTGTAATTAATTGTATTAACAGACTGAAAAAGGATAAAACCTTACTTCAATAGCTGCAGATAAAGCATTTGACAAAATCCAATGTTCCTTTTTATTTTTTTCTATTTTCCTTTTTGCTTGAATTTCTCCCCCTCCCCTGAAAAATCCAAAGTTCCTTTATGTTAAAAACACACAGCAGGCTGGGCATGGTGGCTCACGGCTGTAATCCCAGTACTTTGGGAGGCTGAGGCAGGCAGATCACCTGAGGTCAGGAGTTTGAGACCAGCCTGGCCAATATGATGAAACCTGGTCTCTACTAAAAATACAACAACAACAAAAAAAATTAGCTGGGCATGGTGATACGTGCCTGTAATCCCAGCTACTCAGGAAGCTGAGAATTGCTTGAACCTGGGAGGTGGAGGTCAGCCCCCCAGTGAGCGAAGATGGCACTGCTGCAGTGAGCCAAGCTGGTGCCACTGCACTTCAGTCTGGGCAACAGAGCAAGACTCTGTTTCCCCAGAAAAACAAAAACAAAAAGCACTTAAAGCTCAATAATAGAAGTCCAAAAACTCAAGCCAATACAAAAAAGTAGTGGGTTGGGGCATGCAAATAAACCGAACAGTCTCTTCACCAAACTAGTTACAAGGATGGCAAAAAAGTACATTGAAAGTATGCTGAAAGTCATTATTCAATGGAAAATAAAACCACATTGAGATACCACTGCATATCCATTATCATAGCTAAAGTTGAAGAGACTAGTGTTGGCAGTGACTTAAAACAACTGGGACTCTCATTTACTGTTGGTGGAAATGTAAAATGTCACAACTACATTGGAAAACAGTTTGGCAGTTTCTTAAAAAGTATACACTTCTCAAGTTAGTACTGTCAGATAATGGACACCCAGTGAAATTTAAATTTTAGACAAATAGTGAACAATTTTTCAATATAGGCTCTAAATATTGCATGGGATATATGTATCCCAAAACATTACTTCTTATTTATCTGAAATTCAAGTTTAAATGGATGCCTTATATTTTTATTTACTAAATCTGGCAAATCTACTTCCCAAACACCCCAGCTATTTCACCTCCATGTAATTACCCAAGAGGAAAGTATCTCCACGTGTACACCAATGTTCACAGCAGCTTGCTTTTTTCTTTCTTTCTTTTTCTTTCTTTCTTTCTTTCTTTCTTTCTTTCTTTCTTTCTTTCTTTCTTTCTTTCTTTCTTTCTTTCTTTCTTTTTCTTTCTTTCTCTTTCTCTCTCTCTTTCTTTCCTTCCTTCTTTCTTTTTCTTTCTTTCTGATGGACTCTCACTCTGTTGCCCAGGCTGGAGTGCAGTGCTGCGATTTCCATTCACTGCCACCTCCACTTCCCAAGTTCAAGTGATTCTCATGCCTCAGCCTCCCAAGTAGCTGGGATTATACGTGCGCACCACGATGCCCGCCTAACTTTTTGCATTTTTAGTAGAGATGGGTTTTCGCCATGTTGGGCAGGCTGGCCTCGAATCCCTGACCTCAGGTGATTCACCCGTCTCAGCCTTCAAAAGTGCTGAGATTACTCGCGTGAGCCACTGCACTCAGCCCATAGCAGCTCTCTGTGTAATAGGTTCCAAACTGGAACCAACCCAAATACCCAAGAACAAGCAGCCTGGATAAACAAATTAAGGTATATCCATACAGTGGCATAGTACTCAGCAATAAGGAATGAACTATTAATACACACAAAACGTGGATGAATAATTAGCTGAGTGAAAGAAGCCAAACCAAAAAGGGTAGTTATCAAATGATTCCATTTCAATATAATTCTAGTCCAGGTGCAGTGGTTCACGCCTGTAATCCCAGCACTTTAGGAGTCCGAGGCAGGCAGATCACAAGGTCAAGAAATCAAGACCATCCTGGCCAACATGGTGAAACCCTGTCTCTACTAAAATACAAAAATTAGCTGGGCATGGTAGCGGGCGCCTGTAATTCCAACTTGGGAGACTGAGGCAGGAGAATCGCTTGAACCTGGGAGACAGAAGTTGCAGTGAGCCAAGATCGAGCCACTGCACTCCAGCCTGGCGACAGAGAGAGACTCAATCTCAAAATAAAAATAATAATAGTAAAATAAATAAATAAAATTCTAGAAAATGCAAACTGATTTATATTGACAGAAAGCTGACCAAAGATTGCCTGGGCCAAGTGTGGGGTAGAAGGCAGGGAAGGAAGGATGCTTTTTCAGCTTCTAAGCATGATGGATACTTATCGTCATGATTGTGGTGATGATTTTGCAGGTGTGAACCTATGCCAAAACTCATCCAATCATATTTTTCAAATAGGTGCAGTTTATGATGGGTCAATTATACCTTAATGTAGCTGTGTGATTTTATCTGTAATGTTCTTGTACGAGTTTACTCCGTATATAACAGTTTGTGAAACTCCATGGCCAACAAAACAAATATTTTACTCAGAGAGAAAGGACCAACAAACACAAAAGCTAAATAAAAGCACAAGTGCTAAATAAGAGGAAATGGGAGATAACATTTGTAAATACTAAAGCGATGTGTTTTGATTTCCCTTTGAACTCATGCTCCTTTGCAGCTTTCGTGGAGAGAGCCCTAACACCTATAACCAGACAGCTCAAAAGAACTGTTAGCTCACTTTTATTTTATTTTATTTTAGAAGACAGAATCTTGGTCTGCCGCCCAGGCTAGAGTACAGTGGAGTGATCTTTCCTCACTGCAACTTCAGCCTCCTGATTTCAAGCGATTCTCCTGCCTCAGTCTCTTGAGTAGCTGGGATTACAGGTGTCCACCACCACCCCCAGCTAATTTTGGATTTTTAGGAGAGATGGGTGATTCAGGTGATTCTCCTGGGCCTCCCGAAGTGCTGGGATTATAGGCATAAGTCACCGCACTTGGCCTTATTTGACTGTATTTACAGAATGATTAGTTTGCAAACTAATCCTGGTGGAGAGAGAGTGAATTTTCTACATTTCTTTAGAATATCAAAGGATAGATTTGGAGGATCAGGGCACAGATTTTTTCTACCAATGGTGTAAAGACAGTACCCCCTTCTACTTGTGGCAACTAGTACCACAGTTAAAAGAAATAACCAGGGAGCCGGGTGTAGTGGCTCACACCTGTAATCCTAGCACTTTGTGAGGCCGAGGCAGGTGGATCGCCCAAGGTCAGGAGTTTGAGACCAGCCTAGACAATATGCTGAAACTCTGCCTCTATTAAAAATACAAAATTAGCTGGTTGTGGTGGCACATGCCTGTAATCCCAGCTACTTGGGAGGCCGAGGCAGGAGAATCGCTTGAACCTGGGAGACAGGGTTGCAGTGAGCCAAGATCGCGCCATTGCACTCCAGCCTGGGCAACAAGAGCCAAACTCCATCGAAAGAAAGAGAGAAAGCGGGGGAAGGGAGAGAGAGAGAGAGGGAGGGAGGGAGGGAGAGAGAAAAGAAAGAAAGAAAATAACCCAGGAAGTAAGGGAAAACCCCACTTTTTCCAGCCTGAAGGATGGTGGGGAAAGACAGAGAAAAGCAGTGTGGAGGAGGAGAGCAGGTGCAAAGCTTCTCCTTTTGTACATCCTCTCAACTTCTACTCGCAGTCCCCAGGAAGACTGACCCGAGTGTAAACACAGGGAGCCCCCAGGCAGAGAGATACCTGTCCTGCAGCCTTGCTGACTCCCTTCCTCAACCACAAACAGGTGCCTCTGCTGTAGCTGAAAGAAAGAGCCTCAGTTTGGCTTCTCTGGTTCTTCTTGGCTTTCTGCATGGTTTGAAGTTTTCCAGACATTTTGCATGTTTCCTGAAGGAAAGATGTGGAAAGTCGTTGAGGGTGCTGGCTGTCAAGATTCTAACAGGGCCTGCAGCTAAAGGAATCTTGTTTTTTTTTTTTGTTTGTTTGTTTTGAGACAGAGTCTTGCTCTGTTGCCCAGGCTGATGTACAATGGCACAATCTCAGCTCACAGCAGCCTCCACCTCCCAGGTTCCAGCAATTCTCCTGCCTCAGCTACTCAGGTAGCTGGAATTTCAGGCATGTGCCAACACGCTGGGCGAATTTTTGTATTTTTAGTAGAGAAGGGGTTCCATCATATTGGCCAAGCTGGTCTCAAACTCCTGACCTCAGGTGATCCACATGCCTCAGCCTCCCGAAGTGCTGAGATTACAGGCGTGAGCCCCTGTGCCCAGCCTAAATGTACATATTTAACAGGTTATAGGAGAAGCTGCAAAATACTCATGAAGGGGGATCATGTGCATGCGTGATAAGCAAACATGCTATATACATCTCATGTTCACTTTGGGGTGGAGGCTTAGCATTAGAATGCAGTAAAATTAGGTCTATATGTCAAAAGGTGAAACAAAGACGCTCTGTGTGCAGCCTCCACAGACCTGCCAGATCCAGCGCATGGTTGGCGATGAGTTATCCGGAAGGAATGCTTTGTAAACCAGTCAGCTGCCACGTCAAAATCTCAGTACTGGAGGGGAGGCCAGCCTTGGCATCAAGAGGTTGATTGAAGTTGGTGGAGGAATCTTTTATTCTTTTTTTTTCCAAGCCTTTTTTCTGTTTCATGCTTGGGAAAAAAAAAGTCTGGTGATAGTAAGGAAGGGGCACACTGAGGTGTGACTGACCTTCCATCTTTCGTGGCTGGAAACTTAGTTTGCATAAAAAGTTTTTCAAAAGTTCTTGGCCAAGAAGAATCTGTTCAGTTGATCAGGGGGCTTAGGATTTTACCTTTTTTATTTTATTTTTTTTTTTTTTTGAGACAAGTCTCTGTCGCCTAGACTGGAAAGCAGTGGCACATTCACTGCAGCCTCTGCCTCCCGGGCTTAAGCAATTCTTCTGCCCAGTCTTCCAAATAGACACAGGGTTTCGCCATATTGCCCAGGCTGGTCTCAAACTCCTGACCTCAAGTGATCCTCCCACCTCGGCCTCCCAAAGTTATGGGATTACAGGCATGAGCCACGGTGCCTGGCCAGATCTTACTCTAATTTCACAAGGGCAATGACCAGTAGTATTAAGTGCAAGATGGCCATAGGTGTGGGGGCTGAGCCTTGATGGATGGGTGGGATTTTGAACAGGTAGGTAGGAAAGGCCATGTCAGGTTGGGAGAACTGCCTGAGCAAGGTGGATGGGGGTGAGGATGTGCCTATGGTGTTTCAGGGAACAATGGGAGAGAGCAAGGAGCAGAGGGCCGCTGTGGACGAGAATGGCCCACGCTGCACCAGTGGTTAGCATGACCCGGGAACTCATCCGTGAATGAACTTAGAAAAGGCAGCCTCTCTACAGGCCTGGACTTGCCTTCTGAAAACTCTGCAAACAGAAAGCCAGAGAATGTGGCCTCAGACGAAAGTCAGTCGGTCTCTCCATGGGTCAAGAAACTGAAAGTGGCCATCTGATGGCTACGGAACGGTAAACAGCTCTAGCATCACTTAGGGAAACCCAGATTATCCTTTAGGAGGTAAGCCTGGGGCCTTAGAAACACTAATGGTCGTTTCTGTTGTGATCAAGATAAGAAAACCAGGGACTTCAAACAAAAGCTGGCCGGCACCCTGTAAGGAGAGCTCTTACTTTCTAGTGTCTGTTCATTCCATAAAGGCTATGTACTGGCTTGAGCTCTGAGAACTGGCCTGGTTCATGTCTCATGTCACTTCCTGTGGCCAAGCTGCTCATCCAGGCAGAACATCTTGCTGAGAGGCCACAGAATCAGGAAGGACATTAATTAGTGGGCTCTGATGCGTGGCACAGCCTGCTTCCCCCACCCTACGCTGTTTTTAATTAATTAGTCATGACAAGCACCCAGTCTCTCCTCTCCGACTCTAGCCTCCCATTCTGGGATGCACCCCTGCAGTGCCAGCATGTCTCAGGGGAATGCTGGTTTGTGAAGCCCCTGTCCAATTCTTCCCCCACATTGCGCAGAGATTGTGGATGCAAGACTCGCAGCTTTCAAGAGCAGAAAGAGGAGAGTTTGGGCAGAATCACAGACAAAGGCAACCAGGACAAGCCCAGGAGCCGCAAGGGGGTTCCCACACTGGCTATATATGAGGGTCCTGCCTTCAAGCCCAAATGAAAAGGCAATGACAAAAAGCTAATAAGAGATCAGTAGATGAATAATGTCAATTAACATTTGAAGAGTATGATGGACTACATTGGAGACTACACCTTCGAAGATGTGTTTAAGTTATTATAAAATGAGGCCTTTAGGGTGGGCCCTATCCAACAGTTTGGCCCTATAAGAAGAGGAAATGTGGACACACAGAGAGAGATACCCAGGGCACAGGGATCGACCACATGAAAACACAGAGGGAAAGATCTGTCTGCAAGCCAAGGAGAGAGGCTGCAGAAGAAACCAAACCTGCCAACACCATGAGCTTGGATTCCAGCCTCCTGCACAGTGAGGAAATCAATTTCCATTGTCATGGAAAAGCCACCCCGTTTATGGTGTTTTGTTACAGCACGCATAGCAAATGAATAACAGAGTCACAAATGTAGGGGAAAAAATAGTATTTATTAGGACTTAGGGAATGTGTATAGGAATTCTGTGAAGGCTTGTTGTAATAATTTCACCCTCTAAAGGGTATCTGGGACTTCCGAGTCTGAAAGTCCCCAGAGCAGGGAAACCTGGCCCGTTTCCCACCTTGTGTAACTCTCAAAAGCTAGACTCACTTCACTGGCCTAACTCTGTCATCTCAGACCTGTCTTCAGAGTCCAAAGTACAACATTTTTTTTTTTAAACCCAAGGTGGGCACAGAGAGTTCTGCTCCTTCCCTTTTCATTCCAAATGCTCCAAAATGCAGCTCAGGTTTCCTCTCCTTCAGGAAGAGGAAGAGAACTGATGCTCTCTTACCTGGGATTTTATTAGAGGCATTCAAGCCAGAGGGACTCCATCTTAAATTGCTGGGTAAAATGAGGCTGACACCTGTTGGGCTGCATCCCTAGGAGATGACGAGGCATTCTTAGTCACAGGATGAGACAGGAGATCACCAGATACAGGTCACAAAGACCCCGCTGATAAAACAGGATGTAGTAAAAAAAAGTCAGTCAGAATCCGCCAAATCTAAGATAGCAACGAAAGTGACCTCTGGTGGTGGTCTTCACTGAGCATTATATGCTCATCATAATACATTAGCATGCTAAAAGACACTTCCACCAGTGCCATGACAATTTACAAATGCCATGGAAACTCTTGAAGTTACTCTACATGGATCCGAAAGGAAGAGACCTAAGAGAGTCTAAAAGGAAGAAAAATCCTCAATTTCAGGAATTCCCTGCTCCTTTCACAGAAAACTCATTAATAATCCACTCCTTATTTAGCATATAATCAAGAAATAACCATAAAAATAGCCAACCTGGGCCAGGCACAATGGCTTACACCTGTAATCCCACACTTCGGGAGGCCAAGGCTGGCGGATCATTTGAGGCGGGGAGTTCAAGAACAGCCTGGCCAATACAGTGAAACCCCATCTCTACCAAAAATATAAAAATTAGCCCGGCATGGTGGCACAAGTTTGTAATCCCAAATACTTGGGAAACTGAGGCAGGAGAATCATTTGATGCAGGGAGGATGAGATTGCAGTAGGCCGAGATTGTGCCACTGCACTCCAGCCTGGGCAACAGAATGAGACTTTGTCTAAAAAAAAAAAAAAAAAGCTAGCCAACCGGCAGTCCTTGGGGCTGCTCTGCCTATGGAATAGCCATTCTTTTATTTCTTTACTTTCTTAACAAACTTCTTTCACTTTAATCTGTGGACTCGCTCTGCATTCTTTCTCGTGCAAGATCCAAGAACCCTGTCTTGGGGTCTGGATTGGGACTCCTTTCTGGTAACTTTCCTTGTTATTTCTGTAAGCAGGATCCTAGCAAGCCCCATCTACGCACTGGGAATAGTGGGAGAATACTCCACTTCCCAGGAAACCATTTGCAGACTAGCATGTGCACAGAGGCAGGACTCACACAGACACGCCTGACAGATTTGAGGGCCACTGGTGGGGAAAGTATTTACAGGGGCTGGGGAGGATATTGACCCTAAGAAGCTGTGACCCTGGCTGAGCCACCAGGCCTGAGGGCTGCAGGGGAGAACTTGTTTGGGTTTACTGTTGTAACTATCAAAGGATCTTTTTTTCTTTTTTCTTTTCTTTTCTTTCTTTTCCTTTCCTTTCCTTTCCCTTCTTTTCTTTTTTTTTTTTTCCCAACAGGGTCTTACTCTTTCACCCCAGCTGGAGTGCAGTGACACAGTCACAGCTCACTGCAGCCTCAACCTCCAAGGCTCAAGTGATCTTCCCACCTCAGCGTCCCAATTAACTGGCACTACAGGCGTGCTCCACCATGCCTGGCTAATTTCTGTATTTTTTGTAGAGATGGGGGGTCTCTATTCATTATCTATTCATTTATTTTTCCCTTCACCCCAGCAACCAATGATAATGCAATTTAAATGATTTTCCTGATAAGGCAAGTCACTCCTCTTTGTCTTTTTCCAAAGTTGTCTTAAGTACTTTTTGTCCCTTTGCTCTTCTAAAAAATTTTTAAAATCAGGTGAATTCACAGATGAATTTTGGGGGGCTTGAAATCTTTATGAGGTTGAGTTCTTGCTCCTGGATGAGAAGACTCGGTGTCATAAAGTGAGGGGCCCTGGAGTAACTGAAGTCCCATGGGACCATCAGCCTTTTCCATATACTCCAAAGAATCTTCCAAAGATGATCATTTTCTATGTGAGCATGACATACAAAGGTTACTAACTTAAGCACTGGAATAGACCAGAGGGCTAGAACAGGAAACTCAGAAATAGAGCCTCATATACATGGAAATTTCATCATCTCCAAAAGTGCCAGTACCAATCTGTTGGGATGAAAAGGATTATTCAATAAATGGTACAGCTCCTAATGTATATGGACAATAAAATTTCCTTCCGTCTTTCTTTCTTTCCTTTCTTTTTCTTTCTTTCTTTTATTCCTTCCTTCCTTCCTTCCTTTTTTTTTTTTTTTTTTTTTTTTGACAGAGTCTCGCTCTGTCACCCAGGCTGGAGTGCAGTGGCTCAATCTTGGCTCACTGAAACCTCTGTCTTCTGAGTTCAAGCAACTCTCTGCCTCAACCTCCTGGGTAGCTGGGACTACAGGTGTGCACCACCATGCCTGGCTAATTTTTGTATTTTTTAGTAGAGACAGGGTTTCTCCATTTTGCCCAGGCTGGTCTCGAACTCCTGGCCTTAAGTGATCTGCCTGCCTCAGCCTCCCAAAGTGCAAAGATTATAGGTGTGAGCTACTGCATCTGGCCAAGAATGCCAAATATTACAAACTTTTTTGTAATGTAGGAGAATATTTTGATGACATCAGGTCAGGAAAAAAACTGACAAAAGTAGAGAAAGTGCAAATCATAGAACAAAAACAAGTAAGTTGAACCAGATGCATGGGAAAAACCATTACACCTTATATCACAGACAAAGAGCTAATTTCAACAAGAAAGAACTTTTTCAAATCAATAAAGTAGCAATAATTTGATATCAACAGATGGATTACAGAAAAGTATACATAAGTGGTCTTAAGAATCTAAAAATACTAAATCTTTGCACTCTAAGTTCATCTTCATTAATAATATGAGAAATGCAAATCAGTGGCCAGCCGTGGTGGCTCACACCTGTAATCTCAGCACTGTGGGAGGTCAGGCGGGAGCATCACTTGGGCCCAGGAGTTCAAGACCAGCATGGGCAATATAGCAACACACCTCTCAATTGTTAAAAATTAATTATTTTTTTAAAAAAGAAAGAAGGGAAAATATAAGCTACATTGAGATCCCATTTTTTCACCTATCAGGTTGGTAAAAATCCAGAAGTGTGACTTACGGTCTTGTCCATGATAGAGGAAATAGAACCTTTTACAATCCTGTGGGGAGCAAATTTTTACAACCCCTATGGTGGAAATTTGGCAATATCTATCAAAATCACAGCTGTACCTACTCTTTGGCCATTTCTGTGTCTAGGAATATTTTCCTTAGACGTCTACACACGTGTGCCATGAAAAAAGAACAAGGCCACTCATTGCACAGTTGTTTGTAACAACAAAATATGGGGAGGAAGCCATTAAATATTAATCTGGTTAAATATAAATTATAGTACCTTCACATTATGGAACATTATAGAGCTATAAAACAATAAATTCTTGTTTGTTTTGTTTTATTTATTTATTTATTTTTGGAGATTCAGTCTCACTCTGTTATCCAGGCTGGAGTGCAGTGGTGCCATCTCGGTTCAGTGCAAGCTCCGCCTCCCAGGTTCAAGTGATTCTCCTGCCTCAGCCTCATGAGTAGCTGAGATTACAGGTGCATGCCACCTTGCCCAGCTAGGAAACTCTTTTAAATATATTACTCATGTGGAATAATCTCCGGAATATATAGTAAAGGAAGAAAAGAAACCCAAGATGCATAACAGTGTTCACTAATATTTGGATTAAAAAAATGAAAATACGGCCAGAAATGGTGGCTCACACCTGTAATCCCAGAACTTTGGGAGGTCGAGGTGGGCAGATCACCATTCAAGAGATGGAGACCACCCTGGCCAACATGGTGAAACCCCATCTCTACTAAAAATACAAAAGTTAGCCAGGCACGGTGGCATGTGCCTGTAGTCCCACCTACTCCAGAGGCTGAGGCAGGAGAATTGCTTGAATCAGGGAGGGGGATGCTGCAGTGAGCTGAGATCACACCATTGCACTGCAGCCTGGGTAACAAGAGGAAAACTCCATCTCAAAAAAAAAAAAAAAAAAAAAGGAAAAGGTAGCAGCTAATTGGTGGGTACACTACTATTATTTTCTACATTTTTTTTTCTTTTTTTTTTTGTGGAGCAATCTTGGCTCACTGCAACATCTGTTTCCCGGGTTCAAGCTATTCTCTTGCCTCTGTCTCCCAAGTAGCTGGGATTACAGACATGCGTCACTACACCTGGCTAATTTTGTTGTATTTCCAGTAGAGACAGGGTTTTACCATGTTGGCCAGGCTGGTCTCAAACTCCCAACTTCAGGTGATCCTCCTGCCTCGGCCTCCCAAAGTGCTGGTATTACAGGTACCCGGCCTTTTGCTGTACTTTTTGATGTTTGAAATAGTTCATTAAAATGAACAGAGGAGGAATTTAGCATAGGATACTAAAGAGCGCAGATGTTTTTGCCAGGGTTTACCTTCACTTCTACCGTTTGTGAGCATTGTGATCCTGGGCAAGTCACATAATCTCTTTAAGCCTCATTTTCCTCAGCTGCAAGATGGGGATAATTAAAGTCACTAGACGATTAAGTAAAATAAAGGTTATAAATGCATGATCCTTGCAGATAGTAAATGAGAAGTGTTCATTAGCGTTAGTATAATCTCCATTTGACCAGGGAAATAACATTTTTGAATCACTTTGACTCTCTTCTCTTGACTGTCTTTAGTAGGTGAGATTTTGGTCTCAGATTTTATGAGAAGTGACTGAAAATAAGGGTATAAGCTTGGAACTTTTTTTTTAATGTCTGGTATTAAGAAGCTGAGTTCTGATAAGGAGCTGCTAATCAGGTCTGTAAGGATATGGTGCTGATTAATCCAGCTGTACCTGCTGGTAGAAAGCCTCTGAAATAATGAAGAGCTGTCAAATTCTTCCAGCAATGTGGGGCCACAGGTACAAGCTCAGATCTTTTGCACGTATTTTCGTGTAATCTGCCAGGATACCCACAGTGGCACTTACCGCAGGCTTCTTGGTAGAAAGAAAAAAATACACCTGAAGTCCTTCCACAATGACTTACATGTACTTTCTCTGTGCCAGCATTGTATGAATGCTAGGGGTGTCTCAGACATGCCCTTGCCTTAATAACACAAAAATTCTATTGGGGAGACAAAGCAAATACCAAAGAACTAAGACTTGGACAAGATGACAAAAGTACATAACTGTTTCATGGAGTAGTCAAGTCAGTGAGCCAGAAAATTTATAGGAGGAAGTCTTCAGTGAAGGCTGCAGGACGGCAGCTCCAGCTTTGGTATGCACAAATGGAGGCTGAAAACAAACCTCCTCCCACTTCCACCAGAGGCCTACACTTCTGCCCTTTGACTTTGACTTACCCATCTGCCTTGCTTTAGCCAATGGGACATCAATGGAAGTGATGTGACTGAAGTCTTCAAATGTGTTTGCACAGTTGTGCTTCCCAGCCTTTTCGCCTGAGATTGCCGGAGAGGACACACTTTTAGTCTACCTTGTTATATCTTGTTCCTGGGGGTCTGCGAATTAGAGTAACAAAGGACAGGCTAACGGGAGGAAAGGTATACACTTTTTATTAATGTTTATATGCACATGAGTTTACAGAAAAAAAGTAAAACTCAAGTGGTTAGACTCAGGGCTTTACATACCATTTTAACAAAGGAAAGGGGCTTTGGGCTTTGAGGAATGATGAATATTGGGGAAAAAAGTGATAGGAAATATACAGGAAAGTAATGGAAGATGAGTTATTTTAGCAAAGTTTGTTTATGCAGACTCATTAAGGTGCTGTCTCTGATGGTAGGAGTCTCTCTCTTCCTCTTGGTACGAAAGAGGAGGTCAGTTTCATAAGAGAAATTTATATCCTGCTTTCAAGCAGAAAAGGGGAGAGTAAGAATTCTTTAGCAACTACTGACTCTTAATCATCCTTATGCCTGGCTGGGCACAGTGTCTCATGCCTATAATCCCAGCACTTTGGGAAGCCAAGGCGGGCAGATCACCTTAGATCAGGAGTTCGAGACCAGCCTGACCAACATGGTAAAACTCTCTCTCTACTAAAAATACAAATTTAGCCTGGGTGTGGCAGCACATGCCTATAATTCCAGTTACTCAGGAGGCTGAGGCAGGATAATCGCTTGAACCCAGAAGGTGGAGGTTGCAGTGAGCCGAGATCACACCATTGCACCCCAGCCTGAGCAACAAGAGTGAAACTCCATCTCAAACAACAACAATGACAAAAATCATCCTATGCCAAAGTGCATTTTTCAGTGTGGCATACTCTGATCCCACTGAAAATGAACATGCCTCAGTTGCCCACTGATTCCAGACGAATAAAACACATGGAGCAAGTGCGAATGTTGTGAGTTGTGCAATGTCAGACACAACCAGGTCCGCACACGTCTGTAACCTTCCACAAGGTAAGACTTTTACTGATGCCATTTTGATCATAAAACATAAAAGCCACAAGATATATGGAGTTCCAAAGGAGACTTGTTTCTTTTTTTTTTTTTATTAAAGATAGGAGCTATGTTACTCAGGCTGGTCTCCAACTCCTGGACACAAGCAATCCTCCTGCCTCAGCATCCCAAAATGCTGAGACTGCAGACATGAGCCACCATGCCTGGCCAGCAATTCTCTTTAGTATTACCTGTTTACTCAGTAGTCAGAGCCCACAGGCTCTGAGTACAGTAGTTGAGCACACAGGCTCAAGCTACTCTACAAGTCAGTCAATATTGCAAACCACAAATAATAATAAATAAGAGTATGCTTGGCCAGGCGCGGTGGCTCAAGCCTGTAATCCCAGCACTTTGGGAGGCCGAGGCGGGTGGATCACGAGGTCAAGAGATCGAGACCATCCTGGTCAACATGGTGAAACCCCGTCTCTACTAAAGATACAAAAAATTAGCTGGGCATGGTGGCATGTGCCTGTAATCCCAGCTACTCAGGAGGCTGAGGCAGGAGAATTGCCTGAACCCAGGAGGCGGAGGTTGCGGTGAGCCGAGATCGCGCCATTGCACTCCAGCCTGGGTAACAAGAGCGAAACTCCATCTCAAAAAAAAAAAAAAAAAAAAGAGTATGCTTAGACAATATATAAACATTATAGATTAATATTTCACACCAGGCATAGTAACATTTAACATGAAGAGAAAAAGAAACAGGAGAAGGGGTTACTGAACCAGTCCAAGGAGAGTTACATGGACAAGGAGAATGTCCTGGCCCGATCCCAACAGTTGTCAATGTCTTGCAAAGAAGAGTCCTTACTTTGGGCAGAGCCTTCAGCAGCAGATGCCAGGTGCTGATGAGTGACAGTAAGACAGAATCCGTCAAGACGGGGGTTCCCAGCTGGTGATGTTCTGCTAATGTTATGGCTCTGGAGTCCTCTGCTGAGGATTGATAGTAAAGGGTTACGCTCTATTCTTGTTGGGTGTTATCTCTGTTGATTGGGAGAACATCTGAGCCCAGCTGGCTTGAAGCCTTTTGAAATGTAAGTTGAAGTATTTTTCTAACATGGAGTTACTTATGTCAAGGGTGCTTGTGGAAGTGGGAGGAGGTTTGTTTTCAGCCTCCATTTGTGCATACCAAAGCTGGAGCTGCCATCCTGCAGCCTTCACTGAAGACTTCCTCCTATAAATTTCCTGGCTCACTGACTTGACTACTCCATGAAACAGTTATGTACTTTTGTCATCTTGTCCAAGTCTTAGTTCTTTGGTATTTGCTTTGTCTCCCCAATAGAATTTTTGTGTTATTAAGGCAAGGGCATGTCTGAGACACCCCTAGCATTCATACAATGCTGGCACAGAGAAAGTACATGTAAGTCATTGTGGAAGGACTTCAGGTGTATTTTTTTCTTTCTACCAAGAAGCCTGCGGTAAGTGCCACTGTGGGTATCCTGGCAGATTACACGAAAATACGTGCAAAAGATCTGAGCTTGTACCTGTGGCCCCACATTGCTGGAAGAATTTGACAGCTCTTCATTATTTCAGAGGCTTTCTACCAGCAGGTACAGCTGGATTAATCAGCACCATATCCTTACAGACCTGATTAGCAGCTCCTTATCAGAACTCAGCTTCTTAATACCAGACATTAAAAAAAAAGTTCCAAGCTTATACCCTTATTTTCAGTCACTTCTCATAAAATCTGAGACCAAAATCTCACCTACTAAAGACAGTCAAGAGAAGAGAGTCAAAGTGATTCAAAAATGTTATTTCCCTGGTCAAATGGAGATTATACTAACGCTAATGAACACTTCTCATTTACTATCTGCAAGGATCATGCATTTATAACCTTTATTTTACTTAATCGTCTAGTGACTTTAATTATTCCCATCTTGCAGCTGAGGAAAATGAGGCTTAAAGAGATTATGTGACTTGCCCAGGATCACAATGCCCACAAACGGTAGAAGTGAAGGTAAACCCTGGCAAAAACATCTGCGCTCTTTAGTATTCTATGCTAAATTCCTCCTCTGTTCATTTTAATGAACTATTTCAAACATCAAAAAGTACAGCAAAAGGCCGGGTACCTGTAATACCAGCACTTTGGGAGGCCGAGGCAGGAGGATCACCTGAAGTTGGGAGTTTGAGACCAGCCTGGCCAACATGGTAAAACCCTGTCTCTACTGGAAATACAACAAAATTAGCCAGGTGTAGTGACGCATGTCTGTAATCCCAGCTACTTGGGAGACAGAGGCAAGAGAATAGCTTGAACCTGGGAAACAGATGTTGCAGTGAGCCAAGATTGCTCCACAAAAAAAAGAAAGAAAAAAAAATGTAGAAAATAATAGTAGTGTACCCACCAATTAGCTGCTACCTTTTCCTTTTTTTTTTTTTTTTTTTTTTGAGATGGAGTTTTCCTCTTGTTACCCAGGCTGCAGTGCAATGGTGTGATCTCAGCTCACTGCAGCATCCCCCTCCCTGATTCAAGCAATTCTCCTGCCTCAGCCTCTGGAGTAGGTGGGACTACAGGCACATGCCACCGTGCCTGGCTAACTTTTGTATTTTTAGTAGAGATGGGGTTTCACCATGTTGGCCAGGGTGGTCTCCATCTCTTGAATGGTGATCTGCCCACCTCGACCTCCCAAAGTTCTGGGATTACAGGTGTGAGCCACCATTTCTGGCCGTATTTTCATTTTTTTAATCCAAATATTAGTGAACACTGTTATGCATCTTGGGTTTCTTTTCTTCCTTTACTATATATTCCGGAGATTATTCCACATGAGTAATATATTTAAAAGAGTTTCCTAGCTGGGCAAGGTGGCATGCACCTGTAATCTCAGCTACTCATGAGGCTGAGGCAGGAGAATCACTTGAACCTGGGAGGCGGAGCTTGCACTGAACCGAGATGGCACCACTGCACTCCAGCCTGGATAACAGAGTGAGACTGAATCTCCAAAAATAAATAAATAAATAAAACAAAACAAACAAGAATTTATTGTTTTATAGCTCTATAATGTTCCATAATGTGAAGGTACTATAATTTATATTTAACCAGATTAATATTTAATGGCTTCCCCCCCATATTTTGTTGTTACAAACAACTGTGCAATGAGTGGCCTTGTTCTTTTTTCATGGCACACGTGTGTAGACGTCTAAGGAAAATATTCCTAGACACAGAAATGGCCAAAGAGTAGGTACAGCTGTGATTTTGATAGATATTGCCAAATTTCCACCATAGGGGTTGTAAAAATTTGCTCCCCACAGGATTGTAAAAGGTTCTATTTCCTCTATCATGGACAAGACCGTAAGCACACTTCTGGATTTTTACCAACCTGATAGGTGAAAAAATGGGATCTCAATGTAGCTTATATTTTCCCTTCTTTCTTTTTTAAAAAAATAATTAATTTTTAACAATTGAGAGATGTGTTGCTATATTGCCCATGCTGGTCTTGAACTCCTGGGCCCAAGTGATGCTCCCGCCTGACCTCCCACAGTGCTGAGATTACAGGTGTGAGCCACCACGGCTGGCCACTGATTTGCATTTCTCATATTATTAATGAAGATGAACTTAGAGTGCAAAGATTTAGTATTTTTAGATTCTTAAGACCACTTATGTATACTTTTCTGTAATCCATCTGTTGATATCAAATTATTGCTACTTTATTGATTTGAAAAAGTTCTTTCTTGTTGAAATTAGCTCTTTGTCTGTGATATAAGGTGTAATGGTTTTTCCCATGCATCTGGTTCAACTTACTTGTTTTTGTTCTATGATTTGCACTTTCTCTACTTTTGTCAGTTTTTTTCCTGACCTGATGTCATCAAAATATTCTCCTACATTACAAAAAAGTTTGTAATATTTGGCATTCTTGGCCAGATGCAGTAGCTCACACCTATAATCTTTGCACTTTGGAAGGCTGAGGCAGGCAGCCTTTTCATCCCAACAGATTGGTATCGGCACTTTTGGAGATGATGAAATTTCCATGTATATGAGGCTCTATTTCTGAGTTTCCTGTTCTAGCCCTCTGGTCTATTCCAGTGCTTAAGTTAGTAACCTTTGTATGTCATGCTCACATAGAAAATGATCATCTTTGGAAGATTCTTTGGAGTATATGGAAAAGGCTGATGGTCCCATGGGACTTCAGTTACTCCAGGGCCCCTCACTTTATGACACCGAGTCTTCTCATCCAGGAGCAAGAACTCAACCTCATAAAGATTTCAAGCCCCCCAAAATTCATCTGTGAATTCACCTGATTTTAAAAATATTTTAGAAGAGCAAAGGGACAAAAAGTACTTAAGACAACTTTGGAAAAAGACAAAGAGGAGTGACTTGCCTTATCAGGAAAATCATTTAAATTGCATTATCATTGGTGGCTGGGGTGAAGGGAAAAATAAATGAATAGATAAATTACATCATCATCTTCCAATGCTCTTAATGAAATTTTATAATTTTTATCCTAAAGGTTTAACAAATACTTCGTTGAATCTATTCTTTGGCTGAGTTCGGTGGCTCCCGCCTCTAATCCTAACACTTTGGGAGTCCAAGGGAGGTGGATCACCTGAGGTCAGGAGTTTAAGACCAGCCTGGGCAATATGGTGAAACCCCATCTCTACTAAAATACAAAAAATTAGCTGAGCATGGTGGCAGATTCCTGTAGTCCCAGCTACTCGGGAGGCTGAGGTGGGAGAATTGCTTGAACCCAGGAGATGGAAGTCGCAGTGAGCTGAGATCAAGCCACTGCACTCTAGCCTGGGGACCACAGCAAGACTTCATCTCCCCCGCAAAAAAATATATATGTTCTTTGATATATTGCTGTTTTGTGGATGTTTTAAACTATGCTTTCTTCCCCCTTGCTTAAAGAGTGAGAAGACATAATGATGAAAATCATAAAATAATGATAATCATCCTCATCATCATTCATCATCATCATCATCAGCATCATGCCAAATAGCTACCACTGATATAGCCAAGCACTATTCTAAGGACTTCATATATTTTAATTGATTTATCTCTATAAAAACCCTACTAAGTCCACATTCTAAAGCTCAAAATTATTAAAAGAACAAAAATACCCTACTAAATTGCCTTGTCCAGTGGCTCATGCCTATAATCCCAGCAGTTTGGGAGGCCAAAGAGATCATATCACTTGAGGTTATGAGTTGGAGACCAGTCTGGCCAACATGGCAAAACCCTGTCTCTACTAAAAATACAAAAATTGGCCAGGCATGGTAACATGTAATCCCAGCTACTCGGGGAGCTGAGGCACAAGAATGGCTTGAACCCAGGAGTCAGAGGTTGCAGTGAACTGAGATCACACCACTGCAGTCCAGACCAGGTGACAGAATGAGACTGGAAAGAAAGAAAGAAAGAAAGAAAGAAAGAAAGAAAGAAAGAAAGAAAGAGAGAGAGAGAGAGAGAGAGAGAGAGAGAAAGAAATCAGAGGAAGTAAATTACCTAAACAATACAAATCTGTTCAGCTCCATTGTACAAAGATTAGCCTTGTCTGTGGGTATGTCACATGCACTGAACTCCAGCTGTGGGATTTGAATGTTACCACAATAGTTTGCAACATTCATTCTATCGACTGCATTTTAGAAATTAAATCAGTTTGAAAGTGCCCCTCATCTTATGTGTGATAAAATCATAAACAGAGAACACCTCCCCACTCACACACAGGGCTGTGACTAGAATTTTCCTCCTCCCTGCCATGCTAATCAACTTGACTTGGCCTCACTGCTTGTTCCTAGAACCCGCCTTGTTCTTTACCTGCCTCCATGCATATTCCACAGAGATCAAACTCATGTAAGGATCTCTCTCCACCAGGAGGGAAAGAATAGACTCTCCCACAACTGATTCTGAGACAAGTGAATTCCCACATGCAGAGGTAATACATTCAGTCCCTTCCTCACGTCACATACAAAAATTATCTTAGGCCCGGGTGTGGTGGCTCACTCCTGTAATCCCAGCACTTTGGGAGGCCGAGGTGGGCAGATCCCTTGAGGTCAGGAGTTCGAGACCAGCCTGGCCAACATGGTGAAACCCCATCTCTACTAAAAATAGAAAAATTAGCCAGGCGTGGTGTCATGCACCTGTAGTCCCAGCTATTCTACTCGTGAGGCTGAGGCAAGAGAATGAACCCAGGAGACGGACATTGCAGTGAGCCGAGATCACACCACTGCATTCCAGCCTGGGTGATAGAGCAAGATTTTGTATCAAAAAAAAAAAAAAAATTATCTCAGAATGGCTCAACAATCTAAATATAGCAGCCATAATCCTTTTAGCAGAAAACAGGAGTAAATCTTCCTGACTTTGGATTTGGCAACGGTTTTATGTGGTTTTGTTGGAGACAGTATCTCGCTCTGTGGCCCAGGCTGGAGTACCATGGGTGATCATGACTCACTGCAGCTGGGCCAAGCCATCCTCCTACCTCAGCCTCCTGGTTAGCTAGGACCATAGGTGTGTGCCACCACAAACCCGGCTGGCAAAGGATTTTTAGATAGGACACCAAATCATGAGCAACAAATGACAAAACTGATAAGCTCGATTTCATGAAAGTTGAAATCCTTTTGTGTATCAAACAATATTATCAGCTGGTCATGGTGGTTCACATATGTATCCCAGTGTTACCAGAAGGCAGCCCTTCAGTGTGAGATGTCCAGGTTATTGGCATGTTGAACAAAGTGCACAAAGTAACGAATGAATGAAACAGAGAAAGCAGGGATTGATTGATTAATTGATCGATTTTGAGATGGAGTCTCGCTCTGTCATCCAGGCTCTAGTGCACTGGTGTCTCCTGCTTCAGCATCCAGAGTACCTGGGACTACAGGCATGCACCACCACACCCAGCTCATCTTTGTATTTTTAGTAGACACGGGATTTCACCATGTTGGCCAGGCTGGTCTCGAACTCCTGACCTCAAGTGATCCACTTGCCTCAGCGTCCCAAAGTGCTGGGATTACAGGCATGAGCCACCGCACCCAATGAAAGCAGGGATTATTAAAGCAAGAAAGCACTCCACTCCAGGGTGGGAATGCAATGAAGCAGGAGGTTCAAAGGCCTGTTTACAAAGCTAGGTCTGGCTTTTGCCAAAATGGAAGAGCTTCTCTCTCCCCTGCATTGCTTTTTCTGCACAAAGGAACTTTCTAGGCCAAGCCCATCAGAGGGGGCCAAGGGTGAAAGGTGAAGACAGAAAGAAAAACTGCCCGGCTCGCTGGGAGTGCAAACTCTGCCGGCTAGTATTCCCAACGCCGCTGGCTTTCTAATTGCCCACAGCCACGTTCCTTATTCCTTTCACAATACATTAATCCCAAGTACCAGACTGGGACCAGCCTGATGTGGTCTCTCCTCGCTACATTAACCCACTGATTTGAAAGGAGTTCTAAAATGTTGGCCAGCACAGATGCCTGGGAAATCTGAGACATCTTTCTGTCCTTTATTTTCATCTCACTCCTAACACATGCTCGGGATATCTCCAGTGCTGCAAGAGAGGATGCTACATATGCTAGGTGTGAGCGGTTCAAGATAGAGGTGTCTGTTGTAACCCTGATAGGATGATGCCTTGTCTCTGCTCTCTGCAACCCCCCCGCAAATCCCAATATCTTGCCCAGTGGGATCTGGAGTTACCCGTGTAATCAACAACATAAAGTTGGTCGCGGGACAGAAGAAATGACCTTAGCTAAGCAGCATATGCTTTAGTTGCTTAGGGCCAGAGCTAACGAAGGAGTGAGAGGGAGATGTTACTTGCTTGCTATTAATAGAAGGTTGAGCTGGAGATGGAAGAAAGTATAATACATATTTAGGAGGCCAGGTGCGGTGGCTCAAGCCTGTAATCCCAGCACTTTGGGAGGCCAAGGTAGGTGGATCATGAGGTCAGGAGTTCAAGACCAGCCTGACCAATGTTGTGAAACCCCATCTCTACTAAAAACACACACACACACACACACACAAAAATTAGCCAGGCATGGTGGTTGCATGCCTGTAATCCCAGCTACTTGGGAGGCAAACGCAGGAGAATTGCTTGAACCTGGGAGGTGGAAGTTGCTGTGAGCTGAGATTGTGCCACTGCACTCCAGCCTGGCCAACAGAGTGAGACTCAGTCTCAAATAAAAAGTATGATACACATTTTGGTACTGAAAGGTACCAGTATATTAGCCAGCCTGTGTCTATGGGATTGAGGGCAAATCCATATCCTTGGACAGTGTCCTCAGGGAACACTGTCCTAGGATGCCCAGGATATTGATACTAATCTCTTCCTAAATCAGCATAAACCCTACTCCCCCTAAAGTAGTGTTGCTCTTACCCTAAACCTCCCCTACGCTTTTGCCTCTTCCTCCTATCCCTTTGGGTCTCACATCCCTAGGAAGCTGTCTTAGTGCTTGCTTGCTTTTTATTCACAGCTGGGAAGTCTGGTTCTCTATTGAAAGGACCACTTAGTTGGGCACAGTGGCTCATGCCTGACTTGAGGTCAGGAGTTCAAGACCAGCCTGGCCAACATGGTGAAACCCCATCTCTACTAAAAATATAAAAGTTAGCTGGGCATGGTGGTGTGCATCTGTAATCCCAGCTACTTGGGAGGCTGAGGCAGGAGAATTGCCTGAACCCAGGAGGTAGAGGTTGTGGTGAGCCGAGATCATGCCATTGCACTCCAGCCTGGGTAACAAGAGCAAAACTCGGTCTCAAAAAAAAAAAAAAAAGAAAGAAAGAAAGAAAAGAAAAGAAAGGACCACCCACCTAGAGGAAAAGCTAGCAGATTAGAATCTCAACTTTGGAACTAGGAGCTTAGGTTCTAATCAGATAAAGGTGACTCCCTAACATGGCACCTGCTTTGCTGAATGTATCAGGCTGAGACTGGAGTGAGGCAAGTGAGGCACCTAGGGCATAAAGTTTAAGAAAGCAATTTGCCCTGTAATCCCAGCATTTTGGGAGCCTGAGGCAAGCAGATCATGAGGTCAGGAGTTTGATACCAGCCTGACCAACATGATGAAACCCTATCTCTATCAAAAATACAAAAAAAATAGCTGGGTATAGTGGCATGTACCTATAATCCCAGCTACTCAGGAGGCTGAGGCAAGAGAATTGCTGAACCTGGGAGGCAGAAGTTTCAGTGAGCCAAGATCAGGCCACTGCATTCCAGCCTGGGTGACAGAGCAAGACTCTGTTGTGGGGGGAAAAAAAAAAAAAAAAAAAAAAAAAAGCAATTTGCTATGGTTTAAATATGGTTTGTCACCTCTGAAACTCTTGTAAAAATTTGATTGCCATTGTGGTGGTGCTGGAAGATGGGGTCTTTAAGAGGTAATTAGGTCGTTAAGAGGAATTAATGCCTTTCTCAAGGAAATGGGTTTAGTTATGGGGAGTTCAGCCCTGTTTTCCCTTGCACGTTCACTCTCTCCCCTCTGCTTTCTACCATGCTATGAAACAGCATGAGGCCCTCACCAGATGTAGATGCCTGATCTTGGACTTCCCAACCTCCAGAACCATGAGATGAAAAAATCTTTCTTGGCCAAGGGCAGTGGCTCACGCCTGTAATCCCAGCACATTGGGAAGCCGAGGCCCGAGGATCACCTGAAGTCAAGAGATCAAGACCAGCCTGGCCAACATGGTGAAACCCTGTCTCTACCAAAAATAAAAATTAGTCAGACGTGGTGGCAGGCACCTGCAATCCCAGCTACTTGGGAGGCTGAGGCAGGAGAATCACTTGAACCCGGGAGGCGGAAGTTGCCATGAACCGAGATCCCTCCACTGCACTCCAGCCTCAGCAACAGAGTGAGACTCCATCTCAAAACAAAACAAAACAAAGCAAAACAAAAAAAACCTCTTTTCTTTATAAGTTATCCAGCTTCAGGTATTCTGTTACAGCAATGAAAAACAGAGTAGGACACACTTGCCAGTCCCTGAGAATGAGTACCTCCTTAAATTTCGTGTCCAAGGTGTCTCTTTCACCCCACTCTACTTTCACCCTTGTTCATCCTTAGCCACATAAGCTCAGAAATCAGTAGAGCACACAGAGCAGATTTGACAGACTCCCATTAATGCAATCTGGGAAGCTGATAACTAACCTCAGAAGGCTAGTTTATTCATTTATAGAGGCATGTGGACCATCATAGCAGTCCAATTCTCTCCCATAATAAGCTATAATGGGAAGCCAGACCATAATCAGAGTGGCTAGATGTATCTTTGGAACAAAGAAGTTCGTCCCAGCGAGTTAGGCTATTCAAATAGTTTATTTCTACGGTAGACATTTCAGAATCATCAGGCCAGGCCTTCGAGCCAGGGCTCCCTGTCTTCTGACAAAGCTGGAGTGGATGGTGCCAGGCTCTGTGGCTGCCCAGCTCCACTTCTGATAAGCACAATCCCAATTTGGACATGACAACGCTTTCAGTTGGTTTTACAGCAAAGTATTTGGCCTGAAAGCCATTCTGTCTCTTTTGGGTGACTACGTATCTCTGTTTCAATTTCATTTTGTATTTACCTGCAAATTTACCTTTCTTGAACAGCAATCATATTCCATGACTTCCAATGCACTGAGAGGAGGCCTCATATTGACAGGCTCCCAGGTATCAGTGCGGTTCTTGGTAGAGAGGACATCGGAAATGAAGGCCCTAAAGGTCATGCTGAGGGATTTGGCCTCTATCTCATTAGAAATAAGGCTGGGTGCGGTGGTTCATGCCTGTAATCTAATCGCTTTGGGAGGCCAAGGCAGGCAGATCACTTGAAGCCAGGAGTTGGAGACCAGCCAACAATTTTTGTATTTCTCTTATAGAAATACAAAAATTAGCTGGGCATGGTGGTGCATGCCTGTAATCCCAGCTACTCGGGAGGCTGAGGCATGAGAATCACTTGAACCTGGGAGGTGGAGGTTGAAGTGAGTCAAGATTGTGCCACTGCACTCCAACCTGGGCAACAGAGTGAGATTCTGTCTCAAAAAAGAAAGGAAAGAAGGTAAGAAAGAAAGGAGAGAGAGAAAGAGAGAAAGAAAAAAGAGAGAAAGAAAGAGAGAAAGGAAGGAGGCACTATTAAAGAGTTATAAGCAAGAAAATGGTGTGGTCAGACTTGCATTTCAGAAAAACCCTGCTCTTGCTGTCAGCAGCATTGTGAAAGGATTAGAGGATGGAGGATGTGGTGATTTTAAAATCTGTCTGCAAATTTATTGACACTTCTCCCCTCAAGGGGCAGAGTCTGATTTTTTTTTTTTTTTTTTTTTTTTTTTTTTTTTGCCACTGGCTGCCTTGCTCTGAAAAAGCTCAGACCATGTGGAGAGATCACATGTAAGAGTTCTGGTTGAAAGCCCAGCTGAGATCCCAGCCAACAGCCAGAATCAGCCACTAGCCATGTGAGTAAGCAAGCCTTGGAGATGATGCCAGCTGAAGCCAGCATCTGACAGCGATGCTGAGTGAGAACCACCCAACTGAGCGTAGCTGTCATGGGTTAAATTTTATCCACCTCACCCCCTCAGCCCCCGACCAAAAAAATAGGTATGTTGAACTTCAAACCCCCAGTATCTCAGAATGTAACATCATTTGGAAATAATAATGTCCTTATAAAAGCAATCAAGTTGAAATGAGGTCATTAGGCTGGGCTCTAATTGAATATGACTGGTGTCCTTATAAAAAGAAAAAGTTTGGACCAGGCACTGTGGCTAACACGTGTAATCCCAGCATTCTGGGAGGCTGAGGCAGGCAGATCACTGAGGTCGGGAGTTCGAGACTAGCCTGATCAACATGGAGAAACCCAGTCTCTACTAAAAATACAAAATGAGCTGGGCATGACGGTGCGTGCCTTTAATCCCAGATACTTGGGAGGCCGAGGCAGGAGAATCCCTTGAACTTGGGACGCAGAGGTTACAGTGAGCTGAGATCGCACCATTGCACCCCAGCCTAGTCAACAAGAGCAAAACTCCATCTCAAAAAAGAAAGAAAGAAATCTGTTTTTTTTTTTTTTATTGTTTTATTCATTTATACTTTTTTTTTCGGAGAGACAAGGTCTCATTATGTTGCCTAGGCTGATCTTGAACTTTTGGGCTCAAGCAATCCTACCACTTTGGGAATGAAAAGAGAAAACCGGGCATGGTGGCTCACACCTGTAATCCCAGCACTTGGGGAGGCTGAGGTGGGCAGATCACCTGAAGTCAGGAGTTCAAGACCAGCCTGGCCAACATGGTGAAACCCTGTCTCTACTGAAAATACAAAAATTAGCTGGACATAGCCTATAGTCCCAGCTGAGGCACAAGAATCTTGTGAACCCGGGAGGTTGAGGTTGCAATGAGCCGAGAACACATCACTGCACTCCAGCCTGAGAACATGTGCCCACGGTGGTCGGGGTACAGCTTGGTTTTATATATTTTAGGAAGATATGAGATATCAATCAAATACATTTAAGAAATACTCTGGTTGGTTCAGAAATGTGGGACAACTCAACACAGGAGCTTCCGGGCTATAGGTAAATTTAAACATTTTCTGGTTGACAATTGGTTGAGTTTATCTGAAGACCTGGGATCAATGGAAAGGAATGTTTAGGTTAAGATAAAGGATTGTGGAGACCAAGTATTATAGTGCAGAGGAATCTCTCAGATAGCAGACTTCAGAGAGAAAGTTGGTTGTAGAATGTTTCTTTTCTTCTCTTTTTTAAAGACAAAGTCTTGCTCTGTCACCAGACTGGAGTGCAGTGGCACGATCTCGGTTCACTGTAACCTCTGCCTCCCGGGTTCAAGCGATTCTCGTGCCTCAGCCTCCCTAGTAGCTGGGATTACAGGCACACACCACTACGCCTGGCTAATTTTTGTGTTTTTAGTAGAGATAGGTTTTCACCATGTTGGCCAGGCTAATCTCAAAGTCAGGAGACTTTGGGATTCACACGCCTCGGTCTCCCAAAGTGCTGGGATTACAGGCATGAGCCACCGCATCCAGCTGTAAAATATCTCTTATGGAACCTAAAAGAGTGCCTGGCTTAGTTAATTATCTCCTGGATCTGGAAAGAAAGGAAGGAAAATAAAGAGGAAAGGTGACTCTCTATACCATGTGAATTTTTCCCATAAGAGGCTTTGCAGGGCAATTTCAAGATATGGCAAGGAAATATATTTTGGGGCTAAATATTTTTCCTTGTCTCATAATGTTATGCCAGAGTCAGACTGAAAACTAAGTCACAATATACAGAGTCAAATAACCCCTCTGATGAGAATTTATGGTTTGTAAGGCATGACTCTCTAGACCCCTTAGGTAGGAATATGGGCAAGATAAAAAAATCAGAGCTTAGCCGGGCGCGGTGGCTCACGCCTGTACTCCCAGCACTTTGGGAGGTTGAGATGGGTGGATCACGAGGTCAGGAGATCGAGACCATCCTGGCTAACATGGTGAAACCCAGTCTCTACTAAAAATACAAAAAAATTAGCCAGGCATGGTGGCTCACACCTATAGTCCCAGCTACTTGGGAGGCTGAGGCAGGAGAATCACTTGAACCTGGGAGGTGGAGGTTGCAATGAGCTGAGATTGCACCATTCCAGCTTGGGTGACAGAGCAAGATTCCATCTCAAAAAAAAAAAAAAAAATCAGAGCTCAGTCCTCAAAAGCAATAGAAGTGACATTGCGTGACTTCTGAGGCTAGGTCATAAAAGGTGATACAACCTCCACCTAACTCTCTTTCTTAGGACACTGTCTATTGAAACTCAGGCACCATGCAGTGAAGAAGTCCAGGCCAGAAGGAGAGGCCACATGCACTTTTGAATAACAGCCTCAGCAAAGGTCTGAGGCCCTCAGCAGCCAACATCAGCTACAAGAGTAAGCAAGACTGACTCGCTCACTCACTGACTCCAGTCCCAGCCTCCATCTGACTAGAAACTTCTTGAGACCCTGAGAGAACAACCAAGCTAAGCCCAGTCAACTTTCAGAACCCTGAGAGATAATAGTAGTCAACGGTCATTGTTGTTTTAAGCCCACAGGTTTTTTTTTTCTTTTGGTAGAGATAGGGTCTTGTCATGTCTCCCAGACTGGTCTCGTACTTTTGGGTTTAAATGATCCTCCTGTCTTGGCTTCCCAAAGAGTTTGGATTATGGTGTGAGCCACCACGTGTCCAATTAACAACACTACTGGCTTACTGGTTTTTTTTTTTTTTTTTTTTAAGACACAGGGTCTTGCTCTGTCACCCAGGTTGGAGTGCAGTGGCACAATCACTGAGCCTCAAATTCCTGGGCTCAGTGATCCTCCCGCCTCAGCCTCCCCAGTAACTGGCACTACAGGCTCATGCTGCCACACCCAGCATTTTATTATTATTATTATTATTATATTATTTCTTGTAGAGACAGGTTCTTGCTGTTTTGCCCAGGCTGGTCTCAAACTCCTGGCCTCGGAGTACTGGGATTACAGGTATGAGCCACCATGCCTGATGGTTATTTTATTTTATTTTTTTTAGGCCGCTCTAATGAACAGAATGGGGGGTAGGAGTTGAGTGCTAATGTTAATACCAAGCCTTTACTGAACTTCTACTCTGTGCCATGTAGTATAGTCAGTGTTTCAACACAGTAGCTCACATGATCCCCACAGCCTATGAGGCAGATATATTCAGATGAGGAAACTGAGACAGTAATATTAAAGGATTTGCTTAGGATCCTTTAGCTACTCAGAATCCTTAGCTAACTAAGTCAAGGAATTCAGATAAAACCAGCACTGAGACTGGTTCATAGACCATTACTAAGCATTGAGATGAGAGACAATGAGGGTAGGAACTGCTGCGGTAGTGGGTAGCCCAGGAGCGACTAGAACTGATCGACAATGAAAGAGGCAGTTGAGGCTGGGCCTGGTGGCTCATGCCTGTAATCCCAGCACTTTGGGAGGCCAAGGCTGGAGGATCATTTGAGGTCAGGAGTTTGAGACCAGCCTGGCCAACATGGTAAAACCCCGGTCTCCAATAAAAATACAAAACTTAGCCGGGTGTGGCAGTGCGTGCCTCTAATCTCAGCTACTCAGGAGGCTGAGGCAGGAGAATTGCTTAAACTTGGGAGGCAGAGATTGCAGTGAACCAAGATGGTGCCACAGCACTCCAGCCTGGTTGACACAGTGAGACTCTGTCTCAAAAAAGAAAAAAGAGAGGGGCAGTTGATAGACTTGCTGATGCTGGTCTTCCCCAGGGAAGTGGGGCATCAGAAGGAACTGAAGTCAGATCCCGGGTTTCTGGCTTTTATTAGCCCCTGATTTCTCGAAGAGCTGTGGTTATGTGAGACAGTAGGAGCTTATATCAGAAACACGGTGCTCATTTCTGTGAAATAAATGTATACTTCCCTATGGACTGATTTATTTGGAAGCCCCTGTTAAAGAACAAGGAGGGGAAACACAAAAAAGTGAGAAGCAGAAGCATGAGAGCTATTTTTACAAATGTATCAGGCTTGAAATCTTGGTACCCATCCTTGTGAATGTACCTCTTGTTCTGAGCCACTCCAAATAATTTTCCTGTATCTTCTTAGGCTGGAATTGGAACACATGGTATCCAGGACTTAGACACCTGAATTTCACCATATCCATCAGGATCAAGTCCAAACTCCCCAGATGGCATGCAAGCCCTTCTTTATCTGAACTCAGCTTCTCCTATAAATATATAGGCCAGGTTCATCCTTCACCCACTTCCCCTCCTAGTGCAGCCTGGGAGGCAATTCCTTGAATGATCTGAGGTTTGAGACAGAGCCTCACTCTGTCACCCAGGCTGGAGTGCAATGGCGCAATCTCAGCTCACTTCAACCTCTGCCTCCCAGGTTCAAGTGATTCTCCTGCCTCAGTCTCCTGAGTAGCTGGGATTACAGGCGCCCACCACCACCACTAGCTAATTTTTGTATTTTTAGTAGAGATGGGGGTTTCATCATGTTGCCCAGGCTTGTCTCAAACTTCTGACCTCAGGTGATCCACCCGGATCAGCCTCCTAATGTGCATTACAGGTATGAGCCACCATGCCCATTGATCTTCGTTCTTTTCTTAAAAAAACACTTCCCTTTCCATTTCTGTCCTCAACCTTTTTCTATCTGCCAGGTGATCTGCAGTGCAGGTCCAGGGCTGTGCTTGGATGCCACTCCCCGCCCTGCCCCCCTGACGGAAGTCTTTCTTCCCTTCCCTCATCCCTCCTTCCATGCGTTGGGTCCTCTCATCTCCTCTATTCTTACTTCTAAGAATCAATAAAATTGTGTGTATTTAAGCCTTACCAACACCAAGCAGTGCAAAGGGATCTTGCTTTAATCATGGATCTCAGTACTTACACCCTTGGGGCACATGAGCTATTTCTAGGTGGGACCCTACCAACTGTTACAATGCTAACAACTAAGCATTTGCTTTCCTGTTTATTAGGAAAACAATGGGTCTTGAACACTTAACTCCATGATTCACAAATGTGATTGCTTAGGATGAAGCAAAAGTGGGTGTGGCAATGTTAATAAATTGCAGAGGCCCCAGGGAGATAGGGCAAGCATTCTAAGGGAAAGATGCTAAGCCCTCAGATTTAGGGAAGTCTCTTTTAATCCTTACAACACCTTGTGAAGTAGAGATCTCGCTCACATTATTGAGCTAGAAACCCAAGGGTCAGAAAGGTGAAATCACTTGCCTAAACGTGCAGAACCATTAAGTGGCGGGTGTAAATAGAATCTGCAGCTGGGCTGACTTCTGCCCACCCTCCTAGCAAAACTCACGCCCTGGGCGCTGTCTACTTCTCCGTCTTCCTCATGTGCCTTAATTGTTAGTATATTTTATGCCTCGTGGGATTCCGAGCGCTTAGAGTACTTGCTGTTACACACAGTGACACTTACTAGGGTTCTGTGGAAAGAATGAATGACAAGGTAGATGCACCAGTGGCTTGTCTATGCACAATTTACAAAACACTTCCACAAGCATTTCCTTTATTATTATTATTATTATTTTTGAGGCAGAGTCTTGCTCTGTCACCCAGGCTGGAGTACAGTGGCACAATCTTGGCTCACTGCAACCTCGCCCTCCCGGGTTCAAGTGATTCTCCTGCCTCAGCCTCCCTGAGGAGCTAGGACTACAGAATTGTGGCATCAGGTCTGGCTAATTTTTACATCTTTAGTGGAGACAGAGTTTTACCGTGTTGCCCAGACTGGTCTCAAACTCCCAACTCAGGTGATCTGCCCGTCCAAGCCTCCCAAAGTGCTAGGATTACAGGCATGAGTCACCATGCCCCATGCCCGGCCTTTTTTCTTTCTTTTTTTTTCTTTAAGGCAGGGTTTTGCTCTGTCACGCTGGCTGGAGTGCAGTCGTTCAATCACAGCTCACCGTAGCCTTAGACCGCCCGGGCTCAAGTGATCTTCCCACCTGAGCTCCCCGGTAGCTAGGACTGCAAGTATGTGCCACACACCCAGTTAATTTTTTTTTTTACTTTTTTGTAGAGACAGCATCTCCCCGTGTTACCCAGGCTAGTCTCGAACTCCTGAGCTCAAGCAATCCTCCCACCTCGGCCTCCCAAAGTGCTGGGATTACAGGTGTAAGCCGCCACTCCCAGCCACGCAAGCATTTCTATTTAACTCTTCCAGCACCCTTCTGTAGAAAATATGATTATTTCCCTTCTCCATTTCACAGGAGAGAGCACAGATATGAGTCTTGCCTTCATGCTAAGAGAAAAGCAGTGTAGGATCAAACTGCCAGGAGGCCAGAAAGGCCCCAGGGATGTGTTGGAGGGAGGGAAGGACAGAGAATGATAAGAAAATGATCTGCTCTGCAGGCCTGGGAGGCAGATGTCTTTAACCTCCAGTACCCTTTCCCTTTCTAGGTTCTGACCTCCACCACCCCCAACCACAGGAACTTTCTTTTTTTTTTTTTTTTTTTTTTTGAGACGGAGTTTCGCTCTTGTTACCCAGGCTGGAGTGCAATGACGCGATCTTGGCTCACCACAACCTCCACCCCCTGGGTTCAGGCAATTCTCCTGCCTCAGCCTCCTGAGTAGCTGGGATTACAGGCACACGCCACCATGCCCAGCTAATTTTTTGTATTTTTAGTAGAGATGGGGTTTCACCATGTTGACCAGGATGGTCTCGATCTGCTGACCTCGTGATCCACCCGCCTCGGCCTCCCAAAGTGCTGGGATTACAGGCTTGAGCCACCGCGCCCACCCAGGAACTTTCTGTCTTGAGTGCACACTGTCACTTGGGATGTTTCTTTGGATTCCTAGAAACAAGCCCCTGATTACTGAGATAAGATATAAGGAGATGATGTATTTCCCCTGAACAGAGGAGACTCCTGAACAAAATCCAGCTTCCCAGTTGACATGCTTCCTGGAAGTCATGTAGGCTTTCTTTTTCTTTCTCTCTTTCTCTTTCTTCTTCTTCTTTTTTTGAAACAGAGTCTCCCTCTGTTGTCCAGGCTGGAGTGCAGTGGCATAGTCTTGGCTCACTGCAACCTCCACCTCCAGGGTTCATGCAGTTCTTGTTCTTCAGCCTCCTGAGTAGCTGGAATTACAGGCACCAGCTACCACATCTGTCTATTTTTTTTTTTTTTTTAGATAAGAGTCTTGCTCTGTTGCCCTGGCTGGAGTGCAGTGGCACAATCTTAGCTCACTGTAACCTCTGCCTCCCAGGTTCAAACAATTCTTGTGTCTCAGCCTCCTGAGTAGCTGGGATTACAGTTGTGTGCCACCATGCCTGGCTAATTTTTGTATTTTTAGTAGAGATGGGGTTTCACCATGTTGGCCAAGTTGGTCTCGAACTCCTGACCTCAGGTGATCTGCCTGCCTTGGCATCCCAAAGTGCTGGGATTATAGGCACGAGCCACCAAGTCCAGTTGATGGACTTCCTTTTTCTTTTCTTTTTTGTCTTTTTTAAAAAAAAAAAAATTTAGTGCCTACCTAATCCAGTATCCATTTAAGTTTTTTATGCTTCATTATGTTCTTGTGATAATGACAAAATAATATAAGTTCATGGTGGAAAAAAAAATTAGAGGAGGGCAGAAAAATTAAATTAAATTAAATACAAAAATTTAAATGACCTATAACAAACTGGGCACGGGGCTCATGCCTGTAAACCCAGCACTTTGGAAGGCCGAGGCAGGTGGATCACCTGAGGTCAGGAGTTCCAGACCAGCCTGGCCAACATGGTGAAACCCCATCTCTACTAAAAATACAAAAATTAGCTGGGCATGGTGGTGTGCACCTGTAGTCCTAGCTACTCGGGAGGCTGAGGCAAGAGAATCACTTGAACTCGAGAGGCAGACTTGCTTGAACTTGGGAAGCAGAGGCTGCAGTGAGCTAAGATCAGGCCACTGCACTCCAGCCTGGGCAACAGAGCGAGACTCAGTCTCAAAAAAAAAAAAAAAAAAAAAAGTAGAAGAGAAGAAGGAAGAGAGGGGAGAAGAACAGGAGAAAGAGGAAAAAAGAAAGTAAAAGGAGAAAAAGAAAGAAGAGAGAAATGAGGAAGACAGGAAGGGAGGAAAAAAGGGAATCGTGAGAAAGGAGAAAGAGAAGGCCTGGTAAATTGTGTTTTTAAAAAGGTCTTGGTTTTTGCCCTTTGCTGGAGTCAGAGTTTTTGAAAGTATGGTTAGAGAATCACCTGCATTAGAATTACATGGGGGCATTTTCTTTTTTCTTTTTTCTTTTTTTTTTTTTTTGAGATGGAGTTTCACTCTTTTGCCCAAGCTGGAGTGAAGTGGTGTGATCTCGGCTCACTGCAATCTCTGTACCCTGGGTTCAAGCGGTTCTCCTGCCTCGCCTGGCTATTGTTTTTTGCATTTTTAGTAGAGACAGTATTTTTTAGCATTTTTAATTTCACAATGTTGGCCAGGCTGATCCTGAACTCTTGACCTCAGGTGATCCACCCGCCTCGGCCTCCCAAAGTGCTAGGATTACAGGTGTGAGCCACTGCGCCCAGTCTTAATTTACTTTTATTTTTATTTTCCAAATCCTGAGAACCTGAGAAACCTGGGACATTTTCTAAAAATGCAGATTCCCGGCCCTCAACCTACTGAATTCCAGTGTCTGGGATGGGGCCTGAGGTTCCTCAAAGCTGAGAATATTACTGGATCACATGGCCCACAGAAATCATCCTGAGGGTGGAGGACGGCTTTTTGTGGATGGGGGGGAAAAAGCAACTTCAATGCTTTTGCCCATGCCTGGCAAGCACAGCTTCAGTTCTGAGGACAGAACTCAGCCACTCTGCTCAGGGGAAGCATGCCTGCTTGATTGGTGACAGTGTTAACTGATTTGAGGCTTTTTTAATGGACTTCCAGGATGCGGGGAGTTTGGAGGTCCCTGGGCCTGTGGGGAGGCAAGATTGGAACAAGGCTGAGCCCTGAGAGGTAGGCGCCCCCACCGAGCATGGAGGCAGGCCAAGGACATGCTGGCCAGGACGCGACCCCAGGTGACCCACGCGGCCAGCGACAGAGCTGAGATTTAAGCTCTTTTTCTTGTGCTGTCTGCCCTATGACATTTCCAAGTGTTTAGGAAAGGTTGTGACTTTAATTAGCTCAGTCTTGGTGCTTTAAGGGCTTGAAGGAAGGAACAAAGTGGCACCAAATATGTAAGTAGTAATGGGACGGGCAGGAGCTGTGGGGCAGGAGGCAGAAACCCCTGTTGGAAGCCACAGCTGACCACGTCACAAGCACCTCTAGAAATTCTCAGAAGTTAACAGGAGAGAGCCAGAATTCTGTTACCCAAAACAGAGGGCGAGTTTCAAAGAAAACAGCTGGAAAATACAGGCACCCTTGGATATACGCACACTTATCTACACAGCCATACATATGTGTACACGGCCACACACACATATACACAGTCACATATATATACACACAACCACACACACATACAAAGTCACACACCGACATATACACAGTCACACACACATACACACAGTCACATGCAGATATATACACAGTCACACACACACATATACACAGTCACACGCAGATATATACACAGACACACACCTATACACAGTCACACACATATACACAGACACACACACCTATACACAGTCACACACAGACATATACAGTCACACACAGACATATACAGTCACACACACACATACACAGTCACACACAGATATATACACAGACACACACCTATACACAGTCACACACATATACACAGACACACACCTATACACAGTCACACAGACCTATACACAGTCACACACAGACATATACAGTCACACACACATATACACAGTCACATGCAGACATATACACAGCCACACACACATACACAGTCACACACACTTATACACAGCCACACACATATACACAGCTGGGTCTTCTTAAGAGAAAAGGGATGTGTACCACAGTTCCAAGTGAATTTCTTTGCCAACTCCCTTCTCTCTCCTCACATGAAAACTCACATTTTCTACTCTGACTCCTAAGTATATTTCTCCCCCTTGCTGCTCTTTATCTTAATCTAATCACAAAATTTATGCTCATGCTACATTGAAAGTTTAAGCCAGAGCTGGTTTCTCATGCCTGTAATCCCAGCACTTTGGGAGGCCAAGGCAAGAGGATCGCTTGAGCCCAGGAGTGTGAGACCAGCCTGAGCAACATGGTGAGACCCTGTCTCTGCAAAAAATAAAAAAATTAGCCAGGTGTGGTATGCACAGTCCCAGCTACTTGGGAGGCTGAGGAAGAAAGATCGCTTGAGCTGAGGAGATTGAGGCTGCAGTGAGCCGTGATTGCACCATTGCATTCCAACCTGGGAGACAGAGCAAGACTCAGTCCTAAAAAAAAAAAAAAAAAAAAAAAAAGATGCCGGGCACGGTGGCTCAGGCCTGTAGTCCCAGCACTTTGGGAGGCTGAGGTGGTGAATCGCTTGAAACCAGGAGTTTGAGACCAGCCTGGCCAACATGGTAAAACACCCGTCTCTACTAAAAATACAAAAATCCGCTGGGTGTGGTGGCACACACCTGTAATACCAGCTACTCGGGAGGCTGGGGCATGAGAACAGCTTGAACCTGGGAGGCAGAGGTTGCAGTGAGCAAAGACTATGCCCCTGCACTCTAGCCTGGGTGACAGAGCAAGACTCTGCCTCAAAGAAAGAAAGAAAAAGAAAAGAAAAAAGATAAGTGCCAGATGTTGAAGGGAGGGAGAGATAAATGGGTGGAGCACAGAGGATTTTCATGGCGGTGAAAATACTTTGCATGGTATATAATGGTGGGTTCACATCATTATAAGTTCAAATCCATAGAATGTACTACACCAAGAGTGAACCTGATGTCAGCTATGGTCTTTGGGCGATAATGATGTGTCAGTTAGGCTCGTAGATTGCAACAAGTGTACGCCTCTGGATGGCGATGAGGATAATGGAGGATGGGGGTGCTGTGCCTGTGGGGACAGGGGGCATATGGGCAATTGGTGCCTTCCACTCAATTTTGCTGTGAATGTAAAACTGCTCTAAAGAATAAAATCTTTTTATAGCCATCTCAGACTAAACAAAGAAAGAAAAAGAATTAAATCTTTTAAATGTTTTAAAAATATCAAATTAGGAATGGATATTTAAATTCATCAAATGACAAAATCTTTCAATGGAACAGATATTGATTTAATTTTTTTTATTTTATTTTTTTTTTTGAGATGGAGTCTTTCTCTGTCACCAGGGTGGAGTGCAGTGGCATGATCTCGGCTCACTGCAACCTTCGCCTCCCGAGTTCAAGTGATTTCCTGCCTCAGCCTCTCAAGCAGCTAGGATTACAGGCAGGTGCCACCACACCCAGCTCATTTTTTTGTATTTTCAGCAGAGACTGGGTTTCTCCTACTTGGTCAGGCTGGTCTCGAATTTCCGACCTCAGGTGATCTGCCCACGTCAGCCTCCCAAAGTTCTGGGATTACAGGTGTCAGCCACTGTGCCCAGCCTGGTTATTTCTTAAATACAACATTTTCTTCTTGGACATAAGTCAGGTAGCAGTCCTTCATGCTCCTAGTTGCAGAGAACTCCTACCTAGCTCTCTAAGATTTCCACTAAAGTCATCTCACTAGGCTTTAAGGGTGGGGAAGCATGCCCATTGTCGTAATTCATTTTCTGTTGCGTTTTAATAGAATACCTGAAACTGGGTAATGTATAAGAAAATAAATTTATTTTTTTCACTTCAAGTTTTAATCAAAGCTTGTATATAAGATTACTTTTTGCTAACCTACCCTGTGTTAGCCTGACAGACTCCATCTTGCTGAGAGCCAGACAGACTCCATCTTAACCTCTGCCTCACCCCTCCTGCCATTTCTCCCTTAAGTGCATACCTGGGTCATGCTACTGTGCTGGGTCATGCTGTGCTTAGAACTATAGAGACATAAAACAATTGTAAACATACCCTGCTTGGCAAGCCCACTTGCTATTGTGAATACCCGCCTTGATTGATTGTATGGCAAGTACCCAATTCTCCCCTTGGTAACCAGCAATCATGGGAACCGCTCCTATATACCCTCCTTAGTAATCATCAATCATGGGAACCTCCTGCTTCCTGGTTACCTGCCTCCTTATCTAACTTGCTTGTTCTGCTTCTGTAAATTCAGCTTCAGCTAGGTTCCCCATCCGCTTTCTTAAGCAAGGTACAAAAAAGAATCAAGCCTCTTCTTCAGGGCTGAGAGATTTTGAGCACAAGCTGACTCTTGGTCGCTGGCAATAAAGGACTCTCAGTTGAAACTGAGAGAGTGGCGCTTTCCTTCTAACTCGCTCGGTATAAAACTTTATTCCTTCATCTTCTCAATTGTTTCTTCTTTGTATTTGCCCTTTTCCGTTCCTACTCGGCAGGATTTGGCTTTCCGCTCAAGGATCTGTTTGCGGTCTTTTCCAGTTTTAGCCTAGTGATAATCGCCTTGCTGCGGTGAATGCCTGCGTGGACCCTTGTGCCATTAGGCTTTCCTGTTGTACCCGTTCAATGTAGATAACATATTTCTTCCTGTAAACCTGGACTACTTTGCCAATCTGCTGACCTTTATAGTGTCCTCGTGCAACCTGAACTTCATCATCCTTCCGGATGAGCATGGATCGCACGTTATACTTCCGTCTCTACTCTTTGGAAAGAGGGGAAAACATAATCTTCCTGCGACTGCGGTAAGGTGTGTTGAAATGCCTTTTGCGGTTCTTGCTTCGGTCGGAAGTCACAAAGGGATGGAACTTCATTTTGGCCACTCCTGCTTTGGTGGTGGCTCCAAAAGGCAAGAGAGAAAATACATTTCTTTCTTTCTCTTTCTTTCTTTCTTTCTTTCTTTCTTTCTTTCTTTCTTTCTTTCTTTCTTTCTTTCTTTCTTTCTTTCTTTCTTTCTTTCTCTTTCTTTCTTTCTTTCTTTCTTTCTTTCTTTCTTTCTTTCTTTCTTTCTTTCTTTCTTTCTTTCTTTCTTTCTTTCTTTCCTTCTTTCTTTCTTTCTTTCTTTTTTTTTTTTTGAGACGAAGTCTCGCTCTTGTCCCCCAGGCTGGAGTGCACTGGGGCGATCGCGGCTCACTGCAACCTCTGCCTCCCAGGTTCAGGCCATTCTCCTGCCTCAGCTTCCTGAGGAGCTGGAATTATAGGTGCCCGCCACACACCCAGCTAATTTTTCATTTTCAGTAGAGACGGGGTTTTGCCACGTTGGCCAGGCTGGTTTCAAACTCCTGACTTCAGGGGATCCACCTGCCTCGGCCTCCCAAAGTGCTGGGATTACAGGGATGAGCCACCACACCAGACCAAAATAAATTTATTTCTTACAATCATGGAGGCTGGGAAGTCCCAGGTTCAGGGGATGTGTCTCGTGAGGGTCTTCTTGCTGTTGAGGACTCTGTAGCGTCCCAAGGTGGTACAGGTCATCACAAGGTAAGCGGGGTGAGCATGATAGCTCACGTATCCTTAAGCTCTTATGAAGCCACCAATTCTACACCCACGATAACCCATTAATCCATTCATTCATGTATGGATTAATCCATTTGTGAGCTCAGAGTCTTCATGCCCCAATCACCTCTCTT
Source organism: Saguinus oedipus (assembly GCA_031835075.1). NCBI lineage: Eukaryota > Metazoa > Chordata > Mammalia > Primates > Cebidae > Saguinus > Saguinus oedipus. Next base: position 53,045,888 of record CM063171.1, on the reverse strand, counting down.
TTTTTTTTTTTTTTTTTTAGACAGAGGTTTAACACCCAGGCTGGAGTGAAATGGCACAATTTCCATTCACTGCAACTTATACCTCCCAGGTTCAGGCAATTCTCCTGCCTCAGCCTCCTGAGCAGAGGCTGCACCGCCATGCATGGCTAATTTTGGGTTTTTAGTAGAGATAGGGTTTCACCATGTTGCCCAGGCTGGTCTCCAACTACTGACCTCAGGTGATACACCTGCCTCATCCTCCCAAAGAGCTAGGATTACAGGCGTCAGCCACTGCACCTGGCCAAGATCTAGCTTTTATTATTATTTTTACATTGCTCTAGTATATCAACTTTGGAAACAAAAGATATCATTCTACTTACAGCGTTCTGTTTTTAGTAATGGTATTTCCATTGACAAAATATAGTCATTCTCCATTGCTGGAAGTGTCAAATCCTAGAAAACAAAGCATTCCTACGCATAATCTTAACATTGTTCTTGAACGCTTGTTAGCCAAGGATTCATTTGATGAATCCAATTTTTCCAAAAAAGACGATTCTGATGATTCAGATGATTCTGATCTAGCTCTGTTTAGAAAGAACTCCAGGAACAGTTTTTATATTTTATTATTAGATTGAAAATCAGTCAGATTTGCTTCAGCCTCCACAAGTGTGTTTATGTAAAATTAAACGAGCACTGCCAGCGGGCTGCACTTTTTGTTCTCTAAATGGGAAAGTAAAGAGTTTATTTAATCAGGCAACAATTCATGAATCAGGCAGGGGCAGGAAGGCAAGGTTTTTATAGGGTGAATGAAGAGACAGAGCAAAGAAAGTCTGTGATTGGTTGAAGTTTGAGCCATTGCTTTACTTGTCCTATCCCAGTGGGAGGTTAATGAGAAGACAACTAATGCCCGTGTAGACTCCAGTGCTGGGCTGAGCTTAAGATTCCTTTTCTTTTAAATTCTAAGTTATGTTTCTGTTTCATTATGTAGGATTCCAAGGTGTTAGAGTCACTTCAGGCTAACGGCCTCTCATTTAATTATCTTAAAAGAAGGAACAAGATTTTCTTATCCTTTTCAGACAGAATTGGTGGGGCCAAGGGCAGAAAGAGGACCAGAAGTGGGCACAATTTTCTAACCAAATTTCTCCATTGGTGGCCAGGCCTGGGGGATAACCCCTCTAATTCCAGCACATTGGGAGGCCAAGGTGGGGGAGGGGGGATCATATGAGGCCAGGAGTTCAAAAATACAAAAAAATTTAGCTGGCCGGGCATGGTGGCAGGCACCTGTAATCCCAGCTACTTGGGAGGCTGATGCAGGAGAATCACTTGAACCTGGGAGGCAGAGGTTGCAGTGAGCTGAAATCATGCCACTGCACTCCAGCCTGAGAGACAGAGTTAGACTCTGTCTCAAAAAACATGTCTAAAGATGGCAGCCTTAGCAGGGATAGGTGCCATGCGCTGCCTAGGAATATTTTTGTGGGAAAAATTCCTTGGGCCACAGTGTCGAGTCAAGGAGACTGGCTTTCACAGAGGTTTGGATTGGGTTCGGTTTTCTTCAGAACTTCAGAATGCACCATGGCAGGAAAATCGTATTATAGGTGGAGTAAAGTTCCAGGTTTAAGCTCAAAGGCCAAGTTTTGCAAGCATCTGAAGATGAAGAGAAAGATTTTTAAGACTGTTCCAGCCTATTAAATAAAGTTAACATAACCGAGAAAAATAGCAAGCAAGCCAACAAATGTCCTCATTGGCTACTGGAGGGAAGAAAGGAGAAAGCTTCTTTCCTCCAGCAGCCAACCTCAAGGTCCTCACCTGGTTCTGAGGTGGACCGTGGTGACAACCTCGTTTCCTTTCCCCACAGCCCTGGAGATTTGGGAAGTGATCTTTCTGCCTTGACACACACAATGTGTCCCACAAATACATCATAGTGTTCTGGGATGCAAGGACCAGGTCACTCCTAAGGACTAAGGAGTGGGGCTTGGAGGCTGGCACAGACAGTGGTGGCTGTTTGTCACCTGTTTATGAATTTCAGTAAGACTGAGTCTCCGGTCTATTACTCTTTTTTTTTGAGACAGAGTCTTACTCTGTCGCCCAGGCTGGGGTGCAGTGGCATGATCTCGGCTCACTGCAACCTCCACCTCCCAGGTTCAAGTGATCCTCATGCCTCAGCCTCCCGAGTAGCTGGGATTACAGGCCCATTCCACCACACCTGGCTATTTTTTGTATTTTTAGTAGAGATAGGGTTTCACTATGGTGGCCAGGCTGATCTCGAACTCCTGACCTCAAGGGATACACTCGCCTCAGCCTTCCAAAGTTCTGAGAAGGCCTCGGCCACTGTCCCCAGCCTGCTCTTTACTCATACCTGGATGGCTCCTCAGCCTTTCTCTAAGTTATTCCGTCTAGATGCCTTGATTCTTCAACCCCCATGTGTCTGTCCTGCTCTAGTAACTGAGTACTGTGAAGTCAGTGAGTCTCAAGGCAGCACAATTCAGTGGTCTGAGGGGTGCGCTCTGGATCTTAATCCTCTCATCTCAGGACCATCAGCTATGTTCCTGGAAGCTTCTGCATCTCTCTCTATGAAGTGGAGATCGATAATTCCTATCTCCTTAGGCAGTGATGAGTCAGTAAGCTGATAAATGGAAAATGCCTGTGTAGGGCTGGGTGCAGTGGCTCATGCCCGTATCTCAGCACATTGGGAGGCTGAGGTGGGAGGTTTTCTTGGGCCTAGGAGTTGGAGGCTGCAGTGAGCCATGATCATGCCACTGCACTCCAGCCTGGGTGACAGAGAGCGATACTGACTCGGAAAAAAAAAAATTTTTTTTTCAAAAGAAAATGCCTCCAAAATAATAAGGGTTATATAAGAAAAAGAAAATGCCTATTTAGGAAACTCAGCTGCATTTCCGATTATGATGTTTGTTTGTTTTTTATTTTTTGAGACCAAGTCTTGCTCTGTTGCCCAGGCTGGAGTGCAGTGGCAATCTTGGCTCACTGCAACCTCTGCCTTCCAGGCTCACACGATTCTCGTGCCTCAGCCTCCTGAGTAGCTGAAATTACAGGCATGTGCCATATGCCTGGCTAATTTTTATATTTTTAGTAGAGACGAGGTTTTTCCATGTTGACCAGGCTGGTCTTAAATTCCTCAAGTGATCTGCCTGCCTTGGCCTCCCAAAGTGCTGAGATTACAGGCGTGAGCCACTGTGCCTGACCGTATTAGGATATTAGAGCAGAAATTTCAACTCCATAAAGCATCCACAGCTGTCATACCTGGGCCTCCCTGGCATCTGATTGGCAAATCTGGGAGGAGAAACAGAGCATGCTGAGCTCTGGAGCTTGCCCACCCACAGGTCGGCTGGGGAACCTCAGGACAGGCCCCACTCCCATGGGAGAGACCTGAAGATTTACCTCTGCCCAAGCCTCGATAAGAAAATTGATTTAATTCAAAGGTGAAGTGTTAGTAAGCTCCCCTGTCCCCACTCCTGGCAATTCTAAATACTGTGTCTTACAATTAGCTTCCTTAATAATAAAACGAATATTTTCATCTTCATCATTCTGTCTTTTGTGTCTTATTTTTCAGTGGATTCTACATTCTGTAAGATAGCCAGGCATGGTGGCTCACGCCTGTAATCCCAGCACTTTGGGAGGCTGAGGTGGGTGGATCACTTGAGGTCAGGAGTTCGAGACCAGCCTCGTCAACATGGTGAAAAGCCGTCTTTGCTAAACATACAAAAAGCAAACAAACAACAACAACAACAACCTGTAATCCCAGCTACTTGGGAGACTGGGGCAGGAGAATCGCTAAACCTGGGAAGCAGAGGTCGCAGTGAGCTGAGATCACACCACTACACTCTAGCCTGGGCAATAGAGCAAGGCTCAGCCTCAAAAAAAAAAAAAAAAAAAAAAAATTAATTAAAAAAAAATTCTGTAAGGGAAGAAAGGGGTGTTATTTAATGACTTCCTAAAACTCCAACAAAGTGAAAAATGCAAAACTACAGTCTCAGCACCAACAGGCAGGTTCCAGAGCCCCTTTGAGCCCTAGGTAATTAAACTGAGCCAAAGGAAAAGGCATAATTTTACTTCATGGCAGTATAATTTATGCTGTCCTCACAGGCCATGTGTTAGCCAGGGCCTGGGGAGGATGATTCACTCTGCTAGTACTGCACACCAGTGACTTGAAGCTGAAGCTGATTTTATTTTAATTAAAAAAAAATGGCCGGGCATGGTGGCTCATGCCTGTAATCCAAGCACTTTGGAGGCCAAGGCAGCCAGATCACCTGAGGTCGGGAGTTCAAGACCAGCCTGACCAACATGGTGAAACCCCATCCTTAAAAAGAAAAAAAATATTTTATATTAAAAAAAAAGTATTTTTAAAATTTTAAAAAATTTTAAAGAATATATTTTTTAGGCCAGGCACAGTGATTCATGCCTGTAATCCCAGCACTTTGGGAGGCTAAGGCAGGTGGATCACCTGAGGTCAAAAGTTCAAGATCAGCCTGGCCGATATGGTAAAACCCCATCTCTACTAAAAACACAAAAAAATTAGCCAGCGTGGTGGTGTATGCCTGTAATCCCAGCTACACGGAAGAATGAGGTAGGAGAATCACTTGATCCCAGGAGGCGGAGGTTGCAGTGAGCTGAGATTGTGCCATTGCACTCCAGCGTGGGCAACAAGGGTGAAACTCCATCTCAAAAAAACACATATTTTTATTTTGTTTTAGAGACAGAGGCTTGCTCCATTGCCCAGGTTGCTGTGCAGTGGCACAATCAGAGCTCACTGCAGCCTCCAACTCCTGGGCTTTAGGGATCCTCCTGCCTCAGCCTTCCAATTAGGTGGGACCTCAGTCTCATGCCACCATACCTGGCTAATTTAAAAAAATTATTATTATTATTGTTATTTTTTTTTCTTTGAGACAGAGTTTCACTCTTGTCACCCAGGCTGGAGTGCAATGGTGTGATCTCGGCTCACCGCAACCTCCGCCTCCTGGGATCAGGCAATTCTCCTGCCTCAGCCTCCTTAGTAGCTGGGATTACAGGAACGCACCACCATGCCCAGCTATTTTTTTTTTGTATTTTTAGTAGAGACAGGGTTTCACCATGTTGACCAGGATGGTCTCGATCTCTTGACCTTGTGATCCACCCACCTTGGCCTCCCAAAGTGCTGGGATTACAGGCTTGAGCCATTGTGCCTGGCCTATTATTGTTATTTTGAGACACAGTTTCATTCTGTCGCCCAGCGGTGCAATTCTCAGCTCACTGCAACCTCTGCCTCCCAGGTTCAAGCCATTCTTATGCCTCAGCCTCCTGAGTAGCCTCCTGAGTAGCTCCTGAGGCATTTACAGGTGCCCACCACCATGCCCAGATAATTTTTGTATTTTTAATAGAGATGGGATTTTGCCATGTTGGCCAGGCTGGTCTGGAATCCCTGATCTCAGGTGATAATTCCACCTCAGCCTTCCCAAAGTGCTGGAATTGCAGGTGTGACCCACTACATCAGGCCTAAAAAAATTTTTATAGTGACGGTCTCACTTTGTTGCCCAGGCTGGTTTTGAACTCCCGAACTCAACTGATTTTCTCTCCCCAGCCTCCCAAAGCACTGGGATTACAAGCTGGAGTAATTTTACCTGGCCTGAAATTATTGATTAAATAATGCCCCCTGGTGAACCTGTTTTACCACTCCAGGCAGGAGACAGGAAGTTTATTCTTTGAAGGAATTAACCAAAGGAGCCACAGTAAGAAGGACAGGGGCTGGGTGATGAGCTGCAGGAAATACGTCAGACCAAAACCACAGTATACACTTCAGAACATTGAATTTTGTATCAGTTATCTTGTGCTGTGTAACAAACAACCTCAAAATTGTAATGCCTTTATTTTTAATCACCATTTTATTTGTGTACTCCATGGTCAGCAATCAGGGATGGGTTTTTTTGGGCTGTTCTGCTGGTCCCACCAGTCAGGCAGGATGCTGGCTGGATGCTCTAAGGTAGCTTCATTCACATGTCTGGTGACAGTGCTGTCTGGCTGCTGGGCCTGTCTCTGCTTCGGGTCTCTCATCCACAAGATTCTAGAAGACAGTGGAGCAATGCCTTCCTTATGCCAGGGAATGTAAAGTGTTCGTAAGCTCCTCATCCCCACCTCCTGGCAATTCTAAATGCTGCCTCTTACAATCAGCTTCCTTAATAATAGAATGAATTTCATCTCCATCATTCTGTCTTTTGTGTCTCATTTTTTCAATTGATTCTAAATTCTGTAAGGCAGCCAGGGGTGATGGGGCTTGCCTATAATCCCAGCACTTTGGGAGGCTGAGGCAGGTGGATCACTTGAGGTCAGGAGTTTGAGATCAGCCTGGCTGGTATGATGAGACCCTGTCTCTAGTAAAAATACAAAAAAAAAAAAAAAAAAAAAAAATAGCCAGGCGTGGTGACATGCGCCTGTAATCACAGCTACTTGGTAGGCTGAGGTGCAAGAATTGCTTGAACCTGGGAGGTAGAAGTTGCAATGAGCTGAGATCCAGCCTGGAGTGCAGTGTATTTGTAGTAGAGACGGGGTTTCACCATGTTGGCCAGGCAGGGCTCGAACTCCTGACCTCATGATCCACCCACCTCTGCTGGTACCTCCCAAAGTGCTGGCATTACAGGTGTGAGCCAGAGTGCCTGGCATCTCTCTCTTTCTTTCCTACCCAAGAGAGAATACAAAGAAAATTTTTGAGTCTATGCATTGAGTCTGTGTGTGTGAAAATGTATTTTAACCTCATGATTGACCAATGAGTAAAATAAAATAGAATAAAATAAAATGAAATAAGAGGTTTGTTTTTGTTTTTGTTTTGAGTCTGAGTCTTGCTCTGTCACCCAGGCTGGAGTGCAATGGCACAATCTCAGCTCACTGCAACCTCCCCTGCATCCTGGGTTCAAGCAATTCTCCTGCCTCACCCTCCTGAGTAGGTGGGATTACAGGCACCGGCCACCTGCCTGGCTAAGTTTTGTATTTTTAGTAGCATTTCACCATCTTGGCTAGGCTGGTCTTGAACTTCTGACCTCCTGATCCACCCACCTCCCTCAGTCTCTCAGAGTGCTGAGATTACAGGCGTGAGCCACAGAGCCTGGCCCAGAAAACCCTTTTAAAAAAACACTTACCACTGCCGTTGGTTGGGACTAGAAAGTGAGTTCACAGAACACCAATTTGTTCCAGAAATGCTGAGTGGTCCTCGCCTCCTGCCCCATGGCTGCAGAGCCCAGTCCTGGACTGCTCCCAGGCCCCATGACATTTATTCGCTCCTCCTAATAATCCCAGGCCAGGCCAGGCCCAGGTTCTTGGGTTAATAGCAGTCTTCTTGACTTGGCATGCCACTGTGGAAATACTCAGAGGAAGAAAAATGCAAACAAGCGTGGGAAGTGTATCTGGTACATCTGCCATGCATGTTCATCCCCTATATTTTGAGGCAGAACCATATGCCAAGTACTTACAGTAAACCCACCCTGGCTAAATATTTACATATATTGCTTCATTTTCATTATCACAGGAAGCCAAGTGTTACTGTCCCATATTCCAGATGAGGAAGTTGCTATTGAGACAGTAAATGACAGAGCCATGAGTGGAACCCAGCACTCTGAGTGATTCCAAGCCCAAATTTACTGTGCTCTGTAAGACAGATTCAGCTCTCGGCACAGCTGGCCTAAAAAGGGGTGCGACCAGCTTAGTCCTGCACACATTTCTTTGTTATTTTATTTTTATATTTTTGAGACAGAGTCTTGCTCTGTCACCTAGGCTAGAGTGCAGTGGCGAAATCTCAGCTCACTGCAACCTCCACCTCCTGGGTTCAAGCGATTCTCCTGCTTCAGCCTCCTGAGTAGCTGGGACTACAGGTGTGCACCACCATGCCTGGCTAATGTGTGTGTGTGTGTGTGTGTGTGTGTGTGTGTGTGTGTGTGTTTAGTAGAGATGGGGTTTCACCGTGTTAACCAGGATGGTCTCAATCTCCTGACCTTGTGATCCGCCCGCCTCGGCCTCCCAAAATGCTGGGATTACAGGCATGAGCCACTGTACCTGGTGCAAACCTTTCTTAAAGTCAACTCTTTCTTAACACATTATTTATTTTTGAGACAGAGTTTCACTCTTTTTGCCCAGGCTGGAGTGCAATGCTCACTGCCACCTCCGCCTTTCGGGTTCAAGTGTTTCTCCTGCCTCAGCCTCCCGAGTAGCTGGAATTACAGGCACCTGCCACCACGCCCAGCTAGTTTTATATTTTTAGTAGAGATGGGGTTTCACCATGCTGGCCAGGCTGGGCTCAAACTTCCGAGCTCAAGCGATCTGCCTGCCTCAGCCTCCCTCCCAAAGTTCTGGGATTACAGGTGTGAGCCACCACACCTGGACAACATGTTATTATTGTGACTAGCACAGGTGGTTGACAGAACGCACAGCAATGAAAGACCGTACCTTTTATTCAAAGCTGAACTTTCTTTGAATGCAGCAAAAAGGTAATGGCACTCCAAGCAAACAAGCAAGGAACAACCAAGAAACCGTATCTTGTTTCTTCTCACTCATGTCCCTTCCCTTTAGTAGCCAACTGCTTAGGCTGAAAAATGCTAATATGGAAAGGGTGGCCCACTGCTTTTCCTTTCAGTTCTTCCTTACCCATCAGGAAGGCAGAGAGCATTTGCAGAATGTGCACAAAATGTGAAACCAGGCCGGGCACGGTGGCTCACGCCTGTAATCCCAGCACTTTGGGAGGCTGAGGCAGGTGGATCGCCTGAAGTCAGGAGTTCGAGCCCAGCCTGGCCAACATGGTGAAAGCCCATCTCTATTAAAATAAAAATATTAGCTGGGTGTGGCAGTGTGCATCTGTAGTCCCAGCTACTCGGGAGGCTGAGGCAGGAGAATCGCATGAACCTGGGAGGCAAAGGTTGCAGTGAGCCGAGATCACGCCACTGCACTATAGCCTGGGTGACAGAGTGAGACAATATCTCACTCTGTCAAAAAAAAAAAAAAAGTGAAATCAAAATAATTGAGCTAGTTTTGTGCAATGCTCTCCCTGTTCTCATAGAAATAAAATACATGTGTGAGCTACAAATAAGAGCCACGTCATGTCAATGATTCCACAGACGAGTTAATAGGCCTTATGCTTTCGTCTGAAATCAGCATTGCACAATGTAAAGATGAACTGTGAAATTCATGCTAAGAATTTAAATCTCAACCTTTTACTTGGAATGGTATTTAATAGAAAATTTCCATGGCGACTCAAGAGAGACTATAACAGAAAGTGAAGTTTTGTCTTTAGTGTCCATAATGACACTTCTTCCCAGGTTTTGGAACAAGAGGCCCCACAAATGATGCAGCTGCAGGGTCGGATGCTAAGTGGTGGGTAGTGATGTCTGGTGAGGGAAGAGAACTCACATTTGCATAAAACAGATCCAGCAAGGTCCCTATCTCCCTGTAATTAAAAACAACACACGCCTTTTGGGTTTGATGATTTTATTTCTCCCTTCCCACAATCAGTAAAAAAAAACCCAAAAACTACAATCAGGCCTGGTGTGGTGTCTCACGCCTATAATCTCAGCACTTTGGGAGGCTGAGGTGGGCGGATTGCTTGAGCCCAGGAGTTTGACACCAGCCTGAGCAATATAATGAGACCTGGTCTCAAAATTATACAATCAATGCAAGTACAAAGATCCAATTTTTAAAAATCGCTGGAGTACAAAGACGGCCACAGCCCCTGCCCGGGTTTAACTTACATATGTACAGAGTGTGCGGGCAGGCATGGCCACAGAGGTGATGTTACAAAATATACAAAGTGGTTTCTTTCTTCCTATTTCATAGAAGAACCCTGCCTCATTTCCAAATGAGAGCACTAGGAGCACAAAATCATCCAGACCGTTTACTATATAACTTATGAAAAATGCTGTACAGGGCTGTGACTATAACTATGGAGAAGCTGACTCTGTTTAGGAATTGCTATCTACGAGGGTGAAGGTCAGGGGAGGACTGTCTGATATCCTGACCTGCTGGGACGGTGGAGAAGCTGGGATAGGGAAGGACCCAATCTTGCCACATGGCTATACCTACTCCCCCTTTTCTAGATAAGGTGGAGCTCATTGGCCAGGAAGAATCGGGATTGTTGTGGGTAGGTGGGGGCAGTGATGTAATCGGCAGGAGGCTGTGGAAGGCAGAGAAGGCATCTGGGATGAGAAGGAGCACACACCTTTGACCCAGACACACGTGTGCTCCACTGTACTCAGTGATCTCACTTCACTGGGCAGTCCAGCTGGGTGCAGATTTCCTTGCCCCGAGAAAAGTCTGGAGCTTTGCAGGCATGGAGAGGGCAGCTAATCAAAGCCCATCTATGGGAAAATGGAAAAAGGTTTGGAAAGAGATTCCAGTGGGTGGGGATGGAAAGAAGGAAATTAACCCAGGAAGTCATCTTGCACAGAAAGTGAGGAATCTGAGAGGGGTGAAGAGCTATTCCAGACGCAGATACTCCCTGGGATTCAAGGTGGCAGCATGCAGGCTGGAGAATTTGCATGTTTTATTTCAAAAGATCCAACAGGGAGGGTTTTTGTTTTTCCGACCAAGAGAGGAGCATTAGGCTTTAGCCACAATGCATTTTAATTTGGCTTCTAAGTTCACTAAATTCAAAACCTGGGGCCCTTTTGGCAGATACACCATATCCCCTGAATGCCACGCTACCCATTCCCCACTCTCTTCTCCTCCATCCGCCCCACTCTCTGTCTCCTAAGACAAGAGCAGCAGGTGGGTGCGAGTATCCAGCCTGAACTCTCTGTAGTTCAGGTGTGGCTCCCATCCCTGAAGCATGAGGATAAGTACACTGCAAGTGAACTGCTTGGACAAGCACACCTGTCCAGGTGAGGAAAGCCTGATGGGAAATGTGGGAGCACTAGGAAGTGGGAGGGACCCACACTTGTGACCTTCAGTTTCCAAATAATGACACTGTGTCCCCTGACCCTTTGACAACATAACCATTAGCAGAGCAGATGCTCCCTGGAGCCGATCTGGGGCAAGGAGGCCATGGGGCTGCTGCTCTTGGTTGCCAGACTTTGGTTTAAAAAAAAGAGAGGCCTGAGCTTGATAGTCATAGAAAATACACTTCCCCATCTGGGGGAGACTCCCATACATTCCTTCCCTGGGCCTTTTCTTTCTGAAGACGGTTTTCAAGTATGAAAATAGGTTCTACTGACCGACCCAGCTACGTGTAGGATTAGCCATCTTTCCCGCAAAGTTTATTCTCTAATTCTCTGTAGGTATCATCCTGTGTCTTCCTGGAGTAAGAGACTACTGAGTCTCCAGGGGCTGGAATCAAACTGCCCTGCAGGCCTATCCAAGCCACAGGGAATCAAGTTAGGTAGGAGTGCATCAATTTCATTCACTCATTTGAACCAAATCTCCTTGAGGTGGTGAAAGGGTGCAGCAGTGGGAGGGAGGAGAGCACGCAGGACCCCAGGTCCCTCCCCACAACCTCTGGCGACCCGGGTGGCCCCCTACAAAGCTGTGCATTCGGTCTTTGAGTCCGGGGCAGGGACCTCACCCTGAGCCTCTCTGCTAATGGTTATGCTGTCAAAGGTCCCAGGGGCCTTGACAGGGACGCCCTGTGCCTCCTGCCCCTCCTCTAGGTCCTCGCAGCACTTGCTGCAGCGGCAGCACTTGCAGCCACACAGCAGGCAGCACAGGCGGCAGCAGCAGCAACAGCGCGGCTGGAAGCAGCCAGCCAGCTTGGAGACCACGGCGTCCCAGGGCTTCAGCGAGTGCATCCACAGCGGCAGGCAGTTCCAGTTCTGGAGTATCTTGGGCAGGATGCGTGGGCAGCGGGACTGCAGCAGGCAGAGGCACAGTACCAACATAACGATCAAGAGGACGGGCACGCCGATGCCCACCAGCACCGGCCAGCCTGCCAGCGAGAGGCCGAACACCGTCAGCGGGATCAGGAAGAAGAAGACGATCAGGTAGAAGACTGCGAACCAGCGATACTTGGCAGAGATGTTGCCCAGCCCCTTGGCCATGCGGATGGGCAGGCGAGTGAACGGGATCGGGTACCACAGTAAGATACCGGAGATGTTGAAGAAAAAGTGGCACAGAGCAATCTGTAACACAAGAGGTTGGACCCGTGAGGTGTCTCTTGCTCAGTGGGGGTAGTTGGGGGGAGAGAGAAGGGGAAGGGGAGGTCAGCTAGGAGGCATCACAGCCAGCAAGGTCACGGGCCTTCCAGGCCTTCCTTGTCTTTATGGCTCAGCCCAGAGGGTACCTGGATTCCATGAAGACCTACTATGTGTCTGGGAGGGCCAGAGGCCCTCATTGCTGCTTTCTGTCAATCCTCAAAAAACACCCTACAGAGTGGCAACCATTTCTCCTTGACGTGGAGGTATCATGAGGTTATGCTCCCCAAATCGACAGGTGGGAGATGGAAGAAGTGGAAATGCACATCCCACAAGCCTGGCTCCAGAGGCCAGGAGCTTGGTCACTTTCCCAAGTCTGGTGCCAAGTAACATGCCCAGGCTGTGGACCAGCCCTATCTAATATGCTAGTCACACGTCCACACAGAGATGCGCTTTAAGTATGAAATACACACCAGATTTCAAAGACGTAGTTCCAGAAAAGAATGCCAAGTATCTCAATGTTTGACAGACTGATTACATATTAAGGTGATAACGGTTTAAATCAAATACATTACTGAAAAATGAATCTGTTTCTACTTTTAAAAATGTACCTACTAAAAAATGTTAGGATGACATATGCAGTTAATCTATATTATATGCTTAAATTTATATTTCTGTTGCACAGATGGCTTTGCCTTATCAGATCTTTATAATAATCCTAATGAAATAGGGATTCTGTTCTCCATCTTTCCGATGAGGGAATGGACGCTCAGGTCAGATTACCTGCCAAAGGTCACTTGGTATGTAAATAGTGAGATAAGAGTTCAAATCCCAAAGTCTTGCACCAGGTAACCTAGATGGTCCATACCAGGGAGGTCGCCTAACTGGGGAGTTCCCCAGAGGGCGCAGTGGGTGAGGAGATGGGAGGTGGCTCCTGTGCTTCCTAAGTACTCTTTCCACAGCCGTATCAAGGGGCCACCACACCTTTGCTGAAACAACCACCAATTATGGGGGTCTTACTGCCTCTCTCAGGACTGTTTTGCTTGTTCTCCTATCAAGGTCCTGAAAACTTTCCCCATGGCTTCCCTTCCACATATTAGTTCCATTTTGGGGGAAGCACAGAGAAAAGCCTGGCTCTTGTTAGAGACCAATTTGTAAGACCATGGGAGGTCCAGCCCCCAGAGCCCCTGTGCCCATGCTCCGTGTTCTAACCTGGAGTGAACTCTTTATCGAGCTGCCTGGGCTGGCTAAGGCGGCCAGGATGGCGGTGGTGGTGGTGCCGATGTTGGAACCCAGCGTGAGTGGATAAGCCCTCTCAATGGTTATCACGCCGATTCCTGGGGGGCGGGGAACACAACACACAAACACATCAGCCCCATGGGATGACAGGAAATGGCAGCGGTGGCCAGAGGGAGAAGCGGGGGAGTAACTCACCAATCAGGGGGGTCAAGGCCGATGTGAACACAGAGCTGCTCTGTACAATGAAGGTCATGCCTGCCCCAACAAGGATGGCCAGGTAGCCAGTCAACCATGCAAAGGGAAAGGGGAAATCTGGAAGACAGAAGAAAGAGATGTCACAGCCTCTTTAGGGAAGGTACGGCTGGCAGCCCGGGGCAGGGGCTGGGCCTAGGGGTGAGGTTGTACAGGTACCTCCTCATCCCACATATGGGGGTCTCAAATTGCAGAGTAGAGTTTTAGAATCCAGTTTCATTTCCCACTGTCTTTTGCTCCGCATATGCAGATAGAAAAACCAAGGATGCAGGTGAGGGTTATGAAAACAAAAACACAGATTCCCTGGAGTTCAGCTTAGAAGGAGCGAACCGGCCCTGCCCAGATAACCACTCTTTCCAGAAAGTGCTGAGAGCATGCTTCCTCTCCTGCCCTGATCTCCCATCACCACCCACATTCAACCTTCAAGCTTCATCTCCACCTTAAGGTGCACCAAGAAAATGCAGCAGCTTGATACATGCGTATCAACTGAGTCCTCCACCCCACCAGCACTAGATCAGGCCATGTATTTCCCGGAAGCACCCAGAGTTGCTGTTTCCCCAAGACAACCTAGGGTGGGGGACGAATTTTCTTGGTTGTATTTCACTGAGCTTTCATGGAGTGATGATGTCATTGGCTTAGCAAGCTCTCACTGGCCAAGACAACCTAGTTGGCAGGAAATCCTCTTGACCAGCAGTTTCATTGGCTACCTCTGGATGCTGATGTATTTATGTGTCACATTTCCTTCACAACAGTGAAGGGAGGTGGGGGCGAGGGTGGACTCGTGGGGCCCTTTCTCTAAGGGGTCTTGACAGACCCAGTAAAGTCCTGAGCATACAGGAAACCTGCTAGGAAAAAAGGCCTGGCTCATGGCTGTCCAGATATGAGCTCCCTCTCAGGACCCTGCCAACATGGAAGGCGTGGGCCTGCTCCCTAGACCCCACCCAGGACACCAAGAACGTTTCCAGGTGAATGACATCCTCACTTCTGCTGCTGATCCAATCTGAGAGAGAAACTCCATGCCATTGCTAGATGAGAATTTAAAGGACGCCCCACACCCCATGCAGTGGCCATGATGATACCATCCCTCAAGGCCCGCAAGTGAGGACAGTGTCCTCACCAGTGTTGATGGTCTTCTTGATGACAGCAGCCACCTGCCCCTTGAGCACAGAGCCTAGGATCTTGACAGTCATGATCAGGCAACCACAGAGGACCATCAGGGAGATGACGAGCAGGATGACGCCCACAGCAACGTCCGGAAGGTGGAAATTCACAAAGATATGCTGGCCTAAAGACCACAGAGAACCTTGTCAGGGGGCATGCAGCCACCATGGCTACAGATCCTGTCTCTCCTATGAATAGATTCCTCCTTGTTAGTTTGATGCATGGCACCCCAAAACCAAGACAGTCCTTCTCAACCTCCTTTGCAGAGAAGGGCACCACTGAGACATAATCAGTGGGATCACATGAGGCTGGAAGATGAAGTGATAGCTTTAAAAATCACACAACTACTCAGGGGTAGGCCCAGCCCAGCTCTATGTCTAAAGACCATGCTGTCGGTCTAATTTTTTTACTAATGATAAGTGTGCTTTGAGGGTTTTGGTGGGCAAGTCAAAGTAGGGGGCATTGCTAGTTATAAAGCCCCTTCTGCATCCCCCAGATCATTCCAGCAAAATATGGTTATATCAATGAATGTATAGTTCCTAGAATGTCGGAGGTGGTAAGTTAATCTAATTCTTTGGGTAACCATACCTAGAATATTAAGGTATACTGCTCAGAATTAATATCAGATTGGGGCATAGGAAGAGAGAGACAGAGATATACAAAGTAAAAGTAAGGAGTAATTAGAATAACTAAGGATGGCTGGGTTGGAAAAACATTACACCTTCTTCATAATCAGAGCATGATGCAGGCTCACTGCCTTGTTCAAGTGCCACAGCTCCAGTGCCCTGAATGGACCCCACTGTACAGATGGGACTAATGGAATGAATACATCTGTTCTATGTGGGTCCCACATCTTCCTTCAAATCTGGCTTTTGTCTCCCTAAATTATTTTATTTTGAGACACTGTCTTGTTCTGTTGCCCAGGCTGGAGTGCAGTGGTGCCATCGTGGCTTACTGCAACCTCTGCCTCCTGGGGTTCAAACAATTCTCCTCCCTCAGTGTCCCAAGTAGCTGGGATTACAGGCCTGTGCCACCATGCCTGGCTAATTTTTTTTGTATTATTTTTGTAGAAACAGGGTTTCACCATGTTGGCCAGACTAGTCTCGAACTCCTGGCCTCATAGGATGGGCCTACCTTGGCCCCTTGGCCTCCCCAAAGTGCTGGGATGATAGGTATGAGCCACCAAGCCTGGCCTCTAGAGTTATCAGCTAAGAGAGACCGAACAAGGCATGTAAAGGGAGCCCTCTAGAATCTGTTGAGCTTTTCTGAGGTGGTACGGAGCTCGCAGAGGAAATGGGCTTCACGGTCCCAGTTCTGCCCCTTGCCGTGGGGACCTTGGGCCTGTCACCTCAGTTCCTAAGCCATAGTTTCCTCTTCTGTAGAACATGTCGCTCACTGCTGGATGTAGGGGACGTGCTTGGTGACTCCTGTCTTTTCCTTCACTTACTGGGGCTTCACACAGATAAACATGTCACCCCAGACAGCTCCTGTCACAGTGGCCTATCCATGGAGCTCCACTCACATTTGGCGATGTTCTCCTTGTAGGTCACATTCTTCATGGTCCAGGTTTGGATGCCGTCCGTCCAACAGAGGGAAGGGGAGGTGCAGTCAGCAGTCGAGGGAACAGTGATGTTCATCTGGGTCTGGATGACAAGCATGACAAATGCCCATGACACTCGCTTTTAGTGGGGAGTGGCAGGCGATGGCGGGGGTGGGGATGAACGGGGGCAGACACCACACAGGTGCATGCTGGCCCCAACAGAACAGTTCTCTTCTCTCAAGGACTTATTTCTCACCTTTATTAGAAATCTCTTAGAACAACTGAGGACAACTAAAGTCAGCCTTCACCACTTAAAAACATCTAGTTTTGACGGCCGGGCTCAGTGGCTGACGTCTGTAATCCCAGCACTTTGGGAGGCCAAGGCGGGCCAATCACCTGAGGTCAGGAGTTTGAAACAAGCCTGGCCAACATGGTGAAACCCTGACCCTAATAAAAATACAAATATTAGCCAGGCATGGTGGCAGGTGCCTGTAATCCCAGCTATTCAGGAAGTGGAGGCAGGAGAATCACTTGAGCCTGGGAGGTGGAGGTTGCATTGAGTTGAGACTGTTCTACTGCACTCCAGCCTGGGCAACAGAGCAAGACCCCGTATCAAAAAAGAAATTTAGTTTGTGTGTTTTAGTCTCCAGTCTTCAGCACCCCACAAACAATGACAACAACAAAACACATGTACATCCCAGAAGCAAGGGCAAGGCACAACCCAGGTGCAAAGCAGGCTGGGTGGGTTCCTGGCACGGGGCGTGAATGCTCTGGGCCCGACCAGAGGGAATACTCTGGAAGAGTCTGGAAAGAGAGAGAGAGGCCACTTGCTGCCAAGACCTATCGGGAGGGCTGGACTATTTCCATGAGTCCCTCCAAAAACAAGAGCAGAGACGCAGCCTTCTCCTAGAGGCATGGAAATTAGCAAACAGAGAACACTGTATCCCAGGGATGAGGTAAAAGGGAGTCTGTATGTCCTACTGTTGACCTGCATTCAGCATTCATTCATGGACTTGTTTTCTACAGGCATTTACTGGTCACTTTTGATTTTTCAGTGGCTTCCAATATTTCTTTCCCCTGACTTTTTATTTACCCGCCTTGAATGCAAGATTTGGCTTAACATTCAGATGCAAGGTTCACCCGCCTGGGAATATTCTTGGAAACGTACCTTGTTGGTAAAAGTTTTGCACCAAATCTTGATGAGACTCTTGTTTTTCGCTGTTTCATCATTCATTGCAATTTGGCTGATAACTTTTTTATCCAGCTGTGGAAAGCAACAGACAGGAGACTATCAGCACATCTGCAGAAGCGATTTAGGGCACAAACCGAGGGGGCCGCAGTGAGAGGGGCTCTGAGGAGATCAAGGTGACTGTGAGCCCTTAGGGAGGTAAAGTGAGACTCACTCTATCTGCGAAGGCACGGATATCTAGGGAGCAGACAGTAGATATTTTCTGGATGACTGAATGACCAAGAAAACCAGTAAAATACAAGGTCCTAGCAAGGACCCAGGGAGCAGCGGGTGGGAAGGCTCTAGGCAGGAAAGGGTAGATCGTACTTTATCAAGTCCACTGGTATTGAGGGCAGCAGTGGGTACAAACTGTTCTCAAGTGTGCAGCTGAAGAAGCGCCTCCACCGCAATAAAGGTGGCGTATCATGGAAGTTGAAGTAACCATCAAGGTTGGTCAGCCACTCCATCAGGTGGCCCTAAAGTCCTGCCTCTCTTGGCCTTTTCCAGATGCAGCTACAGAGTAGTGTTTCTTCTTCTTCTTTTTTTTTTTTTAGAGATGGAGTTTCACTCTTGTTGCCCAGGCTGGAGTGCAGTGGCGCAATCTGGGCTCACTGCAACCTCCACCTCCTGAGTTTAAGCGGTTCTCCTGCCTCAGGCTCCCAAGTAGCTGGGATTACAGGCATGCACCACCATGCGTGGCTAATTTTAGTAGTTTTAGTAGAGATGGGGTTTCTCCATGTTGGTCAGGCTGGTCTCAAACTCCTGACCTCAGGTGATCTGCCCGCCTTGGCCTCCCAAAGTGCTGGGATTACAGGCGTGAGCTATTGCTCCCGGCCCATTTATTTATTTAAAACAGAGTCTCGCTTTGTCACCCAGGCTAGAGTGCAGTGGTGCAATTCTCAGCTCACTGCAGCCTCCACCTCCTGGGGTTCAAGCGATCTGCCTGCCTCAGCCCCCCACGTAGCTGGGACTACAGGTGTGTGCCATCATTCCCAAGTAATGTTTTGCATTTAAGTAGAGATGGGGTTATGCCATGTTGGTCAGGCTGGTCTCAAATTCCTGACCTCAAGCAATCCACCCACCCTGGCCTCCCAAAGTGCTGGGAAAACAAGGGTTATCCACTGTCCTGGACCCAGAATAGTGTTGTAGACCCTCGGCTATAGCTGCCAGCTTAGATAGGGGATGGTGTGGGTAGGAAGTCTGTCTTTTTCTCTCTCTGAAGGAGGCGAGTTACCTGGACAATGAGCTTTGTGAAGGGCTTAGTGATGACTTTCAGAAGCTCTGGGGCGTCTTCTCCATTCTTGAAGTGGAAGCTGTCCACCACAAGCTGGGTTATGACCTCAAGGTAATGGGTGGCAACCTCCATGGGCAAGAGCACCAACACGGAGAGCCAGTTGAAGAAGTCGTGGACGGTGGCTCCTGCAAAAGCTCTACGGGAGGGGAGTCCCAACAGCCAGATCAGTCACTAAGCAAGAGGGCACCATGCGGGGTGGGTCATGACCTGAATCATCTGCCACCCTCCGCTAGGTGTCACCTGTGGAAGTGTGCACATGTATACAGTTTCATCTTTGTTCTCTCATAGCAATCCCCAAAGTGGCTGTATCTATATTTCCACTGGCCAGATGAGGAAACCGCGGGCCAGCAAGCACGTTAGGGCTGGAATAATTAGCTCAGCTATCACTGTTTGGAAGAATTGCATCAAGGCCACTTTTCTATCATGTATATTGAAGGCAACCTTCTTTTGGAAAGGTGGGGACAGTATGAAGGCAAGTTTCAATTGTTTTGAATTGCCGAGTTTTCTATGCCGAGTTTTCAATTGTTCCAAACACATAGAAATGATAAATACTCAAAGTGATGGGCACCTCAAATACCCTGAGTTGATCACTACACATTCTATGCATGTAACAAATATATCATACGTATAACATGTAATTAACAAAAAATATAACAAAATATCACATGTACCTCATAAAGGTGTAAAACCATTTTGTATCAATAAAAAAATTTAACTGCACATATAACCCAAAACATAAAGTCTAATAAAAAATTTTCACTTAAAAAGACCTCTATGCAAGTGAATTCTTAATCTTTTTCTTGAAAGTGACGAAATATGAATAGTTTCCACAGGAAACAAGGCTAAAATATATTACATTTTGCATCCATCTGAGGAGGTTCAAAGATTCCTCTTCGATTCCATCTTATCTCCAGATTGAAAAAAAACCTGTTCTGGATTTTTTTTATCTTCAATGAAAAAGCTTCCCTTAAAAAAGAAAAATGAAAAAAAAAAAAAAAAAAAAACAGCTAGAGGCTGAGAAACATTTAATTTTCACATTTACCTTTTTGAAAAAAAAAAAAGAGTTTCCAACATTCTACCTGCTCTATTTTTGGATTTTATGCATACACAGATTTGCTTTTTACTGACATGTAGGTGAAAAACAAAGAAAAAGTGGCAAGGGTTGAGCTGACTGACAGTGGCAGTTTTAATAAGTTATAACTATGACCAAACAATACTTTTATTTTTATATTATTATTATTCAAGATAAGGTCTTGCTCTATCAGCCAGGCTGGAGTGCAGTGGCATGATCTCGACTCACTGAAACCTCTGCCTCCCGGGTTCAAGCGATTCTCCTGCCTCAGCATCCCAAGTAGCTGGGATTGAAGGAACTTGCTACCATGCCTGGCAATTTTTTGTATTTTTAGTAGAGATAGGGTATCACCATGTTGGCCACGCTCCTGACCTCAGGCAATCTACCCACTTCAGCCTCCCAAAGTGCTGGGATTACAGGCATGAGCCACCACTCCTGGCCCCAATAAATCCTACTCTACTAGCTGGCCTTGTTTCAATTCCACCACCTAGCAGGTAAGTTTCTGGCTAGAGCTTGCATTTAGTGAACTTGATGTAGTGGGTGCTCTAAACACATACCTACTAGATGGTATTCAATCCCGTGACAACACAGTGGTGATAGATGGTATTATCCCTGCCCTGCAGATCAGGGAGCTGAGTCCAATCAGCTGGTAAGTATGTGATCCAACCCTAGCTCCACCTTCCTAGCTACTTCTAGGAACTCCAGGAATGAACCTGATAAGCACGTCATCTCTGACTGGTTAAAGGTAAGTTCAACAGCATGGCCTAGAACAATAGAGCTGATGTTGTAAGGGCTGGTTTTGACCCTCTTACCTTCTGAACTCACTCCGGTCTCCCAACTGCATAAGCGCAACGATCGTGTTGGTGATTGACGTTCCAATGTTGGCCCCCATGACAATGGGGATGGCAGCCTGAACGGTGAGCACTGGAGGATGGAAAAGAGCCATTAGTGAGCTTAGAAAGGCAGCCTGGAGGCAGGCTAACATCACTCATGCTGATGTCCTCTAGAGCAGTAGTTCTTATCCTCTTTGGGGTCATGGATTTCACTATGAATCTGATGAAAGTGCCTTTCTAGATTCCTTCCTCCTCCCTATTGCAGATCCAAGGCTAGCCTGAAGGAGACCAGGAGGCAGCCAGTGATGAAGGACTTAGGTGGAGGCGTTCCAGGGCTTGCATGTACAGTTGAGTCAGTTGTGCATGGCACAAAGGCTCACTTTTAAGAAAGCATGACTTTTTTTTTTTAATTTCGGAGACAGATCTCGTTCTGTTGCCCATGCTGGAGTGCAGTGGTGCGATCTTGGTTCACCACAACCTCTACCTCTTGGATTCAAGTGATTCTCCTGCCTCAGCCTCCTGAATAGCTGAGATTAGAGGCATGCACCACCATGTCCAGCTAATTTTTGTATTTTTAGTAGAGACGGGGTTTCACCATGTTGGTCAGGCTGGTCTCAAACTCTTGACCTCAAGTGATCCACTGCCTCAACCTCCCAAAGTGCTGGGGATTACACACATGAGCCACTGCACCCAGCCAGGAAGCATTATTTCTGTGAGAGATATCACATGGTTAATTCCAAGCATTGTGACTTTTTCAAACAGAATCAGCATATTGCTGTACTTTTTTTGACATATACAAGTAAAATATTTTGAATATATAACACCTTTTTCCAACCCGACCCAGAAACATTCTAGTTAATTCTGGATAAGATGCTGGCTTGGAAAGAAAAATAGTTCTGGCCAGGAGCAGCGGCTCATGTCTGTAATCCCAGCACTTTGGGAGGCTGAGGGAGGAGGATCACTTGAGCCCAGGAGTTTGAGACCAGCCTGGGCAACATAGTGGGACCCACTATGTCTATTTGAAAATAATAACAATCAGTTCAAACTGGTCCCCTTCAGAGGGTCTGTCCAATCTTGCTAGAGCAATGATCAGGCAAGTACAAGTTTAGAGTGTCATTTCCCCAAGCTCAGTTGTCCCAGAGCAATTTGTGATGTGATTAGTTGCCTTTATTCTTAGCACTGAGAGTGGCCCTGTCCCAGAGAACTAACTTTCTGCAGTGATGGAAATGTTCTATGTCTCTACTGCTCAATAGGGTAGCTGCCAGCCACCTGTGGCTCTTCAACACTTGAAATGTAACTAGTACAACTGAGGAACTGAATGTTATATTTTAACTTTAAATCAATTAAGGTTCAATGAAATTAAATTGCCACATGTGGCCAGCGGCCACAGGTCTGGAAAGCACAGTCCTAGAGAACTCAGCGCTAAACTCCAGCAGCAGGGTCTATTTCCAGATCCTGCCATAGAAATGGTAACGGGAAGCTGCCTTGGATGAAGAGGGGAACACATGGTAGCTGGGGCCACATAGGAAGACAATGGTGACAAGGCCTGGGCATATTCAGAGTGAATTCCTGCCCCCTCCCCACATACACACATAGACAGGAGAAAAGTTTAGAGTGTCTGCAATGCAGCTGGGCTTGTGGGTGCCCGACTCACATGACGAGGCCACCATGCTGACGACAATGGAGGTTGAGGTGCTGGAGCTTTGCACCAAGACAGTCACCAGCACCCCAATTACCAGTCCCAACAAAGGGTTGGACATAATAGAGCTGTTACTGAAGAACCGTCCCGCCATTTTTCCTGAAAAAAAAAAAAAAAAAAAAAAAATACACACACATACACACACACACGTAATCAGAGAGGTTAGGTGGGCACTGGGAACACAGAAGTCTCCATCCAAGGCCAGGTGGCAGTGGGTTGGAAAGTCCAGCCTCCAGCCCCCATCCCTGAGGGAACCCAGGAAATCCTGCTTCCCTGTGCCTCTTCCCAGTTCTGCCCCAATAAGGTAGGAAACCCACTGGCTGCCCACATGTGCCTCCTGTCCCTGTCTCTCTGCCCTACTTCCCCACCCACTGTGAGCCTCTGGTTACTCTTGTTCCTTCACCCTCCATCCTTCCACTCTTCAATCACTCCCTCGGTCAGCAAGCCCTTGTCTGCTCAGGAACCCAGCCTCAGCTCTGTATTGGGACCAGTGGGTGCCAGTAAGCCTCCTGGATGTCTCTGGGGTGTATCCTCAATTCACATTTATCCTCCAAGAGTGGATCTTCTCCTCTATCCACCCTTAGCCTCAGCACCAGCCTTAACTGAGTGCTGGGAGTTATTCTCAAGAGTGCCTGAGACCATCAATCCATTCCCAAGTCCACTGTATAAAGACAGAAGCCCAGAGGATGCAGGTGACTCTTCTGACATAACCAGATAGCAAAGGCCCTAGCCGATGCTGCCACGGACCAGGGAGCCCAGAAGCAATATTCAGGAAGTCTGTTTGTCCCTCATGCTCTCCCATAAATGCCCATCTCTCCAGCTCTCCCAGGTCACAAAGCTGGGTTCCCGAGAGAAGCAGCAAGTGTTGCAGAAATCCATGGTCCTTTGCGCCACCCAGATCTGAGATTGACTCTTACTCTGCTAATTATAGGCTATGAATCCCAGGGCTGGTTTGTGATCACTCCGTACATGGGAGGACTTTGGGAAAGAATGTTTGATAGAGAGTCTTTGAAAATGCTTGCACCCAGTGGGCACTCAGAGTTCGCCTGTGACTGATGTCACCATTGAGGTGCAAAGGTAACCAAGCACATGGCGACTTCAATTCTGGGTTCCCATGCTCCATGGGCACAGGCAGCTCTGAGAACTGTGTGGGTAACTGCAATGGATATAGATCCCTCCAGCCCAGAGAAGGGGCTCTGTCCTTCCCCCAGCAAGGGCCCAGCTTTCAAAGGGCCCTCTTTCATATTCCAGAATTCTCTCTGGTGGGGAGGATAGTAGGAATTCCTCAGCTAAGTCTGTGTCAAACAATTTCCTGCCTGGAGTTTGTGGACAAACTCAAGTGGCTGATAGCTTGGAATAGCCTCCAGCCCCGGCTCCTGGCCTAAGCCACCTGAGCCAAGTCATAGCCCTTTGTATAGGGCTCAGTGTTCTCTTCTATAATGGAAAGCATAGACTTCATGAGTGATCTGAGGTGGGTTTCAGTCCTAAAACACTTCAGGAGGCTGCAGCTGGAGAGGGCTTGCTGAGTTGTTAGTCTCTGAACCACATTTCATGATAACGTCCCTTACCCACAGACCTCTCAGCCTTTCATTCTTACCTCCAACTAGCTGGAAGGCGCTACTAAGAACATCCAGGGAGCACACGAAAAAGTAGAGAAATCCGAGAAGCAAAATCAATTTCCCAATCCCTCGGAAGACACAGAGAATCTTCCCTTTGGTGTCTCTCTCTGCAGGGTGGTGGGGTGGGAGGACAGAGAGAAAGGCATGAAACTGGTAATGAGCTCAGAACTCTCCCTGCCTCCCCTGCCTTCCCAGCCTGGCAGCTGTAAGTTCTTATGTCTAGTGAGGGTTACAGATGGGATGCAGCCAGCGCTGCAGCTTTCAAAGCAGTTACCACTGTGGTCCATTTAGCTGAAACCCTGGTAAAGTGCCTCTAAAGGATTTGCATTTGGGAGGAGGGCTTCAATGCAGTCTTCAACAGACAAACAGGCTCTGGCTCAGCTGAGTCACAGTGTCACAGAGAAAGGCAGTAAACAGCACTTGCCACCTGCTAAGTGCGGGGTGGGAGATAATGGCTGTCACGTTCTGAACAGCACAGAGTATTTTCTAGAATGCAGCTGCACAGCAGCAATCACAGCCTCAATTTATGGAGGGCTTGGGGCGTCATACATCCTGGGATGCTACATCCTTAGCTGTTGTTTACTCTACTGGCTTTTGAATGATAGTTCTCATCTTCCCCCTCCCAGTTCTTTCCTTCCTACCTCACCTCCCCACCCCACACCCCAATCTCCTTTTTCTTCCTTGCTGTTTAGTTCATAGACAGACCTTCTGCCCTACATACATTTGGAAATGAAACAGTGATTGCTTGCATCCAGCTGTCTGGCTGCATGTTCTGTTTTTCTAGAAACCTTCCCAGATGCCCACATTTGGGTGAAGGGATCCCTCTGAAAGCCTTCTGAGAAGAGAGACCTCTTCCGTTCATCACTGTACCCACAGCACCTCCAAACCAGTACCTGGAACCTGTTTGCCCACAGTGAATTATAAGGATCCAGACAATGTCCATCTTTGCTATAACCACAGTGCCTGGCACATTTGTTGAATGAATGACCCCCAATTACTCCAACATGCTTTGACTCAACTTCAAAGATGGGAGGGTGGCCAGATGCAGTGGCTCATGCCTGTAATCTCAGAACAGGGAGGGAGGCCAAGGTGGATGGATCACAAGGTCAGGAGTTCGAGATCAGCCTGGCCAACATGGTGAAACCCTGTCCCTATTAAAAATACAAAAATCAGCCTGTAATCCCAGCTACTTGGGAGGCTAAGGCAGGAGAATTGCTTGAACCCAGGAGGTAGAGGTTGCAGTGAGCTTAGATTGCACCATTGCAGTCCAGCCTGGGTGACAGAGCAAGACTCCATCTCAAAAAAAAAAAAAAAAAGATGGGCGGGTGACATCCTTAGCCAGGACCCTTGCTTCAAGGGCATCAGAACAATGAAAAGGGGGAGGGGACGGGGACAGAAAGATGACACTGTGAACCACAGGAAGTTCCCCTCCTGCCTGCCCCAGCCAGCCTCACTTTTACCTGACCACTTGATCCCCACATCCTGAAGAGCAGGTAGGTTCCAGGCGTTGTCCACCTCGGTGGTCTCCTCTAACAGTGTCACCGTGGAGTAGGTCGGCAGAAGTTCAATCTTGGTTACAGGTGCCCCAGTGTTATCTGATGAAACAAGCAAAAAGAGTCACGAGGAATCAGACCTGAGTTTCGTGGGCTCCTCACAAGAGAAGCTGTTCCCAGGACAAGCAAGTAACACTTACTTTTGTCGGTCTCTTTGCTTTTATCTGGGGCGATGGGCTGCTGACTTTCGGCCCCTTCAAGGTACTGATTGGGGTTGGGCTGGGCATTTCCCAATTCAGGCCAGGGAGCCATGATCTGTGGATGAGAGAACAGCTTAGAGCAGTAGCCGTGGAAAGGAGGCACACCCAGTTGCTATAAGAGGAAGAACAAAGCTTCTACTGGCTGGGAAGTTCAAGGGGAGGCAGCAGTAAAGGGAAGGGAAGGATTTCATACTTATGCACCCTAAGTGTGGCATCTTAAGCGCCGTTTTTCACTTCTTGTGGTTCCCTGTCAAACACTCACCAGGCAGTCACTAAAGCAAACAACCTCTCAGCGTTGGGTTAGCTGCATGCACCACCTTTAATCTCTTAAACTTGTTTTTGTCTTGACTTTCTCCATTAGTCAAAAGCAGGATGCACTGGGCGCGGTGGCTCATGCCTGGAATCCCCCCACTTTGGGAGGCTGAGGCAGGTGGATCACCTGAGGTCAGGAGTTCGAGACCAGCCTGGCCAACATGGTGAAACCCCATCTCCACTAAAAATACAAAAATTAGCCACGTGTGGTGGCACACCCTGTAGTCCCAGCTACTTGGGAGGCTGAAGTGGGAGAATTACTTGAACCTGGGAGGTGGGGGTTACAATGAGCTGAGATTGTGCCATTGCACTCTAACCTCGGTAATAAGAGTGAAACTCCATCTCAAAAAAAAAAAAAAAAAAGAAAGAAAGAAAAAGTCTAGAAAGTGACTGGCATTGAGGAAGCATCCAATAAAGAGCAGCAATTATTACTGTGTCATGCTGCCTGGATTAATCATCCTTTGTTAGAACCACATTCTTTTCAGCCTTCAAAAAGGACCTTCTTACAATCCATTTTCTCCACAATGCCTTTCTCAGTTACATGGGACTGACACACCTCACATTCAAGTCCTTGGAGTCCTTGTTCTTTGACAAGAGAAAATTAGTCCTCGTCCATTAGACAAAGCAGTCCAAAGGATTGGACGCAAGCAATTCACAGGAAAGGAACAAATGGCTAAAATGTCTATTAAAAAAGAAGCAAAAAAAAAAGAAGAAGAAGAAAAAGCGATCCAGCCTGGGCACAGTAGCTCACACCTGTAATCCAGCACTCTGGGAGGCTGAGGCGGGCAGATCACCTGAGGTCAGGAGTTTGAGACCAGCCTGAACAACAGGGTGAAACCCCATCTCTACTAAAAATACAAAATTAGTCAGGCGTGGTGGCACACGCTACTCAGGAGGCTGAGGCAGGAGAATCACTTGAATCTGGGAGGCAGAGGTTATAAGCCAAGATCACACCATTGCACTCTAGCCCAGGGAGCAAGTGAAACTCCATCTCAAAAAATTTTTAAAAATCCAATATATTCAAACTAAAACAGTGACAACTCTCAAAGTAGCAAAAAAAAGAAGATGAAATTAAGTTTGTTATGCTATGCTGGAGAAGATGTTATGAGTTGAACACTGCTAGAAGCCCTGGAAAAGTTGGCAAAACGGCCAAAGTGCCTTACATTCATCGTACATCTTTGACCCAGTCCTTTCAGTTCTAGAAATCAGGAAGCTAGGAAACTTTGCTCTCAGAAAATCAGAAATACCTGACTTACTCTGATCCCCTCTTCCAAGAGGGTTTCCTAGAACCTGAGTCCACCTGACTCCTTTCCTCTCCAGCCTATTTCCCGCCTACCAGACTGCAAACCCAACTGAAAAGGGGACTTTGTCTCATTCATCACTTCATCTTTGAGATCTTGAGCTCTGCCGGGCATATCTATGACAGAATGAATGCAATGTAGGCCAAAAAGATATTTGCTGCTCTGTCATTTACAGTGTCAAAAAATAAAAATTAAAAAAAAAAGAGAACTTACTCTACTATGGTACGTCCATGCATTGTAAGAGCATGCCATTAAAAAGGTTATACTGAATCAGTAAAACCACAGGAAAATGCTTTAGACAAACTGTGAATATAAAGCACTTACTTCTCTGTTCCCTCCACAGCATCATCTCAACAAGCCAGACAAGATCCAGAAACATTCTCTTGGGTTAAAGTGGATAGTAAGACAGTGGGTGCTTTTAAAATTTTCTTAGAAAATTTCCAAATTCTTTTAAAACATACAGCTCAACCCCTAAGCCCACAAAGGTAAGATGGCTCAGCGACACCTGGAGGGAGGGAATCACACAGTGGGAGAGGGCTGGCTCTGCGGAGGCCTGCCCCTCACTACATGCATCCCTGAGCCACTGGGAGCTTCAGTTTCATCCTTTCAAAAATGGGCACAATAGACCATGTCATTTACTGAGCTGTTAGGAGGACTAATTAGTTAATACATTCAGTTGAGGCTACAGCTCGGTGCCTGGCAGAGTAAACACTCGGAACATTTGTTTATTGCTCACAACACAATGAGGAAATGCACTGTGTCATGAACAATAAATGGTCTCACCTCCGCTGCCTACCCCAGAGCATAAGCTCTTCACCTCCAATGCTCAGCATGGTCGTGGATCTGTCAATATTTGAACAAATGAACCCAAAGCCTGTGAGGAAAAGATGCTAATGTTTGTTTTGTGGCAGGGGAGCATCCTGTGCAGTTTGTGAACCCATTAAATCTAACAAAGAAGGAATTTTTCATCTCACTGTACAGACAAAGAAATTGAGGCACAGAGAATCAAAGAAGCTTGCCCCCAGCGACCTTGGGGCTGGTGTCAGGGTCTGAACCCAAGACTGCTGGCTCCAAAGCCAGAAGCTTTTCCATAGATCTCCCATCCAGGGGCAAAAGGAGGAGGAATCTTCCAGTCCCCATCAAAGCACCAGGGCACCCGGGGGCCTTAAGTCTAGGCACACTGGGGGCTCTGAGTGTTTTCGGATAGCTGGCTACATCGGCGTATCTACAGGTCACCCCAACGTGGTCATGCCGATGCTGGAAATGCCCGCCCAAGAACACTGTAATGGCTGATGGAGGGGGGCACGGGGGCAGTATTAAAATGGTATTTAAATACTCAGTATTAGAGAATGTACCCTGGAGCTCTGAGCCCCTCTAAAGCACTTCTCCCACCCCCACAGCCCTGGTGCAACCTTGCTGCCTTGTTGTTCTCTCCCAGCTTTCCCAAGGCCTCACTCCAGCACATTCTTGCCACCCAGCAGCAGCAGCAGAGGAAGAGAGAAGTCATCAGTTGGAAGCTTTTTACTATAGCCCCAGGAGGAGAGTAGGAGGCCCCCGGTGCCCACACACCTGCTCCCCCGAGGCCCCCAATGGCTTCTACAACCCAGCTGCCTGTGTACCTCACCCTCTTGGCTCCACTTCCTGCACCGCATGGGTACCCACTGCCAAAAAGAGCTCTGATTCTTTCTGGAAGACCCAGGAGCGGAACTTCCTTGACTCGGAAGCAGGAGAATGTAGGGCACCTGGCAGTCACCCAAGCCCTATGATCACATTGTTTGGGCTTCTTCAGCCAAGACCTGTTCTGGGGCCCCTTGTGCTCAGAGCTACAGTCAAGGACATCTGAAGAAACTGGGAGAAGGAAGCCCAGGGCAGTGGTCCCGGGAGGAACCAGGACACAGACACACAGTCTCCCAACAGACAGTGGCCTTCACAAGCACAGCGGGTAGAGTATGGCCATCACATCCCCAGCACATAGGACAGTGCTGGGCACACAGTAGCCAGCAGTGTTTCTGAGGCACTTTGTGCCTGGCACTTGCAAATTGGTGCACAAATTAACTCCCAGCATTTCATGTATTGATGTAAACTTAGACTCTCCTTTAGAATGAACATTATCCACATTCTACAGAGGGAAAAACTGAGCCACAAAGAAATCGATTGCTTCAAATCACATAGGCACCACAGCACTGCAGAAATAACTTAATCTCATGCAGGCCAGTGTTCTCAGGATGCCCAAGAAAACTTTCTTGTATTTTTTTTTTCTTTTTTGAGATGGAGTCTTGCTCTGTCGCCCAGGCTGGAGGGCAGTGGCGAGATCTCTGCTCACTGCAACCTCCGCCTTCCGGGTTCAAGCGATTCTCCTGCCTCAGCCTCCTGAGTAGCTGGGATTATAGGTGCTTGCCACCACGCCCAGCTAATGTTTTTGTATTTTTAATAGAGACGGGGTTTCCAGCCAGACTGGAAAATTGCTTGTACTTTGAAAGAATGACTCCATACTTCAAAAATTCCCAAGAGGGTGATGTCTCCTTTTCCTCAGCTTCCCTTACAGCCATCACAAGGAAAAATAATCACCCCTATAGGCTAAGGGTGGTGGCTCACACCTGTAATCCCAGCACTTCAGAAGGCCAACGTGGGAGAGACCCTTAAGCCTGTGAGTTTCAGACCAGCTTGGACAACATAGCTGGAGCCTGTTTCTACAAAAGCGTTCCTGCTGTAAATAATCCCTTCAAGGACATAGTGGCAGTAGCGATGAAAGGAGCCAAGGAAGCAACTGTCCTGGGCCTCACATTGACTGATAACTTCAGTTTACATTTTTGATGTGACGCACTAATAAAATTTTAAATACATTTATTCTATCACTTTCAACTTGGACCGTATTACCAAACCACACCCTCACCATGCGCTTTCAATTTGTATTTATGATATGGTCAAATAAATTCTGTCATTAACTTGTAACTATATCAATTGTGCTGTCTTGTGTTAGGGGGTTTAAAGCAGTTAAATGTGTAAACATAAACATCTTAAACATACTGCAATCTTTTCAGCACTTTTTGTACCTTTGCATTTTTAAAATTCACTGAGATGAATGAATTCCCTGGGATGTCCTGATTGTTCCTCCCTGTCCCCAGAATGGAAGTGGGGGTGTGGGTGAGGATAGAGGGGTGGAAGATATCTGAAACTGGTTATTAAAGCCCAGTTTATTCCAAAGCACTCTGATTCTGGGAGGCTGTTTCCTCATTACACTGAATTTGGGCTATTTTTATGTCTCCTTTGTGTCTAACAGCAACAATCAGAGGCCTATCCTCATACCACAGGGGACTGTTGCAGTGAGATGGTTGAGCAATCTAGGGAGAGTTTTGGATGGGGCAATTTGTTTAGCATCCAAACCTTTTACAAAGCATGCCCTTCTTATCACCCATTCCCCAATTTACAAAAGCAGAGAAGATCACGATCAGCTGGCATGGGACAAAAGATGCAGTCTTTTTAATTTTTTCTTTTAACAATTTGAAACAACAGCCACTCCTACAGACACAGTTTTACAAGAATATCCAACCCAGGACACGTTAAAGAACTGCCATCACACAAGGGAAGCAGGAAAAAGGATAGAACAACAAGGCCCAGAGCCATCAGGGCTAACACAGAAGCCCCCTGGTGCACCTCAACAGGAAAAGGGGACTTAAGAGTGATGAAATCCACAAGCTGCTTCCATGAATTCAACATGTTTGAGAAATGGACCTCCTCAAAGAAAACGAGATTCCAAGCTCTTCAGCTCCATGAGAGCCACCGGTGGCAGGCGCCACTCCAGGGAGCCTGAACTACATGCCATGCAGCCCCCCCTTTCTGGCCTGAGGATGTGCATTTCCGGAACCCAACCGATCAAGTGCACATCTCCTTGTAAGTCATCTTTCTAGCCTGCTCACCTGCCTCTGGCTTGGAAAACAGAAATTTGGAGCTTTGCTCCCCAAGGCAGCTAAATGACAGACCCTTTGCTGATCACCACGGGCCCTAATACAAACTAAGACTGTCTCCTAGTCACCTGAAATAACGGCAAAGAAGTACTGCATCATGTGGAAATCACACTTGCAAGGCGGGGAGTGTCCCATCACCAGGCAGCCACCATAAACCTAGAATTTTCATGGCCCTGAGATGTCTCATTCCTCTTCTTATAAAGGGTGGAAGGCTGCAGCCCAGGGGCTCACGGGAACTGGCGTTAAGTCACATGGTTAGTTGGTGACCCCATCACAAATAGCCCAGTCACCCTGACCCTTAGGTGGAGTCTTCTATCACCTGGCCCTTTCCTCTACCAAACCAGGACTCTCAAAACAGCTATCATTTTAGAATCTGCAAGTGTGGCTGATTAATAACACCGTCAATAGTGACAGTGTAGCAGTAAGAGCTGTAATAAAAGCAATAATCGTAACATTAAGAAGAAAACAGGTCGGGCTCGGTGATTCATGCCTGTAATCCTAGCACTTTGGGAAGCAGAGGCAGATGGATTGCCTGAGCTCAGGCGTTCAAGGCCAGCCTGGGCAACATGGTGAAACCCCGTCTCTACTAAAACACAAAAAATTAGCCGGCGTGGTGGCGGGCACCTGTAGTCCCAGCTACTCGGGAGGCTGAGGCAGGAGAATCACTTGAACCCGGGAGGCGGAGGTTGCAGTGAGCCGAGATCGCGCCACGGCACTCCAGCCTGGGGAACGGAGACTCCATCTCCAAAGAAAAAACAGAAGAAAACTATTTGAACATTGTGGAAAGCTTTTTGTTTTGCTTTGTTTTGTTTTGTTTTTTCACTTCTGCTGCCCAAAGCCAGCCAAGTGCATTGAGGTCAGCATCGAGGGTTATTTACAAGAACTAAGAATCAAAGTCCTTGAAAGAGAGAGGAGGAGGCCCCAGCGGCGGTACTCACCAGCGCTCCCTCCGCAGGTGCTGGGCTGGAGGCGGCGGCCAGGTGGAGCGCGGTGCCCCGGGTATATATGGAGAAGGTGTTGCGCAAAGAGGCCGGCGGCCGCTGTCATCACGCCCCTTCCACATTCCGAGACCGCCTGCCGCCGCCGCAGGGGCACTGCCTACCTGCCGCCTTAATGATCCCATCGCGACTTCGCCCGCTGCGCAGAGAAGACAGGCGGCCCGCCAGGCTGCGGGATGAAAGGCTCCGACGGGCCCTGCCGCCCGAACGGGCCCGAACCGCCCCGAACCGCCCTGCGCCCGGTCGGCGTCCCGCGCGCCATAGCCTGGCTGGCGCGCGCCCTCTCCCTCCCCGAATGGGTCCGCACAAGATTCCCGCACGTGGTGGGTAGCGGGGCTCCCGGCCTGGCCTTCACCTCAAGAGACAGGAAGACACAGATAAAAAGCCAGTTGGAAAGTCAAGGATAAAGCCCTCGAAACAAAGCCTGGATTGTTCAGCTTTATCAGCCTGGGGGGCGCTTTCTGCCCTCGGGTCTGAGCTCTCTAGGTCCGCAGCGGGAGAGTCTGGGTCCGTCAGGCTGAGGCAAGGGACTACTCCCTCCTAAGCCTGCTGCGGGTTTGGGAAACCACAGCCTACTTCACATCCTGCTCTGCCCATGTCCCCTCGTTCTGCAGACTGCTGTGAGATAGGATCTGTCCCAGGGAGAGGCCACCCCCTGCTTATCAGAGCAGCTCCCCAGTTATGTCCCTGGCACAGCTGGGCAGGCATTGTCTCCAGTGCTACACGAAAGCCTTCCCTGGGGCTGAGTGGCTCCCTGGGGCTAAGAGGTTTAAGGGGTTAGGGGACATGGCACAATGACCCAGGATTTGCTAAGCAGGAAGAAAACCTGCGTCTTATTCTGAAACCCAGAAGGAGCAAAATGAGGCTTAGAGAGCTCACTAGTTGCCCAGCTCCTCACAACAGCGGAAGCACCCTATTGGAACTAGCTGGCTTCATTCCAACAAGAGTTCTCTCCACTGTGCACGGGGAAGGAGTCGGGAGCACGACTTCCAGGAACTACAGCGCTTGGAGCTCTCTGGGGCTGGTGTTGGCTGTGGCTATGCACACTGACTCTGGGGCTAAACTCCCGGAAATCAGTTCCCTATTCTGCCTCTAGCTTTTCCTGGCTCCATTTGCTCATGTGCAAACTGGGAATAATGGTCCCTGTTAGAGTAAAACGAGCTAAACTATGTAAAGCGTGTAGAACAGTAGTAGGCACATAAATAGTATTCAGTGCATGTTAATAATGAAAGTTTTCACAGGGAACCTCTGGTGTTGGGAGAAGATGGGTGGGAACCCATCTTGATTAGACTCATCTGGAACCTTCATGGGAGAAATCAAATCGGCTTGGGTTGCTGTCATAGAGGCATGATGGTTTTGCTAGTGGGTGTTGGACTTCAAAGCCAACCCTCAGACAATGATCAACCAATACCTTTGCAGTAAGCGGCTCCTAAAGCAGAGTCCACTGATGACCCAAATCCCCTGGCACCTGTTCACCAAGCTCAGCTCTGCCTCCAGACCTGGCAAGGCAGACAGCAGACACCACTTGGGTTTGCAGTGAGAAAGGGCTCTATTGCCAGGATGCAGAGCAGGAAGGGTGCTCACACACTGCTCTCAGTGAACTTGACCTGGACTGGCAAAGCTAGGCTCTTAGTTCATGCCCTGCTCTGCCCTGTGCTTGGGGGTTCACAGGAGCGGGTCTTAATGGGCCGTTCACCTCAATGAGACTCCCCTCCTGACTGTGGGCTTTCCTGTGGGACACAGACCTAATTGCCTTTCCATCACTTTCAACAATGGGTGAATGTAGAAGGGAGACCGAAATTTCAAAAACTTGGAAAGAGAAAAGGGTATCCTGTTTGTGTTCCAATTACAAAGGAAAAGCAGGTCCAATCCAGAATATTGTTCTCTTAATGTGTATAAATCTTGGTAGTAGATCTAGGGATGGTACCTGATTCTAGTTTGGGATTGTGATTTATCTAACCTGTTTTACAAAGCATGAAGGAAAGGTAGATGGTGTGTCCGTGTTTACCTCTCCCTTTAGGGGACTACAGTTTACTGAAGAACATTTTCCTATTGTTATTCCATCTGAGATACAAAATACTATCACCATTTAGTACTTCAAACATAGAGCCTTATGTATAAATGCAAACCTCTAAAATATTTTCATTAAGCCTGGGTGCAATGGGTCATGCCTGTAATCCCAGCACTTTGAAAGGCCGAGGCGGGCAGATCACCTGAAGCCAGGAGTTAGAGACCAGTCTACCAACATGGTGAAACCCTGTCTCTACTAAAAATACAAAAAATCCCCTCTGCTCGGGAGGCTGAGTCATGAGAATCACTTGAACCCCAGAGGCAGAGGTTGCAGTGAGAGCTAACTGCAATCCAGCCTGGGTGACAGAATAAGAATCTGTCTCAAAATACATAATAAATGAAATACTTTCATCAAAAATGTATGCCTTTTTCAACTCATTTCAGTATATTTTTGTGTCTATTGTCCTGTGAGGTGAGATTTAACAAACTGGTGGGCTCTGTGTTAATATGGAGAAGAAACACTCCATCCAGGGCCGGCTGCTCCCCCAGCTTCAATATTACATGAGAAAATATGGTCAGATGCTGTCAGATCTTAACTTTCCTGGAGAAGCTAGATATACAAGTTTTTACATGAAATTTACCATTAAAAAGATACCAAGTAGGCCAAACAAAGCAGCTGGGTGAACTGCTGATTTTCATCCTGATGCTCGACATCCTCTCAGCTGTCTGGATCCTGCCCCGGTGCCCTTTCTACCAGTATATGGCTTGTCTCCAGGGCCCTCTGGCACTTCTTTTTGCCCTTCACTGGGGGTGACTTCTTTACAATGAAGTGGCAGAGAGATTCCATGGGAGTGAGTGGATGAAGGCCTTCCTGAGAGGTGGTTGTGTGGTGGGACAAAGGCACCCAAGAGTCCACTTTCTCCTTTCTCATCCTTGGCTTGGTGCCTTACCCTCTGAGTCATCAGGCCTGGGAAAACCCAGGAGTTCAGGCTGATGGGAAAGTCGTTGCTCATTCCAAAGTCCCCGGCAGGATGGAGCTGCCAGTTACTGAAGGCCGAAAACAGGTAGGAAGGGCAAATAACTGTCTGCTTGACTCTTAGCTGTCCAGGCAGGGCCTGGAGGGGAGGCGGCTGCATTCTGGGCCTGACTGCCCTGGTACCCACCCCTGGGGACCGGCGAGCAAGCCTACTTAGTGCTTTTTTCCTGGCCGCAGCTGCTGCAAGAAAGGAGCACAAAGCAGATTGTATCATAAAAGCCTGAGAAAGTGCCTCCAAAAATAACACCTGAACAAAACCGCTTTGAACTCTTGCATTCATTAGACGCTTCTTCAGGGCCCTATGGCAGTGTTGATAATCTCAGAATTGTTCAGTCAGGCTCGGTGACAGCGAAACTATCCCCTTAGATGCAGCCAGAGTTCCAGAAAAGTCAAATCATGTGTTACATAGTCATGAGACAGCACCAGACTTCAAAGAGTCAGGTTAAATGGAGAAATGCTAAAGGAACAGAACACAGGCCTGACATAATTACAGGCTGTCTTCAACCTGGCTTAAATATGTACATAAATATGCAGAGAAAAATACCGGAAAGCAACACACAAAGATGTTCATCGCGATTATCTTTGGTCGTGGGATACGTGAGACTGTATTTTTCCATTTGTATGCCGCTCCTAGAAGGATTTAAGACAGCTTACAAATCGATAAAATATAATTGATTTGAAACTAAGTGAGAAAAAGGCGAAGAGAAACGTAGGGGAAATAAGACTGAGGCAGAGGAGAGGTAAGTGCCACTTACTAGGTGAAACTCTAGGACGCTCTCCATTTCTGTATGTCAAAGGCAGCCTAAAAGGTCAACCATGGTGGTGATTATTGGTACTAGTAAGAGTATGTGAATATTTTGCCTGGGTTATTAAATATAACTAACAGTTCCTGATAATAAAGTTTGTCTAGTTTACTTGGTAAGTCAGGAAATATAAAGCATTATCATAGGCCTGATACATAGTATGTAAATATTTCTTTGATTTCCTATTATGCCTCTGTTGTGACTAGAAGCACCGCCGCCAGAATCTCAGACCCTAGCCTCTCAGGCTCGCAGACCCTTCCCGCCACACTGTATACGTGGATTCAGCTCATCCTAGGTCCAGTACATAACTATCGGTCTAACGAATCAGGGCCTCAGAATCTCAAACACTTCAGTTGACCTCTGAATCTTGCCCCCATGAAATGTTTTTTGTTTTGTTTTGAGATCTCAGCTCACCGCCACCTCCACCACCCAGGTTCAAGCGACTGATTCTCCTGCCTCAGCCCTCGTCCGCCTCCCAAAGCGCTGGGATTACAGGCATAGGCCAGGCAGAGATCAGTTTTTTTTGTTTATTTGTTCCTGTTTGTTTTTTTGAGATGGAGTCTCACTCTGTCATCCTGGCTGTAGTGCAGTAGTGCAATCTTGGTTCACTGCAACTTCTGCCTCCTGGGTTCAAGTGATTCTCCTGCCTCAGCCCCGCAAGTAGCTGGGACCGCAGGTGCCCACAACCACAGTCAACTAATTTTTGTATTTTTAGTAGAGATGGGGTTTCACTGTTTTGGCCAGGCTGGTCTCAAACTCCTGACCTCGTGATCCACCCGCCTAGGCCTCCCAAAGTATTGGGATTACAGGCATGAGCCTCTGCGCCCGGCCAAGAGATCAGTTTTTTAAAGTTATAAATGTTCCCTTAAAATCCCCTGCTATTGGCCTGGTGTGGTGGCTCATGCCTATAATTCCAGCACTCTGGGAGGCTGGAACGTAATGATCCCTTGAGCACAGGAGTTTAGAAAGACCGCAGTCTCCACAAAAAAAAAAAAAAATTTTTTTTTTTTGAGATGGAGTTTCACTTTTGTTACCCAGGCTGGAGTGCAATGGCATGAACTCAGCTCACTGCAACCTCCGCCTCCTGGGTTCAAGCAATTCTCCTGCCTCAGCCTCCGGAGTAGCTGGGACTACAGGCGTGCGCCACCATGCCCAGCTGATTTTTGTATTTTTAGTAGAGATGGGGTTTCACCATGTTGACCAGGATGGTCTCAATCTCTTGACCTCGTGATCCACCAGCCTCAGCCTCCCAAAGTGCTGGGATTATAGGTGTGAGCCACTGCACTCAGAAAAAAAAAAAAAAAAAAAATTATTAGCTGACCGTGGTGGGCACACGCTCACCTGCTAAAGGGGCTAAGGCAGGTCGAGCCCAGGAGGTTGAAACCTAGCCACTGCTCTCTAGCCTGAATGACAGAGGAGACCCTGTCTTAAAAAAGAAAACCAAAAAAGGCCGGGTGGGACAAAAATGATTCAGAGTAGTGAACTGACCCACTGAATTTCCCCTAAAAGGAGCAGCTACTCCTCAGCTTCGCCTGACTGTTGCTACAGGGAATTGGGGCAAGTGTTGCTACTTTTCTCATATTTCAGAAGCCAGAAATTAAGACTTTTGGGTAAATTTTTAGAATTTTGGCTGGGCACAGCAGCTCACACCTGTAATCCCAGCACTTTGGGAGATCTGAGGCAGGCAGTTCACTGTGGCCAGGAGTTTGAGACCAGCCTGGCCAACATGATGAGACTCCCATCTCTACCAAAAATACAAAAATTAGCCAGTCTCATAACGCAGTCTCAAAATAAATAAATAAACAATCTAAAAATAAATTTTAAAATATTCAGAATTTAAAAGTGTGTGTGTGTGTGTGTGTGTGTGTATGTGTGTGTATGTGTGTGTATGTGTTTAAAGCAACTGTAGAGCCAAAACTCCATGTCAAGCCAAATGCAGCCCACTAGCTGCTGGCTTGCCAGCTTATTACCTCTACCTGGGCCTCAAGTTTTTTGTTTACAGCAGAAGATAGGCTGCATGAAGACGGGGTGCTTGTCTTATTCACTGTGGTGTCCCCCAAACCTGAAAGCATGTCTGACAAGGGGCAGAGCTCAGCTGCCATTTGTGGGATGAATGAATGGCACAGAGGACACTCTGAAACCACCGGTACTGCGGCCTGTCTTTGTGCTAATTCCCTCCTTTAACAAAACCTCCTTAATCTCAGGAAGTTCTGAGATCACTAACAGAGCCCACCTGATTGTAGGCATCGCATTCCTACCCCAAACCCTTCCGGCTCTATCCCATCGCAGGAGGGTCAGGAGGGGCTGCTCATCTCTTTGATGTGTCCATGTTGACACTCGGCAGGTGTCCTGAGGATTGCATGCCAGGAACAGCACTGGGTAACCGGAACAATGCGGGTTCCTTGACCTTAAAGGAACTCAATACAATTGACATCTTTTTCTACCTTGCTACAGGCTCTACAACCCCTGGGAAAGGCTGGAGGAGGCCTGCTGTTTTACCCCGACAGCCAACTTCCTTCATTCTTCCTGACCTGCAGGATCTGGGATCCTTGAGTGTGACTCATAGGAACGTGCAAGTGGCAGACACAACCTACTCTCATCCTCTTTCTGAAAGGGAGCCTTCCCAATTTGGGTCACTGCACAAGACACAGTCTCTTCTCTTACAGTAAGTCTGACCAAATGTCAGTTCTTCCCAGAAGCTACCTGAGTGACCCCTTTTGAT
This sequence comes from Saguinus oedipus, assembly GCA_031835075.1. Lineage (NCBI taxonomy): Eukaryota > Metazoa > Chordata > Mammalia > Primates > Cebidae > Saguinus > Saguinus oedipus. The sequence goes on along the minus strand of CM063171.1, from coordinate 53,006,983 downwards.
CCAGATCAGTGATACTCACTGACCCCTTCTCACCACGAACCTATCAAAACACTCTCTTCTCTTCCAGGCATGTAAGGTACAATCTTGCGTATAACACATGGACCCAGGGAGGGGGTCTGCTACACACTGGGGTCTGTTGGGGGGAATGGGGGAGGGACAGCGGGGGGGAGCTGGGGAGGGATAGCCTGGGGAGAAATGCCAAGTGTGGGTGAAGGGGAGGAAGGCAGCAAAACACACTGCCATGTGTGTACCTATGCAACTATCTTGCACATTCTGCACATGTACCCCAAAACCTAAAATGCAATAAAAATTAAAAAAAAAAAAAACATTTCTATAATATCTTGGTGCATCAAATTAAAAAAAAAATTCTGCTAAAACCTTTGCTCAGATAAAAGTGTAGGTGCAAGAAATAACTAAAAAAAAAAAAAAAAAAAAAAACAAGAAAAAAAATGTAGGTGCTGCCACCGTCAACTATTTATAGGCAACACAGAAGCGCATGCTGAAGTTGGACTAAGCCATAGAAACCATCTAGCCTGGTGATTTTTTTTTTCAGTGCCAACGGATGAAACAAAAGCAGAACTGCTTGAGCTGATTGTCTGTCCTCACTGCCATGGTCTTTCTTCTTTATCTCCCTTCCTGCCCTGGGATAACCTACAAAGACGTGGAGCCCAGGCTGGGTGGTGCATATCCAGGAGAAAGGATTCTGGGATTCCTGAGTTGCAGTTTGAAAATCTGATCCCACCCTTTTAGTTGAGGGAGAAAAGCTTATTGAAGATCTCTATAGGAAATATTTTAAAGGAATCTGTAGTCATTGAGGAAACTGTGCAATTTCCAAAAGAGAGGGGGAAGTTACCATTGATGAACAGCCACAATTGAGGTTCCGTTACGTGTCCCTCCAGTTCTCACATTTTTCTTTATAGAGGGTTTTTGCTATTTTCCAACCTGAGGCTGTGTCTGGTCAGAGTCAGGGAATCTCCTAATTCCTACAGAAAACTGAGCTAGTGATGGTGGAGTACTTTGTATTTCCAGAGAGTTTGGCTTATACCAGGCTGACACCACGGGTCTGATTTCATTCTGTTTGGAACCACATTTGCCCTTTCTGGTGACCTTGCATGTTAGATTGGATATGTGTAAGTGACAGAACAAGGACGCTTGGGAAAATTCATGAGCAAGTGGATATTACAGTTAGAGCCAGGGTGCGGCCAGAGTTATAGCCATCGCAGTGGGCCTCCGTCAAGCATTCTCCAGCAGCTCAGAGCGGAGGCTGGGCATGCTTTAGTATCAGGCTACAAACCATTGAAGACTTTGGGTTTTTGTAGCGCAAGTAGCAGAGATCACAAATTTCCTTTTCCTCATTTTGGGCTAGTGATACTGTTTCTAGTCTTGCTGAGAAAAACGGAAGCCCTCAGAAGACGCCTTCCCATCCTTCCACCAAATGACTTGATCGTCCTGAATTTGTACCATAGACTTTGCATTTCCTCTTGCTACCTGGCTGAACAGTTACAGTGTGGTTCCTAACACAGACAGCCACTTACAGAGACACCATGCTCTCGCCTCTATCATGCGCTTCCCTAAATGCCCCACCTCCTGCATCTTTTAGTTCTTCCCTCGATGGCAATCTTTCCCATTGGCAAACAACTTGCTGAGTTTGTTCCGTTTTTAGAAGCCACCCCTCCCACCCCCTGACCTCCTATCGCTCTTTGCAACTGTCCCATTTATCTTTCTTTTCTCTACAACAAAATTCCTTCAAAGAGTTGTCAATAATACTTCTCCACTTTTTATCCATCTCATGCTCCCTTGAACTGATTCTATCCAGTCTTTTGCCCCCAATATGCCACTAAAAGTGTTTTCACGAAGGTCATCACTGGCTCCCACGTTGCTAAACCTAAGGGCAGCACTCAGTATCTGACTCAGCCTCTCAACAGCATCAAATGCTCACAGTCCCTTGCTCTGTCTTAAAATGCTTTCATCACTCTGCTTTTTTCATATACCTCCTACATCGCTGGCCATTCCTCCAGTAAACCTCCCTTACTGGAGTCCCTTCCTGACCTCCACATACCAAAGTGTCCCAAAGCTCAGCCCTCAGTTCTCTAGAGCCACTCACTCTCAAACTTTCCTCTGACTCACAGAAAGAAATACATTTCACATCCTGACCAAGTTCATGGGCATGCACACAAATACAATCAAAATAAACATTTTATAAAACAATGACAAATCTTTTGTAATCCGCACTCTAAAATTTTCTTATTTTCTTTCTTTTCACTCTTAAAAATGATGGTCAAGACCATCACTGAGTTATAAAATTGACTTCATGATTCAATAATAAGTTACTACTGTAGCTTGAAAAATGCCGCCTTCATCTTTACATGCCTTCAAGTGCCTTTTATGTTCAGACAACTTCCAACTTTATTATCTCCGGCCTGGAGCTGAGCTTTAGACATGAATCTCAAAGGCTACTGGACAGTTCTCCTAAACGTTTCACAGGCACATCCCACCAGCCTTTCAAATTTCACATGCCCCAAACTCAACTCCTGACTCCCACATCTTTCTCATCTCAGCAATGATTTTCCTAGTTGCCCAGACCAAAAAAATCTTACAGCCTAAATTTTTGTACCCCTTTGACATTTTCACCCCATACCTAATGTCACAAAATCCTTCAAATGTTTTTCTCTTCAAAATGCATCCCCAGTGCACTCACTTCTCACTGTCTGTTTCCATGCGGGCCTGGACATTACCTTCTCACCTGGATTAAGTCTGTCTTCACTGGTCTTTCTGCATCCACTCCAGCCCCTCTACAGTCTATTCTCCCCTACAGCAGCCAAAGAGATCTTTGACACAATCTAGACTGTGGACTTTTCTACTCAAACCTTCCCATGCCTCCCCATCCCACTTACAGCACAATCTAAAAAGTCTTTCTAGGTTGGATGCAGTGGCTCACGCCTGTAATCCCAGCACTTTGGGAGGCTGAGGCAGGTGGATCACTTGAGATCAGGAGTTTGAGACCAGCCTCGCCAACATGTATTTTCCCATCTCTACTGAAAATACAAAAATTAGCTGGACATGGTGATGCCCTTCTCTAATCTCACCTACTCAGGAAGCTGAGGCAGGAGAATCACTTGAACCTGGGAGGTAGAGGTTGTAGTGAGCTGAGATCACGCCACTGCACTCCAGCCTGGGTGACAGAGCTAGACTCCATCTCAAAAAAAAAAAAAAAAAAAAAAAAAAAAGGAAATCTTAAAATCTTTCTAAGACCAAACCCATCCAACCCCATTTCCTTCCACTCTGTCCATAGCCTTCCTGCTGTTCCTCAAACTTGGCTATCATGCTCCTGATTCAAAGGGCATTGATTGGCCTTTCTGGTCTTTCTTCCTGAATGGCCCAAATATTTGCACAACTTGCTTCACTCAGGTCTCAGTTCAAATGTTACCTCCTCTGGGAGTTCCACCCTGACCACCACTTGGGAGCCATGTAACCCCTTACTTTGCTTCATTTTCCTTTTCTTCAAACTTATAACATGGTTATGTATTTCTAACTTTTTCCATTGTTTGCTTACCATAAACTCCCTGGTGGTGGTGGTGGGGTGGGGGGCAGGGGGTTCCTTTCTTGTTCACTGGGCCTACTAAGTGGATGACACAATAGATACTTTTAATATTTGTTGACTTAATAAATGAAAGTTGGGGATGGGCGGAGAATTAAAAAAAACAAAGAGGGGCTGGCCGCAGTGGCTCATGCCTGTAATCCCAGCACTTTGGGAGGCCAAGGCAGGTGGATCACCTAATGTCGAGAGTTTGAGACCAGCCTGACCAACATGGAGAAATCCCATCTCTACTAAAAATACAAAATTTGCCAGGCATGTTGGTGTATGGCTATAATCCCAGCTATTTGGGAGGCTGAGGGAGGAGAATTACTTGAACCCAGGAGGCAGAGTTTGCGGTGAGCCCAGGTTGCGCCATTGCACTCCAGCCTGGGCAACAATTGTGAAACTCTGAAACTCCGTCTAAAAACAAACAAAAACAAAAAGAAACTCAGCGACTTTAGTGCAAGCAGGACAATGTATGGAATGGCCAGATGGTAATTGATAGGGAAATGTGGGGCTTGAGGCAAAGTATAAAGGGCATGCCCAGCCCTAAAGCATTTACATTCACCTGCAAAACAAAAACCTAACCAAAAACAGCTCTGTACTGACAACCAGAATCTTTCAACAGGCTTCCAGCTGGTGGGGAGCCCAGACTTCAAAAAGTCATGGAATGTAAAGAGTCGGCAATCTCCCCTCTGAAGGAGCCTTTGACTAGTTGGGCTAAGTGTAGAGGAGGGCAGGTCTGGAGAAATTTCCATCAGGAGTGACATGGCTTACCCATCCAGATAGTACATTAGCATGAATTTTCCACTCGGAAACAAAGTGGGCATTTACTAAGATTTATGTACTTGAAGCCAAGTCAACTTTTTGACTTGAATAGGCGAAACCAGATTCAATATGGCTGCCTATTCTCATGTTGCTGTCTGCAGGCTGGAAGAATCTGAGTGGAAAATAACTAAAACATGGCAGGGGGACCTCGTGAACAAAGGTTATTTGGGCACCACTGGCATGGAAATGAGCTGGCCAATAGAGACGTTGATGGAATTGCTATCATTCCATGCAAAAACTTCATTTCCCTATTGCCCCCTACATTTTCTGTGAGCACTTTTCTGTGTCACCAAATGTTCTTTTAAGCAGTCAACAGTCAACCTCCCAGCTTGCAAATGCTTCCCAATCCTGATGAGAATTATGGCAGAGAAATATGGTGAATCACCTTCACCTCTCTCCCTCCCCAGGCTGTCTTGAATCTTTTAGCTTTTTTTTTTTTTTTTTTTTTTTGAGACAGAGTCTTGCTCTGGCGCCAGGCTGGAGTGCAGTGGCACAATTTCAGCTCACTGCAACCTCCGCCTTCTGGGTTCAAGCGATTCTTCCGCCTCAGCCTCCTGAGTAGCTGGGACCACAGGCACGTGTCACCATGCCCGGCTAATTTTTTTGTTATCTTTAGTAAAGACAGGGTTTCACCATGTTGGCCAGGATGGTCTTGATCTCTTGACCTCGTGATCTGCCCACCTCAGCCTCGCAAAGTGCTGGGATTACAGGCTTGAGCCACCGCACCCTGCTAGATTTTGTTTTTTTTGAGGTGATGTCAGGTTCTATCACCCAGGCTGGAGTGCAGTGGTAAGATCTTGACTCATTACAACCTCCAGCTCCCAGGTTCAAGCAATCCTCCCACCTCAGCCTCCCCAGTAACTGGACTGCAGGCACATGCCACGATGCCCAGCTAAATTTTTAAAATTTTTGTAGAGACATGATTTCGCCATGTTGCCTAGGCTGCTCTTGAACTCCTGAGCTCAAATGATCTGCCCCTCTCAGCCTCCCGAAATACTGGGATTACAAGCGTGAGATGACACTCCTGGCCTAACCCAGTGATTTTCATTTAAAATAGGTAATTGAATAACTTGATTTTAGACTTGGGAATTAAAGTTGAAATTTTTTTTCTGCATTAGAACTCTGACTCAGTTGAAATCTAATTAAGTTTGTAAACTGTGTTGGAACCCCATTGAGAAACTTCAGATCCATCATTTTTAGGTTTGCTAGACTTATAAAAATTATTTGGATAGATTGAAAGTTTTGTTATATTAGATAATTACAGTAATTTATAAAAATTAAATATATTAAAAGTATAAATGAGGTTTAAGATATAATTAAAGTATTTTTAAACTGTGTTGTTTAAACTTTAGTAAATGTATAAATAGTAAAAAATATTTATAAACTGAATTTAAGATGAACAAGAGTTTTTAAAAGTTAAAACTTTAACAAATTTAAAATGCAGTTTCAAAACCTAAATTATTTCTGAATAATTCTTTCCATGCATAAAACCCAACTCTCAAGCTCATATAAAATAAAAAACAAAAAAACGCCCATTTGAAAGATAGAATATCCCTGGACCTCCGGATTACCATATTTGCCAAGAATGCAGTAACATGACAGGATTTGGGTTTACTTTTTTTAATCTTCGCAACCACCCTTGATTCCATTATCCACATTTTGCAGATTACCTCATCAGATGGTGAAACCAGGATGTCAAAACCTATCAATTTTCACCTCTAAACTTGTATCTTTTTTTGTTGTTGTTTTTGAGATGGAATATCCCTCTGTCCCCCAGGCTGGAGTGCAGTGATTCGATCTCGGCTCACTGCATCCTCCACCTCCCAGGTTCCAGCTTCCCAAGTAGCTGGGATTACAGGCTCCTGCTACCACGCCCAGCTAATTTTTTTGTATTTTTAGGAGAGATGGAGTTTTACCATCTTGGCCAGGCTGTTCTTGAACTCCTGACCTCGTGATCTACCCACCTTGGCCTCCTAAAGTGCTGGGATTACTGGCATGAGCCACCGTGTGCAACCTAAACTTTCATCTCTTAACTTTTGATTTCTAAATCTGCAGTCTCACAAATTTGGGAAGCAGAAGTGGGAGGACTGCATGAGGCCAGGAGCTCAAGACCAGACTGGGCAACATATTGAGACTCTGTCTCTACAAAAAGTTCCAAAATCAGCTAGTCAAGGAAGTACACCTGCAGTCCTAGCTACTTGGGAGGCTGAGGTGAGAGGACCGCTTGAGCAGGAGGAGACCAAGGCTGCAGTGAGCTGTGAGCACAACACTGCACCCCAGCCTGAGCAACAGAGAGAGACCCTGTCTCCAATAAACCTCAAAAGCCTGAATACTCAATTGTTAAATTCTCACATCAACCCTAGATTATCTGATAATTTTATCTCCATTTTGCAGTTGAGGAGTCGGGCTCGGGAGTTTAGATTTTGCCCAAGTTTCTGGTCCACTCAGCAATCAAACCAGATTCACAACTTGTCCAACCTCTCATAAGCCTAAACAAGGATCTGTGGACATCATCTCCTAAATGAGACCCAAGCTCTCCAACAGGCTCCCCAGGTTGCTCATTGACAGCCACGCACACTCTCATTACATTGGACTCAGGGACTATCCCCTTGCTCCACTCCCAACACACAGAAAGCCTGTGGGCTGGAAAATGGGGACCTTGACTGCTCAGCCCAATTTCCTTCATCACTCCAAGTCCCACGTGACATTCTGACACCAGCCTTCACTACCTCCCCAGAGACCACTTTTGCCCACCCAGGACTTGAAGAAACTAGTTATACTCTGGTGAAGGTTCCAGATCCCTCAGACACTGCATTGATCTTCATACCTAGAAAGAATTCAGTTGAGAAGAGCTGGAAACTGCTGGAGTTAGTCGGAGCTGACAAGTGCTGGAGTCAGAGATGGACACCGCTGCCGAACTGGAGACAGCTGGAGACCACTGCACAGCTGAAGACTGCTTCAGTCAGAGCTGGAAGCCACTAGTCTCAGAAGGAGGAAGATAGGAGGTCTTAAACAGGTCCCACTTAGTCCCACCCATTCCTGCAACCTCCTTAATTTAATCAGCCCAGTCCCACCCTGGGGCAGGTTTAATCACATCTTCTCTCTGGTTGGAAGGCCCTGTTTTGGAGTTTGTTCCTTGGTTTTATGCACCCTCAGGTCAAATCCCTTGTTCCGGTGATGCACCTGAGCAGGCCTCTTTGACACACACACATATGTGCTATGAGGGCATTAGAGATCAAAAATCCTGGGCCAGCCCACTCTGCATCCCCCACCAAAGGAGAAGATAGGATGTTGGGCAAGAAAATTCTAAACTCACCTGAGTAGCTGGGCAAGGTGGTGCATACCTATAGTCCTAGCTCTTCGGAGGCTGAGGTAGAAGGATGGAGAGTTGGAGTGCAGCCTAGGCAAAATAGCAAGACTCTGTTTCCAAAGGAAAAACTACAGCAAACAACAAAAAAGAAAAGTATCTGTAAAACTGACTCAGAAGAACAGAGAAGACAAGAATAGAGAAGAAAATTCAGAAGAAACTAAAGAAATGAGATGAAACAAGCTCTATAAGATATCAAAGCACACTAAAAGACTACAATGATCAAAACGATGTGGTAATAACCAAGGAGCAGCAAGATGAATGATTGAATAAAATGTCCCAGAAATCGATTCCTGCTAATGTTTGATTAAAAAGGCATTCCAAATCAATTTTAAAGTTAAGGATTGGCCGGGCGAGGTGGCTCAAGCCTGTAATCCCAGCACTTTGGGAGGCCAAGGCGGGTGGATCACGAGGTCAAGAGATCAAGACCATCCTGGTCAACATGGTGAAACCCCGTCTCTACTAAAGATACAAAAAATTAGCTGGGCACGGTGGCGCATGCCTGTAATCCCAGCTACTCAGGAGGCTGAGGCAGGAGAATTGCCTGAACCCAGGAGGCGGAGGTTGCGGTGAGCCAAGATCGCGCCATTGCACTCCAGCCTGGGTAACAAGAGCGAAACTCCATCTCAAAAAAAAAAAAAAAGTTAAGGATTACTAATAAATTTTCTAGAGTAACCAACTATCCATCAGAAAAAAAATTTTGACTTAGACATATATCATATATCAAAAATAATTACAGGGATGTTGATTCAGAATGGAAAAAGGAGGAGGGAAGAAAAAAAAGGAAAGAAAAAGAAAAAATTAAAAATTAATTCCAGAAGACAGACTTCAAAACTCAGATCACAGAAAAACCATGAGTGAGATAAACCAGAAGAGCTATAGGTTTGATAATATAGCTATAAAATTAGGCAAATACAGGGGGAAAAATATTTCCACTGAACGGTATAATAAACAATAGATGGAACATTTGTAGAGTTCATTTAAATTACAAAGCCAGACATGAATGGTTCCATAAATAAAAGGAGTAAGCAGAAAATCCACCACAAAAGATACAGATCTACTAATTCAATCGTGAAAACGCCAATAGGAGATCCAAGATGGCCGATCACTAACAGCTCGGGATTGTAGCTCCCAGTGAAAGCTCAGAGAATGTGAGGACGCCACATTTTCAGAGGACTTTTCGTTGCCCACGGACCAGAAGATTTCCAGTGGAGGAGCCCCGCAGGTCGCCAGCGCGACTTCTGTGGCCGGTGCAGCGGTTTTGTCGTCGCCTCGGCGCCGCAGCTCTTCGTGCACAGTGAGCGGGACTGGTTCCCCTACTGACTGGAGTTTGGAGCTCCGGGAAGGCAGAGCCGCTTGTTGCGGACTCAAGAAGGAAGCCAGACCAGAGATTTCCAGGCAGAAGAGCACCATCAGTCTTACCGCTATTGTTTTGGCCGGCGCAGTGGGTTGCTCGGATTCCAGCACTGGGAATCAATAAATTGGACATCCTCTCAGGAACTTAATCAGAAAGGCGCTCATTGTAAAGATATCAGATGGACAAAATCACAATAAAGGGAAAAAAAGCCTAAAAAGGCTGAGAAAACTGAAAGTCAGAACCCCTCTCCCTCTACAGGGGATAGTAATTCCTCATCAGCAACGGAACAAGCCCTAATGGAAGAGGACTGTGTTCCAGTATCTGAAGGAGGTTTTAGAAGGTGGATGGTAAAAAACCTCTGGGAATTGAAACAAATTGTTCTAAACCAATGTAAAGAAACTAAGAACTTTGAAAAAAGGTTAGACGAAATGTTAAAAAGAATGGACAATATAGAAAGGAATATAAATGAACTAATGGAGTTGAAAAATACAACACGAGAACTTTGTGAAATATGCACAAGTTTGAATAGCCGAATTGATCAAGCAGAAGAAAGGATATCAGAGGTCGAAGACCGACTTAATGAAATGGAACGAGAAGACAAGAATAGAGAAAAAAGGATAAAAAGGAATGAGCAAAGTCTCCAAGAATTATGGGACTATGTGAAAAGACCTAATCTACGTTTGATAGGTGTACCTGAATGTGATGGAGAGAATGAATCCCAGCTGGAAAATATTCTTCAGGATATTATCCAGGAGAATTTTCCCAATCTAGCAAAGCAGGCTACCATTCAACCTCAGGTAATACAGAGAACACCACAAAGATATTCCTTAAGAAGAGCAACCCCAAGACACATAATCATTAGATTCACCAGGGTTGAAACAAAGGAGAAAATACTAAGGGCAGCCAGAGAGAAAGGTCAGGTTACCCACAAAGGGAAGCCTATTAGACTTACAGCTGATCTCTCAGTAGAAACCCTACAAGCCAGAAGAGAGTGGGGGCCGATATTTAACATCCTCAAAGAACAGAAATTTCAGCCCAGAATTTCATATCCTGCCAAACTAAGCTTCACAATCAAAGGAAAAATAAAATCTTTTATGAACAAGCAAGTACTCAGAGATTTTATTACCACCAGGCCTGCTTTACAAAAACTTCTGAAAGAAGCATTACACACAGAAAGGAACAACCAGTATTAGCCTTTCTAAAAATATACCAAAAAGTAAAGAACATCAACAGAAAGAAGAATTTACATCAACAAATGGATCAAATAGCCAGTTAACATCAAATGGCAGTAATCTTAAATTGAAATCGACTAAATTTTCTAATTAAAAGATATAGCCAAAATCTAACGGTATACTATATCCAGACCTATTCCATATCCAAAGACTAAAAACAAAGGGTTGGAGAAAGATTTACCAACCAAATAGAGAAAAAAAACAAATAAATAAACAAAAAGGAGTTGTAATTATAAAACAGATTTCAAACCAAAAAAGATAGAGTGGTATAAGGATCAATGCATCCTAACACCCAGATACATAAGACCCATAAAGAGATTCAGACTCAACGAAACAGAAAATTAATAAGGATATCCAGAATCTGAACTCAGATTAGTAACAAGTAAACTTGATAAGCAAACTCTCCACTTTAGATAAATAAAATATACATTCTCCATTTTAAATACATAAAATAATGATCGGCCATTATTAATAGCCATTTATAGAATAAAGCAATATTTCTGTTCTCTCTCCCTCTTTTTCTTCCTCTCTTTTCCTTTCCAAAAAACAAAAAAAAAACTGTGTTTATAACCCACTGATTCCCACTGTGTTATACTGCTTTTGAAAAAATTATTTGAATCTTCACTCATACACCATCTTGTTCCAGAAATGATTTAAGATGGTATAAGTGACTTAGAGTTACACATACATCTAAGCAGCTTGCATATAGTTCCAACACTCTACATTGCATATTTGTTGATTGATTGAACCAGAGAACCTCATTTGTCAAGAGTTCAGAATTCTTTTGCAGTGGCACAATCACAGCTCACTGCAGCCTTGACTTCCTGGGCTCAGGTGATTCTCCCACCACAGCCTCCTGGGTAGCTGAGACTAGAGTTGCACGCCACCACACCTGGCTAAATTTTGTATTTTTTGTAGAGACGGGGTTTCACTATGTTGCCCATTCTGGTCTCAAATTCCTGGGCTCAAGTGATCCACCCACCTCAGCCTCCCAAAGTGTTAGAATTACAGGCATGAACCGCCGTGCCCAGCCCCTTTCTATCTTTAAAAATAGGCCTACCACAAACTCATCTGTTCAGGAAAAAAAAAAAAAAAGAAAACGCCAATAATTTTTGAAGTACTTAATAAAGCCGTGAATAGACACTTCTTCCTACTAGTACAGTTTGTTTGAAACGTTAATGTCTAACAGTGGCGAGGGAGAAATGAAATAGGTGTTGGTGATTCATGTCAATAGAACCTTTGAGGGATAACTGGAAATACGCATTCATTAAGAAACATGGCTTTTTAATCCTTTGACTTAGTAATTATGTTTACAGATACCCCACATTGAAAAAAAAATTTTATCCTTATGCATGAAAATATTCAGTACAGAGTAAAGAATAAAGATCAGAAAGACACAAAATACATATCCAGAATGGGAGAGTGACTTGAGTGAGTTATGACATTTTCACTAGATAAACTAGCCTGCTTGCAGTCACTTTAAAAAATGGCATTTATGAAAACAATGTAGCAATGTCAAAATGTTTATGATACAATACAACCAAGAAATGCTGAATTCAAAACAGAAATATGGGACGCTATGGTCTGAATGTTTGTGACTCCCCTCCCGCAATATTTATGTTGAAACTTAACCACCAAGCTGATGGTATTGGGACTCAGGGTCTTTGGGAGGTGATTAGGTCATGAGGGCTTTGCCCTCATGAATGGGATTAGTGCGCTTATAAAAGAAGTCCGAGAGATCAGGATTTTGAGACCAGCCTGGCCGACATGGCGAAACCCATCTCTACTAAAAATACAAAAATTAGCCAGGGTGGTGACAGGTGTCTGTGACCCCAGCTACTTGGGAAGCTGAGGCAGGAGAATCACTTGAACCTGGGAGACTGAAGTTGCAGTGAGCCAATATTGTGCCACCACTCTGGCCTGGGTGGCAGAGCAAGACTCCATCTCAAAAAAAAAGAAAATAAATAAAGATGTCCCAGAGAGTCCCCTGCCACTTCCACCATGTGAGGACATGAGGACATAGCTAGAAGGTGCTGTTCTGTGAACCAGGAAGCGTCTCCTCATCGGGCACCAAATATGCCCACACCTTAAACTCCAGTTTCCCAGCCCAAGAATTTTCAGAAATAAAACCTCTGTGTGTTTTGTTGTTGTTGTTTGTTTTTTGAGACAGAGTCTCACTCTGTCGCCCAGGCTGGAGTACAATGGCTCAATCTCAGCTCACCGCAACCTCCGCACCCCTCCACCCAGGGTTTAGGAGATTCTCCTGCCTCAGCCTCCCGAGTAGCTGGGATTACAGGTGCCTGCCACTGTGCTCAGCTAATTTTTGTATTTTTTTTTAGTAGAGATGGAGTTTCACCATCTTGGCCAGGCTGATCTTGAACTTCTGACCTATCGATCCACCCACCTCAGCCCCTCAAAATGCTAAGATTACAGGCGTGAGCCACCGAGCCCAGCCTGTATTTTTAGCTGAGAAGGGATTTCACCATGTTGTCTAGACTGGTCTTGAACTCCTGACCTCAGGTAATCCACCCACCTTGGCCTCCCAAAGTGCTGGGATTCCAGGCGTGAGCCAGCTCACCTGGCCTGTTTTTTATAAAATATCCAATCTGTGGTATTTTATTATCGTTGCCTGTGGTAAGAAAAAAATAGGGAAAAGCCCAGCAATGCAACCAAGACAAGATGTATCTCGATTTGTCAGAGTGATTGTTTTAGGGAGATAAGATTAAAGGGATTATTTTAAACGTTCCTTATTTTTCCCAGTTTTCTTTGATAGAGGTTTTGTTTTGCAACGCAATGTTTTTTAAAGAGCAACCATCAAACCTTACATTTGATCAATGCACTTTAGTCGTTGAAGGAAAGACACAGAGAAGGAAAAAATGATGTCAAGGAAAATAAAAGATGAGGGAAAAAGAGAAGTTGAGACGCTAATAGACAGTCACAAGGCAGAGAGGGAACGTGAGTGGAGAAAGACGCTCAGGCTTACTGAGGAGCCAGAGCAGGGTGTGATTCAGGTAGCAGGATAGACCCACGCCCAGACCAAGGGAAAGTGAGATCCAAGGGAGATTAGAAGAAGGGCTGCAGGGAGGAAAGAGCCCGGTCACCCAGCTCAACTGTAAATTCAACTTTTTCAAAAAATAAACATTTTAGATATAATAGTATATTCATCTCTAAAGTTTGAAAACACCTGAGGCTCTTGACAATTTTTTTCTTTGTCTTCCATGGAGAAAATGCTCAGTTTCTGTTCTAACAAGAAAAAGGCATTACATTTCATATTGTAAGGAGAAAAATGACTGGGTGCAGGGGCTCAAGCTTGTAATCCTAAAACTTTGGGAGGCCAAGGTGGGAGGAACACTTGAGGCCAGGATCCTGGCCAGCCTGGGGAACATAGTAAGACCCACCCCGATTTCTGGAAAACAGAAATAGCAAGGCATGGTGGGGTGCACCCTGTAGTCCCAGTTACTTGGGTGGCTGAGGCAGAGGATCACTTGAGTCACTTGAGCCTGGGAGGCTGCAGTGACCCATGTTCACACCACTGACTCCAGTCTGGGCGACAGAGTGAGACTCTGTCTCAGTGGAATAACAAACAAACAAAGAAGCTACTTTGAGAATCAGCACTGTCAAAAAATTCCACATCTCCTGATGCAAATGATCTTAACAGAACAACAACAATTCTCATATCTTAGCTTCTCAACTATAAACATACCTATTTCATATCTGCCTGCAACCTGGATGAACCCCATAGGAGGGCCAGATGTGGTCCCATGGCTGGATTCTGAGCCTTAAAAATTATTTTTCTAGGCTGGGCACAGTAGCTCATGCCTATATTCCCAGCACTTTGGGAGGCCGAGGCAGGTGGATCACGAGGTCAGGAGTCAGAGACCAGTCTGGACAACATGGTGAAACCCTGTCTCTACTAAAAATACAAAAATTAGTCAGGCATGGTGGCATGCACCTGTAGTCTGAGCTATTCAGGAGGCTGAGACAGAAGAATTGCTTGACCCTGGAGGCAGAGGTTGCAGTGAGCTGAAATCACACCACTGCACTCTGGGCAACACTGACAGAGCAAGACTCTGTCTAAAAATACATATCTGTATTTTTTTTTCCTAAGAATATAGCCTTGTTACTACTAGTACTGCTGACAGCTTCATTTACTGTTCACCTACAGTGTACCACACTGTACTCACTCTTTGCATATGCTATCATTCAATATTGAATATAATAAAAATAGCAGATATAGGTTGAGCCCCTCCTGTGTTAGGAACAGCTGCAAACACAAGTGTGTTTCTTTCTTTTTCTTCTCTTCTCTTCTCTTCTTTTTCTCTTTCCTTCCTTCCTTCCTTCCTTCCTTCCTTCCTTCCTTCCTTCCTTCCTTCCTTGTTCTTTCTTTTCTCAGATGGAGTTTCACTCTGTTGCCCCAGCTGGAGTGCAGTGGTGCAATCTTGGCTCATTGCAACCACTGCCTCCCGGGGTTAAATAATTCTCCTGTCTCAGCCTCCTGAGTAGCTGGGATTACAGGCACACCCTACCACACCCGGCTAATTTTTGTGTTTTTTTAGTAGAGATGGGGTTTCAACATGTTGGCCAGGATGATCTCGAACTCCTGACCTCAAGTGATGGCCCACCTCAGCCTCCCAGAGTGCTAGGATTGCAGGCGTGAGCCACTGTGCCTGGTCTTTGAAGTGTATTTCTATTTAATCATCACAACAGCCCTATCCAGTACTATTTAGAACTACTAGTATCTGCATTTTGGAAAGACAAAAAGTTAACTGGTCAAGTAGGTATTATTTACCATCTCAGAGATGGGGAAACCCAAGCTCAAAAATATTAAATAATTTGCCCCAGAGTGCCCAGCTGGCAAGAAGCAGAACCAAGGATTTGTAAATAGGTCTGTCAGGCAATGATCTAAAATCAAAGCCTTTGGAGGCTGGGGGGATGTGAGTGAGTCAAGGGGGACCCCTTACAGGGCAAGGTGATGATGGAGAGCACCCACTGATTAGGGCCAGGGGGCAGGCCAGGGAAAGGCCAGGTCTATGTGTTTCTGAAGCCCAGCCTGGCTCCTGCAATGATGTTAGTGTGGATCTAAAAGCACCTTCTCAGTCCTGAAATTAAACCCCTCTCTGGGCCAGGCATGGTGACTCACGCCTACAATTCAAGTATTTTTGGAGGCCGACGTGGGCGGATCACCTGAGGTAAGGAGTTTGAGACCAGCCTGGCCAACATAGTAAAACCCCATCTCTACTAAAAAATACAAAAATTAGCCTGGTGTGGCGGCAGGCACCTGTAATCCCAGCTACTTGGGAGGCTGAGGCAGGAGAATTGCTTGAACCCCAAAGGTGGAAGTTGCAGTGAGCCGAGATTGTGCCACTGCACTCCAGCCTGGGGGACAAGAGCGAGACTTGGTCTCAAACAAAACAAAAAACAAAACCCTTTCTGTTTAAAATAGCTGCAGCACATGATCTCAGCTAGGGGCATTTTTGTCCACAAGGGATGTTTAGCAAAGCTTTGAGACATTTGTATTGTCATAACTAGGGGCAGGGAGTGTAACTGGCATCTAGTGGGCAGAGGCCAGCAATGCTGCTGAAGAGCCTGTAATACAATGCACAGGACTGACTCCACAACTGAGAATGATCCAGCCCAGAAAGTCATTAGTGCCATAGTCAAGAAAACTGGAGCTGCAAAGAGGCTGCCGCTTTGCAATCTCTGTCCTAAATCTATGTCCCATCTACTACCTGGTGCTGTTTCCCAGTCCTGCCTAGGAAGCTTACTGTGTGAATTCATTCCTCTCTCCAGGAGACACAGGGAAGTGGCCTTAAGGAAAGTCAAATGGTCAATTTCTTCTTCTAATCCTAGCATAGCAGATTCAGGGACTTTGACATAAATTTGAAATACCTGGTATGACAATATGGAGCTATATGAAAAAACGCAGATGCCACTTTAACTATAATATAGCATCGGGGACATAGAAATTCCAACAGCTTTTAAGAAAAGGGTACACTCTCTGAAATGAAGCTGGCCTTTGAGCCTGGTGTCAGAAAAGCTTCAGCTAACGATCAAGTTCGGGAACCAAGCTCTTGTAATCCTAATGATTTCTGATCTTTCATAAGCCCTCATCCATCTCAAGCTTTATTTACATAGTTGTTTTCTTTGTTCGTTTTCTCTTTTTTGAGACTAAGTCTTGCTCTATCACCCAGGCTGAAGTGCAGTGGCGTGATATTGGCTCACTGCAACCTTTGCCACCCAGGTTCAAGTGATTCTCCTGCCTCAGCCTCCCAAGTAGCTTGGATTACATGTGCCCACTATCACGCCTGGCTCATTTTTGTATTTTTAGTAGAGATGGTGTTTCACCATGTTGGCCAGGCTGCTCTTGAACCCTTGACCTCAAGTGATCTGCCTGCCTTGACCTCCCAAAGTGCTGGGATGACAGGCATGACCCACCATGCCCAGCCATCAAGCTTTACCTAGTTTTGACTTTTTTATTTGTGAGGGAGTCTCGCTCTGTCGCCCAGGCTGGAGTGGAGTGGTGCGATCTCGGCTCACAGCAACCTCCACCTCCCGAGTTCAAGCAATTCTCCCGCTCAGCCTCCTTAGTAGCTGGGATTACAGGTGCCTACCATCACAACCAGTTAATTCTTGTATTTTTAGTAGAGATAGGGTTTCACCATGTTGGTCAGGCTGGTCTCGAACTCCTGACCTCATGATCTGCCTGCTTTGGCCTCCCAAAGCGCTGGGATTACAGGCGTGAGCCATTGCGCCCGGCCTGACATTTTTTTTTTAAATGCTTCTTTCTGGAAACACTTGCCACTCTGGGCTTCTGTGACACTGTGTGGTTCTGGGTCCCCTCCCAGTTCTTGGCTCAGTTTGTTCTCCAGTGACTGCTTGGTACCCTCCCATCACCTCCCTCACTCCTGTGAACAAGTTCTCATCTCTGCTTTCTCTAATTTTGACAGGCAACATACCTCAAGGGTCATCCCCTGGGGTTGGCTGGCCTCTTGCCACCCTACTGCCCTGGCAGGCCTGAGACTCAGGTGACCCGGGAGATCCAGTCACATGCTCCTGTCCCTTCAAGTGGGACAACAACAGGACACATGAAAGCATCCCATCAAGTTCACGGTATTTGAGGTTTGATAGAAAAGGTATTTTAAAACTCCTAGGAAAAGAAAACAAACAGTCCAGAAAATCTAATCTATTTTTAAACATCAAGTCTGATTAAAAACAGAAAAGTGTCATCTGGTAATGTAGTCGTCTGGGGAGCAATGCGGGCACTACAGACTTCTGGGAGGAGATGAGAGTCTGTCCCTTTCAGAGTTTTGGCCTGTGATGGAAGGACTGTAAAAATGGGCTCCAAATTGGGGTGGCATTATCGTTCCTTGATAAACGATATTTTATCCCTTGATAGAGTTTTTCTGGCTAGAAAAACTAACACTAGGGGAGATTCAGAATTAAGAGCTACAAAGTAAATCAAACCTAGGATACTCACATTTTTTGTGATGAATTTAAAAATAATCCCTACATGTCTGTCATTTTAATTTCTTGAAATGTTAAGGATAATTTAGCGAGTTGGCATTTATAATAGGTTAACCCAATAATTTTTTTAATTTTCTTTTTATTTTTTAATTTTAATTTAATTAATTTATTTATTTAAATTTATTTATTTGCATTTTTAATTTTTTTTTTTGTAGAGACGGGGTTTCACCATGTTGACCAGGATGGTCTCAATCTCTTGACCTCATGATCCACCTGCCTCGGCCTCCCAAAGTGCTGGGATTACAGGTTTGAGCCACCGCACCTGGCCAAATATTTATTTATTTATTTATTTATGAGACAGAGTCTTGTTCTATCACTCAGGCTGGAGTGCAGTGGCACTATCTTGGCTCACTGCAACCTCTGCCTCCCAGTTTCAAGGGATTCTCACGACTCAGCCTCTGGAGTAGCTGGAATTATAGGTGTGAGCCACCACACCCAGTTAATTTTTGTATTTTTAGTAGAAACAGGGTTTTGCCATGGATTGTCGAGGCTGCTATAAAACTCCCAAACTCAAGTGATCCACTCACCTCGGCCTCCCAAAGTGCTGGGATTATAGGCATGAGCCACCACGCCCGGCCTCACCCAGAGATTTTAATTTAAAATAGGTAATTGTAATTGAATAATTGATTTAGACCTGGGAATTCAAGTTGAAATCTTTTTTTTCTTTATTGGAACTCTGATTAAGTTGAAATCTTATTAAGTTTATAAACCATGTTGGAACCCCAGTGAGAACTCAGATCCATCATTTTTAGGTTTGATTCATTAGATTTATAAAAATTATTCAGGTATATTAGAAGGTTTGTTATATTAAAGAATTGCAGTAATTGATAAAAATAAACTAAATATATTAAAAGTTAAATGAAGTTTAAAATGTAAGTAAAGTGCTTTTAAAATGGGTTGTTTAAATTTAGTAAATTTATAAATAGTACAAAAATATTTATAAACTGAATTTAAGTAGATGAAGAAAACAAGAGAGTTTTGGGCTTGTTTTGTTTTGTTTTGAGTCGGAGTCTTGCTCTGTCTCCCAGGCTGAAATGCAGTGGCGAGATCTTGGCTCACTGCAACCTCTGTCTCCTAGATTCAAGCAATTCTCCTGCCTCAGCCTTCCCAGTAGCTGGGATTACAGGTGCCGATCACCATGCCCAGCTAATTTTTGTACTTTTAGTAGAGATGGGGTTTCACCATTTTGGCCAGGCTTGTCTCGAACTCCTGACCTTGTGATTTGCCTGCCTCGGCCTCCCAAAGTGTTGGGATTACAGGCGTGAGCCACTAACAAGAGAGTTTTTAAAAGTTAAAATTTTAACAAATTTATAATGCTATTTCAAAAACCAAAATCATTATCTTTTCCATGCATAAAACCCAACCATCAAGGACACACAAAAAAATAAAAAACAAAAAACACTCATTTGAAAGATGTGTTTGGCTGGGCACAGTGGCTCATGCCTGTGATCCCAGCACTTTGGGAGGCCAAGGAGGGTGGATCACTTGAGGTCGGGAATTCGAGACCAACCTGACCAACAAAGTGAAACCCTGTCTCTACTAAACATACTAAAATTAGCCGGTCATGTTGGCAGGCACCTGTAGTCCCAGCTACCCAGGAGGCTGAGGTAGGAGAATCCTTGAGCCCAGGAGGGGAAGGTTCATGCCACTGCACTCCAGCCTGGGCGACAGCGTAAGACTCCATCTCAAAACAAAACAAAGGAAGGTGGGTCAAATTCAAATGCAAGTTTTTCTTTAAAAGAAAAAACAGTACAAAAGTCTGGGCACAGTGGCTAAAGCCTATAATCCCAGCACTTTGGGAGACCAAGGTGGGCAGATCACCTGAGGTCCAGAGTTCAAGACCAGCCTGACCAATATGGAGAAACCCCTTCTCTACTAAAAATATTAAAAAATTTAGCTGGGTGTGGTGGTGCATGCCTGTAATCCCAACGACTCAGGAGGCTGAGGCAGGAGAATCACTTGAATTTGGAAGGCAGAGGTTATGGTGAGCCAAGATGGCACCATTGCACTCCAGCCTGGGCAAGAAGCACAAAAGGTTGTGTCAAAAAAAAAAAATTGGCTGGGCCCTGTGGCTCATGCCTGTAATCCCAGCACTTTGTAAGGCTAAGGCAGGAGGATCACATGAAGTCAGGAGTTCGAGACCAGCCTGGCCAACATGGTGAAACCCCATCTCTACTAAAAATGCAAACATTAGTAGTGCATGGTGCTGCATGTCTGTCGTCCCAGCTACTCGGGAGGCTGGGACAGGAAAATCACTTGAGCTTGGGTGGCGGAGGTTGCAGTGATCTAAGATTGTGCCACTGCACTCCAGCCTGGGTGACAGGATGAAACTCTGTCTCAAAAAATAAAAATGAATTTAAAAAAATTATTTGTTTGTTTTAAATATCTCATGACTGTCTATGAGTGCAAGTTTTTCTAAGTTTGTGGATATATGAATCTTTCTGGGGAGTTTTTTGTGTGTGTTCACGAAGGTCCTTGTCCTAACGGAATTTTTTTTTTTTAATTTTTATTGCATTTTAGGTTTTGGGGTACATGTGCAGAACGTGCAAGATAGTTGCATAGGTACACACATGGCAGTGTGTTTTGCTGCCTTCCTCCCCTTAACCCACATTTGGCATTTCTCCCCAGGCTATCCCTCCCCAGATCCCCCCTGCTGTCCCTCCCCTATTCCCCCCAATAGACCCCAGTGTGTAGTAGACTCCCTCCCTGTGTCCATGTGTTCTCATTTTTCTCACCCGCCTATGAGTGAGAATATGTGGTATTTCCTTTTCTATTCTTGTGTCAGTTTGCTGAGAATGATGTTCTCCAGATTCATCCATGTTTTTACAAAGGACATAAACTTGTCATTTTCGATTGCTGCATAATATTCCATGGTGTATATGTGCCACATTTTCCCAGTCCAGTCTATCATCGATGGGCATTTGGGTTGGTTCCAGGTCTTTGCTATTGTAAACAGTGCTGCAATGAACATTCATGTGCATGTGTCCTTATAGAAGAACAATTTATATTCCTTTGGATATATACCCAGTAATGGGATTGCTGGGTCAAATGGAATTTCTATTTCTAGGTCCTTGAGGAATCGCCACACTGTCTTCCACAATGGTTGAACTAATTTATACTCCCACCAACAGTGTAAGAGTGTTCCTATTTCTCCACATCCTCTCCAGCATCTGTTGTCTCCAGATTTTTTAATGATCACCATTCTAACTGGCGTGAGATGGTATCTCAATGTGGTTTTGATTTGCATCTCTCTAATGACCAGTGATGATGAGCATTTTTTCATGTGTTTGTTGGCCTCATGTATGTCTTCTTTTGTAAAGTGTCTGTTCATATCCTTTGCCCATTTTTGAATGGGCTTGTTTGTTTTTTTCCTGTAAATCTGTTTGAGTTCTTTGTAAATTCTGGATATCAGCCCTTTGTCAGTTGGGTAAACTGCAAAGATTTTTTCCCAATCTGTTGGTTGCCGATTCACTCTAGTGACTGTTTCTTTTGCCGTGCAAAAGCTGTGGAGTTTGATTAGGTCCTATTTGTCTATTTTGGCTTTTGTTGCCAATGCTTTTGGTGTTTTGGTCATGAAGTCCTTGCCTACTCCTATGTCCTGAATGGTTTTGCCTAGATTTTCTTCTAGGGTTTTTATGGTGCCAGGTCTTATGTTTAAGTCTTTAATCCATCTGGAGTTAATTTTAGTGTAAGGTGTCAGGAAGGGGTCCAGTTTCTGCTTTCTGCACATGGCTAACCAGTTTTCCCAACACCATTTGTTAAACAGGGAATCCTTTCCCCATTGCTTGTTTTTGTCTGGTTTATCAAAGATTATATGGTTGTAGATGTGTTGATTTGCCTCTGATGCCTCTGTTCTGTTCCATTGGTCTGTATCTCTGTTTTGGTACCAGTACCATGCTGTTTTGATTACTGTAGCCTTGTAGTATAGTTTGAAGTCTGGTAGTGTGATGCCTCCCGCTGTGTTCTTTTTGCTTAGAATTGACTTGGCTATGCAGGCTCTCTTTTGGTTCCATATGAAGTTCATGGTGGTTTTTTCCAGTTCTGTGAGGAAATTCACCTAACGGAATTTAAGAGCCTTTTTTTCCTGTAGCAGAAGCAACTTGTCTCTCTCACTGCAGCCCCACGGGATACAGTGGCTGCAGAGAACACCACCTGAGAAGCCAGCAGCACCCTACATGTAATAGTCTGCAAAACCATTTCATTAGTATAATCCTCTCAAGCAAGTACTTCACACAGAGATCACTCCCTACCTGGCAACCCAAATTTTATCAGCTTTCACCCTGTCTTTTGCCAAAAATACCTGGCCAATTAATTCTGTTTCTCTTCCTGTTGAATTTCCTAGCTCTATTGATTCTGAAATTACCTGATTCTATTGATCAATTCCATTGGAAATCAATATAATTTGGTAATTGGAGATTTCCTTCCTCTCTGCCACAAGGATCTAAACTGCCATAAGACCCTAGCAAAGCTTCCCTCTTTTTTTTTTTTTTTTTTTTTTTTTGATTTGAGACAGAGTCTTGCTCTGTTGTCCAGGTTGGAGTGCAGTGGTGTGATCTTAGTTCACTGCAACCTCTGCCTCCTGGGTTCAAGTGATTCTCTTGCTTCAGCCTCCCTTGTAGCTGGGATTGCAGGCGAATGCCACCACACTCAGCTAAGCTTTGAATTTTTAGTAGAGATGGGGTTTCAGCACGTTGGCCAGGCTGGTCTTGAACTCCTGACCTCAAGTGATTCTCCCCCTTGGCCTTCCAAGTGCTCGGATTACAAGTGTGAGCTGTCCCACCTGGCCTGCTTCCTTATTAATATTCCCCATTTTGTTTCCTTTCTCTCCGTCCCATCTTCTCCTCTCTGCCCCTCACACTAGTATCAGCACAGCCCTGGACCAATGGCTCTCTGTGCCACCCTGCTGTCTTCTGCAAACTGAATGACATTCCCCAAAATACTATTTGGTGCCTGGGCAGCATCTCAAAACCCTGGCTCCATTAAAACATTTTTAAAAATTAGCCAAATGTGGTGGCACATGCCTGTAGTCTCAGCTACTTGGAATGATCAACTGAGCCCAGGAAAACAAGACTTCAGTGAACTATGATTGCAACACAGTGAGCCTGGGTGACGGAGTGAAACCCCATCCCCCCACCAAAAAAAGACTTAGATGTGTTGTGCCAAGGTGTTCTGTGGCTCCCTACTCCTTCCATGACAGATTTCATCACCCAGGCGCTGATGACTTCATATAAACTCCACAGACCATACCAAAGACCAACGTTGTGTGTGCATTGCTCATTTCTGCCTCATCCTTCCACATATGGGGAATGCCCTTGAAGTGCCCTTCACTTTGCCTCTGGAAATTTGTTTTATTTCGGGACTCATCCTCCACAAGGATTTAGGAATCTTTTCCTTCTTATAGGGGCACACCACCACACCCAGTTAATTTTTGTATTTTTAGTAGAGACGAGGTTTTGCCATGTTGGCCAGGCTAGTCTCAAACTCCTGACCTCAGGTGATCTGCCCGCTTCAGCCTCCCAAAGTGCCGGGATTACAGGCATGAGCCACCACACCTGATACAAAGTTGTTTTAGTAGTGCCACATACATCAGGAGATTAAAACAGAGTTATGAGATAAAGAGGCCAATTTAGACTTAATTACTGATTAGAAACTGATCAACCTTAGCCTTCACTAAGTCGGGAAGCAGAAGGCTAATTCAGATCTGGGTGGTCCTTTCTGAGATAGTGACCTGTGTACTGAGACCTGAATGACCAGAAGCAAGCCCCTTGTGGAGACTCAGGGACAGCATGTCAGGGCCTGGGCACATTGAAGCTGGTGGCCCTCGAGTGGTGAATGAGGAAGTGCTGTGGCAGAAGCCCAAGCAAAGCCAGAGCTGGTCGTACAGGGCTGTGAGGAGGCTCTTGTGGGTTCAAGGGTATTGAAGGGTCTCAAGCAGACAGAGGGATCCTATCCTCTGATTCAGTTACCGGCAGACTCTGGGGCTATGTGGAGAATGTTTGTGGAGCAGGAAGCAGGGATGCTGGCCAGGAAGGGATGGAATCGTGCCAATTGGACTCACGAGGCTGTGAAAGATGAGGGTGACAAACGACCCCAGTTTGCTGGATCTGAGGGGTTTCCTGGGACACAGGAACTTCAGAGCTAAAATGAGAAAGTCCCTGGCCAAACCTGGATGGGTGGTTATCCTCGGTCTCGTGGATAGAGACTGAGTTCGCCTTACTTGCAGCTGGATGAGAAGGAAGGAAAATAAAAAATCGACAGTGACTGATAGGAATTTAGCTTGAGCAACTGAGTGGATGGTGGTGCCATTTATTGGGATGCAGAAGATGAGACAGGACCAGGTTCAGGGAGAAAATCAGGAGTTCAACTTTCTGAGATCCCCACAGCGAGCTCCATAAATCTCTGCCAAATGGCCAAGTCACTATTATAACCCTTGAGAGAGAACTTCTGCTCTCCCAGACCTACGGAGATCCAAAGTGAATACAAAAATAGGCATCTAATCAACAGCAAAATTGCTCCGGGCTCTCATAATTGCTGGTTAACAGTCACAAAGGAGCCATCCTTCCCAGAAAGATGGGAATGCATCCATTTCCAACAGATACGATGTTAGCAAAATCCAGAAGTGAGCTGGGGGCCATGCTGACTCTGGCCTCTGCCGTCTTCTTAGACCCCACCCCCAGCAATTTGCGACAGATGCCAAGTTAATTCAACATGCGGAGGGGAGGGCGGAAGGAGGGGTCACATCAAGTTAATGTAGGAGCATCATTCTGTCTCTAGCTCCGACTCCACCGAGATCCTCCACCCTGGGTCCAATGATTTCTCTTTCCTCTGTTGTAGCACATCTTTCTCCTTCCTCTGACCTCAGCTGCCAATGATGCCTCTACAGCAAATGGGCTTCTAGAGGCATCTCCCAACAGAGTTGGTCCTCTGTCCCACAGATGCTAAAAGGACCACTTTCCTGTCCCACGGGCAGGTCTTTTTCCCATGACCTGTTCTTGGTAGCCTCACACTTCCCTTGGAGGGAATCCCACCTCCTGCATTTCCTCCCACAAGCCCAGCCTGCTCCTTCTTCTCCATTGCCGCAGCTATTCCTGCTGTCTGCAGAAACACCTGCCCACCAGTCTAGAGTGAAGAAAAACCAGAAGGTAGGCCAGGCACGGTGGCTCATGCCTGTAATCCCAGCACTTTGGGAGGCCAAGGCGGGCAGATCATGAGGTCAAGAGATCGAGGCCATCTTGGCCAACATGGTGAAACCCGATCTCTACTAAAAATACAAAAATCAGCTGGACGTGGTGGCACGCACCTGTAGTCCCAGCTACTAGGGAGGCTGAGGCAGGAGAATTGCTTGAACCCGGGAGGCGGAGGTTGCAGTGAGCCAAGAATGTGCCACTGTACTCCATCCTGGGAAACAGAGGGAGACTCCATCTCAAAAAAAAAAAGAGGAAAAAAAAGAAAAAACAGAAGTTTCCCTGGGGTGAACTGGGAGGGACGTGAGGAGAGATTGGAACTTCCAGTCTCCGTTAACCTGCCTCGCTGTCAGCATTCCTGCTTTTCCTTCCTTCTGTCTGGTCCCATGTCTCCCACCCAAATATATATGTTCTTTATTTATTTAAATTTTATGGCCAGGCTTGGTGGTTCACGCCTGTAATCCCAGCACTTTGGGAGGCCGGGGTGGGTGGATCACTTGAGGGCCGGAGTTCAAGACTAGCCTGACCAACACAGAGAAACCCAGTCTCTATTAAAAATACAAAATTAGCGAGGCACGGTAGTGCATGCCTGTAATCCCAGCTACTCAGGAGGCTGAGGCAGGAGAATTGCTTGAACCCGGGAGTTGGAAGTTGCAATGAGCTAAGATTGCGTCATTGCACTCCAGCCTGGGCAACGAGAGTGAGACTGCCTCAAAAATAAATAAATAAATAAAAAATAGGGTGGGCATGGTGGTTCACACCTGTAATCCCAGCACTTTGGGAAGCCCTATGGTGGTGGGGAGGGGCGGATCACCTGGGGTCAGAAGTTCGAGACCAGCCTACAAACTTACAAAAGTTTTGTAATTTTTGTAAAAATACAAAAATTAGCTGGGCATGGTGGTGTCCACCTGTAGTCCTATCTACTGTGGAGGCTGAGACAGGAGAATCGCTTGAACATGGGAGACAGAGGTTGTAGTGAGCCGAGATTGCGTCACTGCACCCCAGCCTGGGTAACAGAGCAAGACTCCATCGCAAAGGGAAAAAAAAGAATAAGAATAAAATAATAATAAAGTTGAATTGTAGAGTAGAGAGTAGGACAGTGGTTCCCATAGGCTGGAGGGGAGGGAGGGAGAAAATGGAGAGTTGTTTGTTGATCAAAGTTTCAGAAAGACAGGAGGAATCGATTTTGAGAGCTATTGCACGGCAGGCAGATATTGTCAATAATAATGTATTTTATATTGCAAAATAACTAAGAGAATAATTTTCAAATGCCTCAACATAAAAAGACGAGGGTGGGCACAGTGGCTCACACATGTAATTCCAGCACTTTGGGAGGCCCAGGTTGTGGTGAGCTGAGATCACGCCACTGCACTACGGCCTGGGCAAGAAGAGCAAAACTCTGTCTCAAATAAATAAATAAATGTTGGCCAGGCACAGTGGCTCATACCTGTAATCCCAGCACTTTGGGAGGCCGAGGCAGGAGGATCACTTGAAGTCAGGAGTTCAAGACCAGCCTGACCAATATGGTGAAACCCCATCTCTACTAAAAATACAAAAATGAGCCTGGAGTGGTGGCACGTGCCTATAATCCCAGCTACTTGGGAGGCTGAGGCAGCAGAATCTCTTGACCCTGGAATGTAGAGGTTGCAGTGAGCCATGATCAAGCTGTTGCACTCCATCCTGGGTGACAGAGTGAGACGCTGTCTCAAAAAAAACAATGTTTTTTAATAAAAAGGAAAGTTAGCATTAAAGTTCAAAATTAAAGAGAGAAAAGACTTACAAATTATCTTCAGAACGCTGTAGTGAATTAGCCATCAAATGCATTCGGTCTCAGCAGAATCTTGGTGGGTTTTCAGATGGTCTTCCCTGGCTGCCATATGAGCCAGCCTCCCCAGGATTAATTCACTCCTTAGGCCCACATTCCAGATTCCCCAGATATGTGACTTTCTGCTAATCTCAGATCAGCCTGGAAATAGACTAAGCCTACAAGATTTTTCTTTCAGGTTCCAAATGATCCAGTCTCAAGAACAAGCTTCACAGGACAGCTCCCGAGACTGCGCTGAGGAGGGGTAAGTGGCCTGGCCAACCGGCCCCCAATCCTCTCTTGGTCTCTTAGAGGGAAAAAGGGATATCACAGCCAGAAGCTCACATTGGGGATTAACTGTGAAATCTAAACAGACACCAAGCCTACAGCCACGAAAGAAGCTCACTTCCTCCCTCCTGGTTGGGTCACAAAACTCAGAATAAACCACTGTTCTGAAAATGAAACACCGGAGTTTGACTCCGGGTGCACTGCCCATGAGTTAGCACTACTTTGGAAGGAGCAGTGCTATTCAATAAAAGATTGCAACTAAAAAAAAAAATGGCAGGGCGCTGTGGCTCACACCTGTAATCCCAGCACTTTGGGAGGTCGAGGTAGTTCTAGACCAGCCTGACCAACAGGGAGAAACTCCATCTCTACCAAAAATACAAAATTAGCTGGGCATGGTGGTGGGAGCCTGTAATCCCAGCTACTCAGGAAGCTGAGGCAGGAGAATCGCTTGAACCCGGGAGGCGGATGTTGCAGTGAACTGAGATCGAAGCATTGCATTCCAGCCTGGGCAACAAGAGTGAAACTTTATCTCACACAAAAAAAAGAGACAAGGGAGGTGGAATGCGGAGTGCCCAGATGAAGAATCCAGACACCTAAATGTAGGTTCCAGCTCTGTCACCAGCACCAGGCATTGGATCAGGCTTCCCATTTCTGAGCCTCTGAATCTGTGAAGTGGAGAGTTGGACTGATGTGCCCCGGCTCCCCTCCTGGCCTAACCTCCCTAGTTGAGCTTGTCCTCTGACTCTCTCCTTCTCTGGATTCAGGCTCAGATGTCAGGGTCTACAGTCCCAGTTCCCGGGCAGTGTGCAGGCACGCTCTCTGATGGCATGGAATGGGGTCTTCATTCCTTTTGGACATCTTCCCATAGAAGGCAGTCCCCTTTTCTGCACGTGCTGCCTCCCCGCACCCACCCTCCTCCTTCAGCATCTCTTGGGTTGCCCTGATGGGTAATGTTCACTCCTGGCTCATGCCTCACAATGACAAGTGTCTTATTACTATCTCTACCCTGCTGGGCCGCTAGAGTCTCCAAAGACCCCAGATACTGCAGGCGATGCCAGGGTAGGCCAGCTCCCCTGAGACTGGTCTGGGGAAATCATGCTAAGATATTTCAGTCGCATGATGGCTGGGCCAGTCAAGAAATCCTAAGGCCTTGGCCAGCTACGGTGGCTCACACCTGTAATCCCAGCACTTTGAGAGGCTGAGGTGGGCAGATCACCTGAGTTCAGAAGTTCAAGACCAACTTGGCCCACATGGTGAAACCCTGTCTCTATAAAAATACAAAAATTATCTGGGCATGGTGGTAGGTGCCTGTAATCCCAGCTACTTGGGGGGTTGAGGCAGGAGAATCAATTGAATCCCGGGGGTGGAGGTTGTAATGAGTCAAGATCACACCACTGCACTCCACCCTGGACAGCAGAGCCAGACTCCATCTCAAAATAAAAATAAATCCTAAGGCCTTTTCTACTCCATGAATTATACTAGGGTGCAGAGACAGACAGTTTTCAGAAAAAAAAAAAGAGAAGAGTGAAGCAGTAATATAATACGGACTGAAATGGGGCTTGAATGGGCCTTGGAGATAGTCCTGTGGGCGTGCCTCTCCCTGGCAAGTCCCTGGTCAGGGCCTCATAAGGTACAGGTTTGTGTGTTTTTGACCCATCCACTGACCCACCCGTCCAGTATCCATCACCTTCCAAAAGAGGCCCACATTTCCACTGTGAGTGCTATGTGTGAATGCTTACGCTCCCCCCAAGTCATAGGTTGAAATCCTTTTAAGGTGATGGCATCAAGAGGTGAGGCCTTTGGGATTAGTGGCCTTATAAAAGAAGCCCACAGGAGCTCATTCTCCCCTTCCACCATGTGAGGATACAGAGAGAAAGTGCTTTCTACAAACCAGGAACTCGGCTCTAACTAGACTCCAAATGTGCTGACACCTTGATCTTGGACTTCCCGGCCTCCAGAACCCTGAGAAATACATTTCTGCTGTTTGCGAGCCACCTAGTCGATGGCATTTTGTGATAGCTGCCCAAATAAACTAAAACTGGGTCATCTTTCGAGGAAGGGTCATTCCAGCCCACCTTCACCATATAGAGGGGAGCCAAATTCTTCTGCCCACTGCCAGGGACTCCCATACACAGGCACGTGTCTTCAGCTGGCCTCTCCCAGGTCACAGATGCCAGGCAAGTGACTGCAGTGGTGGCTGCCTGCCTAGGAGGTCCTGGTAGGCCTCCAGCCCACCCCTCCAGGTTGCCTTGGCCCCGCCTCAGCTGTCATCAGCCTTCAGCCTTGTGTGCTCCCTTCTTTCCATGTTTAAGTTCCCTTTTGTTTCAGCAAAACCAGAGTTTGTTTCTCTGATTTGCCACTGAGAGGTCCTGATTGATATATGCAGTTACATCAGGTGCCTGGGTTCCAGGTGACAGCCCTGTATACATGCCCAAAGTAAGCTCCAGGTGGATTTCCATCTCTTGTGGTCAAGAGTCCTGCTGGGCACTGTGGCTCATGCTGTAATCCCGGCACTTTGGGAGGCTGAGATGGGTGGATCATTTGAGGTCAAGAGTTTGAGACCAGCCTAGCCTACATGGCGAAACCCCCATCTCTACTGAAAATACAAAATTAGCCAGGCAGTTAGTGGCATGCCTGCAATCCCAGGTACTCGGGAGGCGGAGGCGGGAGACTCACTTGAACCCGGGAAGCGGAGGTTGTGGTGAGCTGAGATCATGCCACTGCACTCCAGCCTGGGCAACAGAGTGAGATCCTATTGCAAAACAAACAAACAAACAAAAAATATGCTTAGAATTTAGGGATGGACTCTGGACAAATTATTTTATCTCTCTGAGCCTCTCTTTCCTTATCCTGAAAATGATGCTGCTAATTCCTGCTGTGCAGCGTCATTGGACAAAACAGCAACAGCAATAATAAAGGTGATCAACAGCAAATGCCAGATTGTGCTGCGAGGCTCCAGGAGCTACTCCAGGAGTCTCCAGCTAGTCAGAAACTCACTCCACCCACACGACAACCCCTTGAAGTAATTTTTGCCTTATTTTGAAGGTCAGAAAATTAAGGAAGAGAGGCTAAGTAATCTCCCCATAGCCACACAGCTAACACGTGCCGGGGTGCCTCATACATAGTTTGTTGTTCAGTAAACGGTGGTTACTGTTTGTGCATGTCAAAAGATTCGACAAACTCAAAAAGTCAGTTTATGATGTAGGTGCACCCCTTGTATAAGGGAAGGGTTAGGCTGGGTGTGGTGGCTCATGCCTATAACCCCAGCACTTTGGGAGGCCAAGGCTGGTGGACCCCAAGGTCAGGAGTTCGAGCCCAGCCTGGCCAACACAGAGAAACTCCGTCTCTACTAAAAATGCAAAAATTAGCCAGGCGTGGTGGCAGGCACCTGTAGTCCCAGCTACTTGGGAGGCTGAGGCACAAGAATTGCTTGAACCTGGGAGGCGGAGGCTGCAGTGAACCAAGATCATGCCACCGCACTCCAGCCTGGGCAATAGAGCAAGATTTCATCTTAAAAAAAAAAAGAAGAAGAAGGGGTCGTACAGCCCTCCACCATAACACCAGCTAATTGACGGCAGCCAAGGCCATTGTAAACCGTAAAATAACTCAGTCTCTCTTTCCCTTTACACAACCTCCCAGTGATCTGACCACTCCCATGGCTTCAATTATCACCTTCTCAACCATGCGGAGTCCTTCCATGATGCTGCCTCCAGCTCAGGCCTCTTTCCCGAGCTCCTAGCACATCTACACAGCTGCCTTTGGGCATCTTCACTTCAGTGGCCCATGGACACTGTGAACTCAGCCTGGCTAAGACAAACACTGGGCCGGGTGCAGTGGTTCACTCCTATAATCTCAGCACTTTGGAAGGTCGAGGTGGAAGTAATGCTCGAAACCAGAGTTTGAGACCAGCCTGGGCAACAAAGTGAGATCTTGTCTCTACAAAACAAAACAAATTATTCCCGTGAGGTGGTGTGTACTTATAGTCCCAGCTACTTGAGAGGCTAAGGCAGGAGGATCCTTTGAGCTCAGGAGTTCAAGGCTACAGTGAGTTATGATCACACCACTGCACTCCGGCCTGGGTGACAGAGCAAGGTCCAGTCTCTAAAATAAAATAAAATAAAAACAACAAAAAAATTAAATTAAAAAATTAAAAAACAAACAGTGCATGTTTGCCCCACACCTGCCTGGTCTCCGGTGCTTTCTGCTCTAGCGGACAGTGTCACCATTGCCCAAGCTTCCTAAACCAGCCGGCCAGGGGTTGCCTCTCCTTCTTCCCTCACTCCAAATCCAATCGATAAATCAATCACCAAACCCGGTCTATTCTGCCTGGGTAATTCTCATCTCTCCAGTCCCTAGAGCAGACCACCGTCACCCAACTGCTGATTTCATTTCCCACAACTCCGTCCAACCCAGTCCCACATCACAGCCAAAATGATGCTTCTAAAGCACTAATCTGGCCACTCCTCCTAAGCGGCTTCCCCTTGACTCCAATACAAAGCCAGACTTCTTTTGACAGTTTATGAAACTCTCTGATCTAGCCCCTGCCTACCCCTCCAGCCGTCAACCTTGATATTCTCCCTCTGCCATTTAACAAAAAGTTGTTGAGCTCCTAACGTGAGCCAAGTACTGGGAGAATAAGAAGGCAGCGTGATTTCTGCTCTTCTGAGGGCTACACTGGCAGGGGTGGCTCCTTTTTATTTTCAAGATCTCAACTTAAATATCAGTTCCTCGAGGCAATGCTCTTTCTTTCCTTGAGTCCCTTGGTGTGTGCCTCCAGAATGCCTTGCCCTTCTCTACCGTGGTTTATACTACACTTGACTGGTGCTCAACTTTTCTCTGCTGCCAGAGCCTTGGGGATGGGCGCTGACTCTCTTGCTCACCTCTGTGTTCCCAGCACCCAGTGTGGTGCCTAATAGACATTCAAAAAGTAGTTGAGGCCAGGCGCAGTGGCTCACGCCTATAATCTCAGCAATTTGGGAGGCCAGGGCAGGTGGGTCACTTGAGGTCAGGAGTTCAAGGTCAGCCCGGCCAACATGGTAAAATCCCATCTCTACTAAAAATACAAAACTTAGCCATGATTGCACCATTGCACTCCAGCCTGGGAGACAGAACAAGACTCTGACTCAAGGAAAAAAAAGAAAAGAAGAAAAAGACATTTTGACACAAACACAGAGGACCCTGTGAAGACACAGGGAAAAGATAGCCATTTAGAAGCTAATGAGAGAGGCCTCAGAAGAAATCGACCCTGCCAACCCCTTGATTTCAGACTTCCAGCCTAGAACTGGAAGAAAACAAACTGCTCTTATTCAAGCCACATATTATGGGGTACTATGCTTGGCAGCCCTAGCAAACTAATACACAACTGTAAATAAGACCAAGTCCCTGTCCTCCGACATCTCTGTTCACCAAGCATTCGTTTTCTAAAGCGGAGTGAAAAATTTTTACGTCTCTATCTATTGCTGTTGCTCAAAGCTTGTAATCATCATGAATTTCATTCAAAAAGTCTCATTGAAAGAGTCTCTTGGGGAGGCGGGGGAAGGGAGAGCATCAGGATAAATAGCCAATGGTGCACCTATAGTCCCAGCTAC
Source organism: Saguinus oedipus (assembly GCA_031835075.1). Lineage (NCBI taxonomy): Eukaryota > Metazoa > Chordata > Mammalia > Primates > Cebidae > Saguinus > Saguinus oedipus. The sequence continues at coordinate 52,974,234 of CM063171.1, read as the reverse complement.
TCGGGATGCTGAGGCAGGAGGAACCTTTGAGCTCAGGAGTTCAAAGCTGAGACGTCGTGCCCAGCCTAAAAAAATTATTTATTGTAGAGCTGTGGGTCTCTGGCCGGGTGCGGTGGCAGGCACCTGTAATCCCAGTTACCTGGGAGGCCAAGGCAGGAAAATCGTTTGAACCTGAGAGGCAGAGGTTGCAGTGAGCCAAGATTGACCCATTGCACTCCAGCCTGGGCAACAAGAGCGAAACTCCATCTAAAAATAAAAAACAAAGATGGGGTCTCACTATGTTACCCAGGCTGGTCTTGAACTCCTGGCCTCAAGCAATCCTTCCACCTCAGTGACTCAAAGTGCTGGAATTATAGGCATGAGCTGCCACACCCAGCCAAGTCTCTTAATTCTAAGTGGCATTTTATCATTGTATATATTTGTACTAAAGAAAGTCTCAGTGGGATACTAGTCTGTCTTTAACACTTTGCTAATACTTGCTAAGTTCCCTTTATAAGCAGTAGGAAGGAAGCCACAGGCTTAGAACCTTCCTCAAGAAGAAATACCTGCATAGATTTGAATAACATTGCTGTTTTGTTTTTCTATTATATGTACTTCCAGGGTTACTGCTCTCTAAATTCAAAGTGGTAATAATTTTCTATTTGTCACAGTAATAACATGTTTTCATTTCAGATAATTTTTTAGGCAAAAAGCAATGATTAGGTTTTGAGAATGAATATTCAATAAATAATAGTAATCTGATTTGTGTATATGGCAAAATCATGATGATGGTAAGAAAATGATAGAAAATTGGAAAATACTGAATGAGGTGATTTCTGTGCTCCCCTACTAAACAATCAGAGAAATTGCTAGCTTTATCATTTTTATTCATGTATTCACTTATTCATTCCACTGACACTGATTAAGCCCACCCTGGCTTCCAGATGCTACATTAAGCATTTTCCCACAAAATATCCATTTCATTGCAAAAATAAATGAGAAATAGACACAGAACCACCTTTGTCTCGTTCATTGCTGTATCCCCAGCACCTAGTACACCGCGAAGGCATTCAACACTTTGCCTTTGGCCGGGAGCAGTGGCTCTCACCTGTAATCCCAGAGCTTTGCGAAGCTGAGGTGGGCAGACCAGAGGTCCAGAGTTCGAGACCAGTGTGGCCAACATGGTGAAACCCCATCACAGTGATTTTGGTAAAAAAAAAAAAAAAAAAAAAAAAAAAAAAAAAAAATTCATGGTGAAACCCCATCTCTACTAAAAATACAAAAAATTAGCTGGGCATGGTGGCAGGCACCTGTAATCTCTGCTACTCAGGAGGCCGAGGTAGGAGAATGGCTTGAACTTGGGAGGCTGAGATTGGACCACTGCACTCCAGCATGGGCCACATGAGCAAGACTCCATCTCAAAAAACAAACCAAAACAAAACAAAAAACTTCCCCTTTGCATTATAGGGCGATTTTTGAGTCAAGATTCAACTTTTTTTTTTTTTTTTGAGACAGGGTCTTGCTCTGTTGCCTGGGCTGGAGTACAATGGCATGATCATAGCTCACTGCAGCCTCAACCTCCTGGCCTCACAAAATTCTCCCTCCTCAACTCTCTCTACCAACTCCCACCCTCCACCAAGTAGCTGGAACTACCGGGCATACCACCATGCCCAGCTAATTTTCTTTTTTTCTTTTCATTTTTGAGAAGAAAACAGGCTCTGTCATCCAGCCTGGATTGTAGTGGCGTGATCACTGCTCACTGCAGCAGCCTTGAACTCCTGATCTCAAGCAATCTGCCCGCCTTAGCCTCCCAAAGTATACAGAGTTGTATACAGGCATGAGACACCACGTCTTGGCCAGGCCAGGGGCTTCACCATATTGGCCAGGCTGGTCTCGAACTCTTGACCTCAAGTGATCCTCCAGCCTCAGCCTCCCAAAATGCTGGTATTACAGGCATGAGACACTGTGCTCAGCCCACTTAGGCAAAGTATAAGCCCCCTTAGGCTCCCAATCCCATCTCACCTCTTCTTTCTTTCCTTCCTTCCTTCCTTCCTTCCCTCCTTCCTTCCTTTCTTCCTCCCTCCCTCTCTCTCCCTCCCTCCCTCCCTCTTTCTTCCTTTCTTTATTTCTTCCTCCCTCCCCTGCCATCAGAGGAGCCTTACTCTGTCACCCAGGCTGGAGTGCAGTGACTCAATCTTGGCTCACTGCAACCTTTGCCTCTCGGGTTCAAGTGATTCTCCTGCCTTAGACTCCTGAGTAGCTAGGATTACAGGCGCTCACCACTGCGCCCGGCTAATTTTTTGTATTTTCAGTAGAGACAGGGTTTCACTATGTGGCCCAGGCTGGGCTTGCACTCCTTCCTGACCTTGTCATCCGCCCTCCTCAGCCTCCAAAGTTCTGGAATTACAGGAGTGAGCCACTGCACCCAGCTCTCACCTCTACTTTAAAGCCTAATGTGACCTTGTCAGTGGAGAGAGACCCCTTCTTCCTCAGAACCCCTGCTCATTTAGAATTTGTATACATAACATGGAGACTCAACAGAAACGGATACAATTACCTCTTCTGTTAATGCCTCCAAATGGTTTTATTGAATTTCCTCGTGTAGACTATGAGCTCCTTGGTGACACAGAATCGCTTCCATTCTATGCACTCTTTCACAGGACTTCAGAAAAGCCCCTCTTTTTCTGGAGATAACCAAAATCAATTTCTGATGCTTGCTACCGTACTGCTCCCTAACGTATCCACCATGAACAAGGGCTGGGAAAATTTTTTTTTGAATTAAGTTAAATAAACACTACCAAGGACAATTTAACAGTCACGTACATTGCTAAGAGATTCCCTTACATCTCAGGCAGGACCTGTTTACTTGTATTTTAAATTCATTCCTCACAAGCTCAATTATGCAGTTTTTATCAAAGTTATAAATGAATATTAGGAGAACAGCTGTGGCAGGTGCTTCCATGATAGAAAGAGCTGATAGACCAGCAAGACAAAGAGAGAAAAGCCACATATGGCAGAGACAGCCAACGACTCAACAATCACAGTGATTTGGGTAGAGGTTAAAAAAAAAAACTCATGAGCTCAATAGAACTGGATGATAGCCCAGTATAATAGGCAGTGTTCAGAATGGTGACCTGAGTCATTCGGAGTAGGTTTAATTTTCTGGTATCTTCTATCTGCAGATAGCATGGAACTGAATAATTCATTTTAGAAAATTTCTAACCCAAATGTCTACTTAAAAGTGTGAGGCTCTATAGAAGGTTCACATTTGAAGAAATTCATACATTCACGAATTTCTTTATTCAACAAATATTTATTGAGCACCCAGCCTGCACCAGGCTCTGTCCTAGGTCAAGGACAGATGGATGACCAAGACAGATGAAGCAGATGCGGTGGGACACACCTATAGTCGAGCTACTTGGGAGGCTGAGGCAGGAGGATCCTTTGAACGTGAGAGTTTGAGACCAGCCTGGGCAATATAGTAAGACCCTTATCTTAAAAAAAAAAAAAAGACATATGAGATTCATGGAGTTTATTTTATTTTACTTTATTTTATTACCTATTTATTTAATTTTGAGATGGAGTCTTGCTCTGTCACCCAGGCTGGAGTGCAATGGCTTGTTCTCAGCTCACTACAACCTCCACCTCCCTGGTTCAAGCAATTCTCCCACCTCAGCCTCCTGAGTAGCTGAGATTACAGGCATCAGCCATCATGCTCAGCTACTTTTTTTATTTTTGCACAGACAGGGTTTCATCATGTTGGCCAGGCTGGTCTTGAACTCCTGACCTCAGGTGATCTGCTTGCCTTACCCTCCCAAAGTACTGGGATTACAGGTGTGAGCCACCTCACCCAACCTGGAATTTATTTTAGACGAGGAAAAGACCCAAAGAAACACTTAAATAAACAGGATTATATTATATTATTATTTTTTTTTTCAAAAATATTTATTTATTTTTAATTTATTTTACTTTAGGTGCATTCTATATCTGGCATTTCTCCCCATGTTATCCCTCTCCCCCATCCCCCATTGTCTCTCCCCTACCCCCCCAACTGTCCCCTGTGTGTGATGCTCCTCTCCCTGAGTCCATGTGTTCTCGTTGTTCAACACCCATCTATGAGTGAGAACATACAGTGCTTGGCTTTCTGTTTTTGGGTCAGTTTGCTGAGAATGATAGTTTCCAGATTCATCCATGTCCCTACAAAGGACCCTAACTCATTGTTTTTTATGGCTACGTAGTATTCCATGGTGTATATGTGCCACATTTTCTTTGTCCGGTCTATCATTGATGGGCATTTGGGTTGGTTCCAGGACTTTGCTATTGTACACAGGGCTGCAGTGAACATACGTCTGCATGTGTCTTTATAGCAGAATGATTTATAGTTCTTTGGGTATATACCCAATAGTGGGATTGCTGGGTCAAATGGAATTTCTATTTCTAGATCCTTGAGAAATCGCCACAATGTCTTCCACAATGGTTGAACTAATTTACACTCCCACCAACTGTGTAAGAGTGTTCCTATTTCTCCACATCCTCCCCAACATCTGTTGTCTCCCGATTTTTTAATGATCGCCATTCTAACTGGCATGAGATGATATCTCAATGTGGTTTTGATTTGCATTTCTCTAATGACCAGTGATGATGAGCATTTTTTCATGTTGGTTGGCCTTATATATGTCCTTTTTTGAAAAGTGTCTGTTCATATCCTTTGCCCACTTTTGGATGGGTTTGTTTGTTTTTTTTTCTTGTATATCTGTTTTAGTTCTTTGTCAATTCTGGATATTAGCCCTTTGTCAGATGGGTAGATTGCAAAAATTTTTTCCCATTCTGTTGGTTGCCAATTCACTCTAATGATGATTTCTTTTGCTGAACAGAAGCTCTGGAGTTTAATTAGATCCCATTTGTCTATCCTGGCTTTTATTGCCATTGATTTTGGTGTTTTAGTCATGAAGTCCTTGCCTATGCCTATGTCCTGGATGGTTTTGCCTACGTTTCCTTCTAGGGTTTTTATGGTGTTGGGTTTTTATGGTGTTATGTTTTTTGTTTAAATCTTTGATCCATCTGGAGTTAATTTTAGTGTAAGGTGACAGGTAGGGGTCCAGTTTCTGCTTTCTGCACATTGCTAGCCAGTTTTCCCAACACCATTTATTAAACATGGAGTCCTTTCCCCATTGCTTGTTTTTGCTGGGTTTGTCAAAGATCAGATGGTTGTAGATGTGTGGTGTTTCTTCAGGGGTCTCTGTTCTGTTCCATTGGTCTGTCTCTGTTTTGGTACCAGGACCATGCTGTTTTGATTACTGTAGCCTTGTAGTATAGTTTGAAGTCTGGCAGTGTGATGCATCCAGGTTAGTTCTTTTTGCTTAGAATTGTCTTGGCTATGCAGGGTCTTTTGTGATTCCATATGAAGTTTAAAGTGGGTTTTTACAGTTCTGTGAAGAAGGTCATTGGTAGCTTGATGGGGATAGCATTGAATCTGTAGATTACTTTGGGCAGTATGGCCATTTTCACATTATTTATTCTTCCTAATCATGAGCATGGAATGTTTCTCCATCTGTTCATGTCCTCTCTTATTTTGTTGAGCAGTGGTTTGTAGTTCTCCTTGAAGAGGTCCTTTACCTCCCTTGTTAGTTATATTCCTAGGTAATTTATTCTCTTTGTAGCAATTGTGAGTGGGAGTTTACTCTTGATTTGGCTCTCTGTCTGTTATTGGTGTATAGGAATGCTTGTGATTTTTGCACATTGATTTTGTAACCTGAGACTTTACTGAAGTTGCTTATCAGTTTGAGAAGATTTTGGGCTGAGACGTCTTCTAGATATACAATCATGTCATTTGCAAATAGAGACAATTTGACTTTCTCCTTTCCTAATTGAATACCCTTTGTTTCTTTCTCTTGCCTGATTGCTCTGGCTAGAACTTCCAAGACCATTTTGAATAGGAGTGGTGAGAGAGGGCATCCTTGTCTAGTGCCTGATTTCAAACTGAATTCTTCCAGCTTTTGCCTGTTCGGTATGATATTGACTGTAGGCTTGTCATATATAGCTTTTATCATTTTATGATATGTTCCATCAATATCTAGTTTTATTTTATTCTTTGCAAGTGATTTTATTTACAATGCCACCTTTTAAAAGGTCACTAAAGCTGGGCGTGGTGGCTCATGCCTGTAATCTTAGCACTTTCGGAGGCTGAGCCAGGTGGATCATGAGGTCAAGAGATCAAGACCATCCTGGCCAACATGGTGAAACCACGTCTCTACTAAAAATACAAAAATTAGCTGGGTGTGGTGGTATATGCCTGTAATCTCAACTCCCTGAGAGGCTGAGGCAGGAGAACCACTTGAACCCGGGAGGCAGACATTGCAGTGAGACGAGATCGTGCCACTGTACTCCGGCCTGGAGACAGAGCAAGAATCTGTCTCAAAAAAAAAAAAAGTCACTCAAGTCACTAAAGCTAACTGGACAATAAACTAGACAGACATTGCTTTACAAAAAAAAAAAAAAAAAAAAAGAGGGAAAGTTTAAAATGTCACTTATAGAGAACCCGCAGTTTAGATTTATTCAGAGCAAAGAAAAAAACTCTCAATCTTACTAGAGGAAACTCAGCCACAGGTTTGGAATCCGTACTCAAACTACGCATATGCTGAGGACCATATCCTGCGAATACAATTGATCTGCGGCTGCACGTGTCTACTATTTGTGTAATATTAACAGTCATAAACAGGGCAGTGCAACCCGTATTTAAAACAATCTTTGCAGTGTCAGGCACAGCATTTCACGTCTCTTTGCACCACGGGTTCTCTTTGGATACCTGGGCCTCCTCCTGTTCAGTGAAGTCAGTTTTGGTATCGATGGAAGACTGTGCCTGCCAATCTCCTCTGGAGCCTCCCCCTTGATCAAAAGGCAACAGTCTTGCATGGAGCATCAAGCAAACCTTTGATGTCCAGTTGGTTTGCAGCCACAATGACTTTAAAAAGTGTGCCTTGGTCAACTTTCAGAAATTCTTGGTCCCAAACAGGGATAGTGTCTGTTTGCTTTTCTTTGTTTTCACCATCCTCTGGAGGAGGAGGGTCATCCTTGTGGTAGGTGCACCCCTGAATTATCTTTAAAAAAATTACTATTTATCTATTTATTTTTGAGTTGGAGTCTTGCTCTGTGGCCCAGGTTGGAATGCAATGGTGCGATCTCAGCTCACTGCAACCTCCACCTTTTGGGTTCAAGCAATCCTCTTGCTTCAGCCTCCTGAGTAGCTGAGATTACAGGCGTGAGCCACCGCGCCTAACCTGAATGACCTTTTAATTATTGTTGCATTAACATTTGGCAGAGGAACTGGGTCATCATCTCCTTCATCATCCATTCCCAAATCTTCCAACATGGTCTTGAGAGTCACAGATTCTTTTGCAATTTCCACATCAACTCCAAATATCTCTCCATCGGAACTCTGCAGCCTAATTGAAGGTATGGGTGTTGGGTCTTAAGGAGACAGCCGGCTAGAGGCTAAGGAGCGCTTGATGGCCTCAGCAGAGGATGAGGCCTTGTACAACGCAGCATCTGCTCAAACCGGATCATTCTAAATAGCAGTGTGTTATACTTTTGTACTATACATGGAAATAGATCAGAGTGATATAGTAGACAGTGCGTGGGGGGAGATAAATTATATTGGTTGATCTGAGGAAGAACATTTAAAGTCATTCCTTTCCCCACTTACTACACTTTCTTTTTTGAAAAAAATTTAGGACTGGGCGTGGTGAGAGGAATGATCTTCCCAGCACTTTGGGAGGCCAAGATGGACAGATTGTTTGAGCTCAGGAGTTTGAGACCAGCCTGGGCAAAATAGTGAGACACCAGTTCTACCAAAAATACAAAAAATTAGCCGAGCGTGGTGGCACGCACCTATAGTCCCAGCTACTCGGGAGGCTGAGGCAGGAGAATTGCTTGAGCCCAGGAGGCAGAAGCTGCAGTGAGCCGAGATCACCCCACTGCACTCCACTCCATCCAGCCTGGGCGACATAGAGATACACTGTCTCAAAAAAAAAAAAAAAAAAAAAAGCCCGGTGTGGTGTTGAGGTAGGAGAATCACTAGAACCAGGGAGGCAGAGTTTGCAGTAAGCCGAGATTGTGCCATTACGCTCAGTCAGGGTGACACGGTGAAACTCTGTCTCAAAAAAACCAAAAATCCAGAAACTATTTTTAATTATTATGCATACATTAAGTTGTACATAGTTATGGGAACTTCCTGTATTGTTACCCTCCTAAATTCCAGTTTTCAGTTGGAAGACTCTGCCTCAGAGAGCTATTGGCAGCTTCCCTGAGCTAGAGAGAAGGAAACAAAATAACCACATCCTTTTGTCAAAGAGATATTTGAGTGAAGTTAAGAGTCCTGGTTTGTAGAAGGAAGTTTTTTTTTTGCAGTACCTAGATCAACACAGCCTGTAGCCAATCTGAAAGGCTGTCCAAGCAGGACCCAGAACATAAGTCAGCAAGACGTCAAGGGCTCTCAGTGGAGAAGGTTTTGTTCCCCTGGTTTAGCGGTCAAAGGCTCCGCCCCACATGCAAGAGTTGATAACCAAACAATGACTGTCACTAATTCATGGAAGGTTTGAAGCTGTCTTAGGCCCAGTGTGCTCTGTGCTCAGTCATCCGGAAGTTACCTAGGGTGGAGCCGTTTCATGGTCTGACACTTTGACACAAAGTCGTGTGACAAGCAGCCTCTCAATGATTCCTCCATGCCACCAACTGTCCCACCCTGGCTGCCGAGTAAAAACTATGACCCCCATGCATGCCCTCCACCTGCCAACTCTCTCAGCAATTACTTCTTCGTCCATCAGAATATCTGGCATTTTCCCCTAAAGGCTGGTTATAAAACTTCCACATGCTTCCAGCAAAAATGTTCAGATTCCGATTTCGCTTCACATGTCACAGGAATGTGAATAATCCCATTTAGGAAGATGGTTGATTAAGTTTTGAGGACTCAAATCTATCTGGTCATTCTTCAACCCCTAGAGCAGGGCTGTCACGAGAAGAAACACTTCTGCATCGATTACAAAACCTCTGTTGCCCGGAGAGGAGTCTCACTAGGCTGGTTCCAAACACAGAGAGTTCCTTTAAGAGGCAGTAAAGTGACTTCCATACCAAGTCCCCTAGGCCAGTGCAGACTCTTTCGCCCCAGTGGACACATGCTCCAGGAGACAGCTGGCCTCTGATAAAAACCAATGTCCCCAAGGCAGAGCGAAGAGAGGCCAGGTATCATCAGAGCTGTTGTGTAATTCATCCTCCCAGCTGCCCAGCCTTATAGGTGAAACGACTCAAAAGTCAAATTCACGGAGCCATTACCTATATGAAGAGTGTGTTATCAACAGAGTGCAGTAGCTCACGCCTGTAATCTCAGCACTTGGGAAGACCGAGACAAGAGGATCATTTGAGGCCAGAACTTCCCTGTTTCAATTTTTTAAAATTATATAAAAAGAAAGAAAGAAAGAAAAATATGTTATCTCATCATTTAACAGATTGGTAGAAAAATCCCTCTCTGATCTCCCCCTGCCAGCTGCTGCAGTAGCCCCCTCCTGCAGGAAGCTATGAAAGAAGGCTGGGGCCAGGCACTGTGGCTCACACCTGTAATCCCTTGGGAGGCCGAGGTGGGCAGATCACCTGATGTCTGGATTTCAAGACCAGTCTGGCCAACAAGTCGAAATCCTGAAGTCTCTACTAAAAGTATAAAAATTAGCTGGGCATGGTGTTGGGCACCTGTAATCCCAGCTACTCAGGAGGCTGAGTCAGGAGAATTGCTTGAACCCAGGGGGCAGAGGTCGCAGTGAGCCGAGATCACACCACTGCACTCCAGCCTGGGCAACAGAGCAAGATTCCCTCTCAAAAAAAAAAAAAAAAAAAAAAAAAATTAGCTAGGTGTGGTACGTGCCTGTAGTCCCAGCTGCTCAGGAGGCTGAGGCAGGAGAATCCCTTGAACCCAGGAGGCAGAGGTTACAGCGAGCCAAGATCACGCCACTGCACTCCAGCCTGGGCGACAGAGCGAGACTCCATCTTTAAAAAAAGAAGAAAGCTGGCAGCTCTGAGAACAGGTACCTCAGTCATTGTAGTTTCCCATGCGTGTCTCCCAAACCCGAGCCCAGACAAGCACATGGCTTCAAGGTGACACAGTTCTCATCACAGCCGGGAAGGGAAGAAAAGGCCTTGCTTTAAGACCAGTGCTGGGAACCTTGAAAATTGGTACGTTTCAACAGACAAGAATTCCCTTGCTAAATTCTTTTTTGTTGTTTTTGTTTTTGAGACAGAGTCTCGCTCTGTCACCAAGGCTGGAGTGCAGTGGTGCCATCTCGGCTCACTGCAACCTGTGCCTCCGGATTCCAGCGATTCTCCTGCCTCAGCCTCCTGAGTAGCTGGGATTGCAGGTGTGAGCCACTGCACCCGGCCCCGCTTTGCTAAATTCTGTCACAGGAATATTTCCCCCACAAGGGTATCCGGTGTGATCTCGAATACATGAATGCCTAAATAGTTTCCCTCCATTACTGCTGAGGTGGAACTAAGGGGCCTATAAAGTGTGTAGTGAGAAATGGCTGCCGTGTGGCTTAATGCTAATTACCACTCAGGTGCTGTGGCTCAGGCTTCCACATACCTACAGCTCCTGGCATCAGCATCTGATTAATAGCTATTTTAAGACTGCATTATAAAACCTGTCCCCAAATGCTTTCTAAATAAGGAGAATGTTATGGGCTGCCACCCATGTTTTCCTTGTGTTAATCATTCCAAGGATTTATGTTGTATACACAGAAAGACTACTAAGCAATTAAATCATTAAGGACTTTTTTAATTTGAATGATTTAGTTGAACTTTAGAGGAATCCCCCTTCCCCACCACCCCCTATATCTTTTAATTTAAGCATCTGAATTCCTTTATCACAGTCTATTAAAGGTGTAAATAAATAAGTTACGAGTCTACTGATAAAAACTAGGGAAATTGTTTTTATTTTTAAATCATATATTTGTATTAGAACGATTGCCTTAATTACAGAACTAAAAACAATTGTGAACCCTAGATTTCCTCTTCCCTAGTTATGCTGTTTTGATTGCTTCAGCGGTAGGATAACGAATCCATTCATTTTATTCTATTTTCCAGATTTCTAAGTCTGCCTGCCTGCTTTCCTTCCTTCCTTTCTTCCTTCCTTCCTTCCTTCCTTCCTTCCTTCCTTCCCTCCCTCCCTCCCTCTCTCTCTTTCTTTCTTTCTTTCTTTAACGGAGTTTCACTCTTTCTGCCCAGGCTGGAGTACAATGGCATGGTCTCGGTCAGAGGTGGAGACTGCACCCTCCACCTACTGGGTTCAAGCGATTCTCCTGCCTCAGCCTCCCCAGTAGCTGGGATCACAGGCATGCACCACCACGCCTGGCTAATTTTGTAATTTTTAGTAGAGACGGGGTTTCTCTGTGTTGGTCAGGCTGGTCTCACACTCCCGAACACAGGTGATGCACCCGCCTCAGCCTTCCAAAGTGCTGGGATTATAGGTGTGAGCCACCTCGCCCCGACCTCTGCCATACTTCTGCTAAAGAACACTGGTGATTCTGCAAGACAAAAAATTTACTGACATGTAGTTCTCCCAATATCTTTACTGAGTTACAAAATTACTAATAACATGCGTAGTATTTCCTTCCAAGCTAACTTCCTTCTTGTGTCCATGTATCTCCCCAAAGCCAGAAGCCAATTAGTCATCTTAGAATATTATTTGGATTTTGAAAAAAAAAAAAAGAATATTGTTTCAACTCTAATAACCACTCAACCTCCATCCAATCAATCAACAACCCAAGTTGATCCCATCTCTGAATTAACTCTTTCTTTCTTTCTTTCTTTCTTTCTTTTTTTTAAATAGAGTAGAGGTCTTGCTATGTTGCCCAGGCTGGTCTCAAACTCCTAAACCCAAACAATTCTCTTGCCTCAGGCTCACTAAGTGCTGAGATTACAGGTGTGAGACACCGCACCAAGCCTGAATTAACTTTTTTTTTTTTTTTTTTTTGAGATGGAATCTCCCTCTGTCACCCAGGCTAAAGTGCAATGGTGCAATCTCTACTCTGCAACCTCTGCCTCCAGGGTTCAAGCAATTCTCCTGCCTCGGCCTCCTGAGTAGCCAGGACTACAGACCCATGCTACCAATGCCTATTTTTTTTATTTTTAGTAGCGATGTGGTTTCACCATATCAGCCAGGCTGGTCTTGAACTCCTGACTTCAAGTGATCTGCCCTCCTAGGCCTCCCAAAGTGCTGGGACTACAGGTGTGAGTCATCAAACCTGGCTCTGAATTAACTGTTGAATTCACCTCTCTTCTCTAGGCCTGGAATCACTGTTGTAGCTCAGAACCTGGCTATGTGTCACCAGAACAGTGAGTGTAATAGCTTAATGGGTTCATCTTGACCACTGCCTACATAGAGCCAATTTGTCAAGACAGGGGAACCACAATAGAGAAAACAGTAAAGAGTAATTCACGCAGAGTTAGCTATGAAAGAGACCAGAGTCTTATTATTGCTCAAATCAGTCTCCCTGAGCATTTGGGAATCAGAGTTTTGAAGGATAATTTGGTGGGTCGGGGACAGCCAGTGAGTCAGGAGTGTTGGTTGGTTGAGTCAGAGGTGAACTCAGTTGGGTGAGTTTCACAAGAACACAGATGAGTGGGGATCACAAGACTAGATGAGCCAATTCATTGATCTGGGTGGTGCCAGCTGATCCATCAAGTGCAGAGTCCACAAAATATCTCAATCACTGACCTCAGGCTTTACAAAGTGAAGCTATCTTCAGGAGCAATTTGGGGAGAGTCAGAATCTTGTAGCCTCCAGCTGCATGACTCCTAAACCATAATTTCTCATCTTTTGGCTAATTTGTTAGTCTACAAACCCACTCTAGTCCCCACGAAAGAAGGGGGTTTGTTTTGGAAAAGGACTATTATTGTCTTTGTTCTAAACTGTAAAGTATAAGGTAAGTGCCTCCCAAAATTATGCCCAGGAGTGAACAAGGACAGCTTGGAGGTTAGAAGCAAGATGGAATTGGTTAGGTCAGATCTCTTTCACTATCCCAGTCATAATTTTGCCATGGCGGTTCATGAGCAGTCCCGTAATTGTGCTCCCTAGTACCAGGCTGGCTGCCTCCACCCTGCTAGTGTGATTTTTTTTTTCTTTTTCTTTCTTTCTTCCTTTTTTTTTTTTTTTTTTTTTTTTGAGGCAGGTTCTTGCTTGGTTGCCCAGGCTGGAGTGCAATGATGTGATCTCAGCTCACTGCAACCTCCTGGGTTCAAGCAGTTCTCCTGCCTCAGCCTCCCAAGTAGCTGGGATTACAGGCATGTGCCACCATGCCCAGCTAATTTTTGTATTTTTAGTAGAGACGGAGTTTCACCACGTTGGCCAGGATGGTCTTGATCTGTTGACCTCGTGATCCACCTGCCTTGGTTTCCCGAAGTGCTGGGATTACAGGTATGAGCCACTGTGCCCGGCTCAGAGCCAAGCTCTTTCACTGCTAAACAGTACTGCCTTCCCCTGGACCATCTAGTTGCCTGTGGTCCACTGTGACTTCAGGTATCTTTCTAGATCTAACGCACCCGTACCAATTCTGTGCCTGCATTCTATATGCATAAACATGCCATTTTATAAATGGTGCCTACTGAATGACCTTGTTTTTCACTGAGAGTCGCTCCACTTGTCCACCCCAATCTATTACGAAGGCTGGGGGTGAGAGTTCAGAGTGGGGGCAAAGGTGGAAGTTCAGGGCTGGATGACGGGGTGTGTAGAGCTGAAAGATGAATTACACAGCTTCTGTGACAAGTACATACAGCAGATGGATCAATATTTCCTGCCTTCTCCTAGGGTCTGTCTTCCTCCACAGCAGAGGCTGGAAAGGTAAGAACCGCAGTTTCCAAACTCAAGGATTCCAGATGCTGATGAAGTTCCATCAACCAGCAGGAAGCAACAAGGATAAGACCACATTTCTGCTGCTTCCACTGTTTCTCCTGGCAAGGGCCATTCCTGAGGAGTCTGGTTTTCCCACGGTGGCTTCCCAGCCAGCCGGTAACATAAAACTCAGTGGTTTCCTTCTGCCTGACCTCCCACTTCTATTGTTTTTTCTTTTATCTTTTTTTAATCTTTTTTCTTTTTTTAATTGAGTTGGAGTCTCGCTCTGTCACCCAGGCTGGAGTGCAGAGACACGATCTTGGCTCACTGCAACCTCCACTGCTTGGGTTCAAGTGATTCTCATGAAACCTCCACCACCTGGCTTCAAGCGATTCTCATGCCCTAGCCTCCTGAGTAGCTGATACTACAGGTGTGTGCCACCATGCCTAGCTAATTTTTTTGTTTTTTTTCGTTGAGACAGGGTTTCACCATGTTGGCCAGGCTGGTCTTGAACTGCTGACCTCAGGTGATCCACCCGACTCAGTCTCCCAAAGTGATGGGATTACAGGCATGAGCCATGAGGTCATGCCCAGCCATGACCTCCGCCTTCTAAAGCTCAGAGTGGTACCTTCAGCCTCCTGATTGATTCTGTAATCAATATCAATTCTCCTTCAGCCTAAACTAGCTAGGGAGCCAGAGTAGATTATGTCTGTCACTGATTCCTGACCAGTACAGCATTGAGATGAAAACTTGACCATGATTAGGGTGGGAGGGGATTTCAGTGCCAAATACTTGATTTAAACAAAAAGCATAGAGAATAGCACAACAAACATCTTTGTATCCACCACCAAGTTTCAGAAATAAAATTGAGGCTGGATGAGGTGCCTCACACCTGTAATCCCAGCAATTTGGGAAGCCGAGGTGGGCAGATCACTTGAGGTCAGGAGTTCGAGACCTGTCTGGACAACATGGCAAAACCCCATCTCTACAAAAAATACAGAAATTAGCCTGGCATGGCAGCGCACGCCTATAATCCCAGCTACTCAGAAGGCTGAGGCACAAGAACCACTTGAGCCTGGGAGGCGGAGGTTGCAGTGAGCCGAGACTGGGCCACTGCACTCCAGCCTGGGTGACAGAATGAAACTCCATCTCAAAAAACAAACAAGCAAACAAACAAAATGACCGGGCATAGTGGCTCACACCTGTAATCCCAGCACTTTGGGAGGCCGAGGCAGGCGGATTACCTGAGGTCAGGAGTTCAAGACCAGCCTGGCCAATGTGGCAAAACCCTACTAAAAACATAAAAAATTAGCTGGGCATGGTGGTGGGTGCCTGTAATCCCAGCTACTCGGGAGGCTGAGGCAGGAGAATCACTTGAACCCGGGAGGCAAATGTTGCAATGAGCTGAGATCACACCATTGCCTTCCAGCCTGGACAACAAGAGTGAAACTCTGTCTAAAAGAGAAAACAAACAAAGAAATAGGATCTTACTATGATGCCCAGGCTGATCTTGAACTTCTAGACTTCTAGGCTCAAGGAATCTTCATGCCTCAGTCTCCCAGAGTGCTGGGATTATGGGCGTGAACTACCAATCCCAGCCCTCAGTTTATTGCCCAGGCTAAAGAGCAGTGTCTGAATCACGACTGATTGCAGCACCTTCCTTGGACTCAAGTAGACTTCCCAAGTAGCTGGAACTACAGGTGAATGCCACCATGGTCAACGAACTTTTTCTTTCTTTCTTTCTTTCTTTTTTTTGAGATGGAGTTTCGCTCTTATTACCCAGGCTGGAGTGCAATGGCGTGATCTCGGCTCACCGCAACCTCCGCCTCCTGGGAACAGGCAATTCTCCTGCCTCAGCCTCCTGAGTAGCTGGGATTACAGGCACGAGCCACCATGCCCAGCTAATTTTTTGTATTTTTAGTAGAGACAGGGTTTCACCTTGTTGACCAGGATGGTCTTGATCTCTTGACCTCATGATCCACCTGCCTCGGCCTCTCAAAGTGCTGGGATTACAGGCGTGAGCCACCGTGCCCAACCTCTTACTTTTTTTTGTTTTTTGGAGAGATGGAGTTCTGTCATTTAGCCCAGCTTGGTCTCAAACTCCTGGAATCAAAAGATCTTCCTGCATTGGCCTCTCAAAGTGCTGAGATTATAGGTGTGAGCCACCATGCTCAGCCAGTTTGCTCTTTTGAACAGTTGGATGGTACTGCATGCATGAACATATTATCTGCATGGTTATATCACAGTTTATTCTGCTATTGATGAGGGACATAGTTTAACTTTCTGAACTCTAACTGGGATGGCATTTCAAATGTCTTCAGGACAGACAGATGACAGAAACACATGAAATGCTTTGCAGAGGAACAGTCATGACTGGTGTCCATGGTGACCGAGGCATTCACATTTCCATCTTAAAACACTGCACTTACCGGGCGCGGCGGCTCACGCCTGTAATCCCAGCACTTTGGGAGGCCAAGGCAGGTGGATCATGAGGTCAGGAGATCAAGATCAGCCTGACCAAGATGGTGAAACCCTGGCTTTACTAAAAATACAAAGATTAGCTGGGCATAGTGACGGGCGCCTGTAATCCCAGCTACTCAGGAGGCTGTGGCAGGAGAATCACTTGAACCCAGGAGGCGGAGGTTGCAGTGAGCTGAGATCCCGCCACTGCACTCCAGCCTGGGTGACAGAGCGAGACTCTGTCTCAAAAAAAAAAGCAAAACACTGCACTGGCTGGGCACACCTCATTCCTAGAGCATCAGCGTCCACTGTGGTGTCCCCAAGTCTATATGCTTACGGTTGAGGCTTCTTACGACATAGACCCATGACAAATGGTACCAGATCACTTCCAGGAAATGAAAATAAAGATAAAGTAGGTGATGGGCTTCCCATCCCCACAGCATGCCCCTGAGTGCTGGGAAGAAGCTGATGATCTCACTGACCAATCATGGAGCCGTTCTAACACCTTTGCCAGGAATTCTGGATGAAACTGTAGCTCAGTGTAAACAATTCAGGAGTTTCTCAATCACCAGGGCTTGAGATTAGTTACTTTGTCACTTAAAGCTACTGAGTCATGGCAAGTGGATATGCATTTGCTATGGTTCAGTTCCAGTCGGCAGAACTTCCCTGGACACTGTGGGAAGGGGGAGAAAAGAATGGCTTTGCAGACAGACATGTGTAAATTCCAGTTCTGCCTCTATTTTTTTTTTTTTTTTTTTTTTGTAAGATGGAGTCTTGTTTTGTTGCCCAGGCTGTGGCGCAATCTTTGCTCACTGCAGCCTCCACCTCCTGTATTCAAGCGATTCTTCCTCTCGCCCTCCCGAACAGCTTGGAATACAGGTGTGGGCCACCCCGCTTGGCTAATTTTTGTATTTTTAGTAGAGACAGGGTTTTGCAGTGTTGGCCAGGCTGGGTTTGGAACTCTTGACCTTAGGTGATCCACCCGCCTCAGCCTTCCAAAGTGTTGGGATACAGGCATGAGCCACCATGCCTGGCCCAGTTCTGCCCCTTTCTAAGTGAATGACCTTGGACAAACAGTTTCCTCTCTCTGAGCTTTGGTTCCCTTATATCTAAATGGGAAATCAAAATAATAACTGGGCCAGGCGTGGTGGCTCACACCTGTAATCTCAGCACTTTGGGAGGCTGAGGCAGGTGGATCACCTGAGGTCGGGAGTTTGAGACCAGCCTGTCCAACATCGTAAAATTCCATCTATACTAAAAATACACACACAAAAAAAATTAGCCAGGTGTGGTGGTAGTGGTTGCCTGTAATCCCAGCTACTTGGGAGGCTGAGGCAGGAGAATCACTTGAACCCAGGAGGCAAAGATTGCAGTGAGCCAAGATCACACCATTGCACTCCAGCCTAGGCAACAAGAGCAAAACTCCATCTCAAAATAAAATTTAAATAATAACTGGATATGGCTGATTTGGTTTCCTTTCCTTTGGGGAACAGCACCCAGATTTGCTCCTGGGGAAATATCCTTCTGCCACTCGTAGTCCATACATTTTGGATGATGAGGCTACTGCCCTTAGCTTCAGAGGTGACATGGGACACTGACCCCTGGCAAGACTAATCATGTCCCTGGCCAATCACTGGTTGACTGGCAGGCATATCATTCAGTCAGAGCCAGTGAAATATAATGAAACTTTTTTAAAAAAAAATTTTTATTGCATTTTAGGTTTTGGGGTACATGTGCAGAACGTGCAAGATAGTTGCATAGGTACACACATGGCAGTGTGTTTTGCTGCCTTCCTCCCCTTCACCCACACTTGGCATTTCTCCCCAGGCTATCCTTCCCCAGCTCCCCCCCCCCGCACTGTCCCTCCCCCATTCCCCCCAATATACCCCAGTGTGTAGTAGACCCCCTCCCTGTGTCCATGTGTTCTCATTTTTCTCACCTGCCTATGAGTGAGAATATGCGGTATTTCCTTTTCTGTTCTTGTGTCAGTTTGCTGAGAATGATGTTCTCCAGATTCATCCATGTCTTTACAAAGGACAAAAACTCATCATTTTTGATTGCTGCATAATATTCCATGGTGTATATGTGCCACATTTTCCCAGTCCAGTCTATCATCGATGGGCATTTGGGTTGGTTCCAGGTCTTTGCTATTATAAACAGTGCTGCAATGAACATTCATGTGCATGTGTCCTTATAGTAGAACGATTTATAGTCCTTTGGATATATACCCAGTAAAGGAATTGCTGGGTACAATGAAACTTTTATTGGAACATTGAGTGCTTTTTTCTGATGTACTTGAACTTGGGGAGGGTGTGAGCCTACAGTTGCAGGAGTCACTAAAACTGATTTTTTGTTGTTTTGAGATAGGGTCTTGCTGTGTCACCCGGGCTGGAGTGCAGTGGTGTGGTGTGTTCACAGCTCACCACAGGCTTGACTGCTCAACCTCCCCGGCTCAGGTAATCCTCCCACCTTTACCTCCCAAGTAGCTGGAACTACAGGCTAGCCACCATGGCAGCTGCTTTTTTTTTTTTTTTTTTTTTTTTTTTCAGACAGTCTCACTCTGTCAGCCAGGCTGGAGTTCAGTGGCACAATCTCTGTTCACTTCAACTTCCACCTCCTGTGTTCAAGCGATCCTCCTACCTCAGCCTCCCAAGTAGCTGGGATTATAGGCATGCGCTGCCATGCCCAGATAATTCTTTGTATTTTTAGTAGAGATGGGGTTTCACCATATTGGCCTGGCTATTCCCAAACTCCTGACCTCAAGTGATCCTCCAGCCTCGGCTTCCCAAAGTGCTAGGATTATAGGCATGAGCCACTATCCCAGGCCATGGAGCCACCACAATTTTGACCATGAATGAAGGCAATGCAGAAGATAACATTGCTGAGAGGTGGACCGTGAACTTGTGTCATCATATGAGTTTGCTGCAACTTCCACCTCCTGGAGTACAGAAACCAATATATAACCCTTTGGCATGGTAAACTGAAGAAACCCCCAGGTCTCTCTTATCTTCCCCCTTTGCAGCTATCACTCCCAAAGCAGAGGATAACACTGAAGTTCCTTTATCTGCCTCAAATCTAGACCCACCAAAAAAACTATTTTCTTTCCCCTCCCTGTTAGACCAAGAAGGTAACCACACCTGAACAGACCTTTTCCCAAGATAATGTCAATGTTTTTTTTCTTTTTTTTTGAGAGGGAGTCTCACTCTGATGCCCAGGCTGGTGCAATTTCAGCTCACTGCAACCTCCGTCTTCTGGATTCAAGCAATTCTTTCTGCCTCAGCCTCCCCAGTAGCTGGGGTTGCAGACTTGTGCCACCACGCCTGGCTAACTTTTGTATTTTTATTAGACACAAGATTTTGCCATGTCGCCCAGGCTGGTCTCGAACTCCTGACCCCAAGTAATCCATCCGCCTCAGCCTCCCAAAGTGCTGGGATCACAGGCATGAGCCACCGTGCCTGGCCTAAGTTCTTCTCTGTTCCCTAATGAATTCATTCTTCCTAGTAAACCCCTCAATAGATTTCCTCTTTTCCGGTCCTTTCATAAACTATTTTACCAGGATGGTATATAAACTGCCAAACCACTGTGGAGTTGGGTAGTCACTTTATGTTTCTCCCCAGATACCTATTAAGAAGATTTGTGGCCGAACGCTGTGGCTCATACCTGCCCAGCACTTTGGGAGGCCAAAGCAGGTGGACCACTTGAGGCCAGAAGTTCGAGACCAGCCTGGCCAACATGGTGAAACCTCATGTCTACTAAAAATACAAAACTTAGTCAGGCATGATGGTGTGTGCCTGTAATCCCAGCTACTTGAAGGCTAAGGCAGAATAATCACTTGAACTCAGGAGGCAGAGGCAGTGAGCCAAGATCGCACCACTGCACTCCAGCCTGGGTGACAGAACAGAGACTCTGGCTCAAAAATAAGAAAGAAAGAAAAGAGAGAAAGAGAGAGAAGAAAGAAGACTTGTATCCTTTTTCTCCAATTAATCTGTCTTTTGTGAGTTGATTTTTTTTCCTGCAAACCTCCAAAGGGTGAAGAGGGCATTTCTTTTGGTCTCTACAAGTTCCTGCATGAGTTATACTGAAGCCTGAGATCAACTGTGGGACTTTCTAGCTCCTCCTTAATGTATGTATTTGTTTGCTGAAGCCAGAAGCTGGATAAGTTAGAGTGTCTGTCACTTGCAGGACTGTAAGTCTTGACCAACAGTCGGCCTTAGTGTGCAGCTGTGAGGATTAATTGAGATGACGTGGATTATTCCTACTATGAGCAAAATTTTCTTCTGTTTCCTTGTTCAGAGCTGAAGCTATTTTCATCTAACTCCTTTTTAATTTCATGTAATCCTAAAATCGTTCTGAATTTCTAAAAACATCTGGAAACCATGATGATCAGAAACATGATAAAATTAGAGATGCTTAGCTTAAAAAAGATTGCTTGGCAATGTAATCACGTTCTTGAAATAGTGAAGAGCCTGTCATATGGAAAGAATTAGAGTTGGAGAGCAGAACTGGGCAAACAGGTGGAAGTCAGCAGAAGACACTGCTTCAATGTGAGGAAGAAGTTTTTTTTTTTTTTTTTTTTTTTTTTGAGACAGTCTCACTCTTGTCACCCAGACTGGAGTGCAATGATGTGATCTCGACTCACTGCAACCTCCACTTTCCAGGTTCAAGTAATTCTCTTGCCTCAGCCTCCCAAGTAGCTGGGATTACAGGCACCCACCATTATGGCTGGTTAATTTTTGTATTTTTAGTAGAGACAGGGTTTCACCATGTTGGTTAGGCTGGTCTCGAACTCCTGACCTCAGGTGATCCACCTGCCTTGGCCTCCCAAAGTGCTGGGATTACAGGCGTGAGCCACTGCACCCAGCCAGGAGAACTTTTATTCAGGAAGCTCTGGACTGCTCCTCTGGGGCAGTAAGTTTCCCATTGCAGGAGACCTTCAAGTGGAGAATGGACATCACTTACTGTGATTTGTAGAGGGGATTCCTACTTCAAGGAGAGAGTTACAAGGATGGCAGCCAAAGCCCCCTCACTTTTACAATGCTAGGATTCAAAATAAAGTGCCAACTGCGAGACCAGGCGTGGGGGGCTCACGTTCATAATCCCAGAACTTTGGGAGGCTGAGGTGGGTGGATTGCTTGAGGCCAGGAGTTCAAGACCAGTCTAGGCAACATGGCGAAACCCCATCTCTACTAAAAGTACGAAAATTAGCCAGGCATTGTGGTGCTCACCTGTAATCCCAGCTACCTGGGAGGCTGAGGCATGAGAATCACTTGAACCCAGGAGGCAGATGTTGCAGTGAGCCGAGATGGCACCATTGCACTCCAGCCTGGGTGACAGAGTGAGACTCTGTCTCAAAAACAAAAAAACAACTAAATATGATGACTATGTCCCTAATATCTCCAATTTTTTCTTCATGAGAAAGGGTTTGAGCCAGGTGTGGTAGCTCACACCTATAATCCCACTACTTTTGGGAGGCTGAGGTGGGAGGATCAGTTAAGCCTGGGAGTTCAAGACCAGCCTGGGCAACATAGTGAGATCCCTGTATCTACAAAAAAATTAAAAATTAGCTGTGCATTGTGGCATGTGTTTGTAGTCCCGGCTAATCAGGAGGATGAGGCAGAAAGATAGCTTGAACCCAGGAGGTTGAGGTTGCAATGAACTGTGATTTTTTTTACCAATGCACTCCAGCCTGAGCGACAGAGCTAGATCCTATCTGAAAAGTAAAATTTAATTTAATTTACAAAAAAAGTTAAACCGTAATTCCAGCACTTTGAGAGGCCAAGATGGGAGGCTCCCTTGAGGCCAGGAGGTCAAGGCCAGCCTGGGCAACATAGCAAGATCCATCTCTACAAATAAAAAATAAAAACTAGGAGTGGGGGCCTGCATCTATAGTCCTAGCCATGAGGGAGGCTGAGGCAGGAGGATCACTTGAGCCCAGGATTTCAAGCTGAGCTATGAGCAAAACCCACTGCACTACACCTGGGACAACAGAGTAAGACCCGTCTCTAAAAAAAAAAATCAATAAATAAACTTTTAGGCATGTAGATGAAATAGTCAAATGTCTATTCATACTTTTATTATATCAGTTACACAAATCTTTACATTTACTTATTACATAAAATTATGAATAGGAATTTAGAATTCTAAATTCGAAATATGAATTTAGAAAATTTGCTTTTTTAATTATTATTATTTTTTTTGGTGAAGGGGCGGCAGACAGGGTTTCACTCCGGTTGCCAGGTGGGAATGCAGTGGCATGATCTTGGATCCTGGGCACAAGCAAACTCTGCCTCCCAGGCACAAGCAATTCTCTTGCCTCAGCCTCCCAAGTAGCTGGGACTGCAGGTGCATGCCACTGCACGTGGCTAAATTTGTATGTTTTGTAGAGACAGGATTTCGTCATCTTGCCCAGGCTAAACTCGAACTCCTGAGCTCAAGCGATTCACCCACCTTCATCTCCCAAAGTGCTGGGATTAAAGGCATGAGCCCCCACACTCAACCCTCAATTTCCTCAATTAATGAAACACTATTATTTGAGCCTTTCCCACACGCACTGTGATGTTAGTTTCTTTTTTATTTGAGTGACTTTTAAACCATATGATGTTGAATTTCTCCAATTACGTTTAACCTTTTTTTTTTTTGAGATGGAGTTTTGCTCTTGTTGCCCAGTCTGGGGTGCAATGGTGCGATCTCAGCTCACCACAATCTCCACCTTCCAGGCGCAAGCAATTTTCCTGCCTCAGCTTCCCAGGTAGCTGAGATTACAGCTATGCACCACCACGTCAGCTAATTTTGTATTTTTAGTACAGACGATGTTTCTCCTTGTTGGTCAGGCTGGTCTCAAACTCCCAACCTAGGGTGATCCACCAGCCTCGACCTCCCAATGTGCTGGGATTACAGGTGTGAGCCACTGTGCCCGGCCTATGTTTAACTTTTAGAGCTGTATCCTTATAATTATAAAACAAACAAACAAACAAAATACTCTAAGATAGACATTCCATCATTTAAAAAATGCCCTTTTTGAGGGAGTCTAAAACTTTTTAGCCCATAACCTCTCTAGTCCCATTGTAAGTGATTTCTGATAAAATGAGTTTTCTTGGAAACTCAACTATTGAAATATGGTAGAACAAGACATACTTAGTAGCTGGTAGAATGTCTTCTAAATAAGGCAAAATACCAAACTGCAAATATAGTCTGATCCAAAATATGATGAAAATTTAGATAACTAGATGCAAAAAAAGATGAAAAAAATAACAAGTTAAACAGTCATCACTACATGTGGTTACTGTGCACGTCACTGTTTTATTTTCATACCTTTTTGTGTTTCCAAGTTTTCTAGAGTCAGCATGAGCAACTTTTATAATCAGAAAAAAGAAACAAGTTATAAGAATAAATGGCTGAGTGGCAGTTATAGAATATAGACCACGATCCCAGCTTCTGAGAAGTTTACAATGTGCAGTTAGACCAAGACTCACAAACTCAACCACTTCCTTGTAACAAAAGTGACAAAAGTAGGCCAATTATAATATAATAGGGTACAATGGGTGCTGTGGCAAATTCAGGACATTTGTTTAAACAGGGAAGCCAATTATTGCCATGTAAAAATGTGATGCCAGTGTTATCAAATACTCTGATATTGGACATTTATGTAAAATTCACTCTCCACTTTTTTTCTTTTCTTCTTTTTTTCTTTTGAGATGGAGTCTCACTCTGTTATGTAACCTGGAGTGCAATGGTGCAATCTCAGCTCACTGCAAACTCCACCTCCTGGGTTCAAGTGATTCTCCCACCTCAGCCTCCCAAGTAGCTGGGATTACAGGTGCACACCACCACTCCCAGCTAATTTTTGAATTTTTAGTAGAGACGAGGTTTCACCATGTTGGCCAGGCTGGTCTTGAACTCCTGGCCTCAAGTGATCTGTCTGCCTTGGCCTCCCAAAATGCTGGGATTACAGGCTTGAGCCACTGTACCTGGCCCACAACCTTCTTTTATTTTTAACAGTGAAGTCAAACAAAATCTATGTTCCAGTTTGCCGTTGTCGGTGACCTTTAATTTAGATAAAGTTTTTGGTCCCTCTGACTTGGTATTCAAACTTCCGGCTTTTACTCCCAAGCTATACATTTTAATTGCTCTGCCCAGCCAGACATGCTGGCTCATGCCTGCAATCCCAGCACTTTGGAAGGCTGAGGCCAGAGGATCACTTGAGGCCAGGATTTCCAGACCAGCTTGGGCAACATAGCAAGAACCCACCTCTACAAAAAGAACTTAAAAATATATTATATTTGCCCTGTTCCTCTTCTTCTCTAGCCTCTCTCTTAGCTTGTTTCAACATTAGCACCTAGGTCAGTATTTCCCACAGTATATGCCAGGGAACGCAAGTCCCATGAGATGCTCTGTTGAAAACAAAGGTAGGCAGGGGGTTCCATGGTTCAATGTGTTTGAGAAACACTGCTTTTTATATTTCCCATCTAGAGATTCACAGTGTCCACTGGTGCTTTAAAATGTCTGAGACGTCCTGCAGTTGATTAAGCAAGGAAACTTTGCTAAGTCTACTATTTTGCAAGCTCATTTGGCCACAGAACCTTTGGGGGCATAACTTCTCACTCACATATCTTTTTTTTTTTTTGAGACAAAGTCTGGCTCTATTTTGCCTAGGCTGGAGTGCAGTGGGGCAATCTCAGCTCACTGCAACCTCTGCCTCCTGGGTTCAAGTGATTCTCCTGCCTCAGCCTCTTAAGTAGCTGGGCTTACAGGCGTGCACCACCACACCCAGCTAATTTTTGTATTTTTAGTAGAGATGGGGTTTCTCCATGTTGGCCAGGCTGACCTCAAACTCCTAACCTCAAGTGACCTGCCCCCCTTGGCCTCCCAAAGTGCTGAGGTTACAGGTGTAAGCCACCTCACCCAGCCTTCTTTCCCCCATATATATTTACCTTCCCAGAATTTACCTACCCCAGATGCCCACACTCTTCTCCTTTATCTTGTCACTTCTCTATAAATGTAACACTCTTTGTTACTATATAAGCTCTCAGACCTAAGCGCTTCTTTAGATTTTTACTTGTTTTTCTATGAGACCCCCCTGCATATGTGAAAATTAAAAGATTAACATCAAATAAAATGAACGTGTCTTTTTTCGGTTAATCTGTCATTTGCTTAATTTGCAGAGCCCTTGTCACTAAACCTAAGAGGGTAAAGAAATATTTTTCTTTCATTTAAAAGGAGTAGAGATGGAGTTTCACCCTCCAGCCCTACCCCACACCTTGCAGCGTCCTGAGGGTTGCTTGCTCCCTTCCCCTGCTTTCACATGTGCTATTTCCTCTGCCTGGAGTTCTCTCCATTCTTCCCACTCCCTTCACCACACTGATTCCCACTCATGCTTCAGGTCTTCCTCTAGACACACCTTCCTGATCTTCATTCCTGGGTAAATCCCCTCCAGGGGTCCCCACAGCACCTCATAGTCACCCTCATCAAAGCACTCGTCATGTTGCACTGTAATTGCCCTCACTGTCTGTCTCCTAAACAGAATGAATGGAACACTCTGAGTGCAGCGCTGCGTCTTTTTTGCCCAATGTCTGTCACATAATAGGTGGACAAGAAATCACTTATTTATTTATTTATTTATTGGTTTTGAGATGGAGTCTTGCTCTGTCACCCAGGCTGGCATGCAGTGGCACAATTTCACTTCACTGCAACCTCCACCTCACAGGTTTAAGTGATTCTCTCGCCTCAGCCTCCCAAGTAGTGGGGATAACAGACATGCTCCACCACGCCAGCTGATTTTTGTATTTTTAAGAGACGAGATTTCGCCATGTTGTTCAGGTTGGTTTTCAACTCCTAACCTCAAGTGATCCACCCGCGTCAGCCTCCCAAAGTGCTGGGATTACAGGCATGATTCCCACACATGCTTCAGGTCTTCCTCTAGAGGAAAAAAAAGTGATTTCTGTGCCTGGCCAGAAATCACTTTTGAATAAATTAATGAGTGAACAGCAACTTATACTAATTTATGCCCCTGCATTTTAGATTGCCATCATGCTGACCTCATTCAGCAGCTACTGTTTTTATCAATAGATCGCATTCATTGAACACCGGCTGCGTATCTAAGTCAAAATCACCTACCACCAACCTTCTCAGAATGTGCTAGCAGTAATATTTCTACCAAATGTTATGTGTAGCTTTTTGGCTCCTGTTACATGGCTCCAGGAAAAACAATCTTTCCATGTTCAAATTCTGGGCTCCCAGCTTCCAGTTGGGCTACGTTATTGGTGTACACTGTCTGGTGCCAGGAAGAGGAGAAACCAGTTTGCTCATTCCCATGAGATATATTCATGGAAAACCGACTCTGCAGCCAAGAAGACAAGGAGGGTGTTGTGTCTGTCCACCTGGGGCAGTTTTAACAAAGGAACCTGAAAACCAATTCCTCTTTGCAGCTGCACCTGATGAAGCTGGGCGCCTCACACCACGTCCAGATGCCCTTGCTTCAGATACCCTCCTGCTAGACACCCTAGTCACTGGGAATGAAGATTTGGGTTCCTGGATAAAAATATAGCACAACCAGTTATCTGAAATTTGAATTTCAGATGAACAACAGATTTCAAGTATGAAAATGCCACATGTATTGCAATGAAACATACTTATACCAAAATAATTACTTGTCATTGTTCATCCGCAATTCAAATTAAACTGTATGTCCTTTTCTTCTTCTTCTTTTTGGCTCTATCTGGCAACCCTAAATGAAATTGAAGATTGTTGGGATTCCAGCAGGCATTCCCAGCACAAGGAAACCCAGGTATAATAGGACAATTCCAGGGAATCCCAGGGCTTGGGAAGATGGATTGGAGCAGTCAGAAGGCTGTTTCTTGGCCAGATGAGGTGGCTCACGCCTGTAATCCCAGCACTTTGGGAGGCCAAGGTGGGCAGATCACTTGAGGTCTGGAGTTCAAGACCAGCCTGGCCAACATGGCAAAACCTTGTCTCTACCTGGGATTACAGGTGCGTGGTGTCCAGTGTCCAGGGAAGTTCTGCTGACTGGAACTGAACCATAGCAAATGCATTTCCACTTTCCATGACTCAGTAGCTTTGAGTGACAAAGTAACTAATCTCCAGCCCTGGTGATTGAGAAACTCCTGAATTGTTTACACTGAGCTACGGTTTCATCCAGAATTCCTGGCAAAACTGTTAAAACAGCTCCGTGATTGGTCAGTGAGATCATCAGCATCTTCCCAGCACTCAGGGGCATGCTGTGGGGATGGGAAGCCCATCACCTACTTTATCTTTATTTTCATTTCCTGAAAGTGATCTGGTACCATTTGTCATGGGTCTATGTCGTAAGAAGCCTCAACCGTAAGCATATAGACTTGGGGACACCACAGTGGACGCTGATGCTCTAGGAATGAGGTGTGCCCAGCCAGTGCAGTGTTTTGCTTTTTTTTTTTTTTTTTTTTTGAAACAGAGTCTCGCTCTGTCACCCAGGCTGGAGTGCAGTGGCGGGATCTCAGCTCACTGCAAACTCCGCCTCCTGGGTTCAAGTGATTCTCCTGCCACAGCCTCCTGAGTAGCTGGGATTACAGGCGCCCGTCACTATGCCCAGCTAATCTTTGTATTTTTAGTAAAGCCAGGGTTTCACCATCTTGGTCAGGCTGATCTTGATCTCCTGACCTCACGATCCACCTGCCTTGGCCTCCCAAAGTGCTGGGATTACAGGCGTGAGCCGCCGTGCCCGGTAAGTGCAGTGTTTTAAGATGGAAATGTGAATGCCTCGGTCACCATGGACACCAGTCATGACTGTTCCTCTGCAAAGCATTTCATGTGTTTCTGTCATCTGTCTGTCCTGAAGACATTTGAAATGCCATCCCAGTTAGAGTTCAGAAAGTTAAACTATGTCCCTCATCAATAGCAGAATAAACTGTGATATAACCATGCAGATAATATGTTCATGCATGCAGTACCATCCAACTGTTCAAAAGAACAAACTGCCCTTAGCCACTACCCTTAGCTTCAGAGGCTGAGAATCTGCACTTGTAAGAAGTTTTGAGGTGATGCCAATGCCATTGGCCATGGGCCACACCTTGAATCACCAGGGCTTAGAATGGTGATTCTCAGCTCCAGCTGTCCCCTAAGGTCACATAAGAGACCACGTCTAACCCCACTCCAGGTCGATTGAAGCAGAATCTGAGGTGTTCCTGGGTATAAGCATTTCTACAAATCTCCCTATGGCCGAGGGTGGTGGCTCACACCTGTAACTGCAGCACTATGGGAGGCCGAGGCATGAGAATTGCTTGAGGCCAGGAGTTCGAGACTGCAGTGAGCTGTGATTGCACCGCTGAACTCCTAAGCCTGGGCGACAGAATCAGACCCTGTCTCAAAAAAAATAAAAACAAAAATCTCCCCAGCTTCAGCTAGAACATGGATAATAGAGGAACACCTGTTTTCTAGATTCCTGGAAAACTGGACTCAAAAACTTGGAGGCAAACTCAGCTCCTCTCTCCTGCATGCTCCCGGGTCTAGCTGCTGTTGGGGTCCCATCGATCTCTGCTGTCGGGTAGGTCTACCACCATCTTCCTTCCCATGCCTGCTTCCCAGTCCTAAAATCCGTCCCACCTGGGTGGCATCAGTTGTACAGCAGGATTTGGACAATGGCTCCTGGCCCACTGTGCTGGGATTACAGGTGCTCCACAGTTGACCCCCGCCTCTGTCATTATCCCTAGCCAGGAACTGTGCAAATCTTGCAGGCAGCATCCACCCACAGTAGCTCTCGCTATTATTACTATTACAAGGAATAGTCTACAGGCTGCTTCTCCCTCCCTAAGGCCCTTCCCAGCTGCCTAACCGTCTAGTTGCGACGATGACGCAGTCGCTAGGTCCGAGCCAGCCAGGCTGAGGAATGGGCTAAGTCCGCATTTCTATTGTCCTGATGCTGAGCCTCCTTCCTGCGCCTCCTCCTTCCAGAACTGCAAATAAGCAAAAGCAGCGGTGATTCCTCCTCTGTGACTTCTAATTAGTGTGTGGAAAGAGTCCTTTGTGATGCAGAGATGAAAGGCCACTCACCAGGTGATGTCATTACCGTGATGAGTTTCCCCATCTGTAAAATGGACTTTAATGAGGCTGCTTGTTTATGGAGCTCCTGAGATGAAAAGGCTGTGATGGGCAGGATGCTGATGAATCTGGCTGGGGGGCCAGCCCGAGGTTCAGTGAAGGGGAGGCTCCTTCCTTCTCTCATTCTGGCCCCAGCTGGCCAGAAAGGAGCATTGGGCAGCTCCGTGGGGACAGAGCTGGGGTGAGTTTGGAGAGAAGGGAGCAGGGTAGGGATAAGAAAAGGAGGTGATTGGTAGCCCACAAAGCTACATCAGAAAGGGAGGGGAAGGGCCAGGCAAGGTGGCTCTTGCCTGTAATCCTGGCACTTTGGGAGTTGGCCAAGGCAGAACTCATCTGAGGTCAGGAGTTCGAGACCAGGCTGCCCAGCATGGTGAAACCCTGTCTCTACTAAAAATACAAAAATTAGCCGGGTGTGGTGGGACGTGCCTGCAGTCCCAGCCACACAGGAGGCTGAGGCAGAGAATCGCTTGAACCTGGGAGGCGGAGTTTCCAGTGAGCCAAGATCACGCCACTGCACTCCAGCCTGGTAAAAGAGCAAGATTCTCAAAAAAAGAAACAAAGGGAGGGAAACCCAAGGGGGAAAGCAGAGGATTAGGCCTGTGTGTGTGTCTTTCTGTGTGTGCTTCTGCGTGTGTGTGTCTGTGTGTGTGCGTCTGTGTGCATGTCTCTGTGTTTCTGTGTGTGTCTGCATGTGTGTCTCTGTGTGTCTGTGTCTGTGTGTCTCTGTGTGTGTCTGTGTGTCTGTCTCTATGCGTGTGTGTCTGTGTGTGTGTGTGTGTGTGTGCGCGCGCGCCTGTGTGCATTCATCACCAGGGTGGGCAGATAAGGTCCCAGCCTTGAGGTCAGGAAGAAACAATGTGTTTCTACCTCAAATTCCAAGAATTCATTAAGCCGAAGCTGAAATTAGTTATGGCTCAGGTGATGTGACTGTTCCACTTTTCAGCCAGCACCCTGTGGAGCCCCTCCAGCTTCCGGATGCCTGGACTGGGGAAGAAGACGGGGAGGGACCAGGCTGGGGCGCACAGCACCCTCCCCCTTCAACCCAACCCCTGCTGGGGACCTGTTTTTACTTTAGACTTCCCTACTAGATTTCACTGGAAGAGAAGATTTCGGCGGCTTACAAATGCTTGCAAAACACAGTTTGGGAGAAGGAAAAAAAAATAAAGGAAATGAAAAGGGCTCTCCCAGTGCCCAAATAGCATACTGCTAAGGAACACAAGCCTTAGGGACAGATGGCCTGGTTCTCAGCTGTGTGACCTTGGGCAAGTTGCCTCACATCTCTGTGCTGATTCCTGAACAGTAAACGTGGATAAAAATAGTAGCTGCTGGCCAGGGGCAGTGGCTCACACCTGTAATCCCAGCACTTTGGGAAGCTGACAGGGGTGGATCACAAGGTCAGGAGTTTGAGACCAGCATGGCCAATATGGTGAAACCCCGTCTCTACTAAAAAACACAAAATTAGCTGGGAGTGGTGGCGTGCACCTGTAGTCCAAGCTACTCGGGAGGCTGAAGCAGGAGAATCGCTTGAACCCCAGAAGCAGAGGTTGCAGTGAGCCAAGATTGCTCCACTGCACTCCAGCCTGGGAGACCGAGACTCCATCTCAAACAAACAAACAAAGGAGTGGACAGAGTTGCAGCTGCCTTTTGGGGTTGCTGTTAGAATTGCATGAGTTCATCCGTGTGAAGTGTGGGGGCTGTGCCTGAAGAACCTCTATCTCCCCCTGTCAAATGTGTCCGGTGCAGTGCCTGACACTTGCTTCCACACACTTCATTTAATTTTTAACCTTTTTTTTTTTTTTTGAGACAGAGTCTTGCTCTATTGCCAGCAGGCTGGAGTGCAGTGGCGTGATGCCAGCTCACTGCAACTTCTGTTTTCCGGTTTCAAGCAATTCTCCTGCCTCAGCCTCCCAAGTAGCTGGGACTGCAGGCACGCACCACCACACCCAACTAATTTTTTTGTATTTTTAGTAGAGACAGGGTTTCACCATGTTGGCCAGGATGGTCTCGATCTCTTGACCTCGTGATCATCCCGCCTCAACCTCCCAAAGTGCTGAGATTACAGGTGTGAGCCACTGCGCCTGGCCTAACTTTTTCTTTAGAGATGGGATTTTACTATCTTGCCCAGGCTGGCCTCTAACTCCTGGGCTCAAGTAATTCTCCTACCTCGGCCTCCTAAAGTGTTGGGATTACAGGTGTAAGTCACCATACCCGACCCATAGACGCTTCTTTGTGGAATCTTCTACAAATATATGCTGACCCATTGCACAAATAAGGACATCAAGGCTTGGGGAGGGAAGAGGAAGAATCACAGCTGGAGCCCTAGCTTAGGTCTACAAGCCAGGGCTTTCTGCTGATACTCTCAGGACTAGAAGGGTGGGGCTGTTTCTCAGGCAGCTGCTGTCCCCCGCCGAGGCTGCCCTTTATACTCTGGCCTTCTCCACCTTGCTCTGTCCATCTGAGCAAGTGGCCAACTCAAGATATGAGCTCATCAACCTCCAAACAACAGGAGCAGGAGGTCCCTGCAATGACCCACCAAGGCTGTGACTTACCCATTGTCAAGAGGCCCTGGTAGCCAGGGGTGGGATTACAGTTTCTCTAAGCTGCACCCATTCACTCTAGGTTAGTGTTTCTCCAAAGGTGACGTGTGGATCTTCCGTTTCAGAACCTTCAGGGGCTCTCATTAAAATACAGATTTCAGCCAGGCACAGTGGCTCATGCCTGCAATCCCAGCACTTTGGGAGGCTGCGGCAGGCAGATCGATTGAGGCCAGGAGTTCAAGACCAGCTCAGCCAACATGGCCAAACCCTGTCTCTACTAAAAATACAAAACTTTGTCAGGTATGGTGGCACATACCTGTAATCCCAGCTACTTGGCAGGCTGAGGCACAAGAATCACTTGAACTTGGGAGGTGGAGGTTGCAGTGAGCCAAGATTATATCACTGCACTCCAGCCTGGGCAACAGAATGAGACTTTGTCTCAAAAAATAAATACATAAAATACAGATTTCTTGCCCTCAAAAGGATTAAATTCCAAACTCTAGAGAAGAGACCCATCTCATGGTAAACTGCTTTGGAAAAACAAAGAAAAGACGAGTGTGGTGGCTCATGCCTGTAATCCCAGCTCTTTGGGAGGCCGAAGTGGGCGGATCACCTAAGGTCACGAGTTCAAGACCAGCTTGGCCAACATGGTGAAACCCCATCTCTACTAATAATACAAAAATGAGCTGTGCCTGGTGGCGGGTGTCTGTAATCCCAGTTACTCAAGAGGCTGAGGCAGGAGAATTGCTTGAACCTGGGAGGCAGAAGTTGCAGTGAGCTAAGATCACGCCACTGCACTCCAGCCTGGGCAACAGAGCGAGACTCTGTCAAAGAAAGAAAGAAAGAAATGAAAAAGCTGGGCATGGTGGCTCAAGCCTGTAATTCCAGTACTTTGGGAGGCCAAGGCGGGTGGATCACCTGAACTCAGGAGTTTAAGACCAGCCTGACCAACATGGTGAAACCCTGTATCTATTAAAAATAAAAAATTTAAAAATTAAAAAAATTAAAACTTAGCTGGACACGGTGGCGGGTGCCTATAATCCCAGCTACTAGAAAGGCTAAGGCAGGAGAATCGCTTGAACCCAGGAGGCAGAGGTTGCAATAAGCCGAGATTATGCCACTGCACTCCAGCCTGTCAGCAGAGTAAGACTTGTCTCAAAAAAAGAAAATAAAGAAATAGAGAAGCCCCACTGTCTGAAGGTAGCAAGCGCCCAGGGGATTCTGGTCTTCCAAGGGTTGAGACCCCTGGGTTCAGGCCCTGTGCCAGGTGGGTAAAGGACGGGCTTGTTCATCTGAATTTCTCCCTGACTCTAGGCCCAGGGTTGAGCCCCCTCCTACAACACTGGCTCCAGAGTAGTGAGGCCTTTCCTGGCTGAGGCCCAAACCCACCTCCCATGGCGAAGCCCTGCCCGGCATGAGTGGATACTCTGGCCCCAGGAGGCGGCCCTGAACGGAGCTGCATTTGCCTGGCC
Organism: Saguinus oedipus; assembly: GCA_031835075.1. Taxonomy (NCBI): domain Eukaryota; kingdom Metazoa; phylum Chordata; class Mammalia; order Primates; family Cebidae; genus Saguinus; species Saguinus oedipus. The sequence continues at coordinate 52,940,827 of CM063171.1, read as the reverse complement.
TGGGTGTGGGTCTGGGCTCCACATCTCCTGTGCGTCATTTTGCCTCTCTTTATTTTCTATTGCCGGCCCCTCTTCAACCCTTCTGCCGTGAGTTGCCCTCTTCTCATCTGAAGAATGCAGGGGCTGCTCTTATACTTCTCCTAGATGCTTTTTTACAAGATATTGAAGGAGCTGAGTAACCGGTAACTGCTATGCCCTTTTGGAGATGCGGCAGCCTCTCCCTGTTACATACACAGTTTCGAAGTGATTTATGGAGGGGCTGCAGGTGGGAACTGGAAGGGACCGGGTTCACCAAGGAGGGTTTCTATGTCTGAGCAAGAACAGCCAGAAACTGCCTTGCCACAGGCTAGACGGTGGCTCTCTTCCCCACAAGAGGGTTCCATGACCTGCCAACACAGGAATGCTAAGGTGGGCCAGCCGAGAACATAACCGCGCGTGGTGGCGGATGCCTGTAATCCCAGCTACTTGGGAGGCTGAGGCAGGAGAATTGCTTGAACCCAGCAGACACCAATGGTGCAATCTCAGCTCACCGCAACCTCTGCCTCCTGGGTTCAAGTAATTCTCCTGCCTCAGCCTCCCAAGTAGCTGGGATCACAGGCACCCACCACCACGCCTGGCTAATTTTTGTACTTTTAGTGGAGATGGGGTTTCACCACGTTGGTCAGGCTGGTCTCGAACTCCTGACTTCAGGTGATAGGAGGTGCTTTTTGAGGACTGAGCAGGAAGCAGTGGAATGGAGTGAGGGCCTGGGCATCAGTGGAGGCCCATCATAAGCTGTGCAGCCTTAGGAAAGTTATTTCATCTCTCTGAGCCTCCATGTCACTATTAATAAAATGGTAAGAATCACACCACAACATGGGTTTGTGGTGAAGACCTAAGGAAACCATGACTGTAGTGTGCTTGGCGTAGGTGAGTGTCCCATAACACATCCCATGGTCCATGATTCCCTGTCTTTCTGGACAGCTCAAAACTGATCATCCAAGTGGGTACAGGACTTCTAGACAGTCATTGATCAAAAGTCAAATGCAGAGTCCAGTCTCCAGGTATGAAGAAGGAAAAGAAGACGGGCGATTATGAACAATGATGAGATGTCAATTACCTTATGAAAATACATAAGAATGAATAGCTCCAGGCTGGCCAAGACATTTTTCCAACCAGCAGCATCTTTGAGTCTGTTCAAATGTTCAAACTTACCCTCAATGGAGGCCACTTTGGGAGGCTATCTTTCTCTCTACCTGCTAATCTTTTTCTTTTTCTTTCTTTCTTTTTTTTTTTTTTTTTTTTTTTTGAGATAGTTTTGCTCTTGTCACCCAGGCTGGAGTGCAATGGCGTGATCTAGGCTCACTGTAACCTCCCAGATTCAAGCGATCCTCCTGTCTCAGCCTCCCTAGTAGCAGGGATTACGGGTGCCTGCCACCACGTCCAGCTAACTTTTTGCATTTTTAGTAGAGATGGGGTTTCACTGTGTTGACCAGACTAATCTCAAACCGTTAACTTCAAGTGATCCACCCACTTTGGCCTCCCATAGTGGTGAGATTACAGGCATGAGCCACCATGCCTGACCCTTTTTCCTTCTTTCTAATAGAGATGGAAGGTTTCCTTGTGTTGACCAGGTTGGTCTCGAACTCCTGGCCTCAAATGGTCCTCCCATCTGAGCAAACATGCCCACTCCCCCTTTTTCTTAAAACAGGGTCTTGCTCTATTGTCCAGGCTGGAGTGTAGTGGCGAGATCGCTGCAGCCTCCACTTCCGACACTCAAAAGTGTTGCTCCCACTACAGCCTCCTGAAGACCTGGGACTACAAGTGCACACCACCACACCCTGCTAATTTTCAGTTTTTGCAGAGACAGAGTCTCACTATGTTGCTCAAGCTGTTTTCAAACTGTTGGGCTCAAATAATCCTCCTGCCCTGGTCTCCCAAAGTGCTAGAATTACAAGAGTGAGCCCCTGCACCTAGCCTCTACCTGCTAATTTTCTGCAGGAAAGTTCAATCATTTCACCAACAATAATATCAACCACATGAACAGCAATGATGAAGGTGGACCTGGGCTGTGTGATGGGTGACCATGATCTCGCTGGAGCCTCTCAACCTTCTGAAGTGGCAGCGTGACTCCTAGCCTCCATCTTCAGATGCCAGTGCTTGGAGGTCACCTTGCCCAAAGTCACGCAGCAGCAACGTGGCACCGCCAGGACTCGGATCCAGGCCTGATTGTGGGTGGGGAGGGCTCGAGAGCACTCAATCATGCGAACATGCCAATGTCAGTGAAATCGTCAGCAGGACAAACGTGCAGGGAAAGGGGAGCAGGAGAGGAAGAGTCTGGAAAACTTTAAGGACTACGTAATAAACATCCGCTTCTGAATCATCCCCTCTGTCTCTGAAATTAAGAAGGGAACAACCAGCAACAAGAAAGCAGATGAGGAAACTTTGGCTCAGGGGCAGGATGGTGGTTTAATCTCTCGCTGACATTCTGCTTTTTCACATGACCCTTGTGATCTCTGTGACTCTCAAAAGAAGCCAAACACTTTGCAATTGGATTGAAAGCAAAAGCTAACCTTGCAGGCTGGGAGAAGGTGGACCTGGCAAGGTCAGAGAATTAAACTCCAATGCCCAGAGCAAAATTTGACCGTGGCATCCTGTTTGTGCATGTGGTGTGTGCCCACCTGGCAGCCATGTGAGGACTGAAAGGGCAATGTGCCTTCACAAGCAGCATCCTCAGGTGTTAGACCCACTGCCACAGTCCTCCAGAGCGGGAAAACGTGAGGGACAGACAGCTTGACATCAAATCTGACCACCAGGGGCGATAGCTTAATCCTGTAGTGAGTGCAAGACTCAAGTGGTCTGGAAGGAAGGGGAAGGAGTTTCTGGGGAAAAAGTGTGGGGATTAAAAGAAGCTCAGCTGAGATTTCTGCAGAGGGACTGACTGCAGGAATCAGCAATGGAGATGGGAGGCCAGGACAGAGTCTCTCCAATTGCTGTAGCCTGGCCATTTGGTGCCCAGGCAGGCAGCCCCTCTCTCACCTCTCAGGTGCCCTAACCCTCTTCCTCTCAGCCCACACTGAAGAAGATTTATCTGCAGGGTGTTGTGGCCCACGCCCTATATTCCCAATACTTTGGGAGGCCTAGGTGGGAGGATCTCTTGAGCCCAGGAGTTTGAGACCAGCCCAGGTAACATGGCAAGACCCCATTTCTATAAAAACTAAAAAAGTGGCTCACACTTGTAATCCCAGAACTTTCGGAGGCTGAGGCAGGCGGATCACAAGGTCAGGAGACCGAGACCATCCTGGCTAACGTGGTGATTCACCGTCTCTACTAAAAATACATAAAATTAGCTAAACCTGGTGGCGCGTGCCTGTAGTCCCAGCTACTTGGGAGGCTGAGGCAGGAGAATTGCTTGAACCCGGGAAGCGGACATTGCAGTGAGCCAAGATCGCACAACTGCACTCCAGCCTGGGTGACAGAGCAAGACTCCATCTCAGAAATAAATAAATAAATAAATATGAAAAGTTAGCTGGGCATGACGGTGCAAGGCTGAGGTTGGAGGTGCACTTGAGCCCAGGAGGTTGAGGCTGCAACGAGCCATGTTTGTGCCACTACACTCTAGCCTGGGCAACAGAGCAAGATCTTGTTTCAAAAATAGAAATAAGATAAAAAATAAAGAGGCTTTTTCCACTCTCATGTAGGAACTGAAAGAAAAATGCTATAAAACAAGATCTCCCGCAGTTCTGAAAGCCAAAGGTGGAAGGAAGGAAGAAAAGAAAGAAGAAAGGAGGAAAGCCTTAAATTTAGAAAGAAAATCAATTAGTAATTGTTTTCTGTAAAGAAATGATTCAGTCCAGGCACAGTGACTCACGCCTGTAATCCCAGCATTTTGGGAGGCCGAGTGGGGGAATCTCCAGGTCAGGAGTTCAAGACCAGCCTGGCCAACATGGTGAAACCCCATATCTACTAAAAATACAAAAAAATTAGCTGGGCGTGGTGGCGAGCACCTGTAATCCCAGCTACTTGGGAGGCTGAGGCAGGAGAATCGCTTGAACCCAGGAGGCAGAGGTTGCAGTGAACAGAGATTGCGCCACTGCACTCCAGCTTGGGCAACAGAGCAAGACTCCATCTCAAAAAAAAAAAAAAAAAGAAAGAAAGAAAGAAAAAAGAAATGGTTTGAATTTACTACAGCTTTTTTAACTAGAAATTGCATTGGCCCTCCCTATCTGTAGGTTCATCCTCAGATTCAACCAATCGTGAATGGAAAATATTTGGGAGAAAAAACTAACAATTCAAATTAATACATATTAAAAATGCAGTCTAACAACTATTTATATTAGGCGGGCGCGGTGGCTCACGCCTGCAATCTCAGCACTTTGGGAGGCTGAGACAGGTGGATCGCTTGAGGTCAGGAGTGGGAGATCACCCTGGGTAACATGGCAAAACCCCGTTTCTACTAAAATTACAAAAAATTAGCGAGGCATGGTGGCATGCACCTGTAGCCCAGCTAGTCAGGAGGCCGAGGGCTGAGGCACGAGAATTGCTTGAACCCGGGGGGTGGAAGTTGCCTTGCCATTGCACTCCAGCCTGGGTAATAGAATGAGACTCCATCTGAAAAAAAAAAAAATGTTTTTTAACATAGCATTTACATTGCTTTAGGTATTATAGGTAATCTAGTGATGATTTAAAATATATCAGAGGAGCTGGGCATAGTGGCTCATGCCTGTAATCCCAGCATCTCAGGAGGCAGAAGGATGGCTTGGACCTAGAAATTCAAGGCTGCGGTGAGCTGAAATTGTGGCATTTAACTCACTTCACTCAGCCTGAGCGACAGAACAAGACCCTATCAAAGAAAGAAAGAAAGTATACAGGAGAAAGTGCATGGTTTATATGCAAATACTATGCCATTTTATACCAGAGACCCGAGAAAGATTTTGCTATCTTCAGGGGTTCCTGGAACCAATTCCGCTCCATTTAAGCATTTCTTTGGAGATCCTTAGCTACACTGTAGCAGTGCAAACGTGCACAGTCTTAAAATTCAAGGCATTTGGTCATCCACAAAAGACTGCTGAATTCCCAGACCAGCATGACAATAGTGTAGGTCACTGGGGAGGGGAAATAGTTCATGATTATGTAAATCAATGGAAATTTTGTTTTAGGAAAAATCTAAGAAAGTTTTACTTAATATACTGGAAGACAAACTTAGAGAACTCTCTCTCTCTCTCTCTCTCTCTCTCTCTCTCTCTCACACACACACACACACACACACACACACACACACACAGGTATCCCAAACCTAAAACTCCTTTACCCCCAGGAACAGCTGCCTTTCTGTTTTTTTGGTTTTTTTTTTTGAGACAGAGTCTTCTTTTGTCACCCAGGCTGGAGTGCACGATCTCAGCTCACTGCAACCTCCACCTCCTGGGTTCAAGCAATTCTCCTGCCTCAGCCTCCTGAGTAGCTGAGATTACAGGCATATGCCACCACACCTGGCTAGTTTTTTGTTTTGTTTTGTTTTGTTTTCTTTTTTTTTTCTTTTTGTACTTTTAGTAGAGACAAATTTCACCATGTTAGCCAGGCTGGTCTTGAACTCCTGACCTCAAGTGATCCACCCGCTTCGACCTCCCAAAGTATTGGGATTACAGTTGTCAGCCACCGCACCCAGGCAACAACTGCCTTTATACAAAACAACCCTCAGAGCCCCTGGCAGAGACTGAGAACAACACACATTGCAGAGTGAGCACTGAATTTGGAGTCAGACAGCCCTCAGGTGTAACTTCCAAGTTCCAAGTCAGCCTTATTCCCACCCTCACATGACCTTGTGCAGGTGCCGTAACCTCTCTAAGCCTCCAGGCTTTTTGCTTTTTGTTTTTGAGACAGATTTTCCTCACTCTGTCACCTAGGCTGGAGTGCAGTGGTGCCATCTCAGCTCACTGTAACTGCTGCCTCCTGGATTCAAGCGATTCCCCTGCCTCAACCTCCCGAGTAGCTGAGACTACGGGTGCACACCACTGCCCTGGCTAATTTTTGTACTTTTAGTAGAGATAGGGTTCCACCACATTTCCCGAGCTGGTCTTGAACTCCTGACCTCATGTGATCCACCCACCTCAGCCTCCCCAAGTGTTGGAATTACAGGCATGAGCCACTGCACCCCGGCCACGGATTCATGTTCTTAACTTAAACACAGGGTTCACAAAATTGTAAGGGGGGAAAGATATTTAAATATTTACTGAGGGCACAGTGATGCACACATGTAGTCCCAGTTACTTAAGATCTCAGTTTGAACCCAGGAGTTCAAGGCCAGCTTGGGCAGGCAAAATAGTGAGACCCTATCTCTAAAAAAAAAGAACAAAGTATTTCCCGAGCACCAAACCCTGTTTTAAGCAATGGGGACAGTGAACGAAACAAAGGGCTGCCTTCATGAAGCTTATAACTGAGAGGGCAAGATGAACACTAAACACACACAGACGTCAAAGCTGAGCGTATCAGACCGTGGTGAGAAGGGAGTGGGGAGAATGGGGGAGGCTGCTGTTTTATTTAGGGCAGTCTGGAAAGGCTCATGATAAGATGTGAGGCAGTCATACAAATATCTGGTAGAAAAGAATTCCTAGCAGAAGGAACAGCAAAAGCAGAGGTCCTGGCCAGGCATGGTGGCTCATGCCTGTCATCCCAACACTTTGCGAGGCCGAGGTGGGCAGATCATGAGGTCAGGAGTTCGAAATCAGCCTGACTAACATGGTAAAACCCTGTCTGTACTAAAAATACAAAAATTAGCTGGGTGTGGTGTCGGGCACCCAGCTAATCAGGAGGCTGAGTCAGGACACCTGCTTGAATGCAGGAGGCGGAGGTTGCAGTGAGCTGAGATCATGCCACCGTACTCCTGTACTCCAGCCTCGGTGACAGAGTGAGATTCCGTCTCAAAAAAAAAAAAAAAAGCAGAGGGCTGCCCTGAAGCAGGGACTTTTTAGGGAGTTCATGTAATGGGGAGACCAGTGTAGCAAGTGGGGTGAAGAGGTGTATAAGTAGGAGAATGCAGAAAAGATTTGCTTTTTACCCAGAGTGAGCTGGAAAGCCATGGAAAGGCTATAGATGGCTTCTATGTGAAAGGTTTGCTTAGTCTGCTGCAAGAAAGAGAGGCTGGAAGGGTCAAGGGCCTGAAAAGAGAGACCAATTAGAGGCTACTGAAATAGTCAAGGCAGCAGATGGTGGCTATTTCAATGTGGCAATGAGGGCGGAAGGACGGACAGGTGAAGGGGAGAGGGCGATGTTTTGAAGATAGGACCAGCAGGATTTGCTGGAGTCTCAGCTGTGGGCATGACTGAGAAAAGTCATTGATAACTCCAGCGTATTTGGCCTGAGCACCTAGAAGGATGGAGCTGCCTCCAACTGAAATGAACAAAACCACAGGAAGACTAGGTTGGCAGAAAAGAAAACAGCAGTTCAGTTTGGACTAAGTTTGAGAAGTCTGCTGGATATACTGGTCTATTGGTTTGGATGTGTTCACCCAAGGACGAGGTTCAGAGGGACAAGAAGAGAAGGGCTCCGGATTTAGATGTCAAGATGAGAAGAAGCAAAGACCAGGAGTGGTCAGTGGGGCAGGAGCAAACATCAGGTCCCCAGCGCGTCTGTGCCCCGGGCTGTCCAGTTGGCCCATGAAGGACCATATAGCAAATATTTTTGGCTTCGTGGACCTCGTGGCCTCTGCTGCCACTCCTCAATGCTGCCATTATAGGGCAAAAGCAGCCATAGGCAATATGGAAGCAAATGGACATGGTTGTTCTGGTAAAGCTTGGCTGGATTTGGCCTGCAGGCTGTAGTTTGTCAAACCTTGGTGAATGCACATGCCACCTGTGAGCTGTGCAATGAGGACAGGGAACAGTAGCCATAGTGCTCTGGAAGTCAAGTGGACAGAGTGTTGCAAAGGGGAGTGATCAGTGGTATCAAATGCCGCAGACAGATTGAGTCAGATGAAGAAAGAGAAGCAGCCATTGACTTTGGGAACACAGAGATCACTGGTGGCCTCAACAGGAGCACTTTCCCTGGAGTGGTGAGAGCAAAAGCCTGATGAGGGTGAGCTCAAAATAGCATGGCCATGAGCATAAACAACTCTTTCCAAGAGTTTGTTTGTTTGTTTGTTTTTTGAGACAGTGTCTCGCTCCGTCGCCGGGCTGGAGTGCAGTGGCACAATCTCGGCTCACTGCAACCTCCGCCTCCCGGGTTGAAGCAATTCTCCTGCCTCAGCCTCCCGAGTAGCTGGGATTACAGGTGCCCACCACCAAGCCCAGCTAATTTTTGTATTTTTAGTAGAGACTGGATTTCACCATGTTGGCCAGAATGGTCTCGGTCTCTTGATCTCGTGATCTGCCTACCCCGACCTCCCAAAGTGTTGGGATTACAGGCATGAGCCACTATTCCCAGCCTTGAAGAGTTTTTTGAGGACTCATTAAGTGGTGGAAACTGAGCATTTTCACATTGTTTCGAGTAACTTTTGCTATTGGGATTTCCAAGAAAAACAGAGCCTTAGAATCTAGAGTTGAGTTAGAAACCATTAAAATATGGTTAAGAGTCTGGGCATGATGGCTCACGCCTATAATCCTAGCACTTTGGGAGACCAAGGTGGGCAGATCACTTGAGGTCAGCAGTTCCAGACCAGCCTGGCCAACATGGTGAAACCTCATCTCTACAGAAAATACAAAAATTAGCCAGGTGTGGTGTCAGGTGCCTGTAATTCTAGCTACTCGGGAGACTGGAACAGGAGAGGTGGAGGTTACAGTGAGCCGAGACCACATCGCTTCACTCCAGACTGGGTGACAGAATGAGATTCCTTCTCTTTTTGTATTTTAACCTTTTTTTTTTTTTGAGACAGAGTCTTGCTCTGTCGTCCCAGGCTGGAGTGCAGTGGTGCAATCTCGGCTCACTACAGACTCGAGATTCCTTCTCAAAAGCATAAATAAATAAATAAATAAAAGGTTAAGATTTGATAGTGTGATCCCAGGCGTCCTTTAGATGGGCCACTGTATCTCAGATCCTAAATATGCAGTTCCTGCTATTTATTTGGACACTGCCCTGTGACGAAAAGTCTTTTTTTGTTTTTGGGATAGGGTCTCACTCTGTCACCCAGGCTGTAGTGAGGTGGTGTGATCTCAACTCATTGCAACCTCTGCCACCCAGGTTCAAGCGATCGTGCCACCTCAGCCTCCCAAATAGCTGGGATTTACAGGCGTACACCACAGTCAGCTAATTTTTGTAATTTTAGTAAAGATGGGTTTTCACCATGTTGCCCAGGCTGGTCTCGAACTCCTAACCTCAAAGTGATCCGCCCACCTCGACCTCCTCAACTGCTTGGATTACAGGCATGAGCTACCACGCCAGGCCTGCAAAAGTCCTGAGACAAGTGTGTCATGGTTAGACAAAGTCCACACTTGGCCAAAATATTCCATCCTGAACTCAGACAGCAGCCTGCACATTCCTGCTGTCTACACAGCCAAGCAAGTTTTTCATTAACTGGGGTGAGTGATTAGCATGAGGGTCCCTCCAGTGAAAAAGCCAAAATTTATGCCATACTTTGTTTCCCAGAGAGCCCAAACTATTTCATATAAATTACCTCATTGATCTCTAAAGCCCTTGTGTGAGATTTAGAATTATTACTTCTTTTTCATCTTGACACCCAGTCTCTAGGACGGCAATAAATATTACATTCTGCTGTTCATGATGCAGGACTGAGGACCATGCCAGTGAATTTGGAATTGTGGCTCTCTTCTCCGGGCAGAAGCCTGGTGCGGGGAGCTGAGTAGGAAGGCACTTGGCCTCACAGACTGCCCTGGGCATGCGTCCTGGGCACACTCAACCTCAGATCCTGCCTGCTTGCAGGACCACATGTGGTTCTTTCTTCTGCACACCCCTCCCAACCACAGCTGGATTGGGAATGGAGCCCATCGATAGTAGCCTGTGTCTGTGTTTGGCATGTGCTGTCCCATTTCCCACTTGGGCATTTTTGGACCCTGGATTGTATCTCATTTTAACACGATCACTCCAGGGACCGTGACCTGGCCTGGCCTTTGCTTAGTTGTGTGGCCTCCACTGCCTCTAACACCCTTCTGCCTCCTACTTGAGTAACCCCAACTCTCCCGGCAAGCCTCAGCTTAGGGGCCACTTTCTCCAGGAAGCCCCCATGACTTCCTCAAGACAGGAAGTTGCTTTGCCTGCCCTGGGGTTTCCTCTACCCACAGTCTCCCCTCTCAGGCCACAGGACATCATAATGCACTTGCTTGTTTAATTGTCTGTTTCTCCTTTTAAACTGTAGCCCTGAAGGGCAGATACAGGGTCTGACTTATTCACTCCTGGAGCCTCAGTGCCTAGGACGTTGGGCTCATAGGAGATGTCCAGTGAATGTTGAATAAATGAACACATGATGAGCTAGGGCAGGATGGGTCTCTGGGTCTACACAGATGAGCTGGGGCCAATCCTCTGCCTCTCTTGGGAAAGAGTCCCTCATCAGACACAAGGAGATGAGAGAAGCAGACACAGAGAGCCCCCATCACATTGATGGTGCAACTCTAAGGTGAAAATCCACACATTTCTGGATGCAAGAAGTCCCTGGTGCTAGCTTGGATGCAGATGCCCTGCAGCTGTGCTTCCAGGGAGCCTAACATCCACTTCCACTCCCTGCTTTTAGCTTTCCACGAGATTCTATCCTCATCAGCACTATACACACAACCCTGGGCCCAGCATTCTTTCTTTTTGAGGGAATTCCAGAAAAACTTTGTTCCTTGTAAACAAGCACTCTCAGTTTCAACTCTGTTGAAGCTGACCCACACTGACCTGGGCTTGGGAGACCCAAATAGCAAACTACTCAAGGAGCCTCTTGCTCTTGAAGTTCCATCTGCTTAAAAACAGACAGTAGCTGGAAAAGGTGAAAGAGTGCCACACCAAGGTGGGTAGCGTGGTGAGCAGCCACCCAGGGGCCTTCCTCTCTGGTTTGCTTTTCTTTTTAAGAGACAGAGTTGGCAGGTACTGTGGCTCATACCTATAATCCCAACACTTTGGAAGACCAGGGTAGGAGGATTACTTGAGCTCAGGAGTTCTAGGCCAAGCACAGGTGGCTCATGCCTATAATCCCAGCACTTTGGGAGTCTGAGATGAGCAGATCACTTGAGATCAGAAGTTTGAGACCAAAGGCATTTGAGGCCAGCCTGGGCAGCATAGAGAGACCCCTACCTCTACAAAAAAACTAGAATTAGCTGGATGTAGTGGTGCATGCCTATAGACACAGTTACTTAAGAGGCTATGGTGGGAGGATCACTTGAGCCCAGAAAGTTGAGGCTGCAGTGGGAAATGATTGTGCCACTACATTCCAGCCTGTGTGACAAAGTGAGACGTTGTCTCAAAAAAAAAAAAAAAATGAGACAGGTTGCCCAGGCTGGAGTGCAGTGGTACCATCATGGCTCACTGTAGCCTCAAACTCCTGGCCTCAAGCAATCCTCACATCTCCACCTCCCAAGTAACTGGGACCACAGGCACATGCCACCACGCCTTGCTCCTGGTTTGTTTTACTTCTTCCAAAAGTTCTGTATTATTCTAGGTCATCTCTATTGTGTAGACCCAAAGACCCATCCTGCCCTAGCTCTTCATTTGTTCATTTATTCAGCGTTCACTGGACACCTCCTATGAGCCCAACATCCTAGGCACTGAGGCTACAGGTGTGAATAAGTCAGACCCAATATCTGTCCTTAAGGGCTACAGTTTAAAAGGAGAAACCGGCAATTAAACAAGCAAGTGCATTATGATGTCCTATGGCCTAAGCGGGGAGACTGTGGGTAGAGGAAACCCCAGGGAGGCAAAGCAACTTCCTGTCTTGAGAAAGTCATGGGGCTTCCTGGAGAAAGTGGTCCCTAAGCTGAGGCTTGCTGGGGGAGTTGGGGTTACTCAAGTAGGAGGCAGAAGGGTGTTAGAGGAACTAGAGGCCATACAACTGAGCAAAGGCCAGGCCAGGTCAAGGTCCCTAGAGCGATCGTGTTAAAATGAGACACGATCCAGGGTCCCAGTGGGAGATGGGACAGCATGCACTCCCAAGATCCTGTCTTACTCATAAAAATTTTTGATTCTATCGCTTTTCAGCCTTATGGCTAAGATCAAGTGTAAACATTTTTTATTCTAAATGAAGTTTAGAATCCAGTCAGTTCACCTCAGAGCAGACCTCCATTTCCATCCTGAGCCCAGAGAATCTTTTGGCTGGATAGCAAAGCAAATCGAGAGCAGCCCATTCATGGGACCCCCATCGGTCATAACCACAGCAGAGAAAGGGGGGCTGTGGCCCGTAGACTCAGAGCTGTCTGCTGCCAGCACAGGACAACACACGCCAGGGCTGGAGACCACAGGAGTCCCCCAGAAGAAGCTTGAATGTGCATTTTCCTAAGAGATTTTTCTCCACCAAGTCTCCTGGATGTATCTCTGGGATCGATGCCACACATTTTGCCAGCCCAGAATGGGGAGATGCAAGATCTGGCCTTTATGTGTCAAAGGATTTATGTGGTAATGGGGTTCAGCTTCTGCTCTGCACGGCTTTAGGGATAACCAGCACGTGCTCCCCTTTGTCCTCCCATCACAGTGAGCTGTGATTACTTTTGGTGCAAGCCAAAAAACTTGCATTCTAGCCTGGGCAGCAGAGTGAGACCCTGTCTCCAAAACAAACAAATAATAGACAGAGGCAGGATCTTACTATGTTGGCCAGGCTGGTCTGGAAGTCCTAAGCTCAAGCTATCCTCCTGCCGTGGCCTCCCAAAGTGTTGGGACTACAGGCATGAGCCACCATGCCTGACCCCTGTCTCTATTAAAAAAATAAAAAGCCAGGCGAAGTGGCTCATGCCTGTAACCCCAGCACTTTGAGAGGCCAAGGTGGGTGGATCACTAAGTCAGGAGTTTGAGACCAGTCTGGCCAACATAGTGAAACCCCATCTCTACTAAAAATACAAAAACATTAGCCGGGTGTAGTAGTGTGTGCCTGTAATTCTAGCTACTCAGGAGGCTGAGGCAGGAGAATTGCGTGAACCCAGGGGGTGGAGGTTGCAGTGAGCCGAGATCACACTTCAGCCTGGGTGGTGACAGTACAAAGCTCCATCTCAGAAAAAAAAAAAAAAAAGAGAGAAGAAGAAGAAGAGTGAAGCATGCTGGGTTTGCATTATAAACCTCTGAAGTTCATACATAGGTTAGTGAGGGGAAGAAAGAGCAGGATCCATTCCAGGCTATTAGGCCACAGAGCTCAACTTCTGTCCAATAACTGCTCACTGCATTCCAGATAGGCACTATCGTTATTATCCCCTTTTACGGATGAGGAAACAAAGGCCCAGAGAGGTCAAGTGACTTGCCCAAAGTCTCACAGCTATGAAGTATAGAAGCTGAGCTATGGATTCTGCTAATCTGCTGCTAGAAGTCAAGGGTTAGAGGTCAGAATCGCATCTGTTTAAGTCCAGCTGGGAAACCTGATATACACACCTGGTAAGTGGGTTTTAAGGATGACCTGCCTCTTAAGTAGCTCTTCCAGGCTGCTTCCACAATTTGATCTTAAGGCAGCTGAGGCTCTGAAGAAAACTTAACAGCTGGAATTGCAAATGTTTGTTGAATGAATTAATGACTGAACCAGGGTTATTTGGGGCCTCATCTTCCTTCACTTTCCACCTTCTTCCCCTGGCTTCTCTTTTAAAAAGCATTTTATCCTCCAAGACTCTTCTTACCTTGCTGGAAGTTCGTCATTTCCACCTTCTGTCCATTTCGATAGCCAGTTCTTGCCCTCTCTGACCTCTCCTGAAATTCCTAGCTTCACTGGGACTCTGGGTTAAAGCTGAGGCTCTGCCACTCACTAGTTCTGTGACTTGGTGCTGTTTCTTTTTTCTTTTTTTTTGAGATGGAGTTTTGCTCTTGTTGCCCAGGCTAGGGCACAATGGCGCAATCTCGGCTCACTGCAACCTCCATCTTCCAGGTTCAAGCAATTCTCTTGCCTCACCCTCCCAAGCAGTTGAGATTAAGGTGTGTGCCGCCACGCCCAACCTTTTTTTTTTTTTGAGATGGAGTCTCACTCTGTCGCCCAGGATGGAGTACAATGGCATGATCTTGGCTCACTGCAACCTCCGCCTCCTGGGTTCAAGTGATTCTCCTGTTGCAGCCTCCTGAGTAGCTGGGATTACAGGTGCCCGCCACCACATCCAGCTAATTTTTGTATTTTAAGCAGAGATGGAGTTTCACCATGTTGGTCAGGCTGGTTTTGAACTCCTGACCTCAAGTGATCCACCCACCTGGGTCTCCCAAAGTGCTGGGATCACAGGCGTGAGCCACGTCACCCAGCCAGAGTTGGTGCAGTTTCTTAACCCCTCTGAGTCTCCACTTTCTGGACTGCTAAAAAGAAGTCGATGGCCCTACCCTCTTAGAGCAGTGGATCGAATAGAATAATGGAGAACATCACTTGACAGCATGACTGTGCCCAGCTCATAGGAAGTGCTCAAAAGGCATCTGTTTCCCTCCTCTTTAGCTTTCAAGCATAATAAACCTTTGGGCTTTCCCTCTATCACTGCAGCCATTCAAAGATAATTTCTTGGCCAGGGGCAGTGGTTCATGCCTGTAATCCCAGCGCTTTGGGAGGCCAAGGTGGGCAGATCACAAGATGTTGGGAGTTCGAGACCAGCCTAACCAACATGGAGAAACCCTGTCTCTACTAAAAATACAATAATTAGCCAGGCGTGATGGTACATGCCTGTAATCCCAGCTAATCCAGAGGCTAGGGTAGGAGAATCGCTTAAACCCAGGAAGTGGAGGTTTCGGTGAGCCAAGATAGAACCATTGCACTCCAGCCTGGGCAACAAGAGTGAAACTCCATTTTTTTTTTAAAAAAAGATAATTTATTGCCTAAATATATCCTGATGACACATGGTTCTTTGGTCTTGGCTGAGAACCAATTCTAAGCCTCCACACAGAGTTGCAAAATCATAAAACAATTAGCAATAACTCTGCTATCAAACAATTAATTACCAGGGAGGGGAAATATGTGCTCAAGCCTCCCATTTACAGACTAATAAGAATTTTGAAGCTTGCAGTTTTTTGAAGGCTTACACAAATAGTTTCCTGAAAACACAAGTGGCTGGGAAATGCAGCTGAAGCTTACTTCCACTCAAAGGCCAGGTCAGCAGAAAATGGCCAACAGGACTTGAGCCTGAAAAAGCTTAGAATGAATATTAGGAATTGACGTCTGAAACTGCTGGTTTCTCACAAGGAATAAAAGCTGTCTGGGAAGCTGGAGAAGCAGTTTGCCGTCTGGGGCAAGGACTTGCAAATGGGTAAGTAGATACCTGAGGAGATTAAGAGCCCAGTGCTAGCCAGGTGCGGTGGCTCATTCTTGTAATCCCAGCACTCTGGGAGGCCAAGGTGGGCAGATCACTTGAGGTCAGGAGTTCAAGACCAGCCTGGCCAACCTGGTGAAATCCCATCTCTACTAAAAACATAAAAAGATTAGCTGGGCATGGTGGCACTTGACTGTAATCTCAGCTATTTGAGAGGCTCAGGCAGGAGAATCACTTGAACCCAGGAGGAGGAGGTCACAGTGAGCCAAAATTGCATCACTGCACTCCAGCCTGGGTGACAGAGTGATCTCTGTTGCAAAAAAAGCCAGGCACAGTGGCTCACGCCTGTAATCCCAGCACTTTGTGAGGCCGAAGCAGGCAGATCATGAAGTCAGGAGATCAAGACCATCCTGGCCAACATGGTGAAACCCCATATCTACTAAAAATACAAAACTTAGCTGGGCATGGTATTGCATGCCGGTAATCCCAGCTACTCAGGAGGCTGAGGCAGGAGAATCACTTGAACCAGGGAGTCGGAGGTCGCGGTGAGCCGAGATTGCGCCACTGCACTCCAGCCTGGGCAAGAGAGCCAGAGTCAGTCTCAAAAAAATTAAAAAAATAAAAAAAACGAGCCAATACAATATTGATTGGGCAAGGAGCTCAGAAGTTCTGTTTTTCAAATTTTGGCCCAATACATGACTGCAATAGAAGTCAAGAAGCCTGAGTTCTTGGAACTGTCTCAGGATGCCTGCTGGCTGCTGAACTGTCGGGCCTTCAGTTCTTCATTTCTCTGCCAACTAAGATTTTGAAGATCAGCGGTAGGAATATTGGAAGGACTCTCTTTCCTGCTGTTTCTAAGATCCTTAGAGTACTTGAGCCAATGCCTTGACTGAGATAACTCACCAAGGACTCTTTGGATTTCCCCAACATGAAACATTTTAATCAAACCTGAAGAGAAATTGAGATGTTTGAGAGATTAAAAGAGGACTTAAGATGTCTTGGTTCCGTACAATTTCTCTTCAGGGTCAACTCTTAATCATAAAGCAAATACGTTAGTATTTTGTAATATATTATTCTTAGGTAATTTCTCCAGACTTCTAACCTTTAAGAAGAAGGACTGGAGATAAGTTAAACGGTTTCTATTTACTATAACTCAATAATACAGAGTTCGACCAGAAAATAATCAAAGGGACTTTAGAATAAACACTCCAGGCCAGGTGCGGTGGCTCATGCCTGAAATCTCAGCACTTTGGGAGGCTGAGGTGGGTGGATCACCTGAGGTCAGGAGTTTGAGACCAGCCTGGCCAACATGGTGAAACCTCGTCTCTACTAAAAATACAAAAATTAGCCGGCCGTGGTGGTGCGCGCCTGTAGTCCCAGCTACTTGAGAGGCCAAGGCAGGAAAATTTCTTGAACCTAGGAGGCGGAGGTTGTAGTGAGCCAAGATTGCACCATTGTACTCCAGCCTGGGCAACAGAGTGAGACTCCGTGTCTCCAAAAAAAAAAGAATAAACACTCCAAAACTCTCGTAATAGAGCAAGTAATGGCTTCAGAGTGGATACCTTCAGAGCATATGTACCAACCTAGAAAGTTGTGATAGCTCTAAGCACGACCCCCACTGTCAAGATTGCCTTCAAGGCCAATTTATAACATACAAGTGAAAATCTACTTTTGATGGCACATGGAGTTATGTGGCTTGTCTACCACATATTAATCCCCAGATTCGGCCATAAGTTGTTTGTGTCTATTTCTAAAAATCAAATGTACCTTCAAAGGACCAAGATGTACCATTCCCCCAAAGACGTGCTGAAATTTAAAAATGTGATGCAGGTGCTCAAGGTAATTCTCAAGAACCGTTGCTAAAGTGTGAACAACAGAA
This sequence comes from Saguinus oedipus, assembly GCA_031835075.1. NCBI lineage: Eukaryota > Metazoa > Chordata > Mammalia > Primates > Cebidae > Saguinus > Saguinus oedipus. The sequence continues at coordinate 52,923,643 of CM063171.1, read as the reverse complement.
GCATGTTTGAAAGTCAAGGTTTCCCAGGTGGTGACTTGGAAGACCAGAGACCTCATGTGTATGCACCGAGTCACAACATGCCAAACCTAAAAGAGGCCTTGAAGACTGGAGCAGGGACTAGGGGTACAGGGTCCCTAGACTTTGTGTCCCAGGTCCCTCACTCTACTCATCTTCATCCCAGCCCTGCATCAACATTTTCTTTCTTTCTTTTTTTTTTTTTTTTTTGACAGAGTCTTGCTCTGTCACCCAGGCTGGAGCTCAATGGCACAATCTCAGCTCACTGCAACTTCCACTTCCTGGGTTCAAGTGATTCTCCTGCCTCAGCCTCCTGAGTATCTGGGATTACAAGCACACACTACCACACCTGGCTAATTTTTGTGTTTTTAGTAGAGACAGGGTTTCACCATGTTGATCATGCTGGTCTCAAACTCCTGACCTCATGATCCGCCTGCCTCGGCCTCCCAAAGTGCTGGGATTACAAGCATGAGCCACCATGCCTGGCCTGCATCAACAGTTTCTAGCACACATTTAAGCTGCCTCCCTCCACCCCACCCCCACCCCATCCCTGGCTTTGTTAAGAGCATCAATCATGTTATTTTACGTCAGATTTCATGAAAGTGGTTCTAAATAGTGAGAACAGGAGTTGAAAGAGAAAACCAGCCTGCAGGTTTATGTTGGATTTAGTGCCTTCCACCCTAGTAAGATGCTCAATAATGTTGATAAAATGAACTGGACTTGAGATATGATACTAAGAAATATATTTTAGTTATGGAATATATCATCACTGTTATCAGTGCCAGTGTTCACCACCGCATTGCAGACTGCACTGGGAATTACAAATGCCATGCTATCCAACCACCACAGACAGATGTCTGGTGCATTTTTTAAAAGCATTAACCATTTCTGGTATTGATTTTCCCGAATAAGGGGGCCATTATCAAGAACTGTAAAGTACTCTGCTCAGTAGATTACCATTAAAATCCAATCCCTGCCAAGTCACAGAGAGAAGAGATGGGAAAATGTGCCTTGCCAGAGGCTGGTGGAAGTCAGCTGCAGTAAGAATTTGAGGGAAAGCCTTAGGAAGAGCTCAAGTTATAAAAAGCAAAATTGCCAGCTTCATGCAACAGTGAATTGGCCATCCAGAAGTATTCGAACAGAGGTGAGATGACCCCTTTTTGGGAGATGGTATTTAAAGAGGGGCTTCTACAATAAACTACAGAGCTCCTTGGTCCCCCTCAGCAGTTGAGTCTTTAGGATTCTACGACATGGATTGCAAAATGAGGCTCTATATGATACAGACATTAACACATTCCTTGACTAAATCATTATTCTCTTTTCTGGTTTTGTTTGTTTGTTTGTTTGTTCATTTGTTTATTTTTTGAGACAGAGTCTCCCTCTGTTGCCCAGGTTGGAGTGCAATGGCGTGATCGTGGCTTACTGCAAACTCTGCCTCCTGGGTTGGAGAAATTCTCCTGCCTCGCCTCCCAAGTAGCTAAGGTTACAGGTGCGCACCACCACGCCAAGCTAATTTTTGTATTTTTAGTAGAGACGGGTTTTCACCATATTGGCCAGGCTGGTCTCAAACTCCTGATCTCATGAACTGCCTACTTCAACTTCCTAAAGTGCTGCGATTACAGGAGTGAGCCACCACATCCAGCCTATTCTGTTTTGATAGAACAGTTTTTCTTCAGCTTCCTTCTGTCCCTCCCTTCCTCCCTTCCTCCCTTCCTTCCTTCTTTTTTTTTTTTTTTTTTTTTTTGACAAGGTATTTCTCTGTTGCCCAGGCTAAAGTGCAATGGTGCGATCTTTCTTGGTTCACTGCTACCTCTGCCTCCCAGGTTCAAGCAATTCTCATGCCTCAGCCCCCCAAGTGGCTAAGACTGCAGACACATACCACCATACCCAGCTAATTTTGGAATATTTTGTAGAGATGTGGTTTCACCATGTTGGCCAGGCTAGTCTCAAACTCCTGAACTCAGGTGATCTGCCTGCCTCGGACTCCCAAAGTGCTGGGATTACAGGCGTGAGCCACTGTACCCAGAAGCTTTTTTTCAATCAAAACTCGAATCCCATTCACTAAAAGGAGTCTTTCTGATTAGCCAAGCAAGGTATTGACTTCATACCCACTTCCCAACTCAACCAGAACAGTCTTTGTCTTTTCACCAGGATTTCTAAACAGCAAGACATTCATAGGGAAGGAAATAAGTATCTTGTTAAATCTTCACAAATACTCTGATAACCGTTAAAATCCAATCCCTGAATTTTAGTGATAAGCAAAAATTCAGATCTATATTATGCAAATAAGGAAACTGGGGTTGAGGTCTCAAGGTCTCACAGCTAGCAAGAGCTGGAGTGGGCGTTCCTGCACAGGTCAGCATGCTTCCAGAGCACATGTTCTTTCTGTTGTACCAGGGTGTCCTCTGTGTCCACATGTGTGTGTAAACACTGCATTGAGTCATCCAATCCACATACTGTTAGCTCAGTTTTCATCTATCCATCCTCACTCTTCACAACGTGATTCTTTTTTTTATTATTATTCTTTTTTTATTATTATTATTTTTGAGACAGAGTTTCGTTGCCAGGCTGAAGTACAATGGCATGATCTCAGCTCACTGCAACCTCTGCCTGCTGGGTTCAAGCGATTCTCCTGCCTCAGCCTTCCGAGTAGCTGAGATTACAGCCATGCACCACTATGCCCAATTAATTTTTGTATTTTTGGTAGAAATGGGCTTTCACCTGATTGGTCAGGCTGGTCTTGAACTCCTGACCTCATGTGATCCACCTGCCTCGGTCTCCCAAAGTGCCGGGATTACAGGTGTGAGCGACTGCACCTGGTCCACAATACAATTCTATGTTAGACATGAAAGGTCATCTCGTGGTAGCCATGTGCCAAGCACGCTCTGGGAGCTCACTAGAACAAACTCATGGTTCCCTACGCAGTAGCTACTGTTCTCATCTCCATTTCTGAGATTAGAAACTGAGGCTTAGGGAGTTTAAGTGACTTGTATAAGTCACGTGGCTAGTAAGTAGTAAAAAGAGGGTTTGAGCCAGGTGCAGTGGCTCACGCCTGTAATCCCAGCACTTGCGGGACCAAGGCGGAGACTGCTTGAGCCCAGGCTGTGTTAGCGCCACTGCACTCCAGCTGGGTGACAGAGAGTGAGCCTGCCTCAAACAAAACAAAACAGAACGAGCGTTTGAACCCAGACTTCTGTCGTCAGGATCCTTCTCTACCCTAACCATTAAACTATACTGTCTTTACCCAACTTGAGGAGGAAGAGTCACTTTACATTTCCATAAAGCATCTGCAGTATTAACATAGTATCATAGTCATGGCAGGAAATTAATAAATATGGTATTAATTGGTAACCGGGGAAGACAATTATGGAAGAGAGGAAATGACTAATTACTAGGTGAGGAGGTAGTCAGAATGGTCTGGTGGACTGTCAAATATCAAAGATGTTTAGCTGGGCATGGTGGCTCACGCCTGTAATCCCAGCACTTTGGGAGGCTGAGGCAGGCAGATCAGCTGAGGTCAGGAATTCAAGACCAGTCTGGCCAACAGAGTGAAACCCTGTCCTACTAAAAATACAAAATTAGCCAGGCATGGTGGCAAACACCTGTAATCCCAGTTACTGGTGAGGCTGAGGCAGGAGAATCGCTTGAACCTGGAGGCCAAGGTTGCAGTGAGCCAAGGTCACGCCATCACACTCCAGCCTGGGCAATAAGAGCCAAACACCATCTCAAAACAAACAAGCCAACGACACAAAAAACTAACTGCAGGCTCCACACCCTTTGAGAAAAAGCTGTGGTTATTATTATGCAGCTTTGCCTTCTTGTTCCAGAAAATTGAACTGAGGGGCTGGAAGGGGGTGAGTTCTGGCACGCTATCTGAAAAACTGGCCCTGCCTGTTTGCTCTAATGCCTTTGAAGGGTTGAATCAGCTCCTTTGGCTCTTCAAGCATTCATTCAATAACAATAAAAAAGGTTTTTTGAGAAAAGGTCTTGCTCTGTCTCTCAAGCTAGAGTTTAGTGGCGTGTCATGGATCACTGCAGCCTTGACCTACTGGACTCAAGTGATCCTCCTGCCTCAGCCTCCCAAAGTGCCGGGATTACAGGCATGCGCCACCACGTCCAGACATTCAACAAATATTTACTGAGCGATGACTCCATGCCAGGCACTGGGAACAAGCAGAGACCCAAATACAGCCCTTGCCTCACAGAACTTATGTCAGAGGAGTCAGGAGTAGAATACAATATCGCGGGTGGGGCTAATTGCTATGAAGGAAAACAAAACCAGAACGAGAGTGACAGGAGAGGAATGCATTTTAAATAGACTGCTCCGGCCAGGCGCGGTGGCTCACGCCTGTTATCCCGCATTTTGGGAGGCCGACGGGGGTGGATCACTTGAGGTCAAGAGATCGAGACAAGTCTGGCCAACATGGTGAAACCGTGGTGGCATACGCCTGTAGTTCCAGCTACTCAAGAGGCTGAGTCAAGACGATCGCTTCAACCGGGCAGGTGGAAGTTTCAATGAGCCAAGATCACGCCACTGCACTCCAGCCTGGGTGACAGAGCAAGGCTCCGTCAAAAACAACCTAAAACAAAAACAAAAAAAACTGAGGTGGACAAAGTTTAAGTGACTTGCCTAAGGTCACATAGGCATTATGGTCACACAGGTATATTAACCAAGGTCACACAAGACAAGAATAGACTCATATGTCCAAATCTAGAACTCACACTTGCATTATCATGCCTCTTCAAAGCCAGGTTCGTCTTCTCCTTTCTCCCTGCGACCATCCTCTACAGCCTCCATAGACGCCTCCTGATGCCGTCGACAAAGGAAGCCAAGAGGGGCTTCCCAGAAGAGATGAAGTGGCAAGAGCAATCAGGAGGTGCCCAGGCTAAGCAGGAGGTTGAGTCTATTCTTAGCATCCTGTAGATCACAATTCTTTTTTTTTTTTTCCTGAGACAGAGTCTTGCTTTGTCACCCAGGCTGGAGTGCAGTGGCACGATCTCAGCTCACTGCAACTTCTGCCTCCCCAATTCAAGCAATTCTCCTGCCCCAGCCTCCCGAGTACCTGGGATTACAGGCGCCTGCCAAAACACCTGGCTGATTTTATTTTATTTTGAGACGGAGTTTCACTCTTGTTACCCAGGCTGGAGTGCAATGGTGCGATCTTGGCTCACCACAACCTCTGCCTCCTGGGTTCAAGCAATTCTCCTGCCTCAGCCTCCCGAGTAGCTGGGATTACAGGCACACGCCACCATGCCCAGCTAATTTTCTTGTATTTTTAGTAGAGATGGGGTTTCACCATGTTGACCAGGCTGGTCTTGAACTCCTAGCCTTGTGATCCACCTGCCTCAGCCTCCCAAAGAGCTGGGATTATAAGCATGAGCCACCACACCCAGCCTTTTTTTGTTTTAAGATTTTTTTTTATTTTATGGAGGCAGTGTCCCCTGTGTTGGCCGGACTGGAAACTCCTGGATTCAAGCGATCCTCTCACCTCGGCCTCCCAAAGTGCTGGGATTACAGGCATGAGCCACCATGCCTGTCCATGGCCATGGATGGAAAGTCTAAGACCCAAAGAAGAATGCGACATGTCCACATTCCCAGAACAGACAGAGATCTCAACAGTTTGTGCCCAGTTTCTCTGTTTGTCTTGCTCGAAAAAGAATATATTCATATACACACACACAAATATGTATGTATGTACATGCACACAGTCATGTGTCAATGATGAAAACATGTTATGAGAAACACATCATTAGGCAATTTCATTATTGTGCAATCATCCTAGAGTATAGTTTCACAAACCTAGATGGTGTAGCCTGCTGCACACCTAAGATACATGGTACAGCCTATTGTTGCTAAGCTACAAACCTGTACAGCATGTGATGGTACTGAATACTGCAGGCAACTGTAACACAACGAGAAGTATCTGTGTATCTAAACATAGGCAACTGTAACACAATGGGAAGTATTTGTGCAGAAAAGGTGCCCTGAAAATACAGTATCATAATCTTATGAGACCACAATCATATATTCAGTCTATTGTTGACTGAGATGTTATGTAACACATGACTGTATATATTTCACTTACTTGGAAAATTGTAATATATATTTTTTCACTTAACTTTAAAAATATATATATTTTATTAAAATACATACTTTATATATGCTTTTATGTGAAATATGTATATATTTTACTTACTTGAAAAGGCATCAAATGAACCAATTAAGAACTTAAAGCCAGATGCAGTGGTTCATGCCTATAGTCCCAGCACTTGGGAGGCCAAGGCAGGTGGATCACCTGAGGTCAGGAGTTCAAGATCTGCCTCGCCAACATAATGAAACCCCGTTACTATTCAAAAATACAAAAATTAGCCTGGCATGGTGGTGCATGCCTGTAGTCCCAGCTACTTGGGAGGCTGAGGCAAGTGAATTGCTTGAACACGGAGGTGGAGGTTGCACTGCACTCCAGCCTGGGCAACAGAGTAAGACTTTGTCTCAAATAACAAATTAAAACAAAAAAAAAGAATTTAAGAATTGGATTCTTGAGTCAGGCAGGCAAACTTTAGCCCAAATCTTTCCTACTGTTTCTCTGTGTGGCTTAGGTAGAAATATATTCCTTTATTTTTATTTTACCTTTTTTTTTTTCAAACCTGCCACCTATTCTTGGCAGGAACATGTTTCTTTAACACTCTGTTTTTGATTTTGTAAAAGAGAATGAACAGGAGGGCTGGCTGGGCACCGTGGCTCAGGCCTGTAATCCCAGCTCTTTTGGAGGCTGAGGCAGGAGGATCACTTGAGGTCAGGAGTTCAAGACCAGCCTGGCCAACAAGGCAAAACCCCATCTCTAGTAAAAATACAAAAATTGACTGAGCATGGTGGTGGGCACCTGTAATCCCAGCTACTCGAGGATATTGAGGCAGAAGAATCACTTGAACCTGGGAGGCAGATGTTGCAGTGAGCCGAAATCATGCCACTGTACTCTAGCCTGGGTGACAGAGCCAGACTCTGTCTTAAAAAAAAAAAAGTGCCTATGGAATGAGGTTATGAGGTTGCTGTGAGCACGCACAGAATAGCTGCTCAATAAATGATAGCTGCTATATTGTTATCACTATTATTACTATTAAATACCTACTCTCTGTCCAACATTTTGCACATATTACCTCCATTCATTTCCAAGAACCATGGAAGACAAATATTATTATCCTCAAATACAAATGGAAAAAAATCCCTTAGCTAGAGAGGTTGAGGAACTTGCCCAAGGGGAAGGTGCAGCTCTCAGGAAAATCTTTCAATGGCTCTAGGTTCCCATGGTCACACCCACAGTGATTTTGCCTTCTCCAGGGAGCATATGTGAGTAACAACCTGTGACTTCCATTGTCTTTTCTTGCCTATACACACTGCATTAGAACTCTCTATTTTTTATTTTTATTTATTTTTTTTTTTTGAGATGGAGGCTGGCTCTGTCACCTGGCTAGAGTGCAGTGGCGAGATCTCAGCTCACTGCAACTTCCACCCCCTGGGTTTAAGCGATTCTCCTGCCTCAGCCCCTGAGTAGGTGGGACTAAAGGCATGTGCCACCATGCCTGGCTAATTTTTGTATTTTTAGTAGAGACGGGGTTTTACCATGTTGGCCAGGCTGGTCTCAATCTCTTGACCTTGTGATCTGCCCGCCTTGCCCTCCCCAAAGTGCGGGAATGACAGGTGTGAGCCACCACGACCAGCCAGGACTCTCTCTTTGTTTAGAAATCACTCTCCGTGGTTTGCACTCTGTATCAGGGTTCTTTCTTTATCACTCTGCTTTCATTTGTTTGTTTCCATTAAAGAACAGGAAGTCCCCTGTCCTTGATGTCCAAATGACGTAAGAGTTGTGATGGCCCCACAGCTCCACAGTTTCCTCCCAATGATTATGATAAAAGGAGTTGGGTAGCTGGGCGTGGTGGCGTGTGCCTGTAATCCCAGCTACTCAGGAGGCTGAGGCAAGAGAATTGCCTGAACCCAGGAGCCAGAGGTTGCGGTGAGCCGAGATCGCGCCATTGCACTCCAGCCTGGGTAACAAGAGCAAAACTCCATCTCAAAAAAAAAAAAGGAGTTGGGGCCTCTGCCCCGTCAGAGCAGTAACCATGGGCTCTCGGTAGGAGGGCAGGCCCCACTCAGTCTTCCCAGACATTGAGAGTAATGTCAGGTGGAAGATGCCTCAATAGGAAGGATGAAAGCAGCAAAACTGCTATTTGGTTACAAGAAGAAATAAAAGGCAAGGGAAATCTCTTCTCTTTTTTGTTTTTTAAGACAGCGTCTCGCCCTGTTGCCCAGGCTGGAGTGCAGTGATGTGATCTCGACTTACTGCAGCCTCCACCTTCCAGGTTCAAGTGATTCTCCTGGTTCAGCCTCCTAAGTAACTTGAACTACAGGCACCACCACCACATCTGGCTAATTTTTGCATTTTTAGTAGAGATAGGTCTTCACCATGTTGGCCAGGCTGGTCTCGAGCTCCTGACCTCAAGTGCTCTGCCTGCCTCAGCCTCCCAAAGTGCTGGGATTACAGGGGTGAGCCATTACACCCAACAAGAAACCCCTTCTCTAGCCTTTGGGGCCATCTCCTTGAAATGAAAGGAATTAAAGAAGGGTTTGGCCCCAGGGGAGAGAACCCCAGTTTGACGGAGACTGCAGGGTCAAGGCTCCAGCGTCATGACACCCGGAGTCAGAACACCAGGTCCGGGTTCTTGGGCCTCTTAGCACCACACTTCACTGCCGCTTAATCTTGAGATTCTGAAATAGTCTCCTGTAAAAGATGAGCCACGTTCAAAAGACAATTTGAACCTAACCCAAGCTCTTGTCTATTCTTAACTACTACGAGATCAGTAACTTTCACAATTCTCTCATTCTAAATGGGAAACAATTTGCTCACTGGACAAAGAGCCATTTATCTGTTCCTTCCTTTACTCAGTAAATATGCATAGGATTGTGCGATGTGTCAGGTATGGTACTCAGTGAGGGGGCTATAGCAGTGGACCAGACAGAAATCCCTGCCCCGTGGGGCCCATGTGCCGTCAGAAAGAGGCCAACAATAATAAATATACAAATGTAAGTTATATTGGATATTGCAGATAACGAGGAATAAGAATTAAGGCCAGGTGCCGTGGCTCATGCCTGTAATCCCAGGAAGGTTGAGGCGGGCAGATCATGGGGTCAGGAGATTGAGGCCATCCCGGCTAACAAGGTGTAATGCTGTCTATATTAAAAATACAAAAAAGTAGCCGGGCATGGTGGCACACCCCTGTAATCCCAGGTATTTGGTAGGCTGAAGCAGGGGAATTGCTTGAACCCAGAGGCGGAGGTTGCAATGAACAGAGATCATGCCACTGCACTCCAGCCTGGGCGACAGATCGAGACTCTGTCAAAAAAAAAAAAAAAAAAAATTAAAAACGAGAGAGAGTAAATAGGTGGGGTGAAGTCAAGCATAGTGGTGCAGGCCTGTCATCCCAGCTACTGGAAAAGCTGAGGTGGGAGAATTACTATAGGCCAGGAGTTCAAGACAAGCCTGGGCAATGCAGCAAAACCCGTCTTTCTTTTTTTTTTTTTCTTTTTCTGGGACAGAGTCTCACTTTGTAGCCCAGGCTGGAATAAAGTGGTGTGATTTTGGCTCACTGCAACCTCAGCAACCTGGGTTCAACAGATTCTCCTGTCTTAGCCTCCCAAGTAGTCTGGATTACTGGTGCATGCCACCACGTCTGGCTAATTATTGTATTTTTTAATAGAGATGGGATTTCGCCATGTTGGCCAGGCTGATCTCAAACTCCTGACCTCAGGTGATTCACCCACTTTGGCCTCCCAAAGTGCTAGAATTACAAGCGTGAGCCACCGCGCCCGGCCCCCTGTCTATTTTTTAAAATATGGGGATGAAAGGGATTGAGGATAGAGGTAGGGAGTCGGGGCTGATGTTTTCAGGAGGGAAGTTGGCACTGGCCCCTTGGGGAGTGAACATTTAGACCTGGAGACTGCAAGGGAGCTGGCTGTGTGCACACCAGGGAGGTGAACTCATGCAGGCTTACCAAAAATGGGCGTGTGACTCACACTTTGTAAGTCTGATTCTACTTTTCCACCACGTTACATAATAACTGAAGATATGTATTCCCAAAGTGGAAGAAATGATTCAAAGAGTAATAAAACAGAAATTGTCGTTGATGCAGGAAATATGGGAACATATGTTTTAAAGCTAAGTGACAGCGTTTAACTAAAATCTGAACAGTAATTCTTAACCAGTCCCTCCTGGAAATGGCTTGCTGAAGGGACTGGCACACAGTAGCAACTGAGGAGGCATTCAAAGTGAAATGCTCTTGTTGCAGGAAGAACGTGAGGCTTGCTTTTCTTTTGCAAAAGGAACTTTCTAGAAATGTCTTGCAGGTGCCTCCCTCTGCCAAACACTGAAAAGGACACAGCTTCTCTCCTGTGGTCCCCTGGCTGAGTCTAAACCATGGACACACAGTCAGGCGAATCCAAACTCAGGAACATGGTGAAAACCAAATGGCGGGTTGGGCGAAGTGCCCACGCCTGTAATCCCAGCACTTCGGGAGGCGGAGGCGGGCAGATCACAAGGTCAAGAGTTGACCAGCCTGGCCAACGTGACAAAACCCTGTCTCTACTGAAAAATACAAAAATTTGCCAAATGTGGTGGTGGGTGCCTGTAATCCCAGCCACTCGAGAGGCTGAGGAGAATCGCTTGAACCCAAGAGGCGGAGGCTGCAGTAAGCCGAGATCACACCAGCCCGGGCGACAGTGAGAGACTCTGTCTCAACACAAACAGATAAACACAAACAAATGGCCTGGACTCTTCAAAATGTTCAAGTATAAAGGAAGCTAAAATGGCATAACAACAAAATACAGTGCCTGATCCTTCATTGATATGCTGAACTGATGTTTTTCTTGAAAAACCTAGGCCGGGTGCAGTGGCTCAAGCCTGTAATCACAGCACTTTGGGAGGCCAAGGTGGGTAGATCACGAGGTCAAGAGATAGAGACCATCTGGCCAACATGGTGAAACCTCGTCTCTAGTAAAAATACAAAAATTAGCTGGGTGTGGTGGCATGTGCCTGTAATCCCAGCTACTTGTGAGTCTGAGGCAGGAAAATCGCTTGAACCTGGGAGCTAGAGGTTGCAGTGAGACAAGATTGCACCACTGCACTCCAGCCTGGTTGACAGAATGAGACTCCATCTCAAAAAAAAAAAAAAAAAAAAAAAAAAAATAGCCGCCTTGCCATTTAAAAGTAAAAATAGCTACTGTACAAAAGACACAGCTACAGGCCATGCACAGTGGCTCATACCTGTAATCCCAGCACTTTGGGCGGCTGAGGCAGGCAGATCACTTGAAGTCAGGAGTTTGAGGCTAGCCTGGCCAACGTGGCAAAACCACATCTCTACTAAAAATACAAAAATTAGCTGGATGTGGTGGTGCGTGCCTGTAATCCCAGCTACTCGGGAGTCTGATGCAGGAGAATCACTTGAACCCAGGAGGTGGAGGCTGCAGGGAGCCGAGATCATGCCACTGTTCGCTGTGTGCATTTTTCAAACATTTGGAAAATGCTTTTGCTGTTAGAAATCTCTGTCTTCACTCCTCCGCCTTTTAAGGAGAGTACCAACTGTAAGGCTTCGTTTAGAGCATTTTTTGTTTTTGTTTTTTTTTCCCTTAAGCAACAGAATCTCACTGTTACCCAGGCTGGAGTGCAGTGGCACAATCCCAGCTCACTGAAGGCTTGGACTCCTTGGGTTCTGCTGTAAGGAAGAAATGGAAAGTTTTATTTACCAAAACAATATGTTGGTATGCAAATGAGGGCCTCTGAGGTGGTAAAAAAGATTGTTCTCAGAAAGATCAAAAATTTCATTTGCAACATCTTTGGGACCATTAGGCATTGCACACTTATAGAACAGGCTGGATTCAGGTCCATCCCCCTTCCGCCAGGGCTGGCACGTGGAATACCCAAGCCAATAACTTATGGCCAATGTCTTTGTTCAAAGCTGGAACCCTTAGTTCTGCACTGCAGGAACAGTGATAAGAGACAGCATCTCCTTCCTCTAAAGAGTCTGTTGGGAATGGATAAAGATTCGGCATCCTCCCTGAATGAGGCAGCTTAGCAGGTGAGTTCCTGACATTTCTGAGTAGACATGGGACTCCTCCATCCTCAAGTCCTCTACAAAAACTGCACTGGTCAGAGAAGCAGGCACCACACCCGACCCCTTTGCATCCAGGTGACAAACAGCCAGCACTTCTTCTGGGGAGGGTTGAAGTGTTTCCAAGAGTGTGGAAGGTGAATGGCATCAAGAATCAGTGTCTAGGCTCCGGACTGAGTGTCTGGGTCTGATTCCACCATCTTGGGCGCTTAAGCAAGTCAATTTCCCTATACTTGCCTGCATTTTGCCATCCGTAAAATAGCAATGTTGATACTAACAGCAAATGTTGCATGTATCTTTTCCTCTTCTTTTCCTCCCCTCCCCTCAGTGAGGAATAAATAAATTCACTCCATGTAGGGCTTGGAAATAGTTTGGGGCCCACAACACTCAGTAAGTTTCAGCTATTATTACTTGAGATGGTTTCAGAGGTCACAGGGATAAGCATTTTTAGGTCCACAGAGGTGCATTATGAACGTAAACACAGGCCAGGCACAGTGGCTCATGCCTGTAATCCTGGCATTTTGGGAGGCTGAGGCAGGTGGATCACCTGAGGTTGGGAGTTCAAGACCAGTCTGGCCAACGTGGTGAAACCCCATCTCTACTAAAAATACAAAAAATAAGCCAGGTGTGGTAATGCACACCTGGAATTCCAGCTACTTGAGAGGCTGAGGCATCAGAATTGCTTGAACCCAGGAGACCGAGGTTGCAGCGAGCTGAGATAGTGCAACTGCGCTCCAGCCTGGGTGACAGAGCAAGACTCTGTCTCAGAAAAGAAAAAGTTAAAATAAAGAGATTCATCAAAAATCACGAAGATGGAATGCAAATGCTCAAACATTGGAAAATACTGCCCTAGACCCAAAACAGCCAAAATAGTGCCTGCTTTTATTGACGTATTATTTATTATTTATTTATTTATTTATTTATTTATTTATTTATTTATTTATTTTAGAGACAGGGTCTCTCTGTTACCCAGGTTAGAGTGCAGTGGTGCCATGATAGCTCACTGCAGCCTCAAACTCTTGGGCTCAAGCGATCCTTCCACCTCAGCCTCCCAAAACACTGGGATTCCAGGTGTGAGCAGACACCCTGCCCAGCCAGTGCCTGCTTTTAGTGGTGTCTTTCCTCCTGGACTCCCTTACAAATGTCCACCTCTGTCTGGTCCAGCAGGCAAGAAAGAAATCAACTGAGTTTCTTCCAGAGAAACTGTGAAGGAAGGAAGGAAGGAAGGAAGGAAGGAAGGAAGGAAGGAAGGAAGGAAGGAAGGGAGGGAGGGAGGGAGGGAGGGAGGGAGGGAGGGAGGGAGGGAGGGAGGGAGGGGGGAGGGAGGGGGAGAGGGGAGGGAGGGGGAGGGGGGAGGGAGGGAGGGAGAAGGAAGGAAACAAGCTAGGCATGGTGGCTTACACCTGTAATCCCAGCATTTTAGGAGGCCGAGGCGGGTGGGCAGGTGGATCAATTGAGGCCGGTAATTTGAGACCAGCCTGGCCAATGTGATGAAACTCTGTCTTTACTAAAGATACAAAAATTAGCACAATGTGGTGGCACACACCTATAGTCCCAGCTACTCAGGAGGCTGAGGCAGGAGAATCATTTGAACCTGAGAAGTGGAGATTGCAGTGAGGTCTCAGCTAAATAAATAAATAATACATTAATAAGTGAAAGAAAGAAAGAGAGAGGGTCAGACTCAGTGGCTCATGCCTGTAATCCCAGCACTTTGGGAGGCCGAGGCAGGCGGATCTTCTGAGGTCGGGAGTTCAAGACCAGCCTGACAAACATGGAGCAACCCCATCTCTACAAAAAAAAAAAAAAAATTAGCCAGACATGGTGGCACATGCCTGTAATCCCAGCTACTTTGGAGGCTGAGGTAGGAGAATCACTTGAACCCGGGAGGTGGAGGCTGCAGTGAGCCGAGATTGCGCCATTGCACTCCAGCCTGGGCAAGAAGAGTGAAACTCTGTCTAGAAAGAAAGAGAGAGAGAGAGAAAGAGAGAGAATGTTCTATCAAAACACAATTGACTGACACGCCAGCCTCTTCTTTCCAGCTCAAGGGTCAAGACTGCATTCCCAGGGAGAGGCAAAGCCTGTGTTTTTCACACCCTAATCTAGAAGTGAGCTGGCAGAAACTCCTCCTAGACTGCATCTGCCAGACAGGCAGACAATAATTGCGTGGGTGAGGGACAAAGGGAGGAGATACCACCTGTCCCCACTAATGACAGAAGACGCGGCAGCCTGAAGCCCTAATATTGGCCCTGGCCCTTTAAGATCACTCCCTACTTAGCTGTTAACAAGCCCCTTCTCCAGGAAATTGGCAAGGACCCTTGCACATTTGGCCAGAGCTCTTGGAGGGACGGGGACGGGGTTGGCAGGACTACCTACACTGCTTTGAAAACGTTTAACAATAGGCTGTTGGCATTTCAAGAAGGTCTTAGATCACAGGAGCTGTGGAGGCCCTGGGAGATGAAGAAAAGGCTTGGTGAAAGGTTTTGTTTTGCCTGGAAGGAAAGCATGTGGATGTCTCAGTCAGCTCAGACTTGTGCTCAGGCTGACTGGGAAACCAGGGATTGCTGCTGAATGCTCACAGAACACCACCTGCTCCTTGTAGCTGCCCATGAGGAATCTTTCAATCTCTCATCTGACTTCACCTTCACAGATTCAGTTTCATTCCCGAAGAAAACACAGACAAACAAACAAAGAGAAGTAACATTCTTTTAAAGGGCTCCAAACCTCCTGCTACCAAAAACTAGAATTCTGGGTCTCTCCTGTTTACTGTCCCCCCTACCCAAGCTTTCATACGGTTTTCACTTCTTCCAGCGACACTGAAGGGAAAGCCAGGGTAATTTCTTACGTTAACCTCTGCAGACATGAGCTTCAGACTCATGTTTTGGCTCTGCAAGCATTCTCGCATGCAAACCTCACAACAACTTTGTGAGTTTGGGTCTCCGTCTTTTTCCCTGTATTACAAATGAGAAAATGGAAGCGCAGAGGGCGTGAGCAACAAATCATGATGCCAGTTAAAAGAAGGGTGGGATTTGAACTCAAGGCTGTGTCTCAAAAACTCTTTCTGCCATGCCAAATGCATTCTCGGGATGGAATAAGGGGACGGGGAGTACAGAAATATGACAGCTCAGCCTCAGGATACAGGCAGTATCCTCGGCCACACCACCTGCTGAATCAGACTTAGGGCCCGGACGCAGGGAGGGCTTGGACTAGGAACTAGGGGCCAGTTAAGGTCTCCTAGTTATTTTTATTTTTATTATTTTATTTTATTTTACTTTTACTTTTTGTTTTTAGATAAAGTGTCACTCTGTCACCCAGGTTGGAGTGCAGTGGCAAAATCACCGCTCACTGCAACCTCAGCCTCCCAAGTGATCTTCCCACCTCATCCTCCTGAGTAGCTGGGACTACAGGCAGAGCCACCATGCCTGACTAATTTTTAAAAATTTTTTGTAGAAATGAGGTTCATCATATAGCCCAGGCTGGTCTCAAACTCCTGAGCTCAAGTGACCTGCCTGCCTTGGCCTCCCAAAGTCTTGAGATTACAGGTGTGAGCCACCACACCTGCCTATTATTATTATTATTATTTTCTTTGAGTCAGTTTCACTGTTGTTGCCCAGGCTGGAGTGCAATGGCGTGCTCTCGACTCACTGCAATCTCCCCCTCCTGGGTTCAAGCAGTTCTCCTGCCTCAGCCTCCCAAGTAGCTGCGATTACAGGCATGCGCCACCACACCTGGCTAATCTTTGTAATTTTATTAGAGACGGGGTTTCTCCATGTTGGTCAGGCTGGTCTTGAACTCCCAACCTCAGGTGATCCTCCTGCCTCGGCCTCCCAAAGTGCTGGGATTACAGGCGTAAGCCACTGCACCTGGCTTTTTTTTTTCTTTAGAATGGGGATTTGCCATGTTGCCCAGACTGATTTGTAACTCCTGGCTTCAATTAATTCTCCTGCCTTGGCCTTCCAAAGTGCTGGGATTATAGGCATGAGCCACCACACCTGGCCCCAGTTAAATGAATTTCAGATACACAAAAAATGATATTTTATTTTATTTTGTTTTATTTTGAGATAGTCTCACTCTCTCGCCCAAGCTGGAGTACAGTGGTGTAATCTCAGCTCACTGGCTGCAACCTCTGCCTCCTGGGTTCAAACAATTCTCAAGCCTCAGCCTCCCGAGTACCTGGGACTACAGGCATGTGCGACCACTCTGGCTAGTTTTTGTATTTTTTTGTAGAGACAGGGTTTTACCACATTGGTCAGGCTGGTCTTGAATTCTTGACCTCAAGTGATCCACCTTCCTCAGTCTGCCAAAGTGCTGAGAGTACAGGTGTGAGCCACCGCACCCGGCCAAGGAATGATATTTTAGTATAAATATGTACATCCATTCAATGAAATAACAGACAGGTTAGCAAAGATGAGTCATAAAATAATATTATTATAGTTTTGTGATCTCTCAGAAAACAAACTATGTAAGCATACAACATTATGACTTTAGTATACTATTATTTTATTTTTATTGATATTACTGAATCTTTTTTGTTGGCAGGGGAGATGGAGTCTCCAGCTCAGGCTGGAGTGCAGTGGCATGATCTCAGCTCACTGCAACCTCTGCCTCCCCGACTCAAGCAGTTCTCTGCCTCAGCCTCCCGATAGCTGGGATTACAGGTGCCTGCCACCATGCCTGGCTAATTTTTGTGTTTTAGTAGAGACGGGTTTTCACCATCTTGGCCAGGCTGGTCTTGAACTCCTGACCTCTGGGTGTGAGCCACTGCACCCAGCCTAACAGAATCTTAGTAGACTAAATGTTATAGGTGTTAACCAAAGACATGAATAAACGTAGTGTGAGATCTCAGAGACTGCAACACACATAGGTTATGTTGCATCACTAAGAATCAATGTTTGCATGTAGTATATATTAATTCCTTTTCCCATATGATTTTCTGGAGTTGGAGGGATTGAAAATAGAT
The DNA here is from genome assembly GCA_031835075.1 of Saguinus oedipus. Classification (NCBI taxonomy): domain Eukaryota; kingdom Metazoa; phylum Chordata; class Mammalia; order Primates; family Cebidae; genus Saguinus; species Saguinus oedipus. The sequence continues at coordinate 52,906,512 of CM063171.1, read as the reverse complement.
CTTTGAAGCTATCTTATAAACCCTTTATAAATATCAAAGATTGAATAAAAAGAGGTAAAAAGCATTCAGCCTAATAAATGAATTAAAACAATAATTATTACTTTTTACTTAGTAAATGAACACATGGATTAAATCAATAGAATAAAGGCTGGTCGAGGTGGCTCACGCCTGTAGTCCCAGCACTCTGGGAGGCCGAGATGGGTGGATCACCTGAGGTCAGGAGTTTGAGACCAGCCTGGCTAACATGGTGAAACCCCATCTCTACTGCAAATACAAAAATTAGCCAGGTTTGGTGGTGCACACCTGTAGTCCCAGCTACTCAGGAGGCTGAGGCAGGAGAATTGCTTGAACCCAGAGTGGGAGGTTGTAGTGAGCCAGATGGCACCACTGCACTCCAGCCTGGGTAACAAGAGCGAAAATTCCTCTCTAAATAAATCAATAAAAAGTCAATAGAATAAATACTGTTTACACCGGCTAGTGTTGTGGTGGGGGTGGAGGGGGTGCTCCTATTCAATACTAGGAGTAAAAATCAACACTAGGAGTAAAAATCCTCATATTTCTCAAGAGTAGTTTGACAAAATACATTACAAGTCTTAGAAGTGTACATATGTTCTGACTCATAAATACTGCTCCTAGGAATTTATTAGAAAAATAACTTGGCCATATGTGCAAAGATTAAACTACGAAATTGTTCACTGCAGCATTGTTAACGTATACAGTTGGTTCTCTGTATCTCTGGGTTTTGCAGTGGATTTAACTAAATCCACTTTTGCAGTGTTAATTGAAAATGTTTTAAAAAAGAAAAAAAAAAAAGTGGCTTGGCCAGGCGCAGTGGCTCATGCTTGTAATCCCAGCACTTTGGGAGCCTGAGGCAGGTAGATCAATTGAGGTCAGGAGTTCGAGACCAGCCTGGCCAGCATGGTGAAACCCTGTCTCTATTAACAATACAAAAAAATTAGCCAGACATGGTGGCACCAGCCTGTAGTCCCAGCTACTCAGGAGGCTGAGGCAGGAGAATCATTTGAACCTGGGAGACAGAGGCTGCAATGAGCTGAGATCACGCCACTGCATTTCAGCCTGGGCAACAGAGCGAGACTCGGTCTCAAAAAGAAAAAAAAATTGCCTTTTCTCTCTGGACACTTTCAGAATTTTCATTTTCAACAACAACAACAACAATAAAAATAGCATAGCAAGGATATGAATAACCGAAGAAATGTGCAAGATGTATGCAAAGAACATTTTAAAATCTTACTGAAGGTCACCAAAGACTTGAACTTGTATTTTCTCACAGTCCTCATCACAATGCTTCTGGGTGGGTACCATTTTATCTTTCTGCACCCAGAAAGTTTAAACACGTTGCTCAAGCCCACAGCGTGGCAGAGCTGCAATTTAAACCACATTCTTACGCGTGTGCTCTGTATGGCAGCTCATGCTAGCCCAAAGGAACTGATGTAAATTAATGAAGTGACCAAATGTGACTTCAATTATTACTTTAAGTCACGATTGTTCCTACATGCACCTGCGGATTCACAAATTACAGGTTTCTCCTTGGTTGTAAAAATAGTATGATTCATATTTGTGACAAGAACCGTGTAACGGTGGAAGGAAATTTAGAGATTTTGGAGTAGATGATCCTCAGATTCTGAAATGCTCAGGTGAGATAAGGATATGTCTCCTGGCCTTTGCATTTGCTGCTCCCTCTGTCTGGAAAGCACTTCCCCAGATACTGGCATAACTACCTTCCTTGTTCCTTCAAATCTTTGTTTAGATATCGCCATCACAAAGAGTTCTTTCCCGGATACCCCATTTATAATTATAACCTCTCCTGGCTTTGCTTTTTCCCACAGTACTTATCACTCTCTATGTATAATTTACTTTCTTTTTTTTTTTTTTTTTTTGAGATGGTGTCTAGCTCTGTCACCAGCCTGGAGTGCAGTGACGTGATCTCAGCTCACTGCAACCTCCACCTCTCAGTTTCAAGCAATTCTCCTGCCGCAGCCTCCCAGGTAGCTGGAATTACAGGTGCCCACCACCACGCCCAATTAATTTTTGTATTTTTAGTAGAGGCAGGGTTTCACTGTGTTGACCAGGCTGGTCTCAAACTCTGACTTCGTGATCCACTTGCCTCGGCCTCCCAAAGTGCTGGGATTACAAGCACAAGCCATCACGCCCAGCCTAGTTTACATTTTTATTTTGTTTACTGTCTCTCTGTCATCCCCTATCCACCCCTGCACCCTTCTGCCCCTCAAAAAATTAGCTCCAGGATAGAAGTGGAATTTTGTCTTTTTGTTTTGCCGTCAGCACTGAGATCAGTGCCCTATTCAGAGATGTACTCAGTATTTGTTGAATGAATGTATGAGCAAATGAAACCAGAGGAACACAGTGTATACACCACCCAAAGGAAGCCCTGCACTAGCAAATTAAGAGCTTGACTCCAAGGTCATCTCAAGATGCAAGGAGAGAGGGACAGAAACAAAGAGGAACACAGAAATGACTGCCTGTGAATATAGTTCGCTCTACTGTGTCTGTTTTTGCACTTTCTATAGAGAATTTATGATTCAGATGTCCTTTGTGACTTGCTTCTGTTATTTATATTCTGATTGCAGGATTTATCCATGTTGGCATGTGCAGCTATAAATTACTGTTATTGCTCTAGCTGTATGGGATACCATTATAAGAATAATATAAAGTTTATTTACCCATTCTACTCTTTTGGGCATTTGGGTTGAATTTTCTTTGGAGCTATTTTGATCCATGCTGGTGTGACACTTTGTCAAGTTTCAGGTGCACATGAGTAAGAATGTCTCTAGAAGGACAGGCATTTCTTCTATTTTGCCAAATAATAGCAAACTGTTACCTAAAGTGGTTATACTAGTTAACACTCCCACCAGCAACCTATGGGAGTCACCATTGCTCCACATCCTTGCCAACACTTATTATTATCAGACTTTTTCTTTTTTGAGATAGAGTCTTGCTCTTTGCCCCAGGCTGGAGCACAGTGACACAATCTTGGCTCACTGTAGCCTCCACCTCCCCAGTTCAAGTGATTCTCCTGCCTTAGCCTCCTGAGAAGCTGAGATTACAGTCATGCAATACTACCACGCCCAGCTAATTTTTATATTTTTAGTAGAGATGGGGTTTCACCATGTTGGCCAGTCTGATCTCAAACTCCAGACCTCAGGTGATCCACCTGCCTCAGCCTCCCAAAGTGCTGGGATTACAGGCATGAGCCACTGCACCCAGATGACTTTCTTTTTTAAAATTTAATATAATCATACACTGTTTGCATGCAGCCATCTGTATTTTCTTCATTCATAGGCATTAGTAAAGAAATAGGCATGTAAATAAATCAAAAATAATTTTAATTCTAGCCAGGTGTGGTAGTCTCTATTAATAATACAAAATATTAGCCAGGCATGGTGGCTTGTGCTTGTAATCCCAGCTACTTGGGAGGCTGAGGCAGGAGAATCACTTGAACCCAGGAGTGGAGCTTGCAGTGAGCTGAGATCACGACACTGCACTCCAACCTGGGCAACAGAGTGAGACTCTGCCTCAAAAAATAATAATAATTTTAATTCAACTTTGGGATGATCAGTGTTTTGCCTCCAGACTTTCCTTTTGAAATCAATTCTGCTTAATCAGTTATTAAATCTAATTTAGAATCAAAGACTTTGAATGGTGGCTTATGCCTGTAATTCTAGCATTTCGGGAGGCAAATCACTTGAGCCCAAGAGTTCAAACCAGCCTGGGCAACATGGTGAAACCCCAGCTCTACAAAAAGTACAACAACACCGGGCATGGTGGCTTACGCCTGTAATCCCAGCACTTTGGGAGGCTGGGGCGGGCAGATCATCTGAGGTCAGGAGTTCGAGACCAGCCTGACCAACATGGTGAAAACCTGTCTCTTTAAAAAAAAAAAAAAGTGCAACAACTAGAAGTGGTGACACATGCCTGTGGTCCCAGCTCCTGGAGAAGCTGAGGTAAGAGGATGGCTTGAACCTGGCAGGCAGAAGTTGCAGTGAGCGGAAGTCATGCCGTGGCACTGCAGCCTGGCTGACGGAGCCAGACTCTGTCTTGAAAAAAAAAAGAAACAATCACAGACTTTAGAAGTGGAAATCATGATATCGTGATAGCTAACATTTGTTGAGTGTTTACCGAGGGCTAGTTATTGTGCTTTACATACAAAGGAATTAAAAACTTGCTATTTAAATCACAACTTCCTTCTGAGGACAGGGAGTCTCTTATCTGGAAAATTCACGGAGCACCTTGGCTCAACTATGCAAAGTGAGTGCGGAAGGAAATTTGGTGCTCAAAGCTAGAGAAAGCCCAACTATTCAGCTTCAAGAAATGAGAAGAATGTGGAGTTCTGGGGTAAACACAGAGAAGGAACAAGAAGGAGAGACAAGAGGAAACAGGGCATGGGAGGGGGTTTCAGTCAATATGGTGGTGGATGGATCTCAAGTTGCTGAAATGACCAAGGGATCCTTCCATTTTCAGTACGTCTTCCACTGTGTCTGTTACACAATGCACAGTGCCCTATGAGGTGCCTTATGTTTTGGTGATTTTTTTTGGTAAAATTTTCCTGCATGGGTTGGGAACGGTGGCTCATACCTGTAATCATAGCACTTTGGGAGGCCAAGGCAGGCCGATCACTGGAGGTCAGGAGTTCGAGACCAGCCTGGCCAACATGGCGAAACCCCATCTCTGCTAAAAATACAAAAATTAGTGTGGTGGCTCATGCCTGTAATCCCAGCTGCTGAGCCAAGATCATGCCACTGAACTCCAGTTTGGGTGACAGAGTGAGACTCTGTTCAAAGAAAAAAATAAAAGAAAATAAAATTTCCCACATAGGGAAACACAGTATGGACGACTACCAGCATGGTTTTCTTTATGTTTTTTGCTTTTGTTTTGTTTTGTTTTGAGACAAAGCTCGCCCAGGCTGGAGTGCAATGGTGAGATCTCAGCCCACTGCAACCTCTGCCTCCTGGGTTCAAGTAATTCTCCTGCCTCAGGCTCCAGAGTAGCTGGGATTACAGGCACACACCACCACGCCCAGCTAATTTTTTGGTATTTTTAGTAGAGACAGGGTTTTGCCACATTGGCCAAACTGGTCTTGAACTCCTGACTTCAGGTGATCACCGGCCTTGGCCTCCCTAAATGCTGGGATTACAGGCCTGAGCTACCGTGCCCGGCCCAGCATGTTTAAGGCACAGAGACAATACTTAAGCAGAATTAATTCACCACATGCCGAAACTCAAAAGCCGAGATAAGCCGAAGAGGGCAAGCCCCACCACCTTCCCACTCACTACTGCATGACGGCTGGAGCTGGAGGACATTTTATCTGTAATTGAGGGAGCAGCAAGACCCTAGCTGATCTCTAGGTAACACTTCCATTGTCTGCTTTCTTTAATCTACACAACTGTCCTATTAGGTAGATATTAATACATTCCCAAACACAGTAAAGGAGCTCAAGGCTCAAAAAGGGCAAGAAATATCTTATGAACAAAAATTGAATCACTGATTACTGACCTTCTAATTAATTTTTACAGACAAGGAGACTCTTCCATTCTCATTCCATTTTTATCCAGAAATGCTGGATAAAATTTAACCCTTTGTCCCAGTTTTTAAATACCCAGGCAGTCCTGAAAATGAGAAAACAATATCCCCCAGACTCCAGAGCAGGGAGCAGGAGCTAAAAAGAAATAGTCCATGAGGGTATTGGAGCTAGATAAACGCTGCAGAGACTGGTGATTAAACAAATACTCAGAATCTCTCAGCCTATGAGAGGTGAGAACCTGGAACTGACCACCCCCTCACCCCAGCATAAATTTGGGCACCAAGAAACAAGCAACAGAAGTTCTTTTTTTTTAGCCAGAAACGCAAGAAAATTGACCATCTTCCAGGACCATAGAGAATAAGAGAATAAGAGAATCAACTTGGGCACGGTCGCTCATGCCTGTAATCCTGGTACTTTGGGAGGCTAAGTCAGGAGGATTGCATTAGTCCAGTTGTTCAAGACCAGCTTGAGCAATATAGTAAGACCACATCGATACTAAAAATTTAAAAAATTAGCCCAGTGTGGTAGTTCATGCTGACAGTCCCAGCTACTCAGGAGGCTGAGGCAGGAGAATCACTTGAACCGGAGGAGAAGGTTCCAGTGAGTTGAGATCACGCTGCTGCACTCCAGCCTGGGGCAACAAAGTGAGACCCTGCTAAAAAAAAAAAAAGAAAACCGTAAGAAAAAGCTAAATAAGTAAAAACAAGCCCAAACGTATCAGGAGTCATAAGAAATATGAATGGCTATAGAGAAATTCTCACACATATTCCCAAGAAAACATATTCCAAGATGCACATTACAGCATTGTTTTTAACAGAAAAAAAAAAACTAGAAATAATCCAAATTTATCAGGGCATTAGATAAATACATTGTGGCATATTTATAATTTGAAACTCTCTGGAGGGGTTCAAAGTAAAGAAAATTTACTTATATATGAGATTTTGGGGTTTTGTTTGTTTGAGACAGGGTGTCACTCTGTCATCCAGGATGGGGAGGAATGCTGCCATCACGGCTCACTGCCACCTGGACTTCCTGGGCTCAAGCGATGCTCCCACCTCAGTCTCCTAAGTAGCTGGAACCACAGGTGTGCACCACCACACCGGGCTAATGTTTTATTTACTGTAGAGAGAGGGTCTCACTATGTTGCCCAGGCTGGTCTTGAACTCCTGGGCTCAACTAATCCTCCTGCCTCGGCCTCTCAAAGTGCTGGGATAACATGTGAGCCACTGTGTCCAGCCTAACATTTATTTTTCTATATCGACATGGATAGGGCTCAAAATTGTAACAACTGAAAAAAACAAGTTGCAGAGTTTTATATACATGTAGTATCATATATATCACACATACTATATATTATATAATTAAGAATATATATTATGTTCCATAATTATATACATATAATAGATATTTAAATATGTATAAATATATACAAATAACATTTGTATGGAATACATAACATATTATAGTATATATTTGAGATTTATATAATATAAATTTTTTATCATATAGAATATATATTATAATTATATATTATATATTATATTATAATGTATTACATTTTACATATACTACATTATATATATTTTTATAATTTATTTATGAGCAATATATATAGCATTCTTTGACTATGTAAACAAATGGCATTATACTACATGTAATATAGTATGTATTAATATTAATATTATTAACATAATATAATATTAATTATATATTAAGATCATAGCATATGACATACTATATGTAATATAGTATTCTATTAGTAATTATATTACTAATATATTAGTATGATCATCTATTTAATTATACTAATAATAGTATAATTATATATTTAAGCATGGAGGCCAGATGGGAATTAAAAAAATTTTTTTTAATTATTTATTATAGGCCAGGCACATTGGCTCACACATGTAATCTCAGCACTTCGGGAAACTGAGGTAGGAGGATCACCTCAGGTCAGCAGTTCAAAGCCAGCCTGGCCAACATGGTAAAACCCCATCTCTACTAAAAATACAAAAAAAAAATTAGCTAGGTATGGTGATGTATGCCTATAATTCTGGCTACTTAGGGGGCTGCCACAGGAGAATGGTCTGAACCCAGAAGAGGGAGGTTGCAGTGAGCTGAGATCGTGCCACTGCACTCCAGCCTAGGGGACATCTCAAAAAAAATTATATATTATAATTATATTAGTAAAATTAAATTGCTAATATATACTAATATATTAATAATATATTATAGAGTATAATGTACTATAGATATTAATATTATATAGTATATAGTATAATGCCATTTGCTTAAATATTTAAGGAATGCTATATGTTGTTCCTAAATAAACTATAAAGACATGGATGAGAAGGATACAGATGCTTCTGACATGAAGAAAGAGGGGAAAGAGAAGTTCAGTTGTATCTTTTTTTTTCTTTTTTGAGATATAGTCTCACTCTTCCACCCAGGCTGGAGCACAGTAATGTGATCTTGGCTCACTGCAACGTCCGCCTCCCAGGTTCAAAGATTCTCCAGCCTCAGCCTCCCAAGTAGCTGGGATTATAGGCATTAGCCAATTTTTGTATTTTTAGTAGAGACGGGGTTTCACCATGTTGCACCAGGTTGGTCTCAAACTCCTGACCTCAGGTGATCCGCCCATCTTGGCCTCCCAAGGTGCTGGGATTATAGGCATGATCCACTGCACCTGGCCATTCAATTTTATCTTTAATGCATTATTTCTTTAAAAATAGCTGAAACAAAGACATCAAAAAGTTAACAATGTGTTCATTTCTGTTGGTGGTTTACTATACTCTGTACATTTCTGAATGCTTAAAATATGTCATAATAAAAATGCATTCATGACTCAAAATATTATAGAGCTGGGATGTTTAATAAATTAAATTTACATTAACATTTGGATTAATTAAAATTTTGGTTTCAAAGTGGCTCTAGCAACATTACTTTTCTTTCTTTCCTCCTCCTCCTCCTCCTCCTCCTCCTCCTTCTTCTTCTTCTTTCTTCTTCTCTTCTTTTTCTTCTTTTTTAATAGATTCACGGTCTCACAATGAGCATGGCCACTTCTCATTTTTAATAGTGTAGTATTGGTGATAGTAATTTTGTAGACCAAATGGGCCCTGAGCAGCATAGATATAGACCCTTACGGAAACTTGGTTAAATGATTTTATTCCGTCATATTATGTTTTAGCAAATTACTTGCAGTTTCTGGAAAGCTCATGTCCAATTAATTGAGATTTTCCCATAGCATTTCAGCTGATAGCCGCAGTAATTTAGAACAGGTAGTAATGATAGAGTTGTTCCAGTTACTACATATTTGATTCCCAAACTGTTCCAATTCCACCCAGTGACCTGCCAAAGTATAAATCTGGTAAAATTAACAAAGAAAGACATTTCTCAGATTTTCTCGTTTACTAAAGTAAGGGCTATAAAGAGTTACCTGAACAGCCAGCATTTCACTAGGAATTTCAACATTGACAACAACAACAAAAATGCATTACAAAAGCATTGAGAAGGTTGGAAAACCCAGCACTGGCTTTAGGAGGGGAGAGATTTGAGACTTTGCCCTCAGCCCACAGAAACTGCAGGCCATTAATTTCTTTCCATTTGGGCTTTAATTGGCTTTCTCCCTGACACAGATTCTCCTGAATCTCCCCTAACTGTCTAATCAAAGCTGAGCTGTGAAGTACAGCAAAGCAAAGTGAACTTTGTTCTGTATGTAGATAGCTCCCAAAATATAGTAGTTTTTATCAGTCATCAGGTTAGCACATGGACAATCCTTGGGCTACAGAAAGCTTTGGGGGGTATAAAACTATTGGTCATATCTTCCTAAGTAGCAGGTCAATTTCAATACTATGATTCCATGAATAGGTGAGACATATTTATTCATTCATTTGACAGTTATATTTTTGAGCACCTACTATGTAACAGGCACTGTCCTATGAGATACAGTGATGTAGACAGACATGGCCACTGGCCTTATGTTACTGATAATCCACATGGAAGAGCTGTCACCCTAGCCTATGATACAAGGTAATATATAAGTGAATCCTAGCCAACCAAAAATTCAAAGTGATTTGCAGCTTGATGAATGGTGAAGTCAGGTTCTCTTTGTAAACAGCATTAGGATCTTTGTAAAAGATGAAGCAGAATTTTTTTCCCAAAATTCCAGTCACTGGAAATCTTGTTGAAGAAAATCTCAATCTTTGAGCCATACCTATGTTTTTCTTTTGTAATGTTTAAAGAATTACTTTCTTTTCTTTTTTTGACACAAGGTCTCCTCTGTCGCCTAGGCTGGAGTGCAGTGGTGCCATCATAGCTCACTGCAGCCTCAACCTCCCAGGCACAAGCAATCCTCCTACCTCAGCCTCTCCAGTAGTTGGGACTACAGGGGCACACCATCACACCTGGCTATTTTTTTAATTTTTTTTGTAGAGACAGGGGTCTCTGCTCTGTTGCCCAGGCTGGCCTCCTGGATGCAAGCCATCTTCCTACCTCAGCCTCCCAAACTGCTGGGGTTACAGGTATGAGTGACCATGCCTGGCCATCCATGGTTTTTATTAAACACCCAGATCTCCCTAATTCTACCAGAATAAATATGCAGTCACCACCTTACAGATTTTCTGAGGACAACCCAAATTCTAACAGAGGGATTGAATTAAAATAAGAAACCAAAGATAATGCATAAGGAGTAGAAGAGAAGAAAGCACAGCAATTGTGCGTGCCTCGGAGAGGAAGCTAACCTTCACTGAGCATCTCCTTAGTTTCATGGGCCATTTATCCATCATTCATTCAATTCTCCCAGCAACCTGCAAAGTGAACCCTCTCACCCCTATTTTACCATTTAAGAAAATGAAGTTCAGGGTGGGAGGGTGGCTCACACCTGGAATCCCTAGGGAGGAAGAGAGGGAGGGAGGGAGGGAGGGAGGAAAGAAAGAAAGAAGGAAGGAAGGAAGGAAGGAAGGAAGGAAGGAAGGAAGGAAGGAAGGAAGGAGGGAGGGAGGGAGGGAGGGAGGGAGGGAGGGAGGGAGGGAGGGAGGGAGGGAGGGAGGGAGGGAAGGAAGGAAGGAGGGAAGGAAGGAAGGAAGTTAGTTCTGAGAGAGGATGCCTCTCCAAGGCTGCAAACTAAGGAGTCAAGCGTGCAGCTTTGCCTCGGTGACTTTGAACCCACCTGGTCTGACTTCCAGGTAAGGATAACCTTGAAGACTCCTGCCAGTGTCTCTGAATCAATGAGTACACCCTGCCACTCAGCCTGAAGTCAGACGGAAATCAGAAGAGATGGTTAAGCTGCTAATAATTAAGGAGTTAGAAGTGTACATCAAAATGAGCATTGTTTTATGTCTCTTTTTATTACTTTCAAGTTTTATTCACCTGATAAGGTAAAAAGAGAATAAAAACAATCAAGAAGGTTAGTCTTCAATATCCAGGTTGCTGCAACATCTTTTTCTCCTTGTGTTTTGTGGACGGATTAAGTATTAAATTATAAAACCAATCTGTTCAGATATCAGAAATAATGTCAACTTTGATAAAGCTTCACTCATTCTGAAGATTACTTTCAAAATGACCTGCTCTGGCTCAATGAATAATTTAGCAATTGATTTTCTGGCAGAAACACTAAAGAATGAAAGACAAGGCCTCCTAAGATCATCTTGAGAGGAAAAATTTCCTTCTCCTGGAGACCTTTATTTCACCTTAGTTTGCCTGTGACTGGCTTTGATAGGAAGATTCCACCATTAGCTCCTGATAGACCAGAGATTTATAGCTTTTCAAATAGATGCTACTTATTTTGACGTGGAGATACATATCTAGGGAAGGGTTGCTTATCATGTGGCTGAACCTGGGTCAGGCACTAGGGATGCAGAGGCCAGCGGTGTGCATGATCCTTACCCTGGCAGAGCTTAAGGTCTGGTGGCAGAGGCAGCAGACAGACAGAATCAGATACAGCATGAGCAATGCCCTGGAAACCTAGGGGAGCAACTCTTCTTTCATACTCAGGGACACTGCTCAGAGAAATGCAGGAAACACAGGAAGGGCAAAGGCCAGGGGGAAAGAGAACCATGGCGCCTTCGGGGAGCTGCATGCATCTGAGCAATTTTTGGGTGGAAGTTTACCGGAAGCCACAAAGGAGCAGTCAGATGTTCTCACTGTAAGTGCAATAGCCACAGATACCAACCAATACAGGAATGTGTTATTGCATTAATGCTGAAAATACTACAGGAGACATTGTCATCAGAAAATTTCATAATTTTCTAAATTATTGAACAACCCTCAGGTAAGTTCTCAATCTAAAAGTATAATCAACACTCAATTTGTGTAGTATTTGCTTTTCTAGAAAATTCAGTGTATAGTATATATAAAAATTGTGCATGGTTGCTCATGCCTATAATCCCAGCACTTTGGGAGGCCGAGGTAGGTAGATGACGTAAGGTCAGGAGTTCGAGACAGGCCTGGCCAACATGGTGAAACCCTGTCTCTACTAAAAATACAAAATCTAGCCAGGTGTGGTGGCTCATACCTGTGATCGCAGCTACTCAGGAGGCTGAGGTGCCAGAATCGCTTGAACTCGAGAGGTTCAGGTTGTAGTGAGCTGAGATTGCACCACTGCACTCCAGCCTGCGTGACAAAGTAAGACTCTGTCTCAAAAAGAAAAGAAAAGCAAAAGAAAAAACTGTGCAAAAAGTGCTTCCGGTATGTAAAAATAGAGTAATGCTCTAGAGACAGATTTTTTTTTTTTTTTAATGGAGTCTCACTTTGTTGCCCAGGCTGGAGTGCAGTGGCATGATCTTGGCTCACTGCAACCTCCACCTCCCAGGCTCAAGTGATTCTCCTGCTTCAGCCTCCTGAGTAGCTGAGATTACAGACGTGTGCCACCATGCCCAGCTAATTTTTGTATTTTTAGTAGAGATGGGGTTTTACCATGTTGACCAGGCTGGTCTTGAACTCCTGACCTCAGGTGATCCACCCACTTTGGCTTCCCAAAATGCTGGGATTACAGGCATGAGCCACAGCACCCAGCCTAGATACAGATAATTATATCCTCAATCACCTATATGGAATGACCAATGGGACGTTCAAAGGTCAAGTCATGCAAGGTTCAGAATTCTTTTTTTCTTTTTTTTTTTTTGAGGCAGAGTTTCACTCTTGTTGCCCAGGCTGCAGTGCAATGATGCAACCTCTGCTCAATGCAACCTCTGCCTCCCCGGTTCAAGCGATTCTCCTGCCTCAGCCTCCCAAGTAGCTGGGCTTACATGCGTGCACCACCATGCTCAGCTAATTTTTGTATTTTTGTAGAGATGGGGTTTCAACAAGTTGGCCAGGCTAATCTTGAACTCCTGACCTCAGGTGACCCAGCTGCCTCAGCCTCTCAAAATGCTGGGATAATGGGTGTGAGCCACAGTGCCCAGGCGATTCTTTCATGTTTTGAGTTGTTCTATATGTTGAGGATGCCTGTATCATGGTTCCCCCAACATGCCTCAGTGCCTCACACACCACAAGACACCCCCAGGGGGTGGAGCCATCTTTGTGGGCTGAGGTTAGTGTTCCTGGTCTCTGTGGCCACTCTTCCCCACGGGAGAAGGAGTGACTTTTGATTGGTGAGTCTGGGAGAACTTCATCCCTTCTCTTCTGCATAGATGCCTGGAAATGTCCAGTTCGGCCCAGGACTGATGGGAGAGTTAACTCTAGGAAAGACAGCATGCCCTTTAGGCTAACAACTTACAGACATTCTCTGCACAGCTTTGTCAGTAAAAAAAGCCGACATTTTTTCTCTCCGTCTGTCTGCCTCCTAAGTCTCATTTTCCCCAAATGCTTGAAAGAAGCACTGAGGAAAGAAAAGAGCATTTGTTTATTGCCCCTCTACACACAGCACATTTGGAGAAAGGCATGGTCATTGTTATGCCAGGAGGGTCGGGGCATCCAGGACACATGAGTGGAGTGAAGCGTAAAGAACCTCGGAGAACCTTGTCACATGGGCTGTGGCTTTGCGGAGGCCCAGGATTCTGGAGAGGAGCTCTTGGGGATTCTGGGAGAGGAGATAAGCGGGGGGAGGTGCCACCCACTATTTCAACCATAGCAACTGTGGTTTTCTGTGTCTTATATTGGGTTTGAATATACATAAAATCTCATTTGTTAAAAAAGAAGTTTCCACTTGCAAAAAGAAAAAAAGAAAGTTTGGCAACATCTGAGCTGAAGACTTGGCAGAGAAAAGAACAGCCCAGGAAGAGCGATAAGGAAGCGCCAAAAATGCAAGAGGAAGGAGGAATATTTGCAGACCAGGAAGCGGAGGAATGGAACTTTTTAAGAGGCAGAAAGTGGCCAAACGTTGGGTAATGCCACAGGGAGGTCAGGGAAGAGGAGGACAGAGAGTGACCACGGCGTTTACTGACATTGTGATCTTGCCAGTAAAGGCTCAGATCAGTGTCAAAGGCCCAGCCCAAATGGCAGGAGATTAAGAGGTAAGTAAAGAAGGGGGAAGTTAAGACCACCTTGACTTCACTGCGAAGGAGATGATGGAGACAAGGCACCATGGCTCACGCCTGTAATCCCAGCACTTTGGGAGGCTGAGGCAGGTGGGTCACCTGAGGTCAGGAGTTAGAGACCAGCCTGGCTAAATGGTAAAACCCCATCTCTAATAAAAATACAAAAATTAGCCAGGCATGGTGACAGGTGCTTATAATCCCAGCTACTTGGGAGGTTGAGGCAGGAGAATCCTTTGAACCCGGGTGAAGGAAGTTACAGTGAGCCAGGATGGCGCCACTGCACTCCAGCTTGGGAAACAAGAGCAAAACTTTGTCTCAAATAAATAAATAAGATGATGGAGGCTGGGTACAGAGGCTCACACCTATAATCCCAGCACTTTGGGAAGCCAAGGCTGGCAGATCACCTGAGGTCAGGAGTTGGAGACCAGCCTGACCAACATGGTGAAACCCCATCTCTACAAAAAAATACAAAAATTAGGCATGGTGGCGGGTGCCTGTAATTCCAGCTACTCAGAAGGTGGGGCAGGTCGGGGTGACAGAGTTTGCAGTGAGCTGAGATCATACCACTTCACTCCAGCCTGGGTGAAAGCAAAACTCCGTCTCAAAAATAAGAAGATGATGGAGCCTGGATGATATCAGTTTCCCCAGTGCCTACTCATTGTCAAAAAGGTCCATGCACAAAGGAAATTAAGTCGCTGCAGTGTGATGGACAATAGAGTATTATTCGTGGTAGAAATGGAGAAATCCTTTTCCAAATGTGGTTGAAATAGGAGGAGCAGGGGATCTGGGAGGAGTCCAGCAGCAAATCCTTGCCTTTTTTTTCCTGAAAGTGTTGGTTGTATCCATTTTATTGCTGTTGTTGTTGTTGTTTCATGTTGAAGAGAGCATTCATCTTTCTAGGAAGTCCATAGCTCGGATGCGAGCTGCGGTTAACAATGCCTCCTCTGTTGCTAGCAGTAATGAATGTTGAATCAGCAGGAGAGAAATTACTTCTCCACCCCATATTCCATGTCCTGCTGAGAGCAAGGACACAAATGCTGCTGACTGGCTGCCTAATGGCCCATGGAAGTCACTGAGGTGACTCCATTAGTGTTGGAGACCTCAAAAGGGCTTCTTCCTTCATTCTTAGAGCCAGAGAAAAGTACTAGGAGGAATGAGAAAGTAGCAACTAGACAAAAATGAAAACTCTTTAAGGAACATTGCTGAAGTTACAGGGGAAAAAAACCGTAAGAGTCTTAACGGTCATTTTGCTAAGGGCAGCTCTGAAATGGAAATGAAGTTTGACCACTCCCACACAAAGACACGGTGAAGAGTGAGATACGCTGGCATGAGCCTCTGAACTCCACTGGGCAGAAGACCTACAACAGACATTTAGACCACTGGGAGGCACAAAGATCCATGTTCTTCTGGCTCTAGTTCTGAGCTCATGAGCCACTCTGTTTTCTACCAGTTGCATTATCTCTGTGTCTTCATCCACTCATCAACAAAACCAAAGTACAGGCCACTGTGTAGATCATTCATTCAAGCCTGCCATGTTGCTCAACCAGCAGAAGAGAGAAGAGTCAAAGGTCAGATGGGAAAGGTGCTCCATGAACTTACTAGGTTTAATCTCTTAACCACCTGGACAGGCATTATTACCCATTTTACAGATGGGAAAACAGGCCAAGAGAACCAAGTCACTTGCATAAAGTCCCTCAGCTGGTAAGTGACAGAGCTGAGTCAAAAACCCAGATATGTCAAGCTGCAAAAAAATATGAAATGAATGAGTGATAACTGAGTGAATGATAAAAATAAGGAATTAAACTTATATGTTAGAAATTTTAAGTCCAATTAAGAATATTTTTTTTCTTTTTTGAGACAGTCTCACTCTGTTGCCAGGCTGGAGTATAGTGGTGTGAGATCTCCACTCACTGCAACCTCTGCCTCCGGGGTTTAAACAAATCTCTAGCCTCAGTCTCCCGAGTAACTGGGATTACAGGCTGGGGCCACCATGCCTAGAAATTTTTTTTTTTTTGAGATGGGGTCTTGCTCTGTTGCCCAGGCAGGAGTGCAGTGGTGTGATCTTGGCTTACTGCAACCTCCGCCTCCCTGCTACAGGGACTACAGGTGCGTGCCACCATGCTCGGCTAATCTTTTGTATTTTTAGTAGAGATGGAATTTCACCGTGTTGATCAGGCTGGTCCTGAACTCCTGGCCTCAAGTTATCTACCCACCTCGGCCTCCCAAAGTGCTGGGATTACAGGTATGAGCCACCACGCCTGGCCTAATTAGGGACTTCTGTTTCTTTCCCTGTTTAATTTCAGAATCACTTCTTTGTCCATAAACAACTGTGAGTCAGACAGTCCTGTTCATGGTCAGAGATTCAGTGCTCAACAAGTGACAACTAGGCAAGTCCTGGCATCTCCTTCCCGTGGCACAAAAATCTGTGCAAGCTTTATGAATCTTAAATGTCCACACACCATGGAAAATATTAAGTGGAAAGCAGATCAAGAACACTATTTTGTTGTTAAATACATTTTGATATTTTGACAAAATGGAATGCAACAGTTAAAAAACTTGATGTTAAAGACTTATGAATGGTTTATTATAATGTAAAGTGGGGAAAATGTGTGTGGACATTATTAATAATAATTGACATTGGGCGATGAGATCGTGGACAATTTTTTTCTTCTTTTTGTGCTTTCTTGTGTTTCAAAAATTTTCTTTAATTGGCATTCATGATTTTTATAATTTGGAAAAACATGGGCCAGGCATGGTGGCTCACACCTGTAATCCCAGCACTTTGAGAGGCTGAGATGTGCAGATCACTTGAGTCAAAACCTAATGACAACTCAACTTTTCAGAGAAATGCGAATTAAAATTGTTCTGAGATCATCACTACACATGCACCAGAATGCCTAAAATTTGAGAGACTGACAGCAGCAAGTAGGAGCAAGTCCAGGAAACACCCAAGCACTGCAGATGGAGGGCACGGTGGGTGGGTGGTAAAGCCATTTGGCATTATCTACTGAAAACAAACAAATGCCTGTCCAACACCTGGCAAATCACTCCTAGGTATAAATTCAAGAGAAATAAACACATATATCTACAAAAATATGTGTACATGAATGATTATAAGCAGCTTTATCATTGAAAGTAATTCGTAGCCAAAACCGGGAAGCAGCCCAATGGCCATCAACAGGAGAATGAATATTGTGGTCTGTCCATACAATAGAACACTACACAACAACAGTAACAACAACAAAGAACAAAGGACTGTAATGCAGAATGACAGGAATGGACCTGGCACAGTGGCTCATGCCTGTAATTGCAGCACCTGGGGAGGCCGACTCCAGAGGATCACTTAAGGTCAGAAGTTCTAGACCAACCTGGGCAAAATGGAGAGATTTTATCTCTACAAAAAATAGCCCAACATAATGGTGGGTGCCTGTGGTTCCTGCTAGTTGGGAGGCTGAGGTGGGAGGTTCACCAGAGCCCAGGAATTTGAGGCTGTAGTGAGCCTCGATTATGCCACTGCACTCCAGCTCTTTTTCAAAGAGCAAGATTCTGTCCCCAAAAAAGAATGACAGGAATGAATCACACAGACAGAGTGTTGAGTGAAATAAGCCCACACAAGAGAGTAATGCGCAGTGTGCTTGATTCAGAAGTATGATAAAGACCGCTCATACCAGCTCGTGAGAACAAACTGTTACATACATTTTTAGGAATTTTGCAATCCAATCATTAAATACACACTTAATTTAAAATTAAATTATATAAACTTACAACTCAATACATTGTATATAAAACAAAGGTAGTAAATACTCAAAACTCTCCCATCCTAATTATTTTACCACATTTTTACTCTTATCTATGCAATTGAGATTATTTACATCCGTTGTATCTATGTGGTAAAAATAATATATATAATTGTGTTTTGCTGTACATATATTTCCAATACCATGTTCAATAACCACATCTTGATAGCTTCACATCAGCAGTGGTGATTGCTAGAAACATTGACAAAGGTGCAGATCAGGGCTCCTCCTCCTCCTCCTTCTTCCTGTTTTGAGAGCTGGTTGTCAGATATTTATCAATACACCACTGCTATGATTACATCTGTATGAAACTCACATATGAGGGTTAGAAGGCAGAAAGGAGATTACCTGGGGCAGTACTAACTAGGGACACTCCTTCCTGGGATGAGGCAGGCAGGAATCTTACAGAGTGAGGGTAATAATATTCTACAATTTCATCATAGTGGTGATTCCACGGGTATAAACAACTGTATGCACTTTATGCAGGTGATACCTCAATTTTTAAAATAATTTTTTTAAACATGGGGTCTTTCTATATTGTGCAGGCTGGTCCCCAGCTCCTGAGCTCAAGTGATCCTCCTGCCTTGGCCTTCCAAAATGCTGAGATTACAGGCATGAGCCACTGTGGCAGGCTAAAATAAATTTAAAAATTTTTCAAAACAGTTATGAGCTCCCTCTGTACGAAGGTGGGAGGTTTGGCATCCCCACAAAATTTCATGTTCCATCTTCATGGGACAGCTGATTTACAAGGGACCCTGGAAAAAGACACAGTCCTTTGTAACTATTTCCTGTGACTAGACCCTGAGCTGGGAGGACGGGACCTGCCTTGGCTTAAACTTTATAATTGGTCAATAGTCTCCCTCAGTGCAGATAATGATGGCTAATGCGTTTTACGGAGCACTATTCTAAGTGCTTCATGTGAATTAACTCAATCTCCTCGAAACGTGAGAGGATTTTATGATTCCATTTTTCAGATAAGACAACCGAGATGAAGGGCCTGACTCCAGATCACACAGCAAGAATCAAGATTTCAACCCAGGAAGCCTGCCTCCCATGCCTATGTTAATCACTATACCCTTCTTACAATAAATAATCAAATAAGCTATTAAGCTGTTAATTAATTTGCACCATATAACGTGGTGTGGCCCCCACTTCCGGGTCTTCTGACTTACATATATGAAAGACAGATGAAGGTTCAAACACATGAAGGCTCAAACACATGGGCTCAGTCACCTGTAGTCCTACCCTTTCCCACGTGGCAGTCACATTGCAGGACTTACCTGATCTGAAGTTAAACAAAGGTGCAGTAGACATAAGTGACTGTAAAAGACCCAAAGGAAGAAACTCAAGTGGCAGTTCTGGGTGCAATTTGGTTGGCTGTGTCAAGGGAGGCCCTCTGTTGCAAACTTAGCACTGAGACAAAGGATTTTTTTTTTAGCAGTGCAATTTTTACTTCCTGGACTGCAGGAAGGGTACTCTCACTAGCCATCTTGCCACAAGAGTACAATGAACAAAGTAAAACACACACATTTATCCCTTATGCATTTGGGGTCATCCTTACTGCTATGTCTGATCTCCACTGGCTGGAGCCAGACCTCACAATCTAAACTAAAATCTGATTGGCTAACGACTTAAAACTTTTCTAAACAGGTAAAAGCAATGGAGAGCTGGGACTCGCCTGTGAGCACATCCAGCACAGATATCTTGGTTAAAGAACTAGGACACAGAATATACTACTTCCCTATAAGCATGGCATGTCTAACAGCTACGTAAGATAGGGCTTAACAAAAAAGTTATTAACACACTTATGATTTATTCTTTTTTTTTTTTTTTTAGGCGGCATTTCGCTCGTTACCCAGGCTGGAGTGCAATGGCACGATCTCGGCTCACCACAACCTCCGCCTTCTGGGTTCAGGCAATTCTCCTGCCTCAGCCTCCTGAGTAGCTGGGATTACAGGCACGCGCCACCATGCCCAGCTAATTTTTTGTATTTTTAGTAGAGACGGGGTTTCACCATGCTGAGCAGGATGGTCTCGATCTCTTGACCTCGTGATCCACCCGCCTCGGCCTCCCAAAGTGCTGGCATTACAGGCTTGAGCCACCGCACCCGGCCGATTTATTCTTTAACAAGAAAGGAAACTTTAAAAAGTAACTTTTCTACTTCCCATGGAAGTGGAAGTCCAAAGATAACACAGCACAGCGCGTTATCACTGAACTCACCAGCTGAGTCCAGCCCCCTCAAGGAAAACACCAAAGTCCCATTGCCCCCAGAAATTAATTACCCTAAGCCCACCCTCTGAGCATATGACTCTCCTCGCACACAAATAAATCTGCAGCAGGACTCAGGCACCATGAAATCCACTCTGAAATCACCTCCTAATTAGTTTGGGATGACTGATGAAATCAGTTAGCCAGACCTTGGATTTGCTTTAGGATCACAGAGCCCTGGCTTTTTATAAGTGAGAAGACTGACATACAGAGAAGAGCTGTCTAAAGGGGGGTCCTCATGAAGTAGGTAAGAGAACTTGGTCTCCAGACCCACCCATTTAGCCTGCTGCACTGTTCAATGAGCATGGTGCCAAAAAGTGCTGCTCCAGTAGCTAAGATCATGCCTTTGGAATTATGACCATCGCCTCCACCAAAGCCCCGCACCACCATGACTGCTCCATCTCAGTAATGGTATCTGTTGAGTGCCAACAAAATCTGGGAAAGCAAACCAGAACCAGTCTCGGGGTGCAGGTGGTGGCAGGACTATGCAGTGTGCCAAGGGAACATTGCAGGGATCCACTTCCGGAGCTGGGGCCAGGGCTCAAAGGAGGACATGCCAGAGCCCAGTTGGATCCTGGTAGGGTGAAAGTTCTATACAGTCTTCCTCCAAACCTGCATGCAACCTCTTCTCTTCTGGACGCTGTCTCCCCTCCTGTCTCCTCCCCTCCATTCCCAGGTAAAGAAGGGGAAGGAGAAAGTCGTTCCAGGCTGAGGGAACTACTTTTAGTTAGCTGGACATGGTGGTGCATGCCTGTAGTCCCAGCTACTTGAGAGGCTGAAGCAGAAGGATCCCCTTCCTGCCCCTCCCCTCCCTTCTCTCCCCTCTTTTTTTTTTTTTTTTTTAGACGGAGTTTCATTCTGCCACCCAGGCTGGAGTGCAGAGTGCAGTGGCGCATTCTCAGGTCACTGCAACCTCCACCTTCTAGGTTCAAGCAATTCTCCTGCCTCCACCTCCTGACCAGCTGGGATTACAGATGCCCACCACCACACTGGTTAATTTTTTGTATTTTTAGTAGAGACAAGGTTTTCACCATGTTGGCCAGGCTGGTCTCGAACTCCTGACCTCAGGTGATTCGCCCGCCTCGGCCTCCCAAAGTGCTGGCATTACAAGAGTGAGCCACCGCTCCCAGCCCTCTCTTTTTTTTCTTGCTGTTATTTTCCCTCTTTCCTCATGAGGGAGCAGAAGTAAATTAGAATGCTACAGTGCCAACAGGTTCTGGAGTTACATATATCTGCCTGAGACCCTGACCAACTTACTCACAGGTCCTGAGTGTTCCTTATCTATCAAATGAGGAGGCTCACGGGATTATTAAAGGGTTTGGAAGAGACAAACGTATATATACACTCATGCATTGCTTTTTTAAAAATGTGATAGACTCACCAAGAAAAATAACAAAGCCTCCTTTAGCATTTCCATCCTCATCCTTCTCCCACCCCCAGAAAAGGAGGTTATGCTTTCAATTCAGAAATGTTGCCCCTGCAGCCAATTTTTTTTTTTTTTTTTTTTTTTTTTTGAGATGGAGTCTTGCTCTGTGGCCAAGAGAGTGCAGTGGTGAGATTTTGGCCCACTGCAACCTCTGCCTCCTGGGTTCAAGTGATTCTTCTGCCTCAGCCCCCCAAGTAGCTGGGACTACAGGCATGCACCACCATGCCCAACTAGTTTTTGTATTTTTTAGTAGAGACAGGGTTTCACCCTGTTGGCCAGGATGGTCTCGATCTCTTGACCTCATGATCCGCCCACCTCGGCCTCCAAAAGTGCTGGGATTACAGGCGTGAGCCACTCCACCCGGCTCCCTGAACCCAATTTAAGAACTCTAGGTTTTTAGGACCCTTGATCTCTCAGTCTTTACATAAGACGGCCCCTCGGCCTGGAACTACTTTCTCCTTCCCCTTCTTTACCTGGCTAATTCCCACTAACACATCAAGATTCAAGAGTCTTTTCTTCCTGGAAGCCATCTGTTATCAAGAAACCCTCCCCATTCCAGAGTCCCTGAGCTGATCTCTTTCTAATCGCACCTATAAGCCTGGGGACATAGACACATCATTGAGAGTTTCTGCTTGGCAGTCCCTTTTTAAACTATCATTTGATGGAGGACACGAGACCTTCATTAACCACAGTATCCACAGGTCTAGCAGGGCACTGGTGCAGAGTGGATGCTGTGGATGGATATCCTGGAGCCCAACACAGGGCTGTGAAATGGATGAATTCACCCTAAAGTGCTGTTGCTTAAGATTGCCTTCCCTAGTGATCATGCTTACAGGAGGATGAACGGAAAGGCAACACAGAAAGATAATCTGCTAGTGATAACATTTCTGGTATTAGTGAAAGACAGGTAAGCACAAGGATGGGGGCTTTCCTAAGGCTCCTGAGATAAGAGACACAACTTTTCCACCTGGAAGGAAACTAAGCAGCCGTCAGACTATTTATTTATTTATTTATTTATTTATTTATTTATTTATTTATTTATTTATTGAGACAGAGTCTTACTCTCTTGCCCAGGCTGGAGTGCAGTGGTGTGATCTCAGCTCACTGCAACCTCAGCCTCCGGAGTTCAAGCAATTCTCCAGCCTCAGCCTCCAGAGTAGCTGGAATTACAGGCTGCACCACCACACCCAGCTAAGTTTTGTATTTTTAGTAGAGACAAGGTTTCGCCATGTTGGCCAGGCTGGTCTCCAACTCCTGACTTCAGGTGATCTGCCCACCTCAGCCTCCCAAAGTGCTGTGAAAACAGGTGTGAGCCACCACACCCAGCCAGATTTCAGTTGTTTTTCATCTGTGATCTGTGGATTTGTTAAATTCCTGGAAAGCATGAGGGAGAGGAAGGGTGGTTCCAGATTCCCCTCCCCCAAGTCTAAAATGGAAACTGCTACTATTTGGCCTTGTGTGCAAGATTTTCCATTCTGGGCTTGTGTGCAAGATTTTGTTTGAAGAAAGAGTTCTGTTAATGGAAAAACCAAACTCTGTAAAATATTTTAAAGAGGTTTGTTCTGAGCCAATAGGAATAACCAAAGCCTGGGAAAAACAAACCCAAGAAGCCTTGAATGAATGAGTGGTCCTGAGGCAGTTAGGACACAACTCTGTTTTATACATTTTAGGGAAGTATAAGTAATAGGCAACATTATAAAAAATCAATACACAGAAATTAGGTCAGGCACAGTGGCTCACTCCTGTAACCCCAACACTTTTGGAGGCCAAGGCAGGAGGATGACTTGAGCCCAGGAGTTTGAGACCAGCCTGGGCAACATAGTAAGACTTATCTCTACAGAAAATTTAAAAATAAGTGTGGTGACTTGCATCTATTGTTCTAGCTGGTCAAGAGGCTGAGGCAGGAGGATTTCTTGAGCCCAGAAGGTAGAGGCTGCAGTGAGCCATGATCATACCACTGCACTCCAGCCTGGACAATAGAGCAAGACCCTACCTCAAAAAATAAAAAAGAAAAGAAAACACATGGCGGTTATACATTGGTTTGGCCCAAAACGTCTGAATACCTTGGGCCTTACAGGTTTTAAGATTTTTTTTTTTTTTTTAATAGAGGCAAGCTCTTGTCATTGCCCAATTTGGTCTCAAATTCCTGAGATTAAATGATCCTCCTACCTTGGCCTCCCAAAGTGCTGGGATTACAGACATGAATGACTGTACCTGGCCTAGAGATTCTTTAATATGCAATTGGCTGAAACTTTGTTTAAAAATTTGTAGAAAGAAATGTTTTGAGATAAAAAGAAGTCTCTTGTCAAATACACTGCGTCAGAATGACATGGAGGTGTGGTAAGAGTGTATGATTTCACTCTTGTCTGCCATGGCCTTAGGTCCTGTTTATAATTTGGTATTTTATCCTCAAAGTCTGTTTTGTTAATCATATGATCTCTATTTTGGCATAATGTTGATCAATTGCCTATACACCAAAAGGGAGGGGATGTGACAAAGGTTTGTTTGACTTGCCTTCCTGTCATGACTGGGAATCAAGTTTATTTATTTTTTTGAGACAGATTCTTGTTCTATCACCCAGGCTGAACTACAAGTCTTGCGATCTCAGCTTACTGCAACCTCCACCTCCTGGGTTCGGGTGACCCTCCCGCCTCAGCCTCCTGAATAGCTGAGACTATAGGCGTGCGCCACCATGTCCAACTAACTTTTGTATTTTTAGTAGAGATGGGGCTTCACCATATTAGCCAGGCTGACCTAGAATTCCTGACGTCAGGTAATCTGCTCACCTCGGCCTCCCAAAGTGCTGGGATTACAGGCATGAGCCACTGCAACTGGCTGGGTTTTTAAGATTTTTCTAGGGTCCTCTTGGCCAAGAGGGGGTCCATTTAGTTGGTGGGGTCTTAGGATTTTATTTTGAGTTTACAGTTCTATTGCAAAAAAAAATTGATCTTGTCCAGCTCACCCATTTTATAGATGAGTATGCCAGTTGCCCAAAATGACACAGTAGGTTCCCGGATCTTTCTGCTTTCCCACCAGCGCTTATTTCACTACCGGCATTGGTCCCCAAGGCTTACTGCATTCAGCAGGCTGCCCACGGGCAGGACGGGTTACTAGCAAACTCCACACTCCTAGGGCAGTCTTCTGGCCATAGGCCTCCTGGATCCCTTTCTTTATCTTCCCTTAAAGAGAAGGGGCAAGTTGATAGGATGAAACCATCTAATCTTACTATTCTCTTATTTGTTTATTTGAGACAAAGTGTCGCTGTGTTGCCCAGGCTAGAATGCAGCCTACTGAGTAGCTGAGATTACAGGCACCTGCCTTCACACTCGGCTAATTGTAAATTTTAGTAGAGATAGGGTTTTACCGTGTTGGCCATGCTGGGCTCAAACTCCTGACCTCAAGTGATCCGCCCTCCTCAGCCTCTCAAAGTGCTGGGATTATCGGCATGAGGCATCACACCCGGCACTGTTCTCTTTTTTAGGTGACAAAACTGGGGCACAGGTTCTGTAGCTCCTCTTTAGTGAAACCCAGGTCTTCCTGACTCCACTATCACACAGGCTGAGTGTTCGCTGCGTCATGTGGACACTGCGTGTTGAAGGAGCTAAGAAAAGGCTCAGTTTGGGCTGGAGCTGAGGAGAGAGGCGTGGCCAGATAGGGGTTGGGAAGCAGATTCCCAGGCCCATTCAAAGTGAGAGAAAAAAAAACTATGGCCAGCTGGGCATGGTGGCTCAACCTGTAATCCCAGCTCTTTGGGAGGCCGAGGCAGGCAGATCATTTGAGGTCAGAAATTTGAGATCGGCCTGGCCAGCATGGTGCAAACCCGACTTAACTGAAAATACAAAAAATGAGCTGAGTTTGGTGGCAGGCACCTGTAATCCCAGCTACTTGGAGGTTGAGGCACAGGAATCACTTGAACCCGGGAAGCAGAGATTGCACTGGGCTGAGATCGCACCAATGCCCTCTAGCTTTGGTGACAAAGCGAGACTCTGTCTCAAAAAAAAAAAAAAAAAAGCACCATGGCCAAGGCTGAGCTTCAGAATTACAGCTGCTGCTTCCTGAGCCTCTGAAAACAAAACAAATGTTTCAGTGATCACTGTTTTACTGTCCTTCCTGCTGAGACCATTTGGAATAATTCTCTCTGTAAGTGTTAAGGTCCTTCCGGGTGCTTATATCAAATTAAATATTACCTACGCACTCAGGCCTGCCTGCCACAGAGCCAGAGAAGCAACACAAATAAAAGGCACACAGGGCTCGATCATCCTGAGGGGTGTTTTCTTTATTTGTGTCTTCTGGAAACCAGCTGACCAAACACAATAGTCCTTTAAGGATTTACCACCAACTGGGGCTGAAATTACCATAGGTGCCTCCTGAAAGCCCAAGACAAAACCCTCCCAAGAAAGAAAATAAACAAAAGAGATACTCCCTTTTATGTGAATCCTGACTCTTAAAGCCCTTTCCTTGTAATAAGATTTTTTTGAGTTTTTTTTTCCAGGCCTCCAGTTTGCGTATTGTTAACTGTGGGAAAACAGTCCTGTGAGCTGAGCCCAAGTCAGGAGACAACTGAGGTGTGTGAAATGCATTCAAAAGAAATGACAGTAACAGCTAGTGCTCCTCTAAATCCTCTACCTGGGAGAATGCAGTTAATGCACAGGAGAACCTCACGGGGTGAATGCTATCCTCATAGTCCTCATTTTACGGTGACGGAGAGCACTCCCGGCTAAGATTTTGTATTTTTGGTGGAGACGGTGTTTCACCATGTTGGTCAGGCTGGTCTCCTGACTTCAAGTAATCCACCTGCCTTGGGTTCACAAAGTGCTGGGATTACAGGCACAAGCCACTGCACCCAGCCTAGGACTTCAACATCTTGTTGGGGGGACACAATTTGATTCACAGCATGCTTTATGAATTACGCCAAAGAAGTCACCTTCCTGCTCCAAACCGCAGTACCTGGACACAGGCATTATCATGTCTCCTGTTAGTGTCCCCATCCCATTTCTGGAGAGATCTTTCTGTGGTCAGATCTCTGTAGGGTCTCTTTTTAAATGCCAGTCCAGGGCACAGCAGGTTTCTCCACAGGCTGCTCATCCACCAGGCAACACAAGGAATCTACCACTGCCCAAGAAAGACAGACTTCTGTTCAGTGAATGCAGGCCATCAAGCTGGTTTTCCCAGCCTACTCATGCAGTTGAATTTTTGAACTTGTGTACAAGAGTTTGTATTTGAGGCCAGGCACAGTGGCTTATGCCTATAATCCCAGCAATTTGGGAGGCTGAGGCAGGAGGATCACTTGAGACTAGGAGTTTCACCTGGCCAACATGGCAAAACCCCATCTCTGCTAAAAATACAAAAATTAGCTGGGTGTTGTGCTGAGCCTGTAATCCCAGCTATGAAGGAGGCTGAGACAGGAGAATCACTTGAACCTGTGAGGCAGAGTTTGCAATGAGCCAAGATCACTGAACTCCAGCCTAAGCGTCAGAGTGAGACCTTGTCTCCAAATAAAAAAAGAAAAAAAATTACATTTAAAATTGATAGGTTAGAATAGACTCTAATGATCTCAAAGAGTTTTATTGTTTTGTTTTGTTTTTGTTTTTTGTTTTTTGTTTTTTGTTTTTTTTTGAGACAGAGTTTTGCTCTTGTTACCCAGGCTGGAGTGCAATGGCGCAATCTCGGCTCACCACAACCTCCGCCTCCTGGGTTCAGGCAATTCTCCTGCCTCAGCCTCCTGAGTAGCTGGGATTACAGGCACGCGCCACCATGCCCAGCTAATTTTTTTGTATCTTTAGTAGAGACGGGGTTTCACCATGTTGACCAGGATGGTCTCGATCTCTTGACCTCGTGATCCACCCGCCTCGGCCTCCCAAAGTGCTGGGATTACAGGCTTGAGCCACCACGCTCGGCCTTGTTTTTGTTTTTTTTAATTGAGACAGAGTCTTGCTCTGTTGCCCCGGCTGGAGTACAATGGCATGATCTCAGCTCCCTAGATCCTCCACCTCCAAGTTCAAGCGATACTCCTGCTTCAGCCTCCCAAGTAGCTAGGATTACAGGAACCCGCCACCACGCCCAGCTAATTTTTTGTATTTTTAGTAGAGGAGGGGTTGGCCATGTTGGTCCCAAACTCCTGACCTGAGGTGATCCACCAGCCTGGCCTCCCAAAGTGCTGGGATTATAGGCTTGAGCCCCCTCGCCCAGCCCCAGAGAGTTTTGAATCTGCACTCCATCATCTGTTATGTCCCTCATCCCTCTCAATGTTGTTTCATCTGAGGGTCGCATCAGTACACCTTTTCCACCTTTGTCTTTAAGTCATCGAGACAAATACTGGGAGTATGCAACCCCTCAAAGAGGGTGATATCACTCTGAGGGGCCAAAAAAAAATTTTTTTTTTTTTTTAATCTGTAGAAAGCATAGATATGCATACAGTCCATAAACAGACTGATTGCATATCATCTGTGGGGTCAAAATTTCATAAGGGTGGTGGGTATTCAGGTAAAACAATAAGGGTCCTCAGGGGAATGATAACTTTTTAAAGTTTGAGAAACAGTAGTCTAGAGGATAAAGCTCTGGACAAAATATCACATGAGTGTGCTGAACATCTCCCCAGAGCTGCCAAATCCTTCAGATGGCATAGCTCTAGCTGCAGCTGGGCATTCCAGCTCCATCAGGGCCAGCTGACCATTTTCAGATAGGTAGGGATGCAGGAATGTTTTCTTCTCTTTTCTTTTTTTGAGACGGAGTCTTACTCTGTCACCCAGGCTGGAGTGCAGTGGAGCAATCTTGGCTCACTGCAACCTCTGCTTCTGGGTTTAAGCGATTCTAGTGCCTCAGCCTCCAAAGTAGCTGGGACTACAGATGCATGCCACTCACACCCAGCTAATTTCTGTATTTTTAGTAGAGACGAGGTTTCATCATGTTGGCCAGGCTGGCAGAAACGTTTTCATATATACTAAGACGTTGTGCAGCAATGTTTTCAACAACTAAGAGGGCACAGAGATCAAAAATCAATTCACTGAAGCCCTAAATAGTCATTAAATCATTATCGATTCATTCATGCCTGCATTCATTGATTCAACCCAAATTTGAGTGTTCTGGGAGCTGGGGATACAACAATGAACAAAATGGATTTTTTTTTTTTTTTTGAAATGGAGTTTCACTCTGTTGCCCAGGCTGCAGTGCAATGGTGTCATCTCAGCTCACCACAACCTCTGCCTCTCAGATTCAAGCAATTCTCCTGCCTTAGCCTCCCAAGCAGCTAGGATTACAGGCATATGCCACCACACCCAGCTAATTTTGTATTTTCAGTAGAGACAGGGTTTCTCCATGTTGGTCAGGCTGGTCTCGACCTCAGGTGATCCACCACACCCGGCTAATTTTGTATTTTTAGTAGAGACGAGGTTTCTTCATGTTGGTCAGGCTGGTCTTGAACTCCCAACCTCAGGTGATCTGCCCGTTCTGGCCTCCCAAAGTGCCGGGATAACAGATGTAAACCACCACGCCCGGCCCAATAAAGATTTTTTTAAAAGGTCTCCACTTTCATGGAGCTTACAGTCTAAAAAAGGTTGAGATTTGGGGGAGACAGACAAAAAGAAACAAACAAAACATAAATTGTATTGTCAGATGAAGTGCCATGAAGAAAAAAAACCCTCATAAGAACTGTGGTCTGAGGGTTTTTAGGGAGGTAAAGCCATTCTGTATGACACTGTGGTGATGGATATGTGTCATACTGCATTTGTCAAGATCCATAGAGCCATGCAACATAAAGAGTGAACCTCATGTAAACTATGAGCTGTAGTTAATAATGCATCAGCACTGGTTCATTAAGTGTAACAAATGTATGACATTAATGCAAGATGTTAATAATGGAGGAAACTGTTATTGAGCTGCAGGGGAGGTGGGAAGGGTATGCTGAACTCTGTACCATCTGCTCAATTATTCTGTAAATCTAATACTGTAACACATAAATAAAGTCTAGTAATTTTTTAAATGCTATAATCTGAACTCATGCAAAAAAAAAAAAAAAAAAAACAGAGAAAAGAAAGGGCACCACTGATATGTCTGGAATCAGAAAATTTGGGAAGAAGAGAGTTGAAAGGGGTGTGTGTGTGAGTGAAATTGACTCTGGCCAGGTGAAATGAATCCGTGTGCCCATAAGAGTCAGGTGAAATAGTGCAACTAGGAAGAAACAGGAAGAAATCGATTCCAAGAGATGCTGTGGAACAATGAGAGCAGAAGAGCTTGAAGAAGCAGCTCACAGCAGTTTTGACAAGAGCTTTAATGATAAAATATAGAAGCCACAACTACACAAGGAGAAGAAAAGAAAAAAGCCAAGCTGTGATCAATTTTAAAGGGAACTTCTAGGCTAGAAATGAGGGCAACGGTAATCAATCTACACAGCAGAATTAGGAATTAGGAGTGGAGAAGAAATTACATGCAATTTTTACCCTTCTCCCAGACACGATTTCCAGCTTCTAATTAATTAGAATCAGTTTTCTGAGTTTTCCCAGCTATACTGAACCATGGGAAATAATAATGAAGAAAAGGAGCATTTCATTATACCTGGATTAATTCATCACCGGAGTCGAAACAACTGACACATTTTTCATTGCAGGGACTTTAAAGACCACACGCTTGCAATAACATAAGACTGGTGAGGAAAGGAATCAGACCTATGGGTAAGCTCAAGGCGGGAGTGACTTCATCGATCCATGAGCAGAACAAGTGAACATTGAGTCTCTATCCCCTATGTATCCTAGAAAAGCCCTAGGGACTGTCAGTTACACAAGAGGGGCACAACCCTCCCACTTCCCTCAGGAGGATTATAGTCTTACTGGAAAGACTAGACTTGCTTACCTGAAATACAGAGAATAAAGGTGAATAAAATAGTGTTTCACTCAACAGATAGAAGAGAGTGAGTGTTATGGACTGCAGGTGTATGTCCCTGAAAATTTGTATATTAAAACCCTAGTCCCCACTGTGATCATATTGGAGCTGAGGCCTTTGGGAGGTAATTAATGTCAGGTGAGGGAGGAGGGTAGCACCCTTATGATGGGATTAGCATCTCTGTAAGGAGATGAAGGCACTAGAGAATGCTCGCTTGCTCTCTCTCTCTCTCTCTCTCTCTCTCTCTCTCTCTCTCTCTCTCTCTCTCTTTCTCTCTGCCATGTTAGGATACAACAAGATGTCTTTCTGCAAACCAAGAATAGAAAGCTCTCCAGAAAGCCCATCAGTTGGCATCTTGATCTGGGACTTTTCAGTCTTCAGAACTGTGAGGAAATGTCTGTTGCTTAAACCATCCAGTCCATGGTGTTTTTGTTGCAGCAGCCCAAACTATAGCTCAAAAATAAAAAGAAAGGTCGGATTATATGGGCTAAACTATGCTTCTGTTTTCTCTCTAACAAGAGAAAGTTTGTATATAGAGCAAAGAATGGAGACTTCAGGAAGTTAAGACTCCTGCAGCAACTGTGGTCCAGCAACTATGGTCAAGGAACCCAAGGACGACACTGAGATAGGGATACCAACCAGGTCAGCAGTTCTCAAATGAGAGAAGCAACCTCATGTCACCCCGACCCCAATACACTTCTCCTTTCCCTGCTGGTAGCCAAGTCTTCCCGTCTGCCCAGAGAGCACTCAGCCTTCTCTGTGCTCTACACAATATTTAAAACCAAGTTCAAGTTCCAGCTCTTCTGCAAAGCCTAACATTGATCTCATTTTTCTCAAAATTCCATCAATACACATGATCTATACCATTTACTTACTATCCTCATATGTAACATGGTGTGACAGGCAGCACTGAATTTGCAGTAATATCTGGATTCCACTGGAGAGTTACTTCTCACTAGCTATTTATCCTGAGTGGACTATTTAGCATCTCAGAGCCTCAGTTTCCTGATTTGCAAAATGGGAAAAATGAGAGGATTCAAAGCCTCTATCCTGAGGACATGGAGCCATGGAACTCGCATATATTATTGGTTGGGTGTAAATTGATCCAAGCCCTTTGAAAACCATTTGCTAGTGTCTCCTAAAGTTAAATCTATGTCTATCCTATGAGCTAGCAATTCCACTCCTAGGTATATAACCAGCAGAAATGAGGCCTGGCGCAGTGGCTCAGGCCTGTAATCTCAGCACTTTGGGAGGCCAAGATCGACCCTCTTGATCACCTGAGGTCGGGAGCTTGAGACCAGCCTTAACAACATGGAGAAACCCCTGTCTCTACTAAAAATACAAAATTAGCTGGGCATGGTGGCGCAATGCCTGTAATGCAAGCTACTGGGATGGCTGAGGCAGGAGAATCCCTTGAAGCCGGGAGGCGGAGCTTGCGGTGAGCTGAGATCGCGCCATTGCACTCCAGCCTGGGAAACAAGGGCGAGATTCCATCTCAAAAAAAGAAAAAAGAAATGAGTGCTTAACAAAGATGCCTTAACAAAAACTGGGGAAAGGACAGTCTCTTCGAGAAATGGTGCTGGGAAAACTGGATATTCATATGCAGAAGAACGAAACTAGATACCTATCTCTCACCATATACAAAAATCAAATCAAAATGAATTAAAGACTTAAACCTAAGACCTCAAACTGTGAAACTACTACAAGAAAACATTGGGTACATCAAGTTAAAAAGCTTCTGCACAGTAAAGGAAACAATCCACAAAGTGAAGAGACAACTCACAAAATGAGAGAAAATATTTGCCAACTATCCATCGGACAAGGAACTAGAATATATAAGAAGCTCAAACAATTCTATGGGAAATGTGATTTAAAAATGGGCAAAAGATCTGAATAGGTGTTTCTGAAAAGAAGTTGTACAAATGCAAAGAGGCGTATGAAGAAATACTCATCACTGATCATCAGATAAATGCAAATCAAAACTACAGTGAGACACCACCTCCAGTTAAAATGGCTGTTATGCAAAAGACAGACAATAACAAATGCTGGCAAGGACGTGGAGAAAGGGGAACTCTTGTACACTGTTGGTGGGAATGTCAATGAGTACAATCACTATGGAGAACAGTTTGGAGATTCCTCAAAAAAAACTGAAAATAGAACTACCCTATGATCCAGCAGTCTCACTGCTAGATATGTACCAAAGAGAAAGAAAATCAGTATATGGAAGAGATACCTGCACTCCCTTGTTTATTGCAGCAGTATTCACAACAGGCAAGAGTTCGAAGCAACCTAAGTGTCCATCAATAAACTAATGGATAAAGCAAATGTGGTACGTATACACAAGTGTGTACTATTCAACCGTATGAAAGAATGACATCCTGCCATTTGCAACAACATGGATGGAACTGGAGGTCATTATGTTGAGTGAAATAAGCCAGGGAAAAAATGGGCAAATTGCACATGTTCTCACTTATTTGTGGGAGCCAAAAATCAAAACAAAGTGAACTCATGGAGACAGAGAGTAGAAGGATGGGTACCAGAGGCTGGGACGGGTAGTGGGGGTGAGGAGTGGGGATGGTTAATGGGTGCACAAACATAACTAGATAGAACAAATAAGATCTAGTATTTGATAGTACAACAGGGTGACAGAGTCAATAACAATTTATTGCATTTTAAAATAACTAGTTGGGTTCAGTGGCTTATGCCTATAATCCCAGCACTTTGGGAGGCTGAGGTGGGCAGATCACTTGAGCTCAGGAGTTTCAGACCAGCCTGGGCAACATAGTGAGATCTCATCTCAACTCATTTTTAATTTTTTTTTTTTTTTTTTTTTTTTGGTAGAGACAAGTTCTCACCATGTTGTCCAGGCTGATGTTGAGTTCCTGGGCTCAAGTGATCCTCCCACCTTGGCCTTCCAAAGTGCTAGAATTACAGGTGTAAGTCATTGCACCAGGCCTATTACAACTTTTAAAAGTAAATAAAAAGGGAAAGAGCATCCGGCCTTAGCCAGAATGCGGATCCTCAAAATATGTACCCATGATGGCCAAAAGGGAGGGATGGTCGGTGGGAGAGAAGGGGGCAGCTGCCAGCCTGGTTCCTTCAAGTCCCAGACACATGGAGTCAGAAGCCACCCTCCCAGCTCCACCCCTAACCTTGATATGGTGCTGGATCTTAGGAATGCAAAGATTCACATGACATTTCCTTCCCATGAGTAGTTCATAGTCGTCCATGGTGGTTGATTCAACCTTAAAAGATCCATAGAATCCCAATACTCCCCACTGCCTGACATGCATCGTCATTTCTCCAGGTTTGTTCAGCAGGCTCCTACCTAGTCTCCCAGTCTTGGGGAGCCACTGCCTTGCCACCACTGACTGCTGCAAAATGCATGTAACCACATTGCCTCCTGCTTCAAGCCTCTTTTGCCTCCTCCCACCAAGTTCGAACTGCTCAGGATGGCACAGGCTAGACCGCAGCCACTATGCCTGCACTGCTTCCTCTGCTTTCCTTCCAGCCCCGAGTAGCCCCTCTGTATCTCCACGCCATCTCCAAAAATAAAAGAGAAAGAAAAAAAGAAATAAATGATGTTTTTGCCCTACATGTGTGCTACAGTAATGATGTCTTATGTAATGCAATGGTTAATGTGAAATGTAGTTTAGCAAAACAGTAAAGTGTGTTCATAGAAAATATTATACATGATTCAGTTTTTAAAGATGCACATCACCATGCCCAGCTTCTTTTTGTATTTTTAGTAGAGATGGGGTTTCACCATGTTGATCAGGCTGGTCTCAAACTCCTGGCCTCAGTGATCTGCCTGCCTGGGCCTTCCAAAGTGCTAGGACTACAGATAAGAGCTACCACTCGTAGCCTCCCAGTACTTTTTCTACATTTAATAGTAATGTCTATTGAGTACATACTATATGTCAGGCATTGTTTGAATCATATTTCATGTATAACCTACTTATTTCTCACAACAAGCCTATTTGGTCATGGGTAATATTTTATGAGGCAAATGAGTGCTGGCATTACAGGCAAGAGCCACCATGCCCGGCCTGAGGCAAATGAGTCTCAAAGAAATTAAGTAACAGATCCAAGGATATACAGGGAATGAGACAGAACTGGAAGTGTTATACATATGCTTATCATATGTTTTAATAGTTCACTAATTTACCTTTTTGTGACCAACTGCCTAAGTGTGGAGCGGGATACTTCACTGCATTTTAAAGAGCTATGAATATGTATAGGGGTCCACTGCAGCTGTTACTTCATTCTCCCAGCCTGGGAGCTACCATGCTCATAGACCTCTTGGTGACATCTTTCATTCTGATTCTTTCTTACTGAAGTGCCTCACCTCTTCTCGTTGCTTTTTCAAACCCTAACCATCCTTTAAGATTCACATCAAAGGCTCTCTCTCCAAACACGAACTCCCATGTTAATTACAGCACTATTCACAACAGCTCAAATGCAGAAATGTCCATCAATGGATAAATGGATCTACAAAATGGGCTATACACATACAACGGGATATTATTCGGCCTTAAAACGGAAGAAAATCTTGCAATATGTGACACCATGGATGAGCCTGGAGGACATGAGGCTAAGCGAGATTATCCAGTCACAGAAGGACAAATGTTTCATGATTCCACTGATACAAAGTAGCTGAAAAGTAGTTAAATTCATGGAAGCACAGAATAGAATTGTGGTTGCCAGGGCTAGGCAGAGAGGCAAACAAGGCTGCTGTTCATTGCATATACAGTTTCAGTTATATGAGTATGCTCTAGAGAGCTGCTGTACAACATCGTGCCTATAGGTAACAATACTGTATTACCCACTAAACTCTGTCCAGAGGATAGATTTCAGGTTGAGTGTTTTTACCACAGTAAAATTTAAAAGAAAAAAAATTAAAAATGCAGTTCTGCAGTCTCACTAGCCTCTTTTCTTTTCTTTCCTTTTTTTTTTTTTCTTTTTTTGACAGGGTGTCTCACTCTGTCCACACTAGCCTCATTTCAAATGCTCGGTAGCCACCCATGCCTCCAGCTCCTCCACTGACCAATTCTAAACCTGGGTTATGCAGTGTTCTGAACATCATGCTAAGAAATTTTTTTAAAAAAAATTAATTTTTATTTTACAGAGACAGTGTTTTGCCATGTTGCCAGGCTGGTCATGACAGGCTAAGGAGTTTGACCTGTATCTTTGGCAATGGAGGCAGACATGCAGGTCGGCAGAGGGTGCTGGAAAGAATTCCTGTTTGGGAAGGCTGAATGGCATTAAGGTAGCTGTGCACAGGGTCAGGGACAGCTCAAGACCAATGAGGAGCGGGGCAGAAATCTGGACTTGAGTTTACAAGGATTATACAAAAACATGGGGAGCACAAGGTAGAATATGCATTTAGAGGGGCAGAGGGAAGAATCACCAGGTCTTGGGAGATTCGGTGGTAAAGGAAAGAAAGAAAAGGGAGAGTCAGAGTTTTGCAGTGTGAGTCGCTGGAGAAGAGCGAGGGTCCTGGACCTTCAGCTTGAAGGTCAGTTTCACTTGGTGCTATTCAACATGATATTTGTTTTTTATGTTTGCTCCGTGCTGGCCTTGTGTTGGTTTGTGGGATAGAGGGTGGTGAACCTCAAACATTCAGCTGAGAGGGAATGAGCACGATGGTTTTCCTGACTCTAGGAACTCCGTTCTTAAAGCCAGCCCTGAAAGAATAAAGACCAAAGAGTAAAAACCTAACTAATTTTTTTTTTTTTTTTTTTTTTTTTTTTGAGACAGAATCTTGCTCTATCGCCCAGGCTGGAGTTCAGTGGCACGATCTCAGCTCACCACAACCTCCACTTCCCAGGTTCAAGCCACTATGCCAGGCTATTTTTTTTTTTTTTTTTTTTTTTTTTGGTATTTTTAGTAGAGAAGGGGTTTCACCATATTGTCCAGGCTGGTTTCGAACTCCTGACCTTAAATCTTCTTCCCACCTCGGCTTCCCAAAGTGCTGGGACTACAGGTGTGAGCTACCACGCCCAGCCTAGTCAAATATTTTCTGCAGACAGTAAGAGGTACATAGATTTCTGTGTAAATCCTGATTGGTAATTAGACTGAAATACTGATTTTAATTATAATACGATTACATTTGTTCAGTTAAAAGTAAGTATGGGCAAATTTAGAGGTTTTCAGCAAAGGCATCTTACTGATGCAGAATTGAGTGGAGATGCAGAAGCCAGTACCTGAAGAGCAAAGCCAAAAAAAAAAGGACGACAAAAGGCAATTGCAGTTTGCTACAGCAAATTGGTTTTTGGTGAGAGGAAAAAAAGAACTTAAAAAGAAAAATAAAGTAGACAATATTAGGGGACATTTTCAGCATATGCATAGTGGATTTGATAAGTTTCCTCTCAATAGTAAAAAAATAAAAATTAACAAAATTAGTTACCTAAAAACAGATTTAACATTAAACAAAAATTTGAATGCTTTTGGGTACTTAAACATTTGACAAAAGTTTGTTGAATATTTAATTTTTTGCCTAGGTGAGAAGATAACAAGCAATAATGTTTATTTTATTTTCTTTGAGACAGGTTCTCATTCTGTCACCCAGGCTGGAGTGCGACGGTGCCATCTCGGCTCACAGCAGCCTCTTCCACCCTGGGCTCGGGTGATCCTCACACCTCAGCCTCAAGTATAATTAATAGCTGTGACTATAGGCATATGCTATCATACCCAGCTTTTTTTTTTTTTAAGACACGAGGTCTCACCATGTTGTCCAGACTGGTCTCAAACTCCTGAGTCAAGGTATCTGTCTGCCTCAACTTCCCAAAGTGCTGGAATTAGAGGAGTGAGCCACTGCACCAAGCCATCAGTAATGTTTAATTTTAAAATAATAAACAAACCTAACCTTTATAGCTGGCCAAGTTTATAAGCACAGATCCTGTTAGGATCTTGGCCAGCTATAAAAACATTGGAATTCTTTCACAAAAGGAAAACACTTTTAAAATATGTTTATTTACTTATTAGAGGTGGGGTCTCACTATGTTGCCCAGGCTGGACTTGAAGTCCCAGGCTCAGGTGATCCTCCCCATCTCAATCTTTTACGTAGCTGGGATGACAGGTACGTATCGCAGTACTCAGTTGAAAAACTTTTAGGTGAAGAAATGGTAAAATAAATTATTTTTTTGACAATGGAAATACTGTTAGAAAATCCTGAGGAAAGGATTTAAAAAGCTATTTCACAAACAGAGAAAACTCTTCAATTGAGCCCTCAAATAATTGTCCATAAAATATGAAGACTTTTCTAACAATAGCAAAGACCAATCAATAATCTTGAAAAATCACAAGTACTTTAGCTTTAGATGAGTCATTTGATATAATAGATACTGCCCAATTCATACTTCGGGTACATTTTGTCTCAAAGGACTTCCGGTTTATGAAGAAATGTCAATTTAGAGCCTAACCTAAAATAAACTAACACACGACACAGATATTTTTAAATCTTTCATATCTGTCAAAGAAGAATTCTAGCCAGATAAGAAAAAAATTAGTTTCTTTCACCACAAATGGTAGTTCCACTATGCTGAATCAAAAATTTGGATTTATTAGAATTTTCAAATAAGAGACTGCTATTATCCTTACTGCTTATCCTATTAGGTGATACATTTTGAAAATAGTTGAGTTTAGTTTTCTGCAGCCGACTCTGTGAAAAGCATTATAGATTAATATTGTTCATTATATGCATTCAAACACTATGAATCATCTTCAGTTTAAGAAACAGTTGGAAGAAATAGGAGATGACAGATTTAATGATCTTGTGTTCTTTGTCAATGCTCTTTGAGTCACGGAAGAGCTTTACAAAGAGTTACTGTATTTTTAACTCCAATTCAAGATTTTCTTTAAACAAAGGGAATGCTTGGCAAATTATCCCATAATCAAAAACAAAAAATGGCAGTATGATTTATGTTTTCTCATCAAAATTACACTGGATATCTGGCTAGGCTCAGTGGCTCACGCCTGTAATTCCAGCACTTTGGGAGGCCGAGGCAAGCAGATGACTTGAGCTCAGTAGTTCAAGACCAGCTGGGCAACATGGTGAAACCCCGTCTCTATCGAAAATACAAAAACTTAGCTGGGTGTGGTGGTGCGTGCCTGTAATCTGAGCTACTCAGGAGGTTGAGGTGGAGGATCACTTGAGCCTGGGCAGTGGAGACTGCAGTAAGCCCATATCATTCCACTGCACTGCAGCCTGGGTGACAGAGTAAGACCCTATCTTAAAAAAAGAAAAATTATACTGCACATGGTTATGCAAACTTGAAACTCCACGATAAGGAAAAGCTTATTTGTTACATAGCTAGACATTTAATTAATGTTGAAACTGAAACTTAAAATACAAATCAGTAACAATGATTTTACACTTTTTTCTAAAAGAAATAATTATGCAAGTTATTTTCAATTAATTGAATGTTATGTAAGTAAGCTGCAAAGACATAAAAAAACGTGAAGAACATGGTTACCATTGACAAGTTTTGGGTTATTTTTCTTTTCTTTTCTTTTCTTTTTTTCTTTTTTTGAGATGGAGTTTCACTCTTGTTGCCCAGGCTAGAGTGCAATGGCATGATCTCGGCTCACTGCAACCTCCGCTTCCTGGGTTCAAATGATTCTCCTGCCTCACCCTCCCACATAGCTGGGATTATAGGCATGCACCACCATGCCTGGCTGATTTTGTATTTTTACTAGACACAGGATTTCTCCATGTTGGTCAGGCTGGTTTCGAACTCCCAACCTCAGGTCATCCACCTGTCTCGGCCTCCCAAAGTCCTGGGATTACAGGTATGAGCCACTACACCCAGCCGAGTTATTTTTTTAATTATGTAGTATGTTTCAGATTTGACTGAAGAGTTGGCGAATTTACTTAACTTGGATAAATACAGTTTTGAAACTAACACATGTTTGCTCCAAAGTCAAATCAATCCTTCTCGAAAGGAAGAACAAGTTTTGTCAATATGGATGCAAATATTAAGAAAAAATTGTTTTTCGTACTTTTTTTGGTTAGTAGAAAGTATTTAAGTATATCTGGAATCTCTTAGTGATGAATCTACTTTTTCAATCATAAATGTAATGAAATGTAATACAGATGAAGTATTTCCAATAAATTTTTTTGCATTTGCATTGAGATATACTGTAAGTAAAGCCTAAACACTAAATTTCCAAGACTTAACATGAAAAAAGTACATAAAATATCTTATTAATAAATATTTATACTAAGCATATGTTCAAGTGATAATATTTTGGATGTGTTAGGTTAATTTTACTGATTTTTTAATATGAATACTAAATTTTTTTTTAGACAGAGTCTCTCTCTTGTTGCCCAGGCTGGAGTGCAGTGGTGTGATCTCAGCTCACTGCAACCTCTGCCTCCTGGGTTCAAGCAATTCTCCTGCCTTGGCCTCCTGAGTGGCTGGGATTACAGGCGCCTGTCACCATGCTTGGCTATTTTTTGTATTTTTAGTAGAGACGGGGTTTCACCATGTTGGCCAGGCTGGTCTCGAACTCCTGACCTAGGGTGATCTGCCTGCCTCAGCCTCCCAAAGTGCTGGGATTACAGTTATGAGCCACGCTGCCCAGCCAGATTTGAGTGCATCTCTCCCTGTGCTACATGTCCTCTGGTAACATACCCATATACCCCCAACAGATGTCCAGTGCCTGCCCATGGGAAGACCATGGTTGGCACACCCATCACCAGGATTCAAACTTGCTCCTTCAGGAGGATGGCCTGGGGCCATTTCTAAGAAGCAGAGAACCACTGCAGTCTGCACAATGACTTTCAAGAAAAGGCTGTAGGCTCCAGGGCAGCAGACCCAAGCCCGGGCTGTGGTCCAGCCAAGGGAAGATAGAGCCAGGGGCTGTATTGAACACTGCACAAAACACACCCAGGCACAAGTTCTGTCATCAAGGAAGTCACCTAGGCACTTACATGAGGGACCTGGAAGAGAACCGGAGTGGTTCTTGAGTAGTTTCGCAGCTTATGAAACTCCTTGGCATAGACTTGCCATCATTATTACCCTCTCTTCATTTTTTAGGTGAGAAAACGAAGGCATAGAAAAATGAGCAACTTGCCCCAGGACAAGTGTCAAGTCTAGGCCTTGATCCCAGAGCCAAGTTCGAAGTCCTCTTTCTCCTGGATGTTCTTGGGCATGTCTCTCTGAGTCTCCGTTTTCTCATGAACAACAGAAAGAGGATCCCGTCTAATTCACAGGGTTGTTATAAGTGAATGATAATCTTAGGTAAAGAATTTAGCGCACGGTCCGCCGCTGCTGCCTCAGCCGACTCCGCTCAGCCAGCCGCGATGGAGGCCGCCGTCCAATTCTTGGTCAAGAACTCCGAGGTCATTGAGGCCCAGTACAAGGTCATCTACGGTCATCTACGAGGTCATCTACAGCCCTGAGGCCATCGAGGCTCAGTACCGGTACGACGCGTGTCAGCAGCGAGGGCGGCGTTCTCATGGAGCATCTCAAGTCCACGCACTTCACCTTCCAGACCGCCAGGCCGGCAGGTGCCCTGGCTAAGGGTCATGCTGGTCGGCTGGGGTGGGAACAACGGTTTCACGGTCACTGCCGTGGTGCTGGCCAACCGATGAGTCTGTCCCGGCCCATGAGCAGCAGCCGCAAGGAGTCCAGGTGCTACGGCTCGCTGACCCGGGCGGGCACCGTGAGCCTGGGCCTGGACGCCGAGACCCAGGAGGTGTTCGCTTCCTTCAACGCGCTACTTACTGCCTATGGGGGCGCCCGACGACCTCGTTTTCGATGGCCGAAATATCTTGTGGCTGAACCTGGCTGAGGTGATGCGGTTTGGGAAGGTGCTGGATTGGGGGCTGCGGGAACAACTGTAGCCCACGTGGAGGCTCCGCGGCCCCCACCTTCAGTCTACATCTCGAGTTCCTCGCGGCCGACCAAAGCGCATGCGCGGACAACCTTATAGGGGGCACACGCGCGCAGCAGCAGTAGCCCTTCCACCGGGACATCCGAGACTTCCAGTCTAGCGCAGGGCTGACAAAGTCATCGGGCTGTGGACGGCGAACACGGAGAGCTTCTGTGAGGTGGTCGCACCATCGAGCTTGGCCTGGAGGTGTCACCCTCCACGCTCTTCGCCATGGCCAGCATCCTGGAGGGCTGTGCCTTCCTCAGGGGGTCCCCACAGAACAACCTGGTGCCAGGAGCCCTTGAGCTCTGGTGGCAGCACCGGGTTTAAGTGGGCGGAGATGGCTTCAAGTCAGGCCAGACCAAAGTCAAGTCCGTGCTCGTGGACTTTCTCATTGGCTCCGGCCTCAAGACAGTGCCCATCATGAGTTATAACCACCTGGGGAGCAATGACCAGGGGAACTTGTCGGCGCCATCTCAGTTTCCGCTCTGAGGTGGTGTCCAAGAGCAACGTAGTAGACCACATGGTGCAAAGAAACTCAGTGCTCTATGCGCCCGGGGAGGAGCCTGACCACTGCAAGGTCATCAGGTATGTGCCATGTGTGGGCCACAGCAAGCACGCGCTGGATAAGTGTACCTTGGAGCTGATGCTGGGCGGAACCAACTCACTGGTGCGTCACAACACGTGCGAGGCCTCCCTGCTTCATGCGGAACTGGCCGAGCCGCAGACCTTCCACCCCGTGCTGTCCCGGCTTAGCTTCCTCTTCAAGGTGCTGCTGATGCCACTGGCCAGCCCGGTGGTCTAGGCACTTTTCTGCCAGTGCACCTGCATCTGGAACATTCTCAGGGCCTGCATGGGGCTCCCGCCAAGAAACACATGCTCCTGGGGCACAAGATGGAGCGCCCAGGGTTTGGCCTCAAGTGAATCCGACCCGTGGCTGCCACCTGCCCTGTGTCGAGTACGAAAGGACTGGTACCACCCACTGCCAGCAATGGCTGCACCAGTGATGCCAGTGAGCACCCACAAGTGGAGGAATCCCAGATGCACACCACCTGAGGTCCTGGTCACACAGCTTCCCAGCCCTTCCTCCCTGCTGCCCCCCAGGACCAACTTTCCAGGCCCCCATAAAGACAGTAAAGCAGGTGCCACTCTCAAAAAAAAAAAAAGAATTTAGCTTTTTGCAGCCAGGAGCAGCGGCTCACACCTGTAATCCTAGCACTTTGAGAGGCCAAGGCAGGCAAATCACTTGAGGTCAGGGGTTCGAGATTAGCCTGGCCAACATGAAAACCTGTTTCTACTAAAAATACAAAAATACAAAAACTAGCCGGGCATGGTGGCACGCATCTGCAATCCCAGCTATTTGGGTGGCTGAGGCAAGAGAATTGCTTGCATCTGTGATGTGGAAGTTGTAGTGAGCCAGGATCTTGCCACTGCACTCCAGCCT
This sequence comes from Saguinus oedipus, assembly GCA_031835075.1. Taxonomy (NCBI): domain Eukaryota; kingdom Metazoa; phylum Chordata; class Mammalia; order Primates; family Cebidae; genus Saguinus; species Saguinus oedipus. Next base: position 52,863,791 of record CM063171.1, on the reverse strand, counting down.
TGGTGACAGAGCAAGACTTTGTCTCAAAAAGAAAAAAAAAAGTAAATAAGACCATTCAACTCCCTGTTTCAGCCTTCCAAAGGGCTCCCATCACTTCTGAAATGAAACACGACTCCTTTCTCGCATACCTGTTTCTGCCCTCCTCCTGTTGGGCCCAACCTCCCACCATCTCCAGCCTTGCTCACTTTACTTTACAGTCATATTGGCTTGTTCCTCTTCCTCCCACCTCGATGTCCCATCCCTCCCAGCCTCCCCTGCTTTACACCTTCCCAGCAGTTAGTTGTTCCTTCTGCCCAGAACACACCTCTTCAGGCGCTTCACCTTTGTAGCGCCCCCATGTCAACCAAGTCACCTACTCCAATAGGCACTTCCTGGCCATGATCTGAAGAAGACCTGAGGCAGGGCATGGTGGCTCCTGCCTGGAAGACCCTGTCTTTACAAAAACAACAATTAGCTGGGCATGGTTCCTGTAGTCCCAGTTACTCAGGAGGCTGAGGTAGGAGGATTGCTTAGGACTGGGAGGTTGAGGCTGCATTGCCAAGACGACACCATTGCACTCCAACTTGGGTGACAGTGAGACCCTGTCTCAAAAAAAAAGGAAGACCCAATGTCCTTACAAGCCACCCTGGCACCTTCACGCAGATTTAATATGTTGATAGCACTTCCTACTACTGCCTTGTTTGTTCCTTTAATTTCTTTTATATTGTTTTTCTCTCCGACTATAAATAAAAGCCCTGTGAGAGCAGGGACTTTGTTTTCTTCACCAAAGTCTCCTAGCACCTCCAATAGTACCTGGCATAGAGAAAGCTCTACAAAGACATTTGCCTAATGAATAAATGAGTGATTTACTTATTCTTACCTCTACATGATGTGACAAAATGTTAAAAACCTGTTCATAAGAGGAATGTAGAAATAAAATGTGGTATGTTCATATAATGGAGTATTATTCAGCCATGAAAAAGAGGGACAGCTGTTGCACACACAAGAAGACCGAGGCTCAAAACATGTTGAGTGAAAGAAGCCAGGCACAAAAGAGTACGCACTACGTGAGTCCACTCGTGACATGCCAAGGACAGGCAAAATCAATCTTCGTATCAGAAATCAGAACAGTGGTCAGTCACCTCTGGGGCTGGGAACTGACTAGACGGGGCATGAGAAAACTTTCTGTAGTGGTGAAACTATTTTATCTTGATTGGAATTTAAGACACACAGATTTATATGTCTGCCAGAACTCACCAAATTTGTACACTTCAGAGCTGTGCATTTCCATGTTATTTAAATTTTTCTTCAAATTAAAAAAAAAACAGCTGGGTGTGGTGGCTCACCCCTGTAAACCCAGCACTTTAGGAGGCCAAGGTGGACAGATCACTTGGGCATCAGGAGTTTGGGACCAACCTGGCCAACATGGGAAAATTCTGTCTACTAAAAATACAAAGATTAGCCAGGTCTGGTTGCGTGAGCCCATAAGGCAATCCTCCCAGGTAGCTGGGACCAAAGGCACACACCACCACACCTGGCTAATTTTTTGTACTTTTTGTAGAGATGAGATTTCACCATCTTGCCCAGGCAGGTCTCGAACTTCTGGGCTCAACTGATCCTCCCGCCTCCGCCTCCCAAAGTACTGAGATTACAGGTGTGAGCCACAACACCCAGCCTTGTTTTTTGTGACAGAGTCTCACTATGTCATCCAGGCTGGCGAGATCATGGCTCACTGCAGCCTCAATCGCCTGAGCTCAAGTGATCCTCCCACCTTGGCCCTCTCAAAGTGCTGGGATTACAGGCATGAGCCACCAGGCCAGGCCCACGTGGGCTTTAGAGTCAGGCAGACCTGAGTCCAAACCCCACTGTATCACTTACTGGCTGCATCATCCTGGGCACCTTCTTAGCCTCTCTTGGCCTCAGTTTCCTCATCTGTAAAATGAAAATAGTAACAGTAAGCACTGTTTAACTGTTTAACATAAGAACTAAGTGCATGCAAATCACGGAGCAGTGCCTGGCACTCAAAAGGGTTGCAAGGACGTTATACATTTACTAAGCAAATACTTTATTAAGTAGATCCCATAGCACAGGTGATTAATTTAACAAGATGATTTGCTGTGATTGAGTGATTTAATTAACTAGAGGCTAAATGGATTTTCCTGAATCACTAATCCAGGAACATGGCCTCTCTGGTTTGCTGAAATGTAGCCATGCCTATGGTAATTTCTGGGAATATTGCTTATGCATAAAGGGACTTTCTCAGTAGACAGCATGTGAAGAAGCCTAGAACTGAGGTAGGGAAGGAAAGCCAGAAGGCTATATTGTCTTCAATTATTCAAAAGACTGGTCTGCAAATTAAAGATTAAGTTTATTCTGTGGTTCCCTGAGGGGTGGAATTAAATCCAATAGGAGGAAATGACAGAGAACAGATTTGTACTCAGAATAAAGAAGGAACTTCTGTCCATCAGAACTTTCAAAAAAAATAAGGAGGCGAGAAACTGTCTCTGAAAATAATGGGCCTTGAGCGAAACTCCATCTCAAAAAAAAAGAAAAAGAAAGTAATGAGCCTCTTGTCAGTGGAGGTGACCAACCCTAGGTTGTATGAGCCCTTGGCATGAGCCCTTAAGTCCTGTGTTTATGTAGTGTTTTAGAGCTTCATATACATGCATGAGCTTGAAACGGAGTTTATTGTCCTTATTCCCTTTTTACAGATGAAGAAACTGAGGTTTAGGGGAATACACCCCTTGTCAGGTGTCAACAGGTGGGAGCTAGCAGCACCAGGATGGGACCTGGGGTCTTTTAACTTCAACAGTGGTGCTCAGTCCACCTAGGCAAGCCCCAGTGAAAACAGTTACTCACCAACCCTGGCTCATCACTGGATCACTGGGAATTCTTGGGGAACTTTTTTTTTTTTTGAGATGGAGTCTCTGTCACCCAGGCTGGAATGCAGTGGTATGATCTCGGCTCACTGTACCCTCTGCCTCCCAGGTTCAACTGATTCTCCTGCCTCAGTCTCCTGAATAGCTGGGGTTACAGGCACGCACCACCATACCAAGCTAATTTTTGTATTTTCAGTAGAGATGAGGGATTCTTACCACATTGACCAGGCTGGTCTCAAGCTACTGACCTCAAGTAATCCCTCCATCTCAGCCTCCCAAAGTGCTGAGATTACAGGAGGGAGCCACCTCGCCCGGCCTCCATTTCTTAAGTGGAACACAGGATGATGCGGTGACTCAACCCTTTATATAACTGAGCTAATTCACTGTACAAATTTTAAGGCTTCTCATTGATGCTGTAAGCAACTGGGTTTGGAATTGATTAGGTGATCTCTAGGGTCTTTCTCAACCCTAAAATTATCTGATTTAAAGTGGCTGGAATGTGGCGGCAATTTCTGTAGCTCCACTGTAATTAGACCTGGTTCCCGCTGGGTTTACTAGTCACAGTTGTCGACGCAGTGCCCACCAACCCCCTCCCTGGCACAGAGTCAGAGGTTTCACTGTCGTCCGCGGTGATCCAGACTTTCAGCCAGCCCTGATGAAACCAGCTGCTCTCAGCAGTTCCAGGGCCATCATCACCTCTCTGGCTGCTGGAGCATCTGAGGGTATCCTGCAAAGTTTGTAGGTTGGCCCCATGTCAAGAAGAACAGCTGCTGGCAGCAGGGGACTCAGCCAGTGTGTGTCCTACAAACCTGTCTTTAGGCAATCCTGCTTTAATCTGCTGCTCTCACATTTGGTTACAATGATGGCTGGTTTCACAGCACAGACTGACATGCAGCTGTCCCCACTGGCCACTGTCTCCTCGGTGTTAAGCTCTGTGGGAGTTGCTTAAGCACAGAGTGGCAGATAGAAGGCAAGAGGCAGAGTCTGTGCAGCCTCCATCCTTAGGAATGACTGGGCAGGACCGGCCAGGAGCCTGGGACTCCCAGCCCCACATTCAGCCCAACCTGATTACTGTTTACAAGCAGAGAAGCCAAGAGGTTTGTGTAGAAATGATAGTGCACATAATCCAAGAATGGAAGAACCCACCCACAGTCCTCCAAGCTTTACAGAGCATCTCAGGAATCAGAATACCTAGGGAGAGAGTATGTTCCTATCATTGCTTAAGCCAGCAGTTTCCAAAGTGAGGGCGAATGCACTCCAGACATCACAAGACAATTCAGGAGGGTGAAGGGACATAATAGAACCTCTATTTCTATTTTTAAAATCTTGATCTTTTTTTATTTGTTTGTTAGGGCTTCTTTTGGGTGTTTTTGTTTTTGTTTTTTAGACAGGGGCTTACTCTGTCATCCAGGCTAGAGTACAGTGGTGTGACCTTGGCTCACTGCAACCTCCGCCTCCCAGGTTCAAGTGATTCTCCTGTCTCAGCCTCCCAAGCAGCTGGGATTACAAGCACATGCCACCATGCCTGGCTAAATTTTTTGTATTTTTTGGTACAGATGGGGTTTTATCATGTTGGCGAGGCTGGTCTTGAACTCCTGGCTTCAAGTAATCCACCTGCCTCAGGCCCCCAAAATGCTGGGATTACCATCTATCTTAATCTTAAATTTATAATTTAAAAGCATTTTATAATAATGCACCTATTTTGCTACACAGTAATCATCATAATAGGTAATGTTAATGAGTGTTTATTCCATGTCAGACCACTGTAATAGCTTACATCACTTCATCAGACCCCTATAAGAACTCTGTGAGTTAGGTATTATTAATTCTAGGCACAAAAGGTCAAGCTATCCATCTAAGATCATATAGTTGACGGGTGGCAGAGCTGGGATTTGAATTCCATGGTCTGACTAGAAAGTTTACTTTCATAACTACTACTCTATTCTATCATATGTAAGTTTAATTTTCACATTTTAAGCAAATACATATCGGGGTTTTGTGTTCGAGTTGTTCATTGCTATTGGTTTTATTGTTGTTGTTTTTTGTTTGTTTAGTTGGTTGGTTTATCGAAGAAGGTGTTTGGAAAAAAAACAACAATGTTTGGAGAATATTGGAAAGTCGAGATAAATTAAACTATGTTCATTCCATGAAGGCTTCTGGAGAAGGAATAATCGAGGTCAGGTTCTTCAAAGTGTTAGAGTGCCATTATGAACTCAAGAGCTGCTAGACTTGTGCCTCCAAAGACCAGTCATGTGTATGCCATCATCACAATGCTGGCCATGCTTGCCAACACTTTTGTCTAATTCATTTTTTTGTTTAATTCAACTCGCTTTTTAAAACATAAATTATGCATTTTTGAAATGAACACTACATCACCACTATAAATGGAAACAGGTATCCCTTGCAGAGAGGCCACCATCTCATTAGAAAGAATGATAAACGTTCTACTATAAAGGTCTTGATTTTGTAAAAATAATAGCTAACACACACACACACACACAAACACACACACACATATAGTACCAGGTACTGTTCTAAGTATTAGAAATATACCGAGCTTACAATAACCATACTTGGTAGGCATTGACATTCCCCTATTTTACAGATGAGGAATGAGGACTTCTTTTTCTTTTCTCTCTCTCTCTCCTTTTTTTTTTTTTGAAATGGAAGTATCGCTCTTGTTGCCTGGGCTGGAGTGCAATGGCGCGATCTCAGCTCACCGCAACCTCTGCCACTGGGTTCAAACAATTCTCCTGCCTCAGTCTCCCAAGTTGCTGGGATTACAGGTATGTGCCACCATGCCTGGCTAATTTTTTTTTTTTTGTATTTTTAGTAGAGACAGGGTTACTCCATGTTGGTCAGGCTGGTCTTGAACTTCCAACCTCAGGTTATCTGCCCACCTCAGCCTCCCAAAGTGCTGGGATTACAGGTGTGAGCCACCATGCCCAGCCAGTAACTTTCAATAATTTGCATGAGTTCACACTGCTAGTGAGGCAGAGGTACGATTTGAACCCAGGCAGCAGGATTAACGTGGTGCCCACAACATGCACAGCAACAATGTAGCTCATAGCACTTGGTGCACTGACAGAGAGAGTTGGGAGGGGAGTGCCCTCCTAGCTTCAGCCCAGTGAGAGAACCTTCACCTGACCTTGCACAGAGCTCCGTGCACCTGCAGCTGGGCCTCCACAGACCAGCCAACTCCCTATGGCTGAGCATCTGGGAAGTTCCTGCACTCCTCTCCTCCAATGGTAGGTCAGAAGTAGCTGAACTTCCCTCTAACACAAGGACCAGATATGAGCTTGCAGTAAGAAAATGGCCTGGGTCATTTTAGAAGAGATCCTCCCAAGATGGCGCCCTACAGCCAGAGAGGACCCCGGTGGTAGGAGGCTGTGATGTGCACCATTGGAGGTAGAAACTGAGGCTATGTCAGGAGCAGCCATGGCCAAGAGAAACACTGCCTGCTATTGGGTGGCCCTAGCAAAGGAGTCTCCAGAAAACCCATAGATGTGCCCACAGAGAGAGCCAGCTCCACAAATCTCCCAGGTCTGGAAAGCATGGAGTCAGATTATTCTAGTACCAGCCAAATAAGAACTCTCTATCCCTTACCTCTCTTCCCTCCTCCTGCTTCCAGCCCCAAAGGAAAAGATGCTTAAAAAGACAAGCTGGCTTCTGCTATTCCCCTTCCTAGACCATAGCTCCGAAGACAGCTCTGAAAAGGACCACAAGGCTTTTTATTACCAATAATTGACAGAAATGTCATGCTTTTATTATCATACAGGGGAAGGAAAATCCCCACAGACACTTTAGAATGGACTTCGATGATTATATGCAAAGAATCACAATTCTTTCATTTCTAAGAATCTTTTCTCCACCAAATCCTGAGGCTGTAGGAATTCATGGAGCTAGGCTCATGGAAATTGCAACACTTGGCAATAGACTGAAAATGAGTAGATAAGAATACACTCCTCTCTGGCCCTCTGCATTATGACATTCCTGACATGCACCATGATTCGGGAAACAGTCTGATAGATGGGCCAGGTGGGTCACTAGTGACAATCAACGTACTACCTATTGCGTACCCGCGCTGTTTCTTTCTTAATATTTTGGTTAAGAATAAACAGAATGTCTAACACTTCCTGGCCCCCAATATAACATTCATGAACCTTACTGGAAAATTCACTGTTGGACTCTTACAGGTTCTTAAGCAAAAGAGAAATATGATAAAAATCTGTGCTTTAGGAAGTTGAACTTGACCTTGAAGATTTGGAAACAAGGAGCAGGAAGGCATAGAAGGATTTGATGGGGGAGAGAAAGGGATCATGGCAGAGGACATGGACAGAGTTTTCTAACTCTCTGATTCAGATGCTCAAGGGACTCTGAGAGGGAGGCTCACTGACAAGCACCCTTTCTAGAACATCCTGAATAACAGTGACTGCCCGTCTCACAGAACACAGGACAGTCTACATCCAGTCAGAAGGCTGGGGGTGGTGACTCACACCTGTAATTCCGGTAATTTGAGAAGCCAAGGTGGGAGGATCACTTGAGCCCAGGAGTTCAAGAGCAGCCTCTGGAACACAGTGAGACCCCATCTCTAAAAAAAAAAAAAAATTAAAAAATTAACTAGGCATGGTGATGTGTCTGTCCCTTCCTGTTCCTAGTTTCCAGCTCTCCAAGGTCAAGTTCAACATCCTAAAGCACATATTTTATTACATTTTTCTTTTGCTTAAGAACCTGTAAGAGTCCACCAGTGAATTTTCAAATTAAGGTTCATGGATGTTATATTGGGGTCCAGGACTATAAGGTGGAAGAATCAGTTGAGTCCGGGAGGTAAACGCTGCAGTGAGCTGTGATTGTGCCACTGCACTCCAGCCTCGGTGTGGAGTGAGACCTAAAAACATAAAGAAAAAAGAGGGAAAGAGAAAAGGAAATAGCAGAGCAGGTCAAGCCAGTCAAGCCAAGCCCAGCCCAACCACAGCACAATCAGATAAGTCAGAGAGGGCTCACCCACACTCCGTTCTTCCTCCCTGTCAAAAGCAAATGAGAAAAGGGAAGAGTACTGAGGAACGGGGCAACCAAGCCCAGCTCTCCACTGGTGGGAAATTAGGCCACCCCAGGAAACTCAAACGTCAAGGAAGAAGGCAGAAGAAAAAGCCAAGGAGGAAGTTTGCTCCTCAAGAGTTCATGAGAAGGAAGGCATGTGACAGCCTTGTGACTCATTCTCCATCTTCACTTCAGGGCCTTTCTTTCTTTCTTTCTTTCTTTCTTTCTTTCTTTCTTTCTTTCTTTCTTTCTTTCTTTTTAATTGTACTTTACATTCTGGGGTACATGTGAAGATCATGCAGGATTGTTCCATAGGTACATACATGGCAAGATGGTTTGCTGCCTCCATTCCCCCGTCACCTACATGTGGCATTTCTCCCCATATTGTCTCTCCCCAACCTCCCCACCCCACACTGTCCCTCCCCTATCCCCCACAACAGCCCTCCATGTGTGATGCTAACCTGGCCAGGCGCAGTAGCTCACACCTGTAATCCCAGCACTTTAGGAGGCTGAGGCAGGTGGATCACCTGAGGTCAGGAGTTGAAGACCAGCCGAGCCAACATGGTGAAACCCCGTCTCTGCTAAAAATACAAAAATTAGCTAGGCATGGTGGCAGGTGCCTCTAATCCCAGCTACTAGGGAGGCTGAGGCAGGAGGATCGCTTGAACCTGGGAGGCAGAGATTGTAGTGAGCCGAGATGGCACCATTGCACTCCAACCTGGGGGACAAGAGCAGGAATTCCTTCCCTCCCAAAAGGAAAGAAAAGACCCTTTCAGATAATCTGTCCAGAAACAAACATACCAAAAGCACAAAGAAGTGAAGTAACTTTAAGAGATGAGGAATCATGCTAGCTCCTAGAGAGATAAATGGTGGCAGATGTGGGAATCGAGTTAGGTCCATGTTGAAACCCTAACTCACTTCTGGGCCATGAAACTTGGGCAGGGTGCTTAAATTCTCCAATTTTTACTCCCTTCTTCTGAACAATGATGTCAATCACCACTGCCTCGGAGAGTTGATTCAAAGATAAAATGAGATGATACAAGCGATAGGTCCGGTACAGGATCTCATGCACACGAGGTTATCAAGGACTTAATATTATTCTCCAGGGTCCACAATACGTTACAAATATTTTCTTCTCATCTGTCACTTGTCTTTGTATTTTGTTTGTATGCGTATTTGTCATACAGAAGGTGTTTTGTTGTTGTTGTTATTGTTTAATTAGAGACAGGGTCTTTCTCTGTCACCCAGGCTGGAGTGCAGTGATATAATTATAGATCATTGCAACCTTGAACTCCTGGACTCAAATTATCCTTCTGCGTCAGGTTCCCAAGTCGCTGGGATTACAGGCACATGTCACCATGGCTAAGTTTGTAGAGATGGGGTTTTGTCATGTTGCCCAGGCTGGTCTCAAACTCCTGGGCTTAAGCAATCTGCCTGTCTTGGCCTCCCAAAGTACTGGGATTGCAGGCATGAGCCATAGCACCTGGCCTTTTAATGTCTTATTTAGGCTATTAAATATAGCCTAAATATATTGTTCATAAATATATTGGCCTATAATTTTTCCTCTCTTCTTTTTCTTTTGTGCTCTCATCATCCTGTTTTATTACATTGGCAAGTAATGCTAGCCAAATCAAATGAGTTGGGAAGTTTCCCATCCTTCTCTATGCTCTAAAAACAATTTTTAAAGCATATGGAAAAGCTTAGAGGTTTTATATAGTTTGACTCGAAAATAATCTGGCCTGCTACTTTTTCTTAAGCTGGATGGAGCAAGTAGGGGAAAAGATTTTAAAATACCCTTTAAATTTATTTTAGGATCATTGGACTATTCAGGTTTTCGATTTCTTTTTGAGTTAATTTAAAAGTTTTCCTTGGCCAGGCATGTGGCTCACACCTGTAAACCCAGCACTTTGGGAGGTCAAAGTGGGTGGATCACTTGAGGTCAGCAGTTTGAGACCAGCCTGGCCACCATGGCGAAACCTTATCTCTACTAAAAATATTAAAATTAGCCAAGCGTGGTGGCACACTCCTATGGTCCCAGCTACCTGGGAGGCTGAAGCACGTGAATCACTTGAACCTGGAAGGTGGAGGTTGCAGTGAGCCAAGACTGCACCACTGCACTCCAGCCTGGGTGATGGAGTGAGACTCTGTCTCAAATTTTTTTTCCTGAAAAATCACCATACTCTTTTTTACAAAACAAAGTTTTACTAAAATATAATTCAAATACCATGCAGTTTATTTATTTGAAGTGTATAATTTAATGGTTTTTAGAATATTCACACAGTTGTGAAAAAATCCATTTTAGAACAGCTCCATTATCCCCAAAGGAAATCCATAGCTGTCAGCAGATACTCTCTTTTCTCCTCCACTTCCTCCACTTCTGTTCCTAGGCAACTACTGATCTACCAGTGTATGTACAAAAACATGTCATCTGCAAATAGTTTTTATTTTAAAATATGCTTTAAAGGTATTTTTAAATATTATAAATAAAAATATTTTAAAGTATTATAAATAAAACTCAAGAAAGAATTTTATTTCTTCCTTTCCAGCCTAGATTTATTTCTTTTTGTAGCCTAATTGCAGTACAATGTTGAATAAATGTGGCAAAATGTGTTTATCATGTTCCTATCTTAGGAGGAAAGCCTCCAGTCTTTCGCCATTACGTATGGTGTTTGCCGTTGGTCTTTCATAGATGTCCTTTATCAGGTTGAGAAAGTTCCCTTCTATTCCTAGTTCATTGAGTGTGTTTATCACGAAATGATTTTGGATTGTGTCAGAAGCTTTGTCTGCATCTATTGAGATAATCATGTAATTTTTTCCTTTATTCTATTAGTATAGTATATTATCTTGATTGCTTTTTATATGTCAAACCAACCTTGCATGTCTGAGATAAATCCCATTTAGTCATGGTGTACAATCCCCTTCCTTCCTTCCTTCGTTCCTTCCTTCCTTCGTTCCTTCCTTCCTTCCTTCTTTTTATTTCTTTTCTTTTCTCTTTTCTTTTTTTCTTTCGTCTCTTTCTTTCGAGATGGAATCTTGCTCTGTTGCCCAGGCTGGACTGCAGTGGTGAGATCTCAGCTCACTGCAATCTCCATCTCCCAGGTTCAAGTGATTCTCCTGTCTCAGTCTCCCCAAGTAGCTGGGATTACAGGCGTGCGCCATCACACCCAGCTATTTTGTTGTTGTTGTTGTTGTTGTATTTTTAGCATAGACAGAGTTTTACCATGTTGGCCAGGCCAGTCTGGTGCTCCTGACCTCAAATGATCTGCCTGCCTGGGCCTTCCAAAATTCTGGGATTGCAGGCATGAGTCACTGCACCCAGCCGTATAATCTTTTTTCTATGTTGCTGGAATCTGTTTACTAGTCTTTTGTTGAGAATTTTTGTGTCTATATAGATAAGAAGTATTGATCTGTAGTTTTCTTTCCTTGTGATGTCTTTGTCTGGTTTGGGTATCAGGTAATACTGGCCTCATAAATAAGTTGGAAAGAGGCCAGAATGAACATATGTTCCAGCCATCTGTTTGCCACCAGTACTTAACAGATTACTTGGCGCTTAACAGATATGAATAAATGTTTAGAGATGAATGAATTGACTGTGTGACTTGCTGCAGACTAGATATCTTTTTTTTTTTTTTTTTTTTTTTTTTTGAGACAAGGTCTTGCTCTGTCGCCCAGGCTGGAGTGTAGTGGCATGACCTCGGCACACCTCAACCTCCACCTCCTGGGTTCAAGTGATTCTCCTGGCTCAACCTCCTGAGTTGCTAGGATTACAGGCATCCACCACCATGCCCAGCTAACTTTTGCATTTTTTGTAGAGACAGGGTTTTGTCATGTTGGCCAACTGGTCTTAAACTCCTGACCTCAAGTGGTTTGCCTGCCTCAGCCTCCCAAAGTGCTGGAATTACAGGTATGAGCCACATACATATATGTGTTAGAAAATATATATAGACTGGATATCATGTATATATGATAAGTGCTAGTAAAATGTTTTTACATGTTGGGTTTTTTTGTTTGTTTGTTTGTTTTTTGAGACAGTCTGACTCTGTCACCCAGGCTGGAGCACAGTAGTGTGATCTCTAGCTCTGCTTACTGCAACCTCCACCTCCTGGGTTCCAGTGATCCTCAGCCTCCTATGTAGCTGGGACTGCAGACGTGCACCACCATGCCCAGCTAATTTCTGTATATTTCATAGAGCTGGGTTTTCACCATAGTGGCTAGGCTGGTCTCGAACTCCTGACCTGACCTCAAGGGATCCTCCTGCCTCAGCCTCCCAAAGTTCTGAGATTACAGGTATGCGCCACCTTGCCTGGCTTAAAAAATATTTTTAATGCATGACTGAGAGAAAAGAAAATAAGAAGGATATAGAAAAGCCAAATATAAAACAGGAGCCAGAATCCAAATAAGTCATCAAGAGCTGGAACTAGAGGCATCTCTGCTGTGACCTAGAGGAAGAATTTTAACTGGTGTCATTAGAGAGAAGAGGCAAAGTGTAAGGGCTTGGCAAGGTGAAGGGGTCAGATTGGAGACCACTGCACGAAGCTGAGATCCCTAACACCTACGGTCTCAGTAAAAGGATGAACTATAAAAAATATTCTTTCAAAAAAGCAAGAGAGGTATATACTTATCTGTCACAGCTTGACTTGTTGGAAGAGAAATTCCCTCTGTGAATAAATAACCACAAGTCAGGCTTTATTCATGCTGTGCAGAATTCACACTACTTCTGTAGTTTAAAGAGAAAAAGTCACCTTGCAAACTAAAGATAAATTCTCTCAGGAGAGACCTAGTCTTCAAAGAATTTCAACAGACAAAGTTCCATCTAAGATCAAAAAATCAAAAATAATACACAAAAAAACCCAAGGTGTCAACCACAGCACCAAAACAAGTAAAGAGAAAATTAGTGAGTTAGAAGATAAATCTGAGGATAGAACAGAGAGATCAAGATGGAAAATACAGAAATTAAAGGGCCTGTTGGGTGGGCTGATGAGGTTTAAAACATATTTAATTGGAGTTCTGCAGGAAAAGAAAAAAAGCTAAACAGAAAGCCCCAGAAAGTAAACACCAGGGTTTGAGCAATCTCATAGTGGTAATGCTGCAAGAGTCTTATGGTTCTAGATCTACTAAAACAGAGGAGCCATGCTTAAGACCCAAGATTCTCAGTCGGGACTCCTGGAGGGATGTACCCTAGAGGGGAAGGAGGTAGACAAGGCTTTCTGCAAACTGCAACACAGTCTACAGTTAGCTTTCTAAGTGAAAACAGGAGCAGATCAACCATATTGACCCATTGATTTACAGAGTGGGAAGAACATCAAACTTTATTTATTTATTTTTAAAATCAGCGAATATTTATTGAGTACCTACTACATACCAGGCACTGTTCTGGCACCAAGGATATAGCAAATATTAAAACAAAAGCCCTTCCTATATGGAATGTTTATCTAGTGAGAGAATAGATAATAAGCATCTAAAAAGTAAATATATCATATGAAAAAATAAGACTTCATTTGAGAACATTTCATGTCCTTGTCTAATGAAGACTGTAGTTGTCATAACTGGCCATGTTTCTCTCTTTGCCTTGGCTTATAGGAAGCTCAGACATGTATTTGATTCCCAAGTACAGCCCTTGTGGTAACTGCATCTACAGATTGATGGTGATAATACTAAGGAGAAAAATATAGCAAGTGAAGGAAGAAAAGTGATGTGGATGGGTGATATTTCTACATTATTCTCTATAATATTTTCTAGAGAATGGTCAAGCCAGGCCTCTTAGATAAGGTGGCATTATTGATAATGAGGTTTTCATCTCTCTTTTCCTCTCCTCTCCCACTTGCCATCATCCTCCTTTATACTACCCTGGTATTCTCCAAATGTGCACAACAAGTGTCAATAGCTGTTCTCCCCATGTCCTGCTTGTCCTGCTTCTTAAAGTCTATTCAGTCCTCCATGCTGCAGCCAGAGGGATCTGATTAGGTTAAACCCCTGATAAAGTTCACATATGTTCCATGCACTTAAGGTCCTTTGAGATCTAGTCCTATTCTGCTCACTCAGAAAGTACTGTAATACTGGCATATTTGCCCTTTCCTAAACATACTCTCAGTCTTCCTATCTCCATGTCTCTGTTCATGCCATTACCTTTGTCATCCTTCAGGATCCAAATCAAACATCATCTTTTCTGGGAAACCTTCCAGAGTGACACAAGAAAATTAATTGGCCTTTTCTTGGAGTCCCTGTAACTGCCCAATGGGTTTACCTTGCTCGCTGCCTAAACAGAGCCAATTTAACAAGACAGGGGAATTGCAATAGAGAAAGAGTAATTCACACACAGCCGGCTGTGTGTGAGACTGGAGTTTTATTATTACTCAAATCAGTCTGCCTGAGCATTCGAGCATTCAAGCATTCGTGAATCAGAGTTTTTAAGGATAATTTGGTGAAAGTGGGGGCAGCAGGTGAGTCAGGAGTGCTGCTTGGTTGGTTTGGAAATGAACTCATAGGGAGCTGAAGCCATCCTCTTGCACTGAGTCAGTCAGTTCCTGAATGAGGACTACAAGATCAGATGAGCTAGTTTATTGATCTGCATGGTGCCAGCTGATCCGTCGAGTGCCAGGTCTGCAAAATATCTCAAGCACTGATCTTAGGTTTTAGAAAGTGATGTTATCCCCAGGAACAATTTGGGGAGGGTCAGAGCCTTGTAGCCTCCAGCTGCATGACTCCTAAACCATAATTTCTCATCTTTTGGCTAATTTGTTAGTCCTACAAAGGCAGCCTAGCCCCCAGGCAAGAAGGGGGCTTGTTTTGTTATTGTCTTTGTTCTAAACTGTAAGGTATAAATTAAGTACCTCCAGAGGTAGTTCAGCTTACACCCAGGAGTGAACAAGGACAGCTTAGAGGTTAGAAACAAGATGGAGTTGGTTAGGTCAGATCTCTTTCACTCCCTCAGTTATAATTTTGCAGTGGCACTTAGAACCTTTTAGTGTGACAGCACTAAAGACATCATCCACTAGTCAGCCATGTAGCCATGTTTTATGCGTATGTGTGTATTTCCCCCCCAGGGTTATGGCTTCCTGGAAGGTCTTGGATATAGCAGTTATTCAATAAATTATGACTATAATAATTGTTAAAATTAATAACTTTGCAGCTCATGGATGTTATCTCTTTTCATCTTTATATTAACCATAGATAATAGTGAAGGTACTTATTTTTTCTGTTTGTCAGATAAGGAATCTGAGAGCCAAGACAGGCCAAGGGATTCATGGCTGAATAAATGGCAGAGTTCAGACTAGAAATCCTAATCCACCTGTTGGATCTCACATGCTGGCTCAGTTTAAGTAAAAACACTGTCAGGAGGCAGGGACTGCAAACCACAAAAGAATTGCAAACGTTGCTCCAAATAACAGTGAAAAGCTCAAAGGTACTAGGGTGATTCAACTAGACTAGCCTTAAAAAGAAACCAGGAAGCAAGCGAAGAAACCTACTATAATGTGTACACTCAAACCAGAGTTGTTTTTCAGTGGAATTGCTCAGAGCCTATAACCCATGGGAAGTAAGCTAGGATGAGAAATTCTTGTATTATCGTGTTAACAGGAGCAGAATCAAAGTCTTGTGAACTAGAAGAATATGACTGCCTCATAATAAGAGAGGGCTAACTCTCCCAGTTCACTCAGGACTGAAGAGATTCCAGGACACTGGACTTTCAGCAGAAAAAGAGAAAAAGTCCTGGGTAAACTAGAATAATTTGATTACCTACATAGAAGATTCTGTTGTTGCTGGGAAAGACTAATGCTCACTTTGAGAAGGCTGTGTTAGGATTCCTTCCTTAGCGTTGTCTTCCAAGCCAGTTTATGATGCAGGCAAGAAATATTA
This sequence comes from Saguinus oedipus, assembly GCA_031835075.1. NCBI lineage: Eukaryota > Metazoa > Chordata > Mammalia > Primates > Cebidae > Saguinus > Saguinus oedipus. The sequence goes on along the minus strand of CM063171.1, from coordinate 52,848,039 downwards.
TTTATGTTAGTGGCACCTTGTTTTCAAATAAAACTGCATTACCTCAAGGAAATCTGAATGACTTCCAAATCTTTTCAAAATATTCATACTCTAGGCCGGGCAAAGTGGCTCACGCCTCTAATCCCAGCACTTTGGGAGGCGGAGGCGGGAAGATCAACTGAGGTCAGGTATTCGAGACCAGCCTGGCCAACATGGTGAAACCTTGTCTCTATTAAAAATGCAAAAATTAGCCGGGTGTGGTGGCGCGTGACTGTAATCCCAGCCACTTGGGAGGCTGAGGCAGGAGAATCGCTTGAACCCGGGAGGCAGAGGTTGCAGTGAGCTGAGATCAGGCCACTGCACTCCAGCCTGGGCAGCAAGAGACTCCATCTAAAAAAAAAAAAATCATACTCTCATCAAAGAAAAATATTTTTTCACCAATAAATATATCTGAAAGAATGTCCCAAGAACTAGGGAGGCAATTCCCAAAAGAACATTTACAACAAAAACTTCGAATTAAATTTAAAGGCGTTTAATTAAGCAATGAATGATTCACGAATCAGGCGGCTCTCAGAATCACAGCAGATTTATAGAGACTAGAGACTCCAGCAGGAGAGCCATGTGGTGGAAGACTTATAGACAGAAAAGGGAAACGTACAGAAATCGGAAGTGAGGTACAGAAACAACTGATTGTCAGTGTTTGCCTCATTTGAACACAGTTTGAACACTCAGCAGTGTATGAGTGGTTGAAATATGGCTGCTGGGATTGGCTAAGACTCAGCTATTGTTACAGGCACATACTCCTAAGTTAGGTTTTCAATCTTGTCTACCTATTAAGCAGGGTTGTGGTTCTTCTACAAGGACTCAAATATGGAAGTACTGCGTCCTTCTCAGACCATACTTAGTTTGCTTTAACAGGAGTGTCTTACTCCTAAGCCTCTTAGGATCTCAAAGTGGCTCTTCTAAATGGATCATGCATTTGAATGCCTATATCGGGAATATCTTTTTGAAAATAAAAAAATCATTGACTTTATTTTAATTACTTTTTACATAAATATTTAGTGGATATGAAAAGACCTGAGAGTTACACTGGCATTAAAGCAATAAACAGGTCCCGCTCGATGGCTCACGCCTGGAATCCCAGCTCTTTGGGGGGCCAAGGTGGGTGGAGCACCTGAGGTCAGGAGTTTGAGACCAGCCTGACCAACATGGTGAAACCCCATCTCTACTAAAAATAAAAAAATTAGGTGGGCATGACGGTGCACGCCTGTAATCCCAGCTACTCAGTAGGCTGAGGCAGGAGAATCGCTTGAACTGGGAGGTGGAGGTTGCCGTGAGTTGAGATCGTGCCATTGCCCTCCAGCCTGGGAAACAAGAGAAACTCCGTCTCAAAGAGAAAAAAAAACAATAAACAAAGATGGCAGGCTGTCAGAGGCTCAGCCACTTTGCTGGTGTCCAGCAAATGGCAATATTTTAATATGCATATATATACATCTTAATTTCTTTTACAATCTTTTTCTTTTTTTTATGATTAAGAAAGTTCAGAGCTCTCATTTGGGACAGCCACAGAAAGGAAGAGCTGTAGCCAGATTTCTTAATCATAACTGGTTTATCTGACTACAAACAAAAACAATTGTTCATGTGTTCTTCCAAGTGAGGTAATCTGTCTTGATGAAAGTGATGAGTCACAGGTAAATGAAAACGTTCGAGGCATTTGCATTTCCATTGGCTTGGCTCTGTTTCACAGATCATGCATTTCAAAGCAGGAATTCAGATTTGGGTAACACTTTTATGTACTGAAATCTGTAATTAATGCCAGATCTTAAGTCAGTGAATAGCTGTCTTTCATTATATGAGTATAAAGGAGCTTTCGTGCATTCAAATACTAATCTACCTTCCTTGATATTACTGTACATAAGCCCCTGTCTGTCTGGTGTTTGGTTGTAAATGATATGTGCAGTAATAGCAAGTCAAATATATATAACACATGAGAAAAGCCACTATGATGAGCCCGGAAAAGACAAATCCTTGTGATTCACCTTCTAATTCTAAGAATATCTGTTCATTGGGTGCTTACTGTGGGCCCGGCATGGTTCTGAGAGTTGCATGCTTATTACTCTATTTGTTCTCCCTAACAGTCCAGTGAAGTAGGTTCTGTTTTTTATCATTCAAGTACAAAATTTTAAAAAATACAAAAATTAGCTGGGCGGGGTGGCGGGGGCCTATAATCCCAGCTATTTGGAGGCTGGGGCATGAGAATTGCTTGAACCCAGGAGGTGGAGGTTGCAGTGAGCTGAGATGGCGCCATTGCATTCCATTCTGAACCAAACTTTGGTATTATTTGTCCTCCTAGTGAAGAAATACATCTTGTAGGTTATTCTCTCAGATTCTGTAAGGAAGCTAAGAAAATGGATGTTATAGCTGTTTCTCACTTCCCGTGTTTCCTACCCCCCAAAAAAAATCTTTTATTAATCCATTAAGTGAGGAATCCATCACATTTTTATTATGAGAAAATGTGCAAAAGTGCAACAAAAGGGCCTCACAGTAAGAAGTCTTCCTGAGAGTGACAGAGTGAAACTAGACACTCAAGCCCTCGAGTTCACATGCATTTCCTTTTGAGCCCAGGATGGTGTTGGAGTGGGGGTGGACTGGATGCGTGTCAGGGAAATAGGATCAAATGCCAGAGTGCAGATTCCCAGGCAAGGTGTGTTTCTTCACCTCAGTGAAAAGTATTCACTAATTCTTTTCCGTTTTTTAAAATAGATTATATTTAATTTATTTTATTTTATTTTTTAGAGAGAAGGTCTTTCTCTATGGCCCAGGCTGGAATGCAGTGGCATGATCATAGCCTCAAACTCCTGGGCAGAAGCAAACCTCCTGTCTCAGTCTCCCAAGTAGTTAGGACTACATGTGTGTGCCACCACACCCAGCTAATTGATTAATTTTTTTTTTTGTAGATATGGGATATTGCTATATTGCCCAGGCTGATCTTGAACTCTTGGGTTCAAGTGATCCTTCTCCTGGGTCTCCCAATGTTCTGGAATTACAGGTGTGAACCACCACACCTGGCCAAGACTTTATTTTTTTTAGGGCGGTTTTCCTTTCATAGCAAAATTGAGCAGAAAGTACAGAAATTTCCCAATTACTCCCCACGGCCCGTGTATATAACCTCCCCCATTATCAACATCCCCCACCAGAGTGGTGCATTTGTTATAATTAATAAACCTACATTGACACATCAGCACCCAAAGTCTGTAGTCATTAATTATTTTATTTTTTTAGAGACAAGGTCTCACTCTGTCACCCAGGCTAGAGTGCAGTGGCATGATGGCAGCTTACCGTAGCCTCTGCCTCTCAGGCTCAAGTGATCCTCTTGCTTCGGTCTCCTAAGTAGGTGGGACCACAGGTGCATGCCAACACAGCTGGCTGATTTTTTGTTTTTGTAGAGAGCTAGGCTCTCCCCATGTTGCCCAGACTGGTCTCAATGCCCTGGCTCAAGCGATCCTCCCACCTCAGCCTTCCAAAGTGCAAGGACATCTACCACCATGCCCAGCTGCATTAATTTTCTAAGTGGGTATAAATTCCTCTAAATTCTACTATTTCTAGGAAATAAACTTCAAATGTTAAGTGGGGAATTATTGCACTCTGTGCTCAGCCAAAGCAAGGGTGTTGCTGTTTCCAAATCGAACAGCTCCGCCTTCCGGTTAGCACCACTATTCCTTTCCACATGCCACAGGCTGAATAATCCTTTCTCGAGTTTTCTTGGGCATTTGGCAGAATTTTCTCCATGTATATTTCTCATTATTGATAATAATAATAATAGGCAACTTGGATGAGCACTCACTATGTTCCTTGTGCTGGGTTTTTTACAGAATTTGCCTCCTAACAACCCAAAGAGGGCTGTCATATTCCCATCTTACAGCTGGGGAAACAGACCCAAAGAGGTGAGGCAACTTGCCCAGAGCTCCACAGCTATTAAATGCTAGAGCTGGGGTGGGAAGCCAGGCCTGTCTGACTCTAAGCCCCTTAAGTCCTAAGGACTCCTCTTAAAGGGATGCTTTTTCTTTTGAACCCCAAAGACTTTGAAAAGAAGCACTACCTATTCATATGAATGAATACATTGTCATCATTCCCAGCGCTCAAGTAAGGACATAGTTTGATAAAGATAGGTTAGAGTTCCCCATGGTTGTGTCAAAAAGATCTTAAATTCTGCCTGATTCATAGTCTCTGCTTAAGTCCTGTAGTATATCATGCCTCTTTACAAATGTTGAAAATGCTCAGGTTGATTTAAAATACCTGCTGTGAACTGAATTGTGTCTCCTACAAAATTAATACATTGAAGCCCTAACTCCCAGTGTGGTTATATTTGGAGTAAGGAGCAATTTAGGTTAAATGAAGGCATACAAGTAGAACCTTTATCTTACAGGATTAGTGTTTTTGTAGGCAGAGACATCAGAAAGCGTGCTCTCTGTCTGTCTGTCTGTCTCCCTCTCTTTCTCTCTCTGTCTGTCTTTGCCATGTGAGGACATAACAAGAAGGTGGCTATCTATAAGCCAAAAAGAAAGCCCTCACCAGGAACTGAATTGGCAGTCACTTTGATCTTGGACTTCTCAGTCCCTAGAACTGTGAGAAATGAACTTTTCTTGTTTAAGCCACCCAGTCTGCAGTATTTTGTTTCGGTAGCCCAAGCAGGTTAAGATAATACCCAAGCACCTTTTCCTCAGTTCATTCCTCTAAAAATGCTATGTCCCCAATCCTGATATGTGAGCTTCCTACATTTAAAGCAAAGACCTTCTGAGACAATCTTAGAAACAGTGCACAGAAACATCACCATTGTACACGACACAAACTAAGCATAAATCTGACTAACTGGTCGGTCCCCTTGTTAACAGAACTGAGCTCATTCAACTGTCTCTTTATACTCAATGGGTGCTGAATATATTTTCATTTACTCTCTGCCCTTTTCTGCCTCTGAGACAGAGAGGGCAGAGAGTAAATGAAAATATATCCAGTTCAGGCTGGGCACGGTGGCTCACGCCCGTAATCCCAGCACTTTGGGAGGCCAAGGCAGGCAGATCACAAGGTCAAGAGATCGAGACCATCCTGGACAACATGGTGAAACCCCGTCTCTACTAAAAATACAAAAATTAGCTGGGCGTGGTGGCATGTACCTATAGTCCCAGCTACTCGGGAGGCTGAGGTAGGAGAATTGCTTGAACCCAGGAAGGGGAGGTTTCAGTGAGCCAAGATCATGCCACTGCACTCCAGCCTGGTGCCTGGTGACAGAGTGAGACTCTGTCTCGGAAAAAAAAAAAAAAAAGGAAAGAAAGAAAATATATTCAGTTGAGTGGTCTCAATTCTGTTAACAAGGGGACCAGTTAGCCAGTTAATCTGTCCCTCTAATCTATAGAATGGATTACCACTATATTTCACCTTAAATGCTTGCTCAGGCTAGAAATGCTAACGTTAAAAAAAAAATTGTGCTTACCTAGCTTTGGGAAAAAAAATAAAATTAAAAAAATTTTGGTTTGACAATGTGAACTTTATTTTGTTTCACAACAGCTAAGGGTTTTTTTTTTTTTTTTAAGTTTATTTTTGAATAGCGTTGTGGATTGAAATGCATCCCCCTAAAATTTATATTCACTCAGAACCTTAGAGTGTGACTTTCTGTGGAAATAGGGTCTTTGCAGGTGTAGTTAACTAAGGATGTCAAGATGAAATCATCTTGGATTTAGGGCGGGCTCTAAATCTAGCGAGTGATGACCTCATAAGAAGAAAGGACACAAGAACACAGAACAGAGGGAATACAAAGACACAGCCAGAGGCTGGGATGATGCATATAAGCCAAGGCATGCCAGGAGGCACCAAAAGCTGGAAGAGACAGGGAAGGATTCTCTCCTAAAGTTTTCAGGGAGAACAGGCGCCTGCCAGTGCCTGGCCTAGAGAACACCGATGGAATAAATTTAGGTTGTTTTAACACAAAGAATTTATGGTAGTTTGTGATGGCAGTGCTAATGTAGGTAATATAGGCACATGGTTAAATTATACATAAAGGTTAACAGTGAAAAGTCTGACTGTCCCTCATCTACCTGGCACTCAGCCTTCTGCCCCTACACCCCTGAGAAACCAGTGTTACTAGTTTCTTGTGTATCTTTCTGGAATTGTGTGTGTATATATATATATATATATATATATATATGCATATATATATATAATCACACATATGAATATATATACAGACAGTCAAATACGAGTATATATTCTTTTTTTGGCTTATTTTTTATAGAGTAGTAGCCTAGATATGGTCTATGACATCATTTTTTTAACTTTTTACTTAGTTTCAGGGATACACGTACAGGTTTGTTATACAGGTAACTGTGTGCCACAGGGGTATGGTGTACAGACTATTTTTTCACCCAGGTAATTAGCATAGTACCTAATAGGTGGTATGCTGATCCTCCCCCTCCTCTCACCCTCCACCCTTAGGTAGGTCCCGGTGTCTATTGCTCCCTTTTTTGCATCCATGTGTACTCAATGTTTAGCTCCCACTTACAAGTGAGAATATGTGGTATTTGGTTAATGGCCTCCAGCTCCAGTCATGTTCCTGACAATACATGATCTCGTTCTTTTTAATGGCTGTTTAGTATTCCATGGTGTATATGTACCACATTTTTCTTTATCCAGTCCACTGCCGATGGGCATTTAGGTTTATTTCATGTCTTTGCTACTGTGAGTGGCACTGTGGTGAACATATATGTGCATATGTCTTTATGGTAGAATGATTTGTACTCCTTTAGATATAGACCCAATAATGGAATTGCTAGTTTGAATGGTTATTCTGTTTTAAGTTCTTCGAGAAATTGCCCAACTGCCTTCCATAGTGGCTGAACGAATTTACATTCCCACTAGCAGTGTTTAAACATTTCCTCTTCTCTGCAACCTTGCCAGCATCTGTTGTTTTTTGACTTTGTAATAAAAGGGATTCTCAGCCTGGCCAAGATGGTGAAATTCTGTCTCTACTAAAAATACAAAAATTAGCCATTCTGGCTGGTGTCAGATGGCATCCATTGTAGTTTTTATTTCAATTTCTCTCATGATTAGTGATGTTAAGCATTTTTATATGCTTATTGGCCATGTGTATGTCTTTTTCTGAAAAGTGTCTGTCCTTTTGCCCACTTTTTAATAGGGTTGTTTGTTTTTTGCATGTTAATTTGTTCAAGTTCCTCATAGATTCGGATATTAGACCTTTGTGAGATGTATAGTTTGAAGACATTTTCTTTTTTCTGTAGAATGTCTGTTTACCCGGTTGATAGTTTGTTTTGCTGTGCAGAAGCTCTTTATTCTAATTAGGTCTCATTTGTCAATTTTTGTTTTGGTTACAATTGCTTTTGATATCTTCATCACGAAATCTTTGCCAGGGCCTATTCCACAATGGTGATTCCCAGGTTACATTTAAGTCTTTCATCCATCTTGAGCTGCTTTTTGTATATGGTGTAAGGAAGGGGCCCAGTTTCAATCTTCTACATACAGCTAGCCAGTTATCCCAGCACCATTTATTGAATAGAGTGCCCTTTCCCCATTGCTTGTATTTGTCAGCTTTGTGGAAGATCAGATGATTGTGCGTGCATGGCTTTATTTCTGGCTTCTTTATTCTGCTCCATTGGTCAATGTATCTGTTTTTGTCCCAGAACCATGCTGTTTTGGTTGAAGTTGGGTAATGTGATGCCTCAGCTATGCTCTTTCTGCTTAGGATTACTTTGGCTGTTCTGGCTCATTTTTTGGTTACATATGAAATTTAGAAAAGTTTTTTCTAGTTCTGAGAAATATGTCATTGGTAGTTTGATAGAAATAGCATTGAATCTTTAAATTGCCTTGGGTGGTATGGCCATTTTAACAATACTGATTCTTCATATCCATGAGCATGGAATGTTTTTCCATTTGTTTGTGTATACACACACAATCAAATGTAAATATGTGTGTGTGTGTGTGTATTTTTTGAGATAGAGCCTCACTCTTGTTGCCCAGGTTGGAGTGCGGTGGCACCATCCTGGCTCACTGCAATATCCACCTCCAGGTTCAAGCAATTCCCCTGCCTCAGCCTCCCAAGTAGCTAGGATTACAGGGCCCTGTCACCATGCCCAGCTAATTTTTGTATTTTTAGTAGAGACAGGGTTTCACCATGTTGGCCAGGCTGGTCTTGAACTTCTGACCTCAGGCAATCCGCCCATCTTGGCTTCCCAAAGTGCTGGGATTACAGGTGTGAGCCACTGTATCCAGCCAATACATATTCTTATTTCTCCCATTTTTTTAATCAAAACTTAGCCTTTTCTGAAACATTCTTCCCTCACTTTGTTTTTTCACTTAGTAATATATTTTAGAATTTTTCCATATTATTACATAGAATGTGTCCTCATTCTTTTTTCATCTACATAACATTCAAGTGTATGAATAAACCATCATTCATTTAGCCATATTCTAACTGACAATTTGTTGTTTCCAATATTTTGAAGCTTAAGTAGTGCCACAGTGAATAGCTTTGTGTGTACATTTTTGTACACATATACAAGTATCTGCAGATAAATTCCCCAGAGGTAGAAGTGGTGGGTCAAGCAAAAACATTATATTCCCACATGCCCCTACCAAGATGGATGTTCTTTAGCCATCCAAAAGCAATGTGTTAGAGCATCTGTCTCCCACACCCTCACCAACAGAGTGTGTTACCAATTTTATGACATCATGCCCCAATCTCACAGATAAAAATGATAGCTCAGTGTCATTTTAATTTATCTGTCTTATTATGAGTAAAGTTGAGCATCTTTCCATAAATTTGAGAACCATTTATACTTTCTTTGCTTTGTTTTTTTATTTTTATTTTTTGAGATGGAGTTTCACTTTTATTGCCTAGGCTGGAGTGCAATGGTGCGATCTCAGCTCACTGCAACATCCATCTCCTGGGTTTGAGCGATTCTTGTGCCCACCTTGGCTTCCCAAAGTACTGGGATTACAGGCATGAGCCACCACACCAGGCCCTTCCTTTGCCTTTAAACTTCCTGTTTATTTGTTCACTTACTTACTTATTTTTGCACATTAAAAAAAAAAGACGCAAAACCTTTATTAATTTCTAACATGAATTATAGGAATAGCAGAAAGACTCAGAGAAATTAAAATTTATCTGAAAGCCATATTTAATCAGGAAGCCTTCTTCACAGACAAATAAGTAGTTAAATATATAAATCCTAAATATATCACACCATAGGCTATTTTTTTTTCATTCTTTTTTGGCTATGAGCTATTCCAGGAAGATTTAATGAGAGCTTTTTTATTTGAGGATTTCCAAAAATGTCTACTCTAAAACATGAAGTGAAATTGCTCTTAGAAAAATGTTGGTTTGATGAAAAGATAGATTTTAGTCTGTTTTAGACAAATTTGGTTAGCTTTTATTTATATATTTATATTTAACAACCAATGCGATAGTATAGTTTCAAACTATACTTCATATCACTACCATCATTTACTCAGAAGGCAACACTTTTCTTTTTTAAAAAGCGGGGGCAAACTAAATTTTAAATTAAGTATCAGAATTCTACTCATATTTCGCCAATCAATATTGACATAGATGCCGTCAAGTATGCAAAGATAAACAGAATTTCAGTTAGAAAATTTGGAGGAAAAATCTTAATGACACATAAAAATATTGATAAATTTAAGATTGGCTCTAGGACATTTTATCTTATTTTTATCCTTTTAAAAGTATGGATGACGAGACATCAGCAGAAATGCAGCCAAAACTACTGTTTGTTTGGTAATAGTCTTTCATATTATTATTATTTTCTTAAATGAGAGGTAGTCTTGCTTTGTTGCCCAGGCTAGTCTCCAACACCTAGATTCAAGCAATCCTCCCACTCTGGCCTCCCAAAATGCTGGTATTATAGGCATGAGCCACTGAGCCTGACCAGTTGTTCATTTTAATAAAAAACAGATCAATAGGCCAGGTGCAGTGGCTCATGCCTGTAATCCCAGCACTTTGGAAGGCTGAGAGGGTGGGGATCACTTGAGGTCAGAAGTTGAGATCAGCCTGGCCAACATGTGAAACTCCGTCTCTACTAAAAACACAAAAATCAGCCGGGTATGGTGGTGGGCACCTGTAATCTCAGCTACTTAGGAGGCTGAGGCAAGAGAATTGCTTGAATCCAGGAGGCAGAGTCGAGATCGTACCACTGCATTCCAGGCTGGGCAACTGAGTGAGACTCTGTCTCAAAAAAAAAAAAGGGAAAACAGATCAATAGTCTCTAAGTTACATTTTACAAAATGAAATCAATCACTTTCTTCTGATTTACCTTTCAGTAATCAGACAGGGTGAAACCCAAGTATCATACTTTCTATTTCTCTCCATCAACACAAATAAAAGTCAACAACAATACAAATTCATAAGAAAAACATATGGTTATGTTTCAAGTTCTACCACAAAAGATAAAGTGATATAACTCTCCTATAGTAAATTCCCAATTTTTCTGGAATAACATTTTATTAGAAATATGAGTTTCCAAAAATTCAGGTAATTTAGTAACTAATTTTGATGTTGACACCAGGTACTATGGTGTGAAAAGCTGTAAAACCCTAAAGTTTTCTGTGTCTTAGCAGAGAAAGGACAGGGAGAATGCTGTGCTGAACTTCACCTACTACTTCATTCTGGACCCAGTTTCTTATCATCCATTTGGTTCCCATGCAGCCAACCTGTCCATCCACCCACCCAGCCTCCCTCTAGCTCTTAACTCCTTTTGCAGAGTCCTGTTTCCTTTCTGTTAACTAATTCCCAATGTCCTAGAAAACTCTGCATTTCTGCTCTAACATAGATTCTAATTCATTTTAAATAAAAAGAAATCCTATGATGCTTAAAATTTAATTAAATTGAAGATGGAAATCAAATTACTTCAGTGTTATGAAAAATGTATTTCAAGTGCTCTGTAAATATATAGAACAATAGCAAGAATACTTAGACTTTAGACCCTGCATGGGTTCCTTAATTACTTGGAATAGTATAATCTTACTTTAATTAGTAGTAATAACAAAAAGGTGAGCAAAGGCCATGTAACATGCATTTGTTTGTTTCTTTGTTTCTTTGTTTTTACAGAGACAGAGGGTGGCTATGTTGACCAGGCTGACCTCGGTTTCCCAAAGTGCTGGGATTACAGGCATAAATCACTGCACCTCGCTCCCCAAATATGCATTTTTGGAAAGAAAGAGAGTGTCACTTGAAGATTTCTTGGAGTTGGCCAAGGCATTTTTATATCCATAAAGATTGGAAAAGTACATATGACAGTTATTAACAATGGAAAAGATAGGGAAACCCCTGCTTATTTCTGAGTTTTACAGAAACGCATTTATAAAATCTTCACTTATAATTACATAGTCTTTTAAGAACAATGACTATCGCCATGAGCGGGTAGCTCACACCTGTAAGCCCAGCATTTTGGGAGGCTGAGGTGGGCAGATCATCTGAGGTCAGGAGTGCAAGGCCAGCCTGGCCAGCCTGGTGAAACCCCATCTCTACTAAAAATATAAAAAAATTAGCTGGGCGTGGTGGCACATGTCTGTGGGCCCAGGCACTCGGGAGGCTGAGGCATGAGAATTGCTTGAGCCTGGGAGGCAGGGGTTCCAGTGAGCCAAGATCGTGCCACTGCACTCCAGCCTGGGCGACAAGAGTGAAACTCCATCTCAAAATAAATAAATAAATAAAAGAATACTGAGTATGCCTACAGGCAGAATGAATGACAAAAGTATAAAGGTTCTATGAGAAAAGAGATCTTCACAATCTACCTAATAAGCTTACAAAACAATCCCTTTACCCAGGCATTCATTTGTTTATCTCTGAAACATCTGAAAAATACTTCTCTGTGAATTACAAGACTGTAGGGAACTAGCCCTTTTGGATATCTTACAATGATCTCTAGCAGAACTTGGCATCTTTCCTCGATTAACCGAATGCTTCAACTGGATCTTAAAAGAAGGTTGCCAGTTTTCATCCCTTGAGCTTCTCCAAGGTTTTAAATGTTCTGTATCAGTTTGTCTTTTGAGGTTTCTACCTTTGGAATTCTTCCTCTCTCCATTTAGCAATTTAGGGGTCAGGATGTAGGCACATAACTGATATTCATCTGGGAATTCATTTTGCCAATTTGTCTTCATTTGCTCTTTATCCATCTCTTTCTGAAGCTGTAATGCTAATAACCTATCTCGTTCTTCTTTATGTCTCTCAAAGAATACATGTTCAGGTCAGGCACAGTCGCTCATGCCTGTAATCTCAACGCTTTGGAAGGTCAAGGGGGCAGATCATCTGAGGCCAGGAGTTTGAGACCAGCCCGGCCAACATGGCGAAACCCCGTCCATCTCTACTAAAAAAATACAAAAATTAGCTGGATGTGGTGGCTCACACCTGTAATTCCAGCTACTGGGGAGGCTGAGGCAGGAGAATTGCTTGAACCTGGGCAGCAGAGATTGCAGTGAGCTGAGATCACACCACTACACTCCAGCCTGGGTAACAGAGCAAGACTCCATATTAAAAAATAAAAAGAAAATGGCACATGTGCAGGCCAGAACAGCCAACAGCAGGTTCCCTATGATACCGTACATATGGCCAAGACTTATGTGCATTATGCATTGTGGGTTTTGTTTGCTTTATTTTGTTTTGCTTATTTTCTGCTCTGTGGTATAAAGATATTGTGGAAACTGTCAGAAAACCCTGTAGACATCCCTTCAGGTAACAATAATAAGAAAAAAATGGAAGCATTTATGTTTACAGTACAGACAGTCAGGCTCTTGGACAAACTAGACAGGGGTGAAAGTGTGAAATGTCTTACAGAAGAGTATGGTGTTGGAGTGACCACCATGTGTAACAGAAGAAATCGAAGCATAAGCTATTGACGTTCTGTGCTGAAAGAGACGAATGGAAATTAATGACAAAAGTAGAAAAATCTTGCATAAAGCTACAAGGGACGATCTTGATCATGTACTGAAGGAATGGATCCATCGGCATTGCAGTGAACACATCCCACTTAATGATATGCAGATCATGAAGCAAGCAAAGAGCTATCACAAAGGGAACTGTGCATATTCAACAGGCTGGGCCCAGAAATTTCAGAAAAGATGGCAGTAAAGTTTTAAAGATTTGCGGTGATAAAGTATGTGTTGATCATGAAGCGGCAGAGGAATTCATTGCCAAGGTCATCCCTGATGAAAATCTGACAGCAGAACAAATCGATAATGCTGATGAAACATCAATGTTTTTGTGTTATCGCCTCAGAAAGACACTGAATACAGCTGATGACACAGCCCCTATAGGAATTTAGGATGTCAAGGACAGAATAACTGTGCTGGGATGTGCTAATGCCGCAGGCAGAAAAAGGGTACCCTTTCCGGGATGGGCAGAAGCTTGCATCCTTCCTATTTAAGGAGTGAATTCTTACCAGTCCATTACTATGCTAACAAAAAAGCATGGATCACCAGGAGTACCTTTTCTGATTGGTTTCACAAGATTTTGTACAAGCAGCCTGTACTCACCACAGAGAAGCTGGACTGGATGATGACTATAAGATTCTGTAATTCCTTAACAACTGCTTCTCCTCCAGCTAAAAGTCTCATCAAAAATAATGTTTATGCCATGCACTTTCCCCCAAATATGACTTTGTAGATTCAGTTATGTGATCTGGGTAACAGAGCAAAGAAGAGTAAATATAAAAACACATTCTTGGGCCAAGCATGGTGGCTCATGCCTGTAATCCCAGCACTTTGGGAGGTTGAGGTGGGCGAATCACCCAAGGTCAGGAGTTCGAGACCAGCCTGGCCAACTGGGCAAAACCCCATCTCTACTAAAAATACAAAAATTAGCTAGGCATGGTAGTGGGCACCTGTAGTCCCAGCTACTTGGGAGGCTGAGGCAGGAGAATCACTTGAACCCAGGAGGCAGAGGTTGCACCATTTGCATTTCAGTCTGGGCAACAAAGCCAGACTCCATCACACACGCACAAAAAAAAACATGTTACTGAACAGCACGCTAGCAGCAGTGAATAGAGGAATTAGTGTGTAGGGTTTTCAAGGGGAGTGTGGCATAAAGGATGCCCTATATGCTGTTGCCAGTGCTTGGAACACAGTTGTGCATGCCTGGCACAACCTCTGGCTTGTGACTATTTTCAGTGCTGATATTGAACAAGGTGATATCGAAGGATTTCATATGTGAAGCAAGAAAAAATTGATGTCTGACCTCCTTACATATACAGAAAATATACCTACAGTGTCTATCGTCAGAAGAACTGGACATCAAAGATGTTTTTAATGTCAGCAGTGAGTCTCCAGTTGTTCATTCATTGACCGATAGTGGAATAGCTAAACATGTTGGGGTTTTTTTTGCAACAGGATCTTGCTCTGTTTCAAAGAGCTCTGTTGCCCAGGTTGGAGTGCAGTAGCACGATTATGGCTCACTGCAGCCTTGACATCCCGGCTGAAACAATCCTCCCACCTCAACCTCCTAAGTAGCTGGGACTACCGGTGGCTGTCACCATGCTTTACTAATTTTTTTGAGATAGAGTCTCACTCCGTCACCCACACTGGAGTGCCGTGGTGCAATCTCGGCTCATTGCAACCCCTGCCTCCCAGGCTCAAGCTATTCTCCTTCCTCAGCCTGCCAAGTTGCTTGGATTACAGGCGCACACCACCACACCTAGCTAATTTTTATATTTTTAGTAGAGATGGGGTTTCACCATGTTGGCCAGGCTAGTCTCAAACTGCTGACCCCAGGTGATCCACCCACCTTGGCCTCCCAAAGTGCTGGGATTACAAGTGTGAGCCACTGTGCCCGGCAAACTTGGCTAATTTTTAAATTTTTGTAGAGATAAGGTCTTGCTATGTTGCCCAGGCTAGTCTTGAACTCCTGGGTTCAAGTGATCCTCCCACGTTGGCCTTTCAAAGTGCTGGAAATACAGGCATAAGCCACCACATCTGGCCCAAAATTATTCTTACTCAAGGTGATTGTGATAATAGTGAAGATGAAGATGACATTGTTAGCACTGAAACTGAAGGAAAAGTGCCTATAAATGACATGGTGAAAGTGTGTAATGGACTTATTGAAGGATTCCAGCAGCCTTCGTTCACAACAGAACAAGAAATTATGCCAGTCTATAAAATCAAAAAGAGATTTCTAAGACAAAAACCATATAATGGGGCAGATGCCTATGGAAGAAGCATTTAGAAAAGCCTTTAATCCCAGCACTTTGGGAGGCTGAGGTGGGCGGATCATGAGATCAGGAGTTCAAGGCCAGCCTGGCCAACATGGTGAAACCCCCGTCCCTACTAAAATACAAATATTAGACCGGCATGATGGTGGGTGCCTATAATCCCTGCTACTCAGGAGGCTAAGGCAGGAGAATCCCTTGAACCTGGAAGGCAGAGGTTGCAGTGAGTGGAGATCGCGCCATTGCACTCCAGCCTGGGCAACAGAGCGAAACTGTCTCAAGAAAAAAAAAAAGAAAGAAAATAATCACTTTTTCTAACATATAAACTCAAGAGTCAGGAAGGTTGGTGATGCCAAACAACCACAGATCATCTGCATGGGTGGGCGAGCTAGGGACAATTTTGTTTCTGATCATTCAATATACACAAACTTTGTTTCATGCACACAATTATTTAAAATATTGTCAAAAATGAACTTCAGCCTATATGTATAAAATGTATGTAAAACATAGATAAATTCTGTGTTTAGACCGGGGTCCCTTTTTACCGATATTTCATGATGTATATGCAAATATCTCCAAATCCAAAAATATTCAAAACACTTCTGGTCCCAAGTGTTTGGATAAGGGACACTCAGGCTGTGTTTCCTCCCTTATAAGGTCTCGTCTCAGGTGTTTTGGGCAACCCTTACAGGTATTGTAGAATTTGTGGATTATTTCTGCCTCTTAGATTCTTTTTTTTTTTTTTTTTTTTGAGACGGAATTTCGCTCTTGTTACCCAGGCTGGAGTGCAATGGTGCAATCTCGGCTCACCGCAACCTCTGCCTCCTGGGATCAGGCAATTCTCCTGCCTCAGCCTCCTGAGTAGCTGGGACTACAGGCACATGCCACCATGCCCAGCTAATTTTTTATATTTTTGGTAGAGATGGGGTTTCACCATGTTGACCATGATGGTCTCAATCTCTTGACCTCATGATCCACCCGCCTCGGCCTCCCAAATTGCTGGGATTACAGGCTTGAGCCACCACGCCCCGCCTAGATTCTTGAAAATGCAAATCGTGGGAAGGATTAGAGATGAGGAGAAGAGTGTGTATTGACCTTGTTGCTTCTGTGTAATTTCCAGCAGGAACAAAGGAAAGGTCTTGGCTTCCGTTACCATGGTCATGCTATAAGTCTCCAAGTGAGCCGCTATGCCCTGCCTATTTCCCCTCTTTCAGTTATCAAATTGGCCTCCCCTGTTTTGTGACCCCCTAATCTGGGCTGGTCCTGCACTGTTGGAGCTCCTTGTATCAGACAAGGAGCAAAAATGGTGCCACAAAAACATTTTGGGTTTCAGTCCAGTCCCTATGTTCAAATCCTTCCTCTTCCTTCTCCTATGTGATTTTGGGCAACTCAACTTAACTTTTTGAGCCTCCAATTTTTCATATATGAAAGGAGGATGAAAATGTTCACCTCATACAGTTACACATGGAGAGTAAATCAGAAGATGGATGTAATGTAGTAATTATCCAATGAATATTAGTGCCCTGGAACTCAATGGTGCTAGCATCTCCAGGATCCTTCCTAAAGAAAAGAAAGCGATGACAGATTGTAAAAATAAGAACACTATGCTCCAGACTGCTCATTCTATTACTCATCAGTTACTGTGTGAAGTATTTTACACACTTTGCCTAATCACATTTGTTTATCTGAGGCCAAAATCAACAACAAAAGGAAACTGGAGGATACTATTGGTCCTGAGATGATCAGAACACTGAGAAACTCCAGAGCCCACCAGGCTTCCCATGATGAAACGGCCTGAGGATGAAGCCACATGGACCCATAAGGGATCTCCCAACTGGGAAAAGTGCCCTCCACTGCTGGATCTGGATCTGGGGCTGGGGCTGGGGCTGCTTGCCTAGTGAAGGAGGAAGAAAGAAAGACAAACAGTAAAAACAACAGCCACTGACAACAACTCAGGCTGGTGCTACGGAGGGGTTTCCAGTCCCAGGCAGGAAAGGAGGCGGAAATGGAAGGCTGGGTTACCGGAAGAGGAAGTCTACAGGAAGGGCCCGAGACTGAGGGAGTGTCCTCCCAGCTGCTGGTGCTTTAGATGAGCTAAGACAAACCAGCACCAAACCCCATCCCAGGGCCCATGGATTATTCTTATTTTCTGTTTGTTTGTTTGTTTTGTTTTGTTTTGTTTGTTTTGAGACAGGGTCTCCCTCTGTCAACCAGGTTAGAGTGCAGTGGTGCCATGTTGGCCCACTGCAACCTCTCTCTCCCAGGTTCAAGCGATTCTTCTGCCTCAGCCTCCAAAGTAGCTGGGATTACAGGCACCTGCTACCACTTCCAGCTAATGTTTGTATTTTAGTACAGATGGAGTTTCATCATGTTGGCCAGGGTGGTCTCAAACTCCTGACCTCAAGTGATCTGTCTGCCCTGGCCTCACAAACTGCTAGGACTACAGGTGTGAGCCACAGCACTGGGCTTGGTAGATCATTCTTATGGACTGAACTGTGTTCCCACCAAAACTCACACGTTGGCATCCTACCCTCAAGGACCTCAGAATGTAGCCATATTTGGAGATCGGGTCTTTAAAGAGGTAATTAAATCAAAAGGAGGTCGTTAGGATGGGCCCTAATCCAACATGACTGGTGTCCTTAGAAGAAACAGAGGAAATTTGGACACAGAGAGTTACAGAGGGAAGATGATCGAGATGACACAGGGAGAAGATGGCCATCTGCAAGTCAAGCCAAGGACAGTGGCCTGGGACAGGCCTTCTCTCTTGACCCTCAGAGGGAACCAACCTTGGCTACACCTTGATCTCAGACATCAAACCTCCAGAACTGTGAGAAAATAAATTTGTTTTTAGGCCACCCAGTGTGTCCTACTTTCTTGTGGCAGTCCTAGCAAATGAATGCAGTCATCTCTTTGGAGGAGGCTCAGTAAGCTGGTGACCTCCAAGTTGAGTCACAGGATCACAGAAGAGCATGGGGTGCAGACTACAAGGGCAGAGCATCTGAGATGGGTTCCCACCCATGCAACCCCCAGTGATCCACAATAGCCACCCCCACCCACCCCACCAACAAAGAGACACCAACCCTGCCCAGCCCTAGCAGACCCGTCCATCCGTCATGACTTCTCTTCCCCTTTCACTGCCCTAGGCATTTGTTTGACCTGACTTCCTACCTCACCTGCTATCCCACTGCCACCTGGTCCCCACTGCCATCTGCCACACTGTCACTACTTACTGCAATACCACCTGGCTGGCCAGCGGTTCCATTCTTACCCACCACCCACCTGCACCCATCTACTCTCCACATGGCAGTCAGAATGAGCCTTCTGCAGCCTACACCCTCCTGTGGCTCTCACCCCGCTTAGAGCAAATCCCAAGTCCTTCCTATGGCCTAAAAGGTGGTCTGAGGTCTGGTCCTGCCGACCTCACCCCTGTGGTGTGCGCCTTTTCCCCTAGCCCTCCTGGCCCGCCACCTTCCTTGCCATTGCTTGAATATATCAAACACCTTCCCATCTCACAGCTTTGGCATTTGCTGTTCTCTCTACCCAGGAATGAGCTTCCTTCTGACAGCCATGTGGCTCCCCAGCTCCACTCCACCATTCTACCTCCTTGTCTGACACACATCTTGGTTGTCTGGAGATGTCACATGCTCAAAGGCTAGCAATTACCTTAACACCAGTGAGCCCCAGGGCACTAACATTTGCTACATGATCACCATGTCATATACACAACCAGATTTCCTCCCATCGGTCCCTGTAGCGGGTGGACATCCATGACCATTCCTCCCTCCCTGGATTCAGGTCCCCTCTCAAATGTCACCTGCTCAGAGAACAGGTGACACCCTGTTCCCTAACCACCCTGGCCACACACACTTGGCTTTTTATTGCTCTCCTCCTCTGCTATCTTATTTTTCTTCCTAGCACTATATAGTTACTGGGTTTTTTGTCTATTGTCTAGCTTCTTAGCTTCTTCTCTAGAAAACAAACCCCTTGAGGGCAGAAGTCCCAGTGCCCAGGTCAGTGCCTGACACAGAGCTGACATCCACCATAAGTGGGTCTCCTAAGAGCACATAGACTTTTACTGCCTGGCCTCGAAGAAGGATTGAGTTTTGGTCAAAATCTCTTCATGTGTGAACACTAACCTAAAGCTATGCTATGATACGGCTTATTATAGAAATAGAGCCATAAATGTTCATTGTTAAACACTTAATTAATCTGATTAAGCTGATGTTTTGTGGTAAAAGCACCACATGTAAATATACATCATACGAATGGGTGAATCTGTAAATAAATGCTGCTGGGGTGGGGTGGGTTACTGGCCCAGGCCCCCCATTTCTCCAGACCCGCTGCAGCAGAGAAAGTCGCTTGCTATCATCAGATTTTGTTTTTTGTTTTTGAGACAGGGTCTCACTCTGTCACCCAAGCTCCATGTCTCCATGTACAGTGGCATGGAGACAGTCATCATAGCTCACCACAGCCTCCACCTCCCAGATTCAAGCAGTCCTCCTGCCTCAGCCTCCTGAGTAGCTGGGACCAGAGGTGCATGCCCCTATGTCCACCTAATTTTTAAATTTTCTGCAGAGACAGGGTCTCACTGTGTTGCTGGCCTCAAACTCCTGGACCCAAGTGATCTTCTCACCTTGGTCTCCCAAAGTGCTGGGGTTAAGTGAGCCACCATGCCCAGCCTGCAGCCAAGTTTTATAGCCTGGCCATGAAGATGCTCCTGGACCACTCATCCCCCAGTGACCCTCAGCCTTTGAGCACCAACAGCCGCTTCCTGAGTGACTGTGTGGTGTACTGCATTAAGTGCTTAACGTACATGTCACGTGAACCCTCTCTCACTACCCAAGAAATCCAGACGCTCTCTGCCTTTGACCAGCTCATCCTATCTCCAAGGCACTTCTCTGTTCTGCTCCCTGGGCACTTTGAGCCCTAAGGTGTCTTTCTGTTTGTCAGTGGGAGTGAGAGGGTCTCTCATCGCCTTGATTTGACCAGGCTGAGGGCAAACTCTTGCTCCCCGCCCTGTGGAATTAAGCACCCAGCAAAGGCTCTGGAGACCTCAGCAAGTCTCTGCTGATTGAGTAATTAATGGCCTGCCTCTTGGGAGGGGAAGAGTGCCCTCCCTTTATTTTTATTTATTTACTTATTTATCTTTGAGACAGAGTCTTGCTCTGTCTCCCAGGTTGGAGTGCAGTGGTATGATCTCGACTCACTGCAACCTCTGCCTCCCATGTTCAAGTGATTCTCCGGCCTCAGCTTCCTGAGTAGCTGGGACTACAGGCACACACCACCACGCCCAGCTAACTTTTGTATTTTTAGTAGAGACAGGGTTTCACCATGTTGGCCAGGCTGGTCTAGAACTCCTGGCCTCAAGTGATCTGTCCACCTCAGCCTTCCAAAGTGCTGGGATTACAGGTGTGAGCCACTGCGCCCAGCTATTCTCCCTTTATAAGACACAGCCTCGCCCATCAACGGGGCCAGTGTGTTGATGGAAGCAAATGATTCCAATAGAACATAAGCTCCTGGCAGGCAGGGACTTTGTCTGCCTCATTAACTGCCACACCCCAAACCTGAAGAAAAGCCCCTATCAACATCTCGCCGCTGACAACGGGAAGGGGGCCTGGCGGTCAGGCAGCAGGTGGCTCTGGTCACTCCAGGTTCCTTCTCCTCTTATTGCCTCATCCCTACTGCCTGCCTCCCCATTCACCAGTGAGGCTCCCCTGGCACAGGCTGCGCTCATTCACTTTTGTAACCCAAAGTCTAACATTCACTCCTTCAGTTCATGGATTCTTTCAACAACTATTATGTGCCTATGTATGCGCCAGGCACCATTCCAAGCACTAAGGATACATTATGAAAACAAAACAGGCAAAAATCCCTGCCCTAATAGGGCTGGTGCTTCAGCCAAGGTTTACTAAAGGTGTTCTGTGTGCCAGGAACTATGCTGGGCCCTGGTGACATGACAATGAATGAGGTCCCAGCCCTCAGGAGCACTGTATTCCCAAAGAGATGGAAGATGTTAGGCCAGCAAACGAACGAATGGATATAGACCCTGATTCCTGCTAGCCCAGGGCATAACGGGCCCAGCTGGTGTTTGAAAGGGAGGGGTATGGGGTGCTTGCTACTGTTGACTAAATGTGTCCCATCCCAAATTCATGTAGCTCCTAAACCCCAAGATGATGGTATTTGGAGGTGAGGCTGTGGGGGTAATTAGGTAATAAAGGTGGAGCCCTCATGAATGGGGTTAGTGTCCTTATAAGAGAGGCCCCAGAGAGCCCCCTCGCCCCTTCTGTCATGAAGACACAGCACAAAGATGGCCATCCATGAACGAGGAAACAGGCCCCTTCAGACACTGACTCTGCTGCCTTGACCTTGGATGCCCCAGCCTCCAGAACTGTGAGAAAGAAACTTCTGCTGTTTAACAGCCCCATGGTCTATGATTGTTTGTACAGCAGCCCAAGCGGACTGAATTGCTAAGAGAATGAACTCTGAAAAGACAAAGACCAAGGCTTGACGTTCACCTCTGCCACCCAGCAGCTGAGTGGCCTGTGCGGTCCCATCACCTCTCAAAGACCAGGTTTCCTTGTCTGTGGTACTCATTTCATGGG
Source organism: Saguinus oedipus (assembly GCA_031835075.1). Lineage (NCBI taxonomy): Eukaryota > Metazoa > Chordata > Mammalia > Primates > Cebidae > Saguinus > Saguinus oedipus. The sequence goes on along the minus strand of CM063171.1, from coordinate 52,826,237 downwards.
GTCGCTGTGAGAACTAAATGAGATGAGGATGGTGAGAGAGGTAGAGAGAGGTGGAAGGCCCTGAAGAAAACAGGCAGGCCAGTTCCAGGCCAGGAGCGCTGGCTCACGCTGTAATCCCAGCACTTTGGGAGGTCGAGGCAGGCAGATCACCTGAGGCTGGGAGTTCAAGACCAGCCTGACTAACATGGAGAAACCCCATCTCTATGAAAAATACAAAATTAGCTGGACATGGTGGCACATGCCTGTAATCCCAGCTACTCAGGAGGCTGAGGCAGGACAATTGCTTGACCCCAGGAGGTGGAGGTTGCAGTGAGCCGAGATTGCCCATTGCACTCCAGTCTGGGCAACAAGAGTGAAACTCCATCTCAAACAAACAAGCAAAAACAGCAGGGCAGTTCCAAGGCAAGGGGGAAGGGAAGCCAGTTTAGAGGTTCATTAGGAGGCCAAGTTGACAGTGACTATTGTGACCTACTATCTAGAGCCTGACACCAGTCACAGGCGACAGCTTTGCAATATCCCACCCAACTCACCCCATCCCACTCTAGGCTTCATGAAACACCTGGGACTGGCTTTGCAGGAATTCTACCTCCAATATTCAGAGGTCATGAACATTAATTTCAGCTGAAGAAGTATGACCAAGCCCGTCCTTCCCCAACCCCAACTGGGCACAGCCAACTTCAAGTCTCTCTGAGACAGCCAAGCTCAGACAGCCCATTCCAACAATATCAAATGCAGAACAACCTAGGAAGCAGAGAAAATCTTGCCTAGGGGATCATCCTTGTTGCTATTTGGGATCCCAATTAAAGTCCTCAATGAAGCTCCTCATAAGCAACATACTACTCCTGCCATACGCCATGTGGGAAAACTAGAGGCAACGGCTCAGATACCAGAGTCCCAATTACTGGAGGGCCTTTAGCGTAGCTCATTCATCCTTCATCCTTTCAACAAATATTGATTTATTACCTACTATTGCCTTCAAATAAAATCAAATTTGTATTTGATCTTCCATCCATTCAGCAAATATTTATCTTAACCCGTATGTACAGGGTGTCGTTGAGATAGGGTAAAAGATGGCAACACGTCGCCATGTTTCTGCACATGCTAGTCCCTGATTTAAAATATCCTTACGGTTTTCACCACCAACGCCACTTCTCCATCTGCCTGCTCTTCTTTTATCCCTCAAAGGTAGATTCAGGCGCATCTCCTCTTGGCCACTCCTCCTGGTCCAGATGCCCATCAGCTCTGCCCCACATGGCACCACCCTGTGATTGGCTCTGTCTTGTGCTTGGCCTACTGTTCGGTAACCACCTGCCTCCTGGTCTTTCTTTCTCTCTAGATTATGCCCCTGCCCTTTTTTTTTTCGAGGCAGAGTCACACTCTGTCACCCAGGCTGGAATGCAGGGGGGCAATCTCGGCTCACTGTAACCTTCATCTCCCAGATTCAAGCAATTCTCCTGCCTCAGCTTCCCCAGTAGCTGGGATTACAGGCATGTGCCACCATGCCCAGCTAATTTTTTTGTGTATTTTTAGTAGTGATGGGGTTTCACCATGTTGGCCAGGCTGGTCTCAAACTCCTGACCTCAGGTGGTTCAGCTGCCTTGGCCTCCCAAAGTGCTGGGATTACAGGTGTGAGCCACCGTGCCTGGCCTCTTCTTCCTCCTCTTCCTCTTCCTCTTCTCTTCTTTCTCTCTTCTTCTCTCTTCTTCTTATTCTTCCTCTTCCTCTTCTTTCTTCGAGACAGGGTCTTGCTAAGTTGCCCAGGCTGGTCTTGAACTCCTGGGCTCAAGCCATCCTCCCCCGGCAGCCTCCCAAAGTGCTGGGATTACATTTGTGAGCCACCACGCCAAGCTAAAAGGACATTTTAAAATAAATAATTACAACTAAATTTCAGGCATGTACCACCAGGCTTGACTAATTTTAAATTTTTTGTAGAGACAGGGTCTCACTATGTTGATCAGGCTGGTCTCAAACTCCTGGGCTCAAGCAATTCTCCTGCCTCAGCCTTCAAAGTAGCTGGGATTACAGGTGTGAGTAACTACGCCCAGCTTTTTCCCCTTTTCATTTGTATGCCCTTATTTATTTGTGTTTTCTAATTTGGTACAGAATATGAAAAAAATCTGTGGAGTTTTATTGCCTTGTGTCATGTAGAAAATGAAAGAGGAGGAAAGTAATGAGGAAGATAAAATACACCTTTTTTTCTTTTTTTGAGACACAGGTAATTTTGTGTTTTTTGTAGAGATGGGGGTTTCTCCATGTTGGTCAGTCTGGTCTCCAACTCCTGGCCTCAGGTGATCTGCCTGCCTCGACCTCCCAAAGTGCTGGGATTACAGTGTGAGCCAGCGCGCCTGGCCTGGAACTGGCCTGCCTGTTTTCTTCAGGGCCTTCCACCTCTCTCTACCTCTCTCACCATCCTCATCTCATTTAGTTCTCACAGCGACCCCACGAAATGAGTACCACAGACAAGGAAACCTGGTCTTTGAGAGATGATGGGACTGCACAGGCCCCTCAGCTGCTGGGTGGCAGAGGTGAACGTCAAGCCTTGGTCTTTGTCTTTTCAGAGTTTGTTCTCTTAGCATTTCAGTCCACACTTGGCCCCAAAATACACCTGTTAATGTCAGTTCTATTTGGTGTTTATTTGGTGAGCCTGAGGGCAATTTTATTCTCATTTCTTTTTCTTATTGATGTTTCCAACCCTTTCAACAGTGATCATGTGTTGTTTTTACAATTACAACAACGAGAATCCCTCTCCACAAAGCAAAAAGCGTATTGTTTGTCTTGTTTTTAAGAAACAAAGGTTAAACTACACTAAAATATAAGGTGATTATCTCTTAATGATAAGTTTTGGGGAAGTTTTTTTTTCACCCTTATCTCTGCTTTCCAAATTCCGAAGATAAAAAGATACTACTTGAATAAAAGAAAAATAAAGAGAGTTGTGTTTCACGCTTTCCCTCTTTCCTTCCTCCCACCCTATCTCACCCCTGGAATATCTCATGAGGGTCTCCAGCTTCAGCAGGAACTAAGAGCCAAGAGCCATCTGAGAGATGACTTTAGTTTCTTTCCCTCCTTTCTTTTTCATTGTGTGGTGAAGAAGGAAATCATAACCTGACGTGTAAAGAGGACTTCACCTTTGCTCTTGGTTGGACTCCAGTCACACTGGGAAAATGAAAACCACAATGAGAAACATCTTACAGCAGTCGTGATGACTATTATCAACAAGTCAAAGATAACAGATGTTGGTGAGGATGCAGAGAAGAGGGGCCGCTTCTGCACTGTGAGTGGCAACGCGAATTAGTACAACCTCTGTGGAAATGACTGAAGATTTCTCAAAGAACTACCACGTGATCCAGCAGTCCCACTACTGGGTAGCTACACAAAGGGAAAGAAATCATTTGAACAAAAAGATACCTCCATTCATCTGCTGTCACAGCACTATTTACAATAGAAAGTGATGTAGGTTGGTGTGGAATCAATCTAAGTATCTGCCAACAGATAACTGGATAAAGAAAATGTGGCATACCTATACATAAAAGAAAGAATAAAAAAGAATAAAATCTTGTCTTTTTGCAGCAACATAGATGGAACTGGAGGGCATTCTCTTAAGAAACGTAACTCAGAAAGTCAAATATGACAGGTTCTGACTTATAAGTGTAAGCTGAATAATGGGTCCACGTGGATAGAGAGTGGAATCAGACATCGGAGATTCATCAGCCTGAGCAACATGGTGAAATCCCATTCCTACTAAAAATACAAAATGTTAGCCAGATGTGGTGGCGCTTACCTGAAATCCAGGCTACTTGGAAGACTGAGGTGGGAGAACCACCTGAGCCCAGGAGGCTGAGGTTGCAGTGAGCCAAGATGGTGCCATTTCACTCCAGCTAGAGTGAGACCTTGTCTCAAAAAAAAGAAAAGTAAAATGCTGGAGATTCAAAAAGATGGGCGGGACGGGGGTGAGGCATGAGAAATGACCCAATGGGAACAAAGACGATTCCGCTGATGGTTACAGTAAAAGCTCAGATTTTGCCTCTACACAATATATTCATGAAACCAAACAGCACTAAGTCTATGAAAATAAAAATAAATGAGTAGATAAATAACATTGGGGAAAACATTCTTCGTGGAGTTTTAAAATTCAAATCAATACATTTTTTCCCCAAATAGATTGTAGAATCTTTGAGAGAAGGAACTATTCCCTAGTTGTTTTTATATGCCTCGTGCTGCCTATTAAATTACCTGTAACAGGTAATCAGGCTTCATCATTCATTCATGCAAACCTTTCTTCAGGGCTGCATTGAGCACAACCAATTCAACGAGATCCTGGAAAAAGAAGATCAGGCATGGGGTCTGCCCCAAAGGGTTCTCCCCTCCATCCTCTCCCATCTTTGTGGAGGAAACTGATCAGATGGATCCAAAAATCCAAGCTTGCCTCCTCCCCTCACCCCATGGGAGTCCAGGCTCCATCCCTCCGTGAGGATTGTTAAGAAAAGAGAACTGGTATTCTAGTAGAAAAGGTAAAATGTTCTAAGAGTATCCTTGTTGATATTTGGGGTCCTGATTAACGTCCTCAATGAAGCTTATCATAAGCAACATGTTACTTCCGCCACGTGCCATGTGAGAAAACTAGGAGGCAGCGGCTCAAACACTAGAGTCCTGATTACTAGAGGGGAGGGCCTCTAGCATAGCGCATTCGTCCTTCGTTCTTTCAACGAATATTGATTTATTACCTTCCATGGGCCAAGCACAGACTTGACTCTGGCGGCACAAAAATGAAAAGCTGTGGTTAGTGAGAAGGAAAAAAAAATTCAGGCAAGGCTGGGCACTGTGGCTTGCACCTATAATCCCAATATTTTGGGAGGCTTAGGTCAGAGGATCAGCTGAGCGCAGGAGGTTGAGGCTGCAGTGAGCTATGATAGTGCCACGGCCTGGGCAACAGAATAAGAGCCTGCCTCTTAAAAAAAAATCACGCAAGCAATTGAAAATTGCAATATGAAAATCCGTGGGAAACAGATGGGCCAGATAGCAGAGAGATTGCCATAGAGGGGCAGGAGGCTTCCAAGTCTGGGGCTGCGACAGAGTCTAGCACATAGAAGGAAAGCCATAAACATTTGTGGAAAAGAAATGAGATAACAGACTTGGAAGATGAAGTGGAGGCAGGGGAGGGAGAAGGCATCCAAGGCAGAGGAAACCTTGTGTGCAAAGAGAGATGGAGATTCAGAAGAACCACGGAGGCTAGGAGAGAAATTCAGGGGAAACAGGGGAACGGAGGTGAGGCTTAGCAGGGTCCCAAGCCAGATTGTGATGAATCTGGTACTCCAGAAAGAGAGACTTCACCATGTCCCGTAGGCGCTGGAGTCACTGAAGAATTCTGAGGGAGGAAGTGACACATCTAAGTTGGGAGAAAGTTTCAGGAAATGAGTACTCAGTAGAGGAGTAAAAAAAAAAAAAAAAAAAGGAAGAGCTTTAAAACTCCCAAACATTGGATTCAGAGGCTAGAAGGTGATTGAGTCATTCCGGCATCTGTGGGTGGCGCGGGGAGGGAGTATTTGAGGAGGTAAAAAGCTGTAGCAGGGAGACAGGTAAAGAGGGCATTTATTATAACAGGACTGAACAGGTGAAAAGGACTCGGGTCTGAACCAATCCGGGGCAATGTTGATGGAGAGGAGGGGGACAGATGGGCGACAGATTGAAGGACCAGAATCAACAGCACTTGGTGGCTCATAGCACATGACAGGCAAGGAACAGTGAGGACTAAGATAGGACCCTGAATAAGGCATGGGGGAGGATGTCACTGCAATCCTTGACAAGATACGTTTCTGGGTAGTAGAATGGAAACAAAGGATAGCTTGGGGTGAGTTCAAGACAGAACTGGAGGACAAGAAGTGGAGATGGCTGCTTTCAGGACTCGTGTTAGGAGCAGAGACATCAAGCCATAGTTGGAGGCTGCTGGGGTCAATGGCGGGTCTATATCTTAAAGGTAGGGGGCTTTATAGCACACGTGTATGTTGATGGAAATGACCGAAAAGAGGGAGGAAAATTGGTGATACAGGAAAGAGGAGGCCCCTGCAAGGTGAAGGCAAGCAGGATTGGCCAAAGAAAGAGTGCAGAGAAGTCATGCGTGAGGAGGCAGAGGGTGCAGATGCAGGGACAGGAGGCATGCAGTAGCATCTTTTCTGCTGGAATTTGTTTTCTCAGTGAAATAGAAAGCTACATCATGAGCTGAGAGTGAGGGTGGGAAAGAGGTGTCAGAGGTCTAAGGAAGGAGGAGAAGGTATGTTAGAGCATACCAAGAGAGGGATCAGGGCCTGGGCAGTGATGCATCCAGAATGGAGAAGAAAGCAGTGAGCCAGGTGCCTGCGTTGCCCATGGATGCATGTGGATGTGGGAATCACCAGGAGGTCAGCAAATGACAAGGACAACAGTGCAAGGGGGCAGGGTATCATGGAAATGGGCAGAGACCCAGTGAAACTAAAAATCCCAATGAGGAGCATGGAGAATATGCCTCCCATAAGCTTGGTTGTTGAGTGCAGAGAAAGAAGCTCCCTCCTCTCAAAAGAGCTGCAGGGTAAATGAGGTCCTCAAGCTAGAGTCTGGTTTCCATTCGGGTTGGGAAGTGGAGAGCTGAAGGGAGTGTCAACAACTGGGGAGACTCCAGGGGCCACCATGAGAAATGTTGGGAGTGATGTCAACAATTATGGAAAATCCATTGAAATGTTCCTTTTGGATTGATAAAAAGGATGCTTTCCTTTCCACTTGTGCAACCAAAGCCAATGTGTATCTGTTGAATGAATGATATGAATGAATGAGTGATGCAATTATAAAAGAGGTGGGTCCTGGGTCATCATGGGTCATTGCTATGGTTTGAATGTGTCCTCCAAAGTTCATGTGTTGGAAACTTGTTCATGTATCACATCTCAATGCAACCATGTTGACAGGTGATTAGGCCATGAGGTCTCTGTCCTCACGAATGGATTAATGCCATTATTGTCAGAGTGGGTTAGTTATTGGGAGAGCATACTTTTTATAAAAGTGAGCTCGGCCTCTCTTGCTCTCATGCTCACCCCCCTTTTGCCCTTCCGCCTTCTGGCACACAGCATGAGGGCCCTTGTCAGATGCTGATGCCATGCTCTTAGTCTTCCCATCCTCCAGAACCATGGGCCAAATACATTTCTGTTCACTCTAAATTATCCAGTCTGTTAGTATTCTGCTACAGCAGTATAAAATGAACCAAGACAGTCATTCAGTATGCTCTTCCTCCTCAAACTAAGAACTCGGCCCCCACATAAACCACAAAGCTCTAATTTCTTCCTCCTCAGGAGCACCAGATGTGGCAAAACCATGTCCGTCACTGATGTGCAACTATCCCCCTCTCTCCATCCTTCTCCACACAGAATAAAACAACTCATCCAGACACAGAAACTGAGATGAAACACAGACACCTCCTCGCCTTCCTTCCTGGAGGATGGGCTGGGTGTTTCCATCTGAGAAAATGCAAAAATGACAGGAAAGAACCAAGAACTGACAGCAGCAAACACAATGAGGGTGACCATTTACATAGCTCCGTCAGGCATTAAGACGGTATTAATTTTCCACCTACTTCTGGCTTTTAAATGCCTAACCCCTGCCCTCTGCCTCCACCTTATATAGCTGGAGATATTCACTGTGCCTAAATCTTATTTGCATCTGCCATCCTTTATTTCAAGTCACTGAGACCTGGGGCCACTGACATCCTCATAGCTTTGCTATGTGTACCACAAGCATCATGCAGCCTTTCCCTGGCCAAGCCCTGGCAAAGAAGAAGTGCACAAGCACCCCAAGAGAAAATACTTTCTCTCCAGGCTGCAGGAGAGGTGCCAGATTCCTAATTTTATCAGCAAAACCCAGGTGTCCTCTTTGCTGCCTGGCCAGTTGACAAAGCAAAGAAGAGTGTTAGCCATGGTTCACAATCTTCCAAGAGGCTTTGGAGAGAAGAACTGGTACTGCGGTTGTCTGAGTGTCTACACCTAACATGCTCATAAGGTTCTGCTGTCACTGCTCTTCAGAGCGAGGAGAATCAAGTGACCCAAGCCACTGGGAATACTCAGAGGAATCAGGAAAAGCAAGAACAGAGAAGTCCATTCTTCTCACTGCAAGAACACCTAGGTTCCGGGATATGTGAACTGAGTTCAAATCCTGACTCTACCATCTGTGTGATTCTGAGCAATGACCTAATTCCTCTGAGCATCAGTGCTCCAGCCTCTGAAATGCACACATTAACACACTCCCCTACTCACTGCTCAGGATGGCTGTAGTGATTCCATTGTTAATGAGACTAAGCTTCAGGCACCAAAAGGGAGACACACAATAAATGCCCGTCTCCCTCCTTTTCCTAGTAAAGTTTGTATTTATGATGATTCTAAACATCGCTGATGAAATTCGAAGGGAACCATGCTAGAAACAGGTTTCGCGTAAACTGAGGCACCTCCTTGGTACATTGGAAACAAGAAATGGCATAGGAGATGAAAGAAACAGCTCTCCAGACCGTTCAGGGGTCATCTAGCAGGCAAACAAGACCCTTGAAGATCTGCCTCAGTTTCCTCTTTTTTTTTTTTTTTTTGATTGTGTATATCAGGCAGCCTTCATAATCACAGCAGATTCAAAGAGACTCCAGCTTCCTCTCAATACACTTTGGCATCCCTCCCGGTTAGTGACTGGGTTCTCTTGAAGGCCAGTGCCCTTTCAGGCCTCTAAGCCTTTGCACGTGCTGTTCCCTCTACCTAGAAAGCCCTTCCTCCTCTTCTTCACCTGGACATCCCCAACTCATTCCTAAGAACTAAGCTCAGAGCTGTCTCGCCTCCAGGCATCCTTCCTGGACCCTGCAAGGCTGTGCTTCGTGTTCCTCCTCTGTGCTTTCTCCTGTCCCAGTGCATTAAATGGCTTCTTGCTGCTCCATCTCTCCACCAGCCCGGGAGCCCTGAAGCCAAAAACTGGGCTTCATTTACATGTTAGATTTCCAGTGTCCGGCACAGACAAGGCACCCAGTCCATGCTTGGTTCCGTCATTTGACAAGTATTTGCTGAGCAGCTGCTATGTAAAGCCTGACACACGGATGTCATGGCAAACAGAAAGTCAAAATTCCTGCCATCATGAAGTTGATGTCTAGGGGACAGATGATAAAAATGGAATCAAATAAGTATGTCACAAGTCGAGTGCCAAGAATAAAAACTGTCTTTGGTCAGAGTCACAGAAAATAATAATAATAAAGAATAAAAACTAAAGCAGAGAAACAGGGATAGGGAACGTCTTGGGGAGAGAGGACAGTTATTTATGCAGAATGGTGACAAAAGGCAGGAAGATGGATGGGCATTTGCACGAAGCCTGGAGGAGGTAGGAATGGGCGTGGGGACATTTGAGGAAAGCGCATTTCCCAGATTCACATTCTAGCTCTGCCACTTTGTGTGATTTTTTTTTTTTTTTTTTTTTTTTTTTTTTTTTCTTGAGGCAGAGCCTCACTCTGTTTTCCAGCCTAGAGTGCAGTGGCCCAATCTCAGCTCACTGCAACCTCCACCTTCTGGGTTCAAGTGATTCTTCTGCCTCAGCTTCCCAAGTAGCTGGGACTACAGGCACTTACCACTACATCCAGCTAATTTTTGTATTTTTAGTAGAGATGGAGTTTCACCATGTTGGCCAAGCTGGTCTGGAACTCCTTACCTCAAGTGATCTGCCCACCTGGCCTCCCAAATGTTGGGATTACAGGCGTGAGCCACTGCACCTGGCTCTGTATGATTTTTAAGGACATCTCCTGACCTCTTTATGCCTCAGTTTCCTCATCTGTGAAATGGGAATAGTAACAGTACCTACTTCATAGAATTGTTGAGAGGTTTGGTTATTGAAATTTGGTAAAATACACAAAATTCACCCTCATGACCATTTTTAAGTGTACATTTCAATTGTATCAAGTACAGTAAGTTGTGCAAACATTACCACCAACTCTCCAGAACTCTTTTCATCTTGAAAAACTGAAACTCTTAAGTCCTCAATCCCACCCCGCCCCCGAGACCCTGGCAACCACCATTCTACTTTCTGTCTCTGTGAGTTTCACTACTCTAGGTACCTCGCATAAGCAGGATCAGGTACTATTTGTCCTCTTGTGACTGGCTTATTTCACTTCAGTATAATGTCTTCAAGGCTCACTCATGTTGTGGCAGGTGTCAGACTTTCCTTCCCTTCTAAAGCTGAATAATATTCCACCATATGTATATACAACATACTTTTTATCCACTGATCTCTCAGTGGACATTTGGGTCGTCCCCACCTGTTGATTATTGTGAATAATGCTGCTATGCACATGGTGTGCAGATATCTCTATCTTTAATTCTTTTGGGTATATACCCAGAAGCAAACTTGCCTGGTCATATGGTAGCCCCATGTTTAATGTTTTGTGGAACTAATTACAGTTTTCCACAGTAGTGGCACCGATTTACATTTCACCAGCAGGGTGCAAGAGTTCCTATTTCTCCTCATCCTTGACAATTGCTATTTTCTTTCTTTTTCTTTTTCATTTCTCTTTCTCTGTCCTTGTTTCTTCCTTCATTCCTTTCTCTTTCTTGCTTTCTTTCCTTTCTTCCTTCCTTTATTCTTTTTCTCTTTCTCTCTTCCTTACTTCCTTCATTTTTTTCTCTTTGTTCCTTTCTTTCCCTTTCTCTTCCTTTCTTTCTCTTTTCCTTCCTTCTTTCTTTTCCTGTCTCTTTCCTCTTCCTTCCTTTCTTCTTTCTTTCTATTTATTTATTTATTTTAGACACAGGTCTCCCTATGTTGCCCAAGCTAGTCTAGACCTCCTGGGTTCAAGCAATCCTCCCATCTCAGCTTCTCAAAGTGCTGGGATCACAGGCATGAGCCACCAAGTCTGGCCTCTTTCTTTTTTTCTCTATTTCCTTTTCTTCCTCCCTTTCTTTCTTTCTTTCTTTCATTCTTAATTCTTTCCTCCATTCTTTATTCTTTCTTCCTCTCTGTCTTTTTCTCTTTTGTCTCTCTTCCTCTCTTTTCCTTCCTTCCTTCCTTCCTTTCTTCCTTCTTTTCTTAGTGGCCATCCTAGCAGATATGTGTTGAAAGACTTTGGTGAATTATTTATTTATTTTTTCCCCTAAACAGGGCCTCACTAGTGCCCAGATTGGAGTACAGTGGTGCAATCACAGCTCACTGCAGCCTCAGCCTCCTGGGCTCAAGCAATTCAAACTATACTATCACCTGAATCGGAATCACTTCAGACAATTGTGTAAAATGTACATTCCTGGGCCTCAGGACAATGGACTCAACCGTGGGCGCCCAGAAATTGCTATTTTTTTTTTTAACAGATACCTCTTGGGCCTCTTCTGTACAGAGAAGTTTGGGAAAGGATAGGCTAAGATATATTTTCTGAAGTTTCCCATCTCCCTCCCCAAAATGTTCTGTGGCCCTGAGAACATCCCTGTCAGCCAGGTGGGGAGGATGGAGATTCCTGTGGAGAAGGCTTTGAAGGAAGAAACAGCCCCGAGAACAGACATTCTGGGGCTAGGAGGGAGCCTAAGGGGGCTGGGGCAGTGGGTGAAATGGAAACAATGTCAGAGGGCGGGAAGGGGGCCCTGGAGCTGGAGCCACATGACAATGATGATGAAAAGTGATTCAGACAGAGGACAGATGCAGGCAGGAGGGGGCACAGGTCTGTCCTGGGGAGGCACAGATGCTGGGAGTCAGGACGAGGCAGCCCCAGGGAGAGTGGCCTAGAGGAGCGAGGGAGACCCGCCTTCACCCCAGCCTTGCAGCAGCCCAGCTGAGCAGCACTTGGTAAGTCACTGTCCTTCTCCGAACCTTCGTTTTTCTAGCTATAAAAAGGGGTGGATAATAGTGCACGTGCTTCCTACTTGGCAGAGCAGCAAATGACAGGAAGGGTGTGAAACTGTAAAGGGCTTTGGCAGCTTTCATTCCAGAGCTAAGGGCGGTGGAGGTGTTATGATCGGCGCTAGAGCACGACAGGAGCCTGGAGAAGCCAGCGGCCAGTGGTCACCCAGCACGTGCTCAGGAACACAGACTGCAGCCAGACACCGCTCCCTTTTTTTTTTTTTTATGACAAGGTCTCTTTCTGTTGCCCAGGCTAGAGTGTAGTGGTGCAATCATGGCTCACTACAACCTCTGCATCCTGGGATCAAACGATTTTGCCTCAGCCTCCCAAGAGTGCCACCATGCCGGGCTAATTTTTGTATTTTTAGTAGAGACAGGTTTTTCTTTTTTTTTTTTTGAGACTAAGTCTCCCCTCTGTCACCAGGCTGGAGTGCAATGGCATGATCTTGGCTCGCTGCAACCTCCGACTCCCTGGTTCAAGCTATTCTCCTGCCTCAGTCTCCCAAGTAGCCGGGATTACAGGCGCTTGCCACAACACCCAGCTAATTTTTAGTGGAGACAGGGTTTCACCATGTTGGCCAGGATGGTCTCTATCTCCTGACCTCGTGATCTGCCCCCTCGGCTTCCCAAAGTGAGGCCACCATGCCCGGCCGAGACAGGGTTTCTCTTTGTCACCCAGGCTGCTCTCAGTCTCTTGGACTCAAGCAATCTGCCTGCCTAGGCCTCTCAAAGTGCTGGGATTACAGGCATGAGCTATTGTCCCCAGCCTTCTCAACTCTTTAAGTATGGGCTGTGTATAATGACTTCCTTCCAAAGAGCACAATATGAACATGGGGAGAAAAGAGTAACTTTATAGTGGAGAAATCTGACAAACGCTATTATCAGCCAGGTGCAGCGCTAACAGCAGGGATACACCACGTTGGGAGTGTGTATGCTTCACATACTGCGGTGAGAGGGGCACTTCCCCTCTGGGGCCTCCCTCCTAAAACCCATAACCCCAGTCCAATCATAAGAAAAATCTCAGACAAATCATAACTGAAGGGCATTCTACAAAATTCCTGGCTAGTACTCCTCACAACTGTCCAAAAACCAAGGAAAGTCTGAGACATTTTCACAGCCAAGAGGAAGCTGCGGAGCCATGATGACTATGTGGTATTCCAGATGGGATCGTGGGGCAGAAAAAAGACATGTAGGCAAAAACAAAGGAAATCTGGCCAGGTGCAGTGGCTCATGCCTATAATCCCAGCACTTTGGGAAGCAGAGGCGGGCAGATCATCTGAGGTCAGAAGTTTGAGACCAACCTTGCCAACATGGCAAAACCCTGTCTCTAAGAAAATACAAAAATTAGCTGGACATGGTAGTAGTCACCCAGCTGGTTACCTATTACTGGTAGGTAATCCCAACTACTCGGGAGGCTGAGGCAGGAGAATCACTTGATCCCGGGAGGTAGAGGCTGCAGTGAGCCAAGATTGTGTCACTGCACTCTAGCCGGGGCAACAAAGCAAGACTCCATCTCAAAGAAAAAACTAAGGAAATTTCAGTAAAGTATGAGCGTTACTTAATAATATAATTAACAATACTGGTTCATGAATTGTGAACAAACATACCTTACTAATGTCACATGTTAACTACAAGAATCTGGGTGTGGGACGTATGGAAACTATACCAGCTTCACAACTTTTCTGTAAATCTCGAACTATTCTAAAGTTAAAAGGTTAGGGATTTTTTTTAGTATATTTCATTTTAGGAAGTGGAAAAGGAATGGCACTTCACACTCAGCTTGGAAGAGCCTTGAGCAGAAGCAGTCAAGTGACGCTCATCCCCCCAGTTACTTCCCTCCCGGCGTATTTCTGGCATTCTTCTGGAAAAGAGAGTGAAAACGTGGGGCCTGAGGCCAGGGTGTGTGATGGGAGCAGCACGAGGGAAAGGAAGCTCTCTGCATTTCACTTCATCATCTGCAAAACGGAAATGATGTTGATATCTAGGATTCAATGTAGTCACATAAATGCACTGCATAGCGCGCTTCCTGGCACATGAGTGACAGCTTGTAGGTAACATTCCCCTCTCCCCACAGGCCAGGAGAGGCAGCAGGTTCAGGAACTGGGCAGCAGTCACGAAGTTGCTCTGCTGCGGTCCTGCTCAGGGCATGTGGATGCCACAAGGCCAGCAGAGCCAGGAGAGCTTCCGGGGAGAGCTCACACAGTTTGGTCGCCCCTATGGAGCAGGCTTCTGGTCCCCTCTGCCAGCTCCTAACTGTGGGACAGTCACACTGCCTGCCCTGCCTCTCTAGAGCATGATTTTCTTCTCTGTAGACATGAAACATTTGGACTATGGAGGAGTTGGTAAGGGGAGGGTGGGGTTTGGGGACAGACAGAGCTGAACTTGAATCCCGGCTCTTCCACCAGCAGCGGGACCCTGAACAAGCCTCCATTCCCTCATTTGTGAAAAGAGGATGTTAATATCAAGTTGGCAGTTTTTTAGGAGAATTCAAGCTGACAGTTTTGCGGTGCTTTGCCCACAGTGGGTCCTCAAAAACGGTGGATAACCTTCCCTCGTAAGCGTTTCCTAGCTCTCGAGCCCTCAAACACTGAACATGGACTTTCCTACCCACCAGATTAACCAAAAATTACACATTTTGGCAACACTAAATTTCTGGCAAGGAGGCAGGGCCACAGGAACTGTTCCAGATGGCTAGTGAGAGTTTATGCTGGAATTGATCACTGTGGATCCAATATGGCAACATTTAGTAAGGCTGGATATTTTCCGTCCCTTGACCTAGCAATTCTGCTTTTAGGTATATCCTCTAGAGACATTCTAGCAAGAAGACAAGACCAGTAGGAAACCAAAAATTGAAGTAATGGCACAAACTTGCAACATTCTAAATGGCCATAGCAGGAAAATGAATACATGACTGGTGGTGCATTAACCTGGTAGAATACTCTAGACTTCTAACTTAAACTGACTGAACTGCAGCTCTCTGTATGAACACAGGCAAATCCCCAAAGCCTAACCTTCAACAACAGAAAGGGTAATTATGGGCACGCTGGTTCACGCCTATAATCCCAGCAGTTTGGGAGGCCAAGGCAGGTGGATCATCTGAAGTCAGGAGTTCGAGACCAGCCTGGCCAACATGGTGAAACCCTGTCTCCACTAAAAATACAGAAAAATTAGCCAGGTGTGGTGGCAGGCACCTGTAATCCCAGCTACTCGGGAAGCTGAGGCAGGAGAATCACTTCAATCCAGGAGATAGAGGTTGCAGTGAGCTGAGACCGAGCCGTTGCACTTCCAGCCTGGGCAACAAAAGCAAAACGCCAGGTCAAAAAAAAAAGGGTAAGTTGCAGGAGGCTGTCTCTATAAGGACATAACACTTTCTAATTTATATATATACATATTATATACTATTATATAATAACGGGTTTACAGGATACATGACACATGGACTTAAAAATATATACAATAATATAACTATTTATAGAGACAGTACTTGAAGTAATAAAATTTTTAAATGCCTGGGAATAATAACCAAGTTCAGAGGGAGCGAAGGAAGAGAAAGAACTAGGGAGGGATACATAGGGCACTTCGACCGTGTCTAGAACCCTCTGCTTCCACTTTTAGAAAATAAGATCTGAAGAAAATATGGCAAAGTGCTAAAATGTCATAAACCTAGGTGTCAGGTACACGGTGCTCAGTACTGGCTGAGCTTTTCTGCTTGCTCAAATCTTGCATTCAAGGTCTCTGATATTTGATGAATCTCATTCCAGGACCCTTGGGCACAATGTTTTAAACCAGCCTGTAATTAACGAACGGGGCTTGCTAAACACTTCCGGCCTACTCTCAAATCCTGTCCTGCCCATCTGTAAGAAACACTCCTGGGGCCCTCACCCCACTTCCCTGAAATCTTGGAGAGTCCCCTTGGTCCTCACCCCTCTTCTCTGGAATGTTGGAGAGTCCACTGTGGCCCCATTGAGTGTATGCTTCCGTTTGTTTGAGGAGTCATCTGACACCCAGCCCACCCCAAGAACACTTGGCATATTTGTCCCTTACCCTGGAGAGGCTTCGAGGGCATCACTGGGCCAAAGAAAACATTGTTTTTCTCACCAGTTGACTCATCTCCATCACAGGCAACAGGAAGCCTGAGGACACTTGGCCAGAATCGAAGGCTTTCCAGGTCATTGCTACCACCCCACACCCAGAAGGAGAGACACTGTGTCCATCAGCTGGGGGTCTGCCGGGGCCCCCACCTCATCTGCAGTCTCCCCTCAGGAGGTTTCTGGGGGCTGCTGCCTGCCTTCTTCAATAGCAAAAACCAACTCCAGGGTTTTAAGAACTGCACAAGTTGGGGCAGAGAGCAATCATCCCTCCAAGTTATTTCCCCCCAAAAAAAGCATTTAAGGAAATAGCTAATAGCTCGGTCTTTGGTCCTGACATGAAAAAACAAAGTCATCTTTCATTTTTCTATATCAGAGGTCCTCCCCCACGCCCACACACACGCGCTTCTCCTCTGCCTCCTCCAACTCCTTCTAAACATGAAATGAGAAATCATTATCTCCATGCATGTGGAATTCTGGGAAGAATCAATGGAAAGGTAGAAGGGCAGGCAGGTGGCTGAGTCTGTCCTGGTCTTGCCACCTGTCAACACTGGACTCCACTCACCATTCCAGAAGGTGCCTTTGCAAGGATATTCCCCACTACTGGATTTCCACAGTAAGCACCAACAGGGGCTACTCTAAATGATGGCCAGACGGCAGCAAGTCAGGCAAAGAACCCCTTGCCCTCATGGCACTTACACTCTAGTGAGGAGAGAGATGATTTAATAAGCAAACAAATAATCACATTATATAATTTCAGGGAGAGGAGTATGCTAGGCAGAAAAGCAAAGTGAGAGAATGAGAGAAAGATGCTTGGGTGAGGAGGCTAATGCCTCATTTGTAGGATTAGGAAGCCTTTCTGAAGGGGCAGTTTTGAGCAGAGGGGACATCTCAGCACAGGGTGGGGGTCAAGCTTGTCTAAGAAGAGGGATCTAAGAGGAGGTTGTGGGAGATGCAGGTGGCAAGACAGCCAGGGGCAGACTTTGTCACACACAGTGCTGTGAGAGCGAGGCCATGGCTGCCATTTACAGAAGAAGAAACAGATGGTCTAGGTGGTTATCAGGCTCACCAAGATTACACTGCTAGTTTGTGCTAGCTGAGCCAGGTCATCTGACTCTCAGAGCTATGCCTCGGGTTACTCCCCGCCACCTCTCGGCCCAGGACACATACAGGTTACTGTCCCTTATGCACAATCCAGCGCTGGCTGTGGGCTGGAATCTTCCGAAAGTTTGTCCAGTGCAGGCACAGCATCCTCTTCAGCACTCTTGGGTGATCTGGGACAGAGAGCACACCATGACTAAACATATTAATATTTATGCAGTAAACACACCAATCTTTACACTCAGTGGGCTAAATAAATAATCGTCTCAGGACAGGTGGGCTTTTGCCACCAAATTCAGGGCACGTGTTGATGCCAAATTAGTTACCAAAACAAAATAACAACTTTTGCTTTCCAGAGCCTTCTGGATTTCCACTGAAAGCACTGGGGACACCATTATGCATTATTTTTCTTCTGTGAAGACAAAAGATAGCAGAGCCAACTGGAAACCAGGTCACTTACATTTACATCTTGGCATGGCCCAGACTGTGGGAAAAGCCACCGAGGGGATGGAACGCTCAGATGCAAACTTCCTCCCTGGCAAAGGAGACAACAGCAGCTCCAGAGCTGCTGGCAACACTCAATCAAAAGGTAACACGGAAGTCCAAGTCCAACAGCCAAGTTAGAAGGCGAGGTGGAAGTCCACCTTGGCAAATGAAGCTACCACATTGCATTTCAGCTCTTTGCCATGTACTGTTGATAGACCTGGGTTGGGTTTGAAAACCTGGCCAGAGGCAGAGAAGTTATAGGTGAGAGAGATAGAAAAGCATCTTAATTTAAATTGAAAAAAAAAATCACCTTGACTGGTGGTTCACGCCTATAATCGCAGCACTTTGGGAGGCTGAGGTAGGTGGATCACTTGAGGTCAGGAGTTCAAGACCAGCCTGGACAACATGGTGAAACCCCATGTCTACTAAAAATACAAAAATTATCCAGGCATGTGGGTGGGTGCTTGCAATCCTAGGTACTCAGGAGACTGAGGAAGGAGAATCGCTTGAATCCAGGAGGTGGAGGTTACAGTGAGCCGAGATCATGCCACTGCACTCCAGCCTGGGCGACAGAGTGAGTCTCCCCAAAAAAAAAAAAAAAAACACCTTAGTGCCCAAGTGTTGATGCCCCTCCTTGGAGTCTGAATTAATTTGTACTTTTCAGAATTGCTGCATTTGTCTAACACTTCTGAGAAATGCGAACCAATTCAGAGACTCCTTCCTGGGCTCCCCTTCTTCACTTTGCCTTACCCCTTTCTCCTCTGCTCAGCCCCCTGGAAGAGCCAGAAACTGAGGCCAGGGACTGGGCAGAGGAGCCAGGCTTGAAGAATCCATTTCCTCATTCTGTACCTCAACATGGGGGAAAGCATTACCCATCATTCCCAACCAAGGTCAAGTTGAAACTCAAAGCTGTGGGCTCAACTTCTGCCCTAATCAGTTTTAAGATTCTCCTAAATCAAATTGTGACAGAGGTAAGTAGAAGATACAACCCAAAGTTCTCCTTAGGAAGTTGGGAAAATAGTCACTCCTTCATTCATTTATTCTACAAATGTTTATTGAGTGTCTACTATGCATCAGGAGTTTGGGATACATCAACAACCAAAGCAACAAATATCCTTGTTCTCATATGGAGAGGAGATGCAAACTTGAATCAAAATGTCATTACAGGCTGGGCACGGTGGTTCACGCCTATAATCCCAGCACTTTGGGAGGCTGAGGCTGGTGGATCACCTGAGGTCACGAGTTCAAGACCAGTCCGGCCAACAAGGCAAAACCCCATCTCTACCAAAAAATACAAAATAAGCCTAATGTGGTGGTGCACACCTGTAGTTCCAGCTACTCTGGAGGCTGAGGCAGGAGAATTGCTTGAACCTGGGAGCCGGAGGTTGCGGTGAGCCAAGATCACACCACTGCACTCCAGCATGAGAGACAGAGAGAATCCATCTCAAAAAAGATGTCATTAATCCATCTCAAAAAAGAGGCCAGGTGTGACAGCTTGTGCATGTAATCCCAACACTTTGGGAGGCCAAGGCAGGAAGATCACTTGAGCCTAGGAATTTGAGTCCAGCCAGGGCAGCAAAGTGAGACTATGGCTCTACAAAAAATGTAAAAATTAGCTGGCTCTGGCGGTGCATGCCTGTAGTCCCAGCAACTTGGGAAACCAAGGTGGAAAGTTTGCTTGAGCTCCGGTATCTGACGCTACAGTGAGCTATGACTGTGCCACTGCACTCCAGCCTGGGTAGCAGCAGAGTGAGACCCTGTCTCTAAATATATACATATCATTCTGTGCCAATGTGAAATGTTTCTTGGGGAGAAAGTGGTGCAGAGTGAGGGGAGCAGGGTCCTGGGGAAGGCATTGTGACTTTAAACAGGGTGTCACATTGAGCACGGAGTTGAAACAGGAATGAGAGCGCCAGCCCAACAGTCTGAGGGCAAGTGTTCCAGGAAGAGGGCACAGCTAGGACAAAAACCTGGAGAACGGAGTGTGTCTGGCAAGTTCCAGGTACACAAGGAGGCCGGTGAGGCTGGAGCTGAGTCAATCAAGAGCAGGAAGAAGAGCAAGGGGTGGAGGTGCTGGGAGGAAATCACTGAGGGGCTGGCAGGCCATTTATGAGGACTGGACTCTGAGTGAGCAAAGGAGTCACTAGAGGGTTTTGAGCCAAGACCATCTTGGAGTTTGGGATGCTGGTTGGCATCTCCAGGATCAGGGGTCCTCAGATTTGGGAAACCAGCTGAGCCCCAAGATTCTAAGTGAGGAGGTCCACTATGACCCCAGGATTTTAGAATCTTAAGTATGGTCTAGAGAAGAGCTGAGAGCAGGAGATGCCCCTGGGGAGTCTGCAGGCAGTTCTGGCCAGATGGTAGCACTGTGGATGGGGAGTGGGGCATGAAATCTGGGAAATATTTCAAAGGTATAATCCAGACTGGATACAGTGGATAAGCAAGAGAAAGGAGCAAAGTGAGCCTTAAGCTTATAACCGGGGCATCTGAACTGCAGTCTATCTTAACCAAATGCCAGAAAATTCACACATCAGCATTATCGCTCTTCAGATGACCCCTGGAACTCATGCCAGTGGACATCTCCACCTGTTCCACCCTGTGGCGCTCAGGGCCTGGGCTCATTCTGCCTTTTTCAATTCTGTTTCACTGATAAAACTCTCCGGGTTTTTTGTTGTTGTTGTTGTGTTTTTTTCTTTAACTTTTTAAAAAAAAATTTGGTTGCATCTATTACACAAACTTGCCATTTTAGCCACGTGTACAATTCAGTGGCATTAATTACATTCACGATGTTGTACATGTCATGCTCCTTTTTTAATTTCAGAAAGCCCAGTCCTGTCATCTGTTACGTGGGGGTAACAATAGCATCCACTCTAGGGAAACTGCAGGATGAACCAGGATAATCCAAGTGAAAGGCTCAGTGCCTCCATGTAATGGACACTCAACAACTATTAGCTACTTTGTTTTTGTTTTGAGATGGAGTCTGGCTCTGTTGTCCAGGCTGGAGTGTAGTGGCACAATTTTGACTCACTGAAACCTCCATTTCCCAGGTTCAGGGGATTCTCATGCCTCAGCCTCCCGAGTAGCTGAAATTACAGGCACATGTCACCACACCAGGCTAATGTTTGTATTTTTAGTAGAGATGGGGTTTCACCATGTTGGCCAGGCTGGTCTCAAACTCCTGACCTCAAGTGATCCACCTGCCTTGGCCTCCCAAAGGGCTAGTATTACAGGCGTGAGCAACCAGGCCCAGCCAATATTAGCTGTTTTATGCTTTATTACACACTTCCTCCTCTGTGTGCTCCCTGTCACACTGGCCATCTTGGTGCCCTCGTCACCTCCCACTGATAAACCTCCTCCCGGCCCCCTCCATAGTGGCCCCAGGCTCACCCCTCCTAATGGGTAAATCAGATCCAGTCTAGTTTCTGGCTCACAATCCCTCCTGCCTCCTCGTCATCCTCAGTGGACGTGGCCCTCTCACTTAAACGTGTACCCAAATCACCTGCAGAGTAGAATCACCTGAGAGTGAGCTGACACTGCATGGATTACTAAGCAGGGCCCTGATGCCTCCCAGCTCTGATTCAACAGGTGTGGAGTGAGCCTGAGATTTAGCATTCCTAATGCCTTCCCACACGAGGCGATGCCGCTGCCCAGTGATCCCACTTTAAGAGCCACTGACCTGGAGGATGAGGGTATGCAGGACCTGACAACCTCTCATCACTCCATGGCCACCACCCCTCCCCATCCAGAGGCAGCTCCTGCTGGGTTATTGCAATAGGCTCCTCACCGGATTCCCTCGTTCAGCCCGGTGTTCCCTACAGTTGATTCTTAACACGGCTATGAGTGATTTGTTTACTACAGAAATTGGCTCATGTTCTTCCTCTGCTTAAAATGCTCCAGTGGTGGGCCAGACATGGTGGCTCACACCTGTAATCTCAGCACTTGGGGAGGCTGAGGTGGGAAGCTGGCTTGAGCCCAGTAATTCAAGACCAGCCTGGGCAACAAAGCAAGACTTCATCTGTACAAAAAATAAAATAAAAATAATTAGCCTGGTGTGGTGATGCACACCTGCAATCCCAGCTACTCAGGAGGCTGAGGTGGGAGAATTGCTTGTGTCCAGGAAGTAGAGGCTGCGGTGAGCTGTGATTGTGCTACTGCACTCCAGCCTGGAAGACAGAGCAGGACCCTGTCTCAAAAATCCTCCAGCGATTTCCCATCTCATTTAGGATAAAACATGACTTACCATGTCCTCTGTGGTTTATCAAACTGTCCCCTGCACCTCTGCACACCTTAGGAACTCTGCCGTTTCTATCCTCTGGTGCCCCAACTTACCCCCATCCCCCACAATCCCAGATATTCACCCAGCCTCCTCTCTCACCTCACTCAGATCTCTTCTCAAATGCCCTGCTAACCTAGATGGCAACTTCTTCCCTCTTTCTAGCTTCTTAACCTGCCTCACCTTTCTTTATAAGCTGTGCTGTTATATGAAATTAGCTTACTCATGCATTTGTGTACCTGATTATCATCTATCCTTCCCTCGCCATTAGAATGTAAGACCATAAGGGCAAGACCTGGGCATTGATCAGCGCCCACAATGATGATGGCATGACAGAGGCACTCACTCAGTGTTTGTTGAATGAATAAATGACACCGTAACTTCCTAGTATGGCACCTCATCTTTCCATGATCTCTGCCTGCCTCTCTGGCCAGACTTCTTTCTCTCCCCAAGAACACTGCAACTACACTCTACCTGACTTACAAGTCGGAGGGGGTGACCCAATCATTGACACCTCCAAGCTTTTACACACACTGTGCTTTTGTCTGAAATGCCCTTTCCTACTTTGTCAGTCTGGGGAACGACTTACCCCATATTTTTGGTTGGGCTTGAGCGCCACCTCCCGATGAAGCCTTCCCAGGCTCCCACAGGCAGAGCTGAGCCCAACCCCTGCACCTCTCATCTCATCTAGGTGCTTGCCCATCTGTGTCCTCTCCCTCCACTCAAGGGCAAGGGCAAAGTCTTCTTCATCTTGCATCTGCAGGAGCCGGCATACAGCCTGGCTCATGGTACACACCCAGGAATACTGGCTGAATAAAGGAAATAGCAGAAATCAGCCACATCTCCTGAGGTTTTATTTCTCTTAATATTACCCTTAAAGTGACAGAAATGAGAATGTGAATTATCTCTAAAGCCAATGCCCGAATATACGAAAGAAAAGTAAAATTTTATTTTTCTTTTGTTTTGGAGACAAAATCTCACTGACTCTATCACCCAGGCTGGAGTGCAGTGGCATGATCTTGGCTCACTACAACCTCCACCTCCTGGGTTCAAACGGATTCTCCTGCCTCAGCCTCTGAGTAGCTGGGATTAGAGGCACCTGCCACCATGCCCAGCTAATTTTTGTATTTTTAGTAGAATCGGGGTTTCACTATGTTGGCCAGGCTGGTCTTGAACTCCTGACCTCGGGTGATCTGCCTGCCTCCCAAAGTTCTGGGATTGCAGGCATGAGCCACCATGCCCAGCCTGAAAAGTGAAATTTTCTAAACTTGCCAGGATGCTCTTGAGCTGCTCCTGACCCCCAAGTACTTCCTCATAGATTGGGGGAGCCCAGGCAGAGGGCCTGGAAGTCCAGAGGGTGAAGCAAGCACCAGGACTCCACCAACTTCCTAGCAGGGCTCCACCTGGATGTCAGACAGAGGTGGGAGTGGACCCCACTGGAGGGGAGGTTTCAGGCTGACCCAGCTGACTCCAGGATTGAGCCCTTTCCTCCAGGAAAAATATGTGTCATCCTCTGCCTTGCCCTCCTCCAGGAATTGAGAAATGCGTGGGAACACTGCTTTCTTATCACCGCAGAGTTTTCTGAGTTGAATTTTCCCAGAGAAGTTAGCAACATCAGTATCAGTAAAATGAATCTGCTGAATGTTCAGCTTTTTCTTTTTCCTGTCTGTTTTTGGCCTTATCAGAAATTCCAAAAATAAACAGATTCTTTCTCAAGCTTGACTCTCACGTGGCCTTGGTGTTCTTCTTCTGAAGAAATCAGACGCAGCAAGGGAAGGGCTTTGCCCAGCCCTGGCCACAAGGCTCCCCTCCAAGGCAGGCCTGTCCTCTGGTGGACGTGGGCAGGCCGGCCAACTTGTGATTTAAAAGTTGGCACTTCATGTAATTGCACTACAGAGAAAAGAAATCCTGGTGGGTAGACAGAGGCTGTGAATTGTTAGAAAATTATGTTTCTTGTTGTGAATTGTGAATTTAAAGGCAATTGTTTCACTCCTTAAAGAGGTAACAAGACTAATGGACAGATAGGCAAACACTAGGATGATGATGGAAGTGGTGGTGATGTTTAAGAAGATAATTTTTTTTAAGTCAAGAGAAGGCTTAGTGCTTTTTTCAGAACTACAGATGTGAAATCAAAGCGGCAGGCACCATGAGGATCTTTGCTAAATATAATAGAGGCCCATCTGATGCCCAACCTAATGTATGCCTCCCTCTAGTGGTCAGAGGAATTTCTGCACTGGCTCCTTCACTAACAGATGCTCAGGCTCCTCCAGCTTTTGAGGCAAGCCAGCCAGGCATTGAGACTTGGTCACTGGGTTTCCAGGGTGTAATTTTTCCCACTCTCACCTCCTTCCCTATCTTCCATGGCCTCTGGCTCCCAGTCCTACAGTTTTCCAAGAACTCCTTCTGTAGGTCCCAAACTTTAATATAAATAATAATATTGATTTGTGTAGTAACCTAAGGTTTAGAGTTTGCTTTTGCATCAATTATCTGAATTCTATCCTTGTAAGGTAGATGTACCCATTTTATAGGCAGGCAGTTAAGTCTCAAAAAGGTAAAGTGACTTACTCAAAATACACAACTATATTTAGCACTGGGTGTTAAACTGGTATAGTCTGAGCCTGAATCATGAGCTTTTCCATTTACACTGCAGCAGCCTTCAAAAAGAGGAAATTATCTGGTTGATTTGAAATACAGAGAAGTAGAAAAGAGGTACTGAATTTCATCATTTTCATAAACATCACAT
Organism: Saguinus oedipus; assembly: GCA_031835075.1. Taxonomy (NCBI): domain Eukaryota; kingdom Metazoa; phylum Chordata; class Mammalia; order Primates; family Cebidae; genus Saguinus; species Saguinus oedipus. Next base: position 52,801,696 of record CM063171.1, on the reverse strand, counting down.
GGGGAGAAAATGTACTTAAATGAGACTTGCCTCTAACCAAATGTGACCTAGGCCCTGAGGGGCTGATTCATATAGGTTCAATAGTACTATAATCTATGACTTGATTGCAAGGTAAAGGTCTACTAAAACTGGTGGTGGGGGCTAGGAACTCAAATGGCCTAAGACAAGCAGTAGCCTTTCTGTGAGCCAGGCCGGGGCACACTCTCTAATGTATTCCTTGCGTGTTCCAGCATACCTGAACAATAGAGAGCCTCCTCACAGGCATCACGTCATACAAAGGGATTTTTCAGCTATGGACATCTCAGAATAACATCCCAGTGACTCCAGAATCATTACTTGCAGATACCAAAAGTTTTCAGCAAAATGGTTAATCTCAAAGTTCTCCCCACTTTACCTTTGCCTCTCTCTGGCCTTCATCCTCTTCCTCCTTCCCCAGGCAAGATCCTTGAATTGGCTCTTTGCAAAAAAAGGATTTACAGATGGCCAATAAACATATGAAAATGTGCTCAATTTCATAAGTCATCTAATGACTTATGATCATATGATGCAAGTAAAACCACAATGTGATACCACTGCACACCAAACAGAATGGCTAAAATGAAAGAGACGGGTAATACCAAGTCTTGGCAAATAGATGGTGCAACTGAAACACTCAGACACTGCTGGTGGGAGTGTAAATGGCTCAATCATTTTGAAAAAACTATTGCCATACACCTTATGACCCAATCCTAGGTATATACTCAACAGAAATACTTACACATATTCACCAAAATAAAGGTACAAGAATGTCAGAGCAGTTTATTCCTAATAACCTAATAACAAAAACAACCCAATACCCATCAACAGAATAGACAAATAAATTGTGGCATACTCAGGCAATGGAATATGATAAGGCAATCAGAATAAACAGATTGTTGTTACACACAACCCAGATGGATCTTACAAAGATAATGTTGAGTAAGAAAGTAAATACGCAGACACAAAAATACACATATGGTGAGGATAAGTCTACTTATAGGAAGTTTGAAGCCAGATAAAAGTAAGATATGGTCAGCATAGCAGTTATCTTTTGAGGAGGGGGCATAAAGTAGGCTTCTGAGATCTTGATAATATTCTGCTTCTTGACCTGAGGGCTGATCATCTGCATGTTTTCACTTTGTAAGTGAAATTACCAAACTATATAGTGATAATTTGCTTCCTTTTCTTAATGGATCCTTTGATAAGAAGATTTTAAAACTCTATGATTTTAATAGAAATACAGGATGAATATTTTAAACATCATGGTGGATTGGAAATGTATGGACAATCTGGCATATTTTCAGGTTGGCTGAGAAGCCTGGCTGATGACTAGAGTCAGTGATAGCTAGAAACAGTTATGGTACTGCAAATAGGAGTTGAAAAAGGAGTCAAAACACAGTGCAGATGGCAAATGGCAGGAACAGCATGTGGCTGGCTGTTGGTCCAGACCATGCCTGCACCTGCAGATATGAATCACTGTCATGAGCCTCATCCAACATAAAGGAAGACTTTCAGAGACCCAAATAAGTCTCTGCCAAAGCAGGTGTCTGCTGCCCATATTTATTCATTTGGTTTCCATCAATCAACCTATCCAATGCACTGTTTCTCAAACTGGGGCCTGAGGATGTTCCAAATATTCACTGACAGAAGATTCTTAGGCATCTATGAACTGTTTCCTGTAAAGGAGGCCATAAATAACTTGTTTGACGGTATGGAGATTCCTCAAAGAACTAAAAGTAGAACAACCCAGCAACTCCACCACTGGGTATCTACCTAAAGGAAAAGATCATTACACCAAAAAGACACCTGCACTTGTGTGTTTATGCACTGTTCACAGTAGCAAGATCATGGAACCAGCCGACATGTCCATCAGTGATTGACTGGATAAAGAAAATGTGATATCTATATTACACACACACACACACACACACACACACACACACACGGACTACTACATAGCCATAAAAAATGAAATCATGTCTTTTGCAGCAACTTGGTTGGGACTGGGGGCCATTACCCTAAGTGAAATAACTCAGAAAGAGAAAATCAAATACTGCATGTTCTAACTTATAGGTGGGACCTAAACAATGGATGTGCATGGACATATGGATGGAAATCATAGACACAGGGGTCTCCAAAAGAGAGGAGTGGGGGAGAGCGAAGTTTGAAAGTTCAAGGGTGTGATGTTGGCTATTTGGGCGATGGGTACACTGGGAATCCAATCCCCATCATTACACAATACACCCAAGTAACACACCTTCGCAGGTTCCCCCAAAGCTATAGTAAAATAACTTTTTTTTTGAAAACGAAATTTAACAGTGAAAGCATTATAATAACAACTTAAGATTGGGAAACCTTGAACAAGAGGGCAAAACTTTGCTCTAAAAATCAACAAGAGATACAAAGATATCTAAGAGTCCCCTGAAAATCACATCGCAATATACCGGGTTTTGTTCATTTGTTTGTTTGTCTGTTTGGTTGGTTGGTTGACTGGTTGGTTGGCTGGTTTGTTGGAGACAGAGTCTCGCTCTGTGGCCCAGGCTGGAATACAATGGTGCTATCCTGGCTCACTACAACATCCACCTCCTGGGTTCAAGTGAGTCTCCAGCTTCCTCTTCCCTAGTAGCGGGAACTACAGGCACTCACCACCATGCCCGGCTACTTTTTGTATTTTTAGGAGAGACAAACTTTCACCATGTTGGCCAGGCTGGTCTCGAACTCCTGACCTCAGGTGATCCTCCTGTCTCGACCTCCCAAAGTGCTGGGATTGCAGGTGTGAGGCACCAAGCCCAGCCCACAATATACTGATAAAGAGAAGAGCAACTTACAAACTCATATGTATTGTGTAATCTCCGTGCTGCTAAAATATTTATAAGTGTGTGACAAAAACTGGACAGATACACAGCCATATGTGTTCTCTCGAACTAATGGGATTGTGAGTGATTTTGTTTTCTCTTTTCTGTATTTTTCACATTTTCTACCACAAATATATGTCACTTTGAAAATTAGGAAGAAATTAAATCTTAATGGAAGGAAGGAAGAAGACCCATTTCTAGACTGGAGGTGTATAAAACTCATATAGCTCCTGGCTAAATGTATGGATGCCCTCACATAAGTAATAAAAAAAAGACTTAGCCATGTGTCTTCATTTCACGTCTATCACAGCTTTTCTATCTTGATCTGATCTTAGCTGCTCAGTTTCTGGGAGAGGGAAGGTAGGGGCCACTAATTCTGCAAGCATTCATTGGAGCGCTACCTACAGGAAAGCCCTGTGCACAGAATCACCATGTCGTTGTCATAGAAGCAACAGTGAACGCTGGGTGTCTGGCAAATGCCAGCACTGTTGTAAGCCCGTCACATCTCTTAACTCATTCAGTATTCACAACAAACTTCTGCAGCAGGTAGCACTATAATCCTTAGAGTACATATGGGGAAACTGAGGCATGGAAAAATCAAGTAACTTGCTCTAGGCCCCGGGTATTGTGTGATGGAGGAGAGTCGACCCCTGGCAGTCTAGAGCCAGGTTCTCAGCCTGTTCTCTTGCCCAAAGTGGGAGCAGGGACTGTTGACACTGCTGAGTGCTCTCTCTGTGAATGCAAGGAGCCTTCTAAAAGCTTCGCATCTGTTGTGCAATGCTTTTACATCCAGTAAGTTATGTACTTCTCCAAAAACCCATGAGATTCCATCCATTGGTCTTCCCAGTTCATGGTTGAGGCAGCAGAGGCTTCGCGATGTACCCAAGATCTCACAGGCAGTAGGAGAGAGGCCAGGCCTCACATCTGGGCAGTCGGAGTCCACAGCAGCTCTGGCACCACAGCCTCACAGGTGGTGGGATTTCAAAAGCAAGCCTGAGGCTGTGTGTGTGTGTGTGTGTGTGTGTGTGTGTGTGTGTGTGTGTGCTGAGACAGAGTCTTGCTCTGTCATCCAGGCTGGAGTGCAGTGGCACAATCTGGGCTGAGGCCGTGTGTGTGTGTGTGTGTGTGTGTGTGTGTGTGTGTGTGTGTGTGTGTGTGTTGAGACAGAGTCTTGCTCTGTCATCCAGGCTGGAGTGCAGTGGCACAATCTGGGCTCACTGCAACTTCCACCTCCTGGGTTCAAGTGATTCTTGCATTTCATCCTCCTGAGTAGCTGGGCTTAGTGACACCTGCCACCATGCCCGGCTTATTTTTGTATTTTTAATAGAGACAGGGTTTTGCCATGTTGGCCAGTCTGGTCTTGAACTCCTGATCTCAGGTGATCCACCCGCTTCAGCCTCCCAAAGTGAGCCACCGAGCCTGGCCCCGAGGCCTACTGTTTTTAATCAATTTTTGGGGGGTTGGGAGGGGAAGGAACAATGAGAATCTCGTGACTATAGCGACAAAGGAAGTGGAAGGAAATGGAGAACTGACGGTTCTCTTTAGCTCAGCCTCTAACCCAAAGACCCATGACTGCTTAGCCTTGTGACAAACCCCTGTGGAGTTCCAGCAGGTCTGAGAATGCAGAGCATGAGACATTTCCTCTAACAGCTGGACCGAAAATATTAGGCGCTGTGAGTCAATGCAGCGATGCTGAGACACTCCATGGGAGTGAGACTCCATTGTCATCACTAATGACAATGTGATATTAAAAAGGACATTCAGGTTATTGGGATGTCTAGGGATCCTGCAGAATCTCTCACCAGGAGTGCTACATCGGGCAAGTCAGTTTCCACTCAGCCTCAGTTTACTCAGCTGTGAAATGGTGATCATAGTATTATTGCAAGGCTTCAAGACGGGGCTCACAAAGTGCCTGGCACTGTGACTGTCACCAGAGACACAGTCCAGAAATACTGTCAGCAGCAGCACAATGATGGCAGAATTGAGGCCGCAGTGTCTGCACACGATTGTCGCGGGTCAGAATTACTGACCCAGCGTAGAGGGAAGAGCCCCAGACACATGAAAGCAAGGCGCACGTGGCATAGAAATACTGCAGTTTGGAGGGTGAGCTTGTCAGTCATGGAAGAAAATGAAAATGACGGCAAGAGGCAGAGACTTGGGTTTAAGGGATGAGCCACAACCTGCCCCATGGGATTACTCACTGGGGAGTTTTCGCTCCCATCTTGCTGGGCCTCTCAGGGTCTTCGTGGTTAACCACCTCTCCTTGAAAACTCCATGACTGGCTTCTCTGACACCCATGCTCCAGGCTTCCCCCTCCCTCCCCAGCTGCCCCTTCTTGGTTTTCTCTCCAAGGCTCATTCCTTTTCCAGAGTCCTGCATCTGGGAGGCCTGTGGTCACATAAGGCCCTGTTCCCTTCCTACTCTGCTCTCTCGTCAGGAGACCTCATCACACTCAGGCTGATTTCCAAATTTAGATTCCAATTAAGATCAGTCCTCTGAGTGCCCCCAGAGAGCAGACACCTCCCTTTGGACATATCAAAGGCATCTCCAATTCAATATGTGCACATTCAAGCTGGATTTTTTTTTCTGGCCGACCCCACCCCCACTACTATACAAAACAAATCTCTCTACTATCTTGCCAACCTCTCCCAACCTGGGAGCCATAGAAATCTCTCTCCCCCTACCTCCTTACCCAATCACCTGTTCAGTTCTGCTCCCTCCTTCACCTGAGTCCAAGCTACCATCTGTTGGCTAGACTCTTACAATACCTTCTAACGTTGTCTCCAAATCCACTCATGACTCTCCCAATTTAGCCTTCACAGCAGGCCCAGAGGTCTGTAGGGAATGCTGATCTGATCATCTCTCTACTCCTCATAAACTGCTTCATTAGCTTTCTAATGCTCTTAAAGGAAAATGCAGGCTGGGCGCTGTGGCTCATGCCAGTAATCCCAGCACTTTGGGAGGCCGAGGCGGGTGGATCACTTGAGGTCAGGAGTTTGACACCAGCCTGGCCAACATGGTGTAACCCCATCTCTACTAAAAATAAAATTAGCTGGGTGTGGTGGTGTGCACCTGTAATCTGAGCTACTTGGGAGGCTGAGGCAGGAGAATCGTTTGAGCCTGGGAGGCAGAGGTTGCAATGAGCCAAGATGGTACCACAGCACTCCAGCCTGGGTGACAGAGCAAGAGTCTGTCTCAAAAAAAAAAGAAGGAAAATACAAAATCCTCAACCTGGCTGCAAAGTGCTGCACGATCTAGCCCTTGCCTACCTCATCACATGCCACTCTCCTCCAATACTTTCTGCCTCCAACCACACAGTTCTCCTTTCAATTTCCTCAACCAGCCAGTTCCTCCCTGCTTGTTGTGATAAGAAAAAGAAAAGTAATTGCGAGACTTCTGGTTACTCATAATGGCAGATTACGTATACCTATTTACCTCTACCTTGTGTAAAATACCACTAAAAGGAGAGTATGAGGATTTGTTTTTAAAAGTACATAAATCCACAAGGCCAAATTGAACAAAGCCAAGATGTCCTAGACAAGGCCATCCCAGACCAGCCACGCCCCAGCTAGCCAGGCTAGCTATGAGCCACCATGTCCAGCCTCGTAGAGTCACTTTAAATTTTCAGATATTTTGCAAGTCAGTTATTAAATACTATTTAAAAATTACATTCCAGGACCAGGTGCAGTGGCTCATGCCTAGCACTTTGGGAGGCTGAGGCGGGTGGATCACCTGAGGTCAGGAGTTCAAGACCAGCCTGGCCAACATGGTGAAATCCTGTCTCTACTAAAAATATAAAAAATTAGCTGGGCATGGTGGTGAGTGCCTATAATCCCAGCTACTCAGAAGCTGAGGCAGGAGAGTCTCTTGAACCTGAGAGGCAGAGGTTATAGTGAGCCAAGTTTGCGCCATTGCACTCCAGCCTTGGCAACGAGAGGAAAATTCCACCTCAAAAAAAAAAAAAGTGACTTCAGGAGCCAGAACAGGATAGCTTCACCTTCCTGCTGGAACTTACATCCTTCAGTTCTAAACATACTTATTATTTTTTTTCTTCTTTGTTCTCTCTGCTCTTTTTCTTTGGAATTTGTGTGAACTGCTTGTCTTTTTAAAAAGTCTTTTCTCTCCTATTTTTGCTCTATTTGCCTTTTCATTCTATTTTCTGGAAGATTTCCTCAACTTTTGTGTTCTAACCTTTCCATTAATTTTCATTGTTTTCTAGCATATCAATTTTCTAGCTTTTTCTTGTTCCTTGATTAGCGTGACTCTTTTCCTCTTCCTTCTTCCTGAAGATCTTGTTCTTGTTTCTTGGATACAGTATCTTGTCTCATGTTCCTGAAAATATGGGGGACTGGTTTGTGTGTGTGTGTTGTGTTTAGTTTTCATTTTCATTCATCACCAGGTTCCTCCAAGTTGTTTTGCTTTTCACATAAGAAATTTACTTGAGATATCTGGTGATATTGGCTCATTTTTGAGTCCAGGAGTTCAAGACCAGTCTGGGCAACATGGCAAAACCCTGTCTCTACTAAAAATACAAAAACTAGCCAGGCATGGTGACACACACCTGTAGTCCCAGCTACTCAAGAGGCTGAGGTGGGAGGATCACCTGAGCCTGGGAGGTTGACACTACAGTGAGTCGTGATCGTGCCACTGCACTCTGGCCTGGGTGACAAGAGTGAGACCTTATCTCAAAAGAAAAAAAGAAAGAAAGAAAATTATTAATATATTGCAGACTGGACACTGTAGCTCTCACCTCAGCAAGATCCCAGCACTCTGGGAGGCCAAGATGGGCGGATTACTTGAGCCCAGGAGTTGAGATCAGCCTGCGCAACACGGCAAAATCCCTCTCTACAAAAAAATACAAAAAAAAAAATGCCATAAACTTATAATTAACTAAATTATATTAAAAACAAATGTAATGAATGTGAAAAATTATAACTCCTTAATTATTTTACTCCATTTTACAACACGTTACAATGATCTATGCTTTTGAGTTTATGCCTATGTTTATCTGTAAATTTATGCCTATGTTTATATGTCTGACACATACCATTGATGTCTCACTTTAATCTTACTCCTTAACAGAAACAAACATATCAACTCCCATTCATGTTGGAAGTATACTTGTTCATCAATGATGTGAACAGCTTCTTGGCTGAATCAAATAGTAAACAGGTGTTTACTCGTAGTCTGAGTGTGTCAAATTATGCTTTAGTTGCAACCACAGGCTGGATGCAATATAAGACTTTAACCAAAAAAAAAACAAAAAACAAAAAGAAATAAAATCAGGTAGCGTGATGCCTCCAGCTTTGTTCGTTTTGCTTAGGATTGTGTTGGCTATGCAAGCTCTTTTTTTGTTCCATATGAATTTTAAAATAGTTTTTCCTAATTCTGTGAAGAATGTCAATGGTAAATGGGAATAGCATTGAATCTATAAATCGCTTTGGTCAGGATGGCCATTTTCACGATATGATTCTTTCTGTCCATGAGCACGGAATGCTTTTTCATCTGCTTGTGTCCTCTTTGATTCCCTACAAAGCCACAGTAATCAAAACAGCATGGTACTTGTACAGAAACAGGCACATAGACCAATGTAACAGAATAGAGAACTCAGAAATAAAGCCACACACCTACAACCACCTGATCTTCGACAAGACAAAAACAAGCAATGGGGAAAGGATTCCCTATTTAATAAATAGTGCTGGGGGAACTGGCTAGCCATATGCAGAAAATTGAAATTGGATCTTTCCTTATAGCTTATACAAAAATTAACTCAAGATGGATTAAAGACTTAAAGGTAAAACCCCAAACTGTAAAAGCTCTGCAAGAGAATCTAGGCAAAACCATTCAGGACACAGGCATGGACAAAGACTTTGTGATGAAATTGCCTAAAGCAATTGCAACAAAAGCAAAAATTGACCAATGTGATCTAATTAAAGAGCTTCTGCACAGCAAATAAAACGGTCATTAGCACAAACAGACAACTTATAGAACGGGAGAATATTTTTGCAATCCATCCATCTGACAAAGGAATCTACAAGGAACTTAATAAAATTTACAAGAAAAAAACTAATAACCCCATTAAAAAGCGGGCAAAGGATATGAACAGACACTTCTCAAAAAAGGATATACATGCAGCCAACAACATATAAAAAATAGCTCAACATCTCTGATCATTAGAGAAATGCAAATCAAAACCACAATGAGATACCATCTCACACCAGTCATCAACGGCACTTATTTATTTTATTTTATTATTTTTTTGAGACAGGGTCTCAGTCTGTTGCCCAGGCTGGAGTGCAGTGGTGCAATCTCAGCTTACTGCAACCTCCCAAGAGCAAGCAATTCTCCTGCCTCAGCCTCCCAAGTAGCTGGGATTACAGGCACTTGCCACCACGCTTGGATAATTTTTGTATTTTTAGTAGAGACAGAGTTTCGCCACATTGGTCAGGCTGGTCTCAAACTCCAGACCTTGTGATCTGCCCACCTGAGTCTCCCAAAGTGCTGGGATTACAGGCGTGAGCCACCAGGCCTGGCCCAGAATTGCAAATATTAAAAAGACAAGAAGCAACAAATGCTGGCAAGGTTGGGGAGAAATAGGAACACTCTTACACTGTTGATGGGAATGTAAATTAGTTCAACTGCTGTGGAAGACAGGGTGGTGATTCCTCAAAGATTTAGAACCGGAAATACCATTTGACCCAGCAATCCCATTATTGGGTATATACCCAAAAGAATATAAATTATTCTATTATAAAGACACATGCATGTGTGTGTTCATTGCAGCACATTTCACAATAGCAAAGATATGGAATCAACCCAAATGCCCATCAATGATAGCCTGGATAAAGAAAATCTGGTACATAAACATCAATGAATACTATGTAGCCATAAAAAGGAATGAGATCAGCTGGGCATGGTGGCTCAAGCCTGTAATCCCAGCACTTTGGGATGCTGAGGTGGATGGATCACCTGAACTTGGGGGTTCAAGAACAGCATGAACAACATAGTCAAACCCCATCTCTACTAAAAACACAAAAATTAGCTAGGTGTGGTAGCGGGTGCCTATAATCCCAGCTACTCGGGAGGCTGAAGCAGGGAGAATCTCTTGAACCCAGTAGGCAGAGGTTGCAGTGAGCCGAGATCACGCTATTGCACAGTTCAGCTCAGTGGGAGCTGAACAATGAGAACACATGGACATGAGGAGGGGAACAACAATTACTGGGGCTTGCTGGGGGAGGGTGATGGGGGAAGAACATTAGGGAGAAGAGTTAATTAATGCGTGCTGGGCTTAATACCTAGGTGACAGGTTGTTAGGTGCAGCAAACCACCATGGCACACGTTTACCTACATACAAAACCTGAACATCCTGCACATGGATCTCAGAACTTTAAAAATAAAATACTTTTAAAGAGAAAAGAAATGAAAGTAATTTATGAGCATCCATTGGCCAGGTGGAATTTATAACAAATTGTGCAGTATTTTTCAAACAAAAGGTCACTAAAGGCCCAGTAAGTAAGTGAAGCTAGGCCCACGTGAAGACAATATCATTCCAAAATCTCAGAAACCTGGGGAAAAGAGGGCAAATCCTAAACACATCCAGAGAAGGAAACAAAAGCCAGGTCATCACCGGTGGAGGACAGGGACAGCAATGCAGAGAGTGAGGGTGTGACAGAGCACTGCCGGCAACATTCTGAGGGCACATGCATTTCTAACCGCAAAATATGTGCCCAACCAAACTCTCTTGAACTAAAAATAAAGACATTTTCAGAGACAAGGTGTCTCAGAAAGTTTACCTCCCATGTACCCTTTGGTTTTTTGTTTTTTGTTTTGAGAAGGAGTTTCTTTTTGCAAAACTGGAGTGCAAAAGCCCAATCTCAGCTCACTGCAACCTCCACCACCTGCGTTCCAGCGATTCTCCTGCCTCGGCCTCCCAGGTAGCTAGGATTACAGGCTTGAGATTACGCCTGTAATACAGGATTACACCCAGCTAATTCTGTATTTTTAGTAGATGCGGAGTTTCACCAGGTTGGTCAGGCTGGTCTCAAACTCCTAACCTCAGGTGATCCTCCCACTTTGGCCTCCCAAAGTGCTGGAATTACAGGTGTGAGTCACTGCATCTAGCCATTAGCGTTTTGTAAGAAGCTTCTGGAAAATGTGCTTCCCCAAACTGGGAAGTTGACTCAGAATGGGAAGGCACAGGATCCAGGAAGCAGAGGTACAGAGAACTCCTAGTGATGGTGAAGCAGGTGCCAGCTCTGGCCGCTCCAGAAAGAGAGAGCAACCAGGCCTGCCCGGAGCAAATCGAAAGGCTTGTCTGTTTCATGTAATACATTTTTTTTTGTGGCTTTCTCCCAGGCGATTTGTTTTTAGAGCTGGACATGGTGACTCATACCTGTAATCCCTGCACTTTGGGAAGCTGAGGTGGGAGGATTTCTTGAGCCTGGGAGGTTGAAGCTGCAGTGAGCTATCACAGCATCAGAGCATTGCAGCCTGGGCCACAGAGCAAGATTCTGTCTCAAAAAAGTGATTAGAGACAAGGTCTCACTGTGTTGCCTAGGCTGGAGTACAGTGGTGTGATCATAGTTCACTGCAGCCATGACCTCCTGGGCTCAAGCGATCCTCCCACCTCAGCTTCCCCAGTAGCTATAGGTGCAACAGGACTACAGGCATGCACCACCACACCTGGCTAATTGTTTATTTTTTTTATAGAGGTGGGGTCTCCCTTGTTGCCCAAGCTGGTCTCGAAATCATGAGCTCAAGTGATCCTCCTGCCTTAGCCTCCCAAAGCACTGGAATTATAAGCATGAACCATGGCACCCAGCCCTCTGCTGGTGATTTTAAGAAGACAGATCGTGATGTTTGAAAAACACTTGAGCCAAAAGTTGGGTTTGGTTCCATTTTTAAAAGTCCCTTTTGCACCTGGTTTTCTGATTCATAACTCAGGTATTGTTTCAGCTTCCCAGAGTCTTTTGTGAAGACTGCAAGTGAAGACTGCCAAGTTTTAAAGTCAGGGCAGTTGTGATGGGGGTTACAAGAAAGCCAAGCCAGGCAGTGAAGCACATGGTCAGGCAAAGGCATTTAGTAAGCACTTACTGTTTCTCTCTGGCCACTGTGAACCAAGGTGAGCACCAAGTGTTTGCAAAAGTGGCGTGACCACATCGTTCCATGCATCACCCACGTGGGTGCCAGCCAGGTGCAAGGGTTTTAAACTGATGGCAGCATGGGGCAAAGCAGGGAAGACACTGGGGGGCAGACAGAGGCACAGTGCACATGGCTGCTGGTTAGTGCTTGGCACCATTTATTCTGCCCCTGGCCATTCCTCAACACTCTGCCTTAGAGCTGTGGCCAGGCAGCAAAGGGACTTCGTCCAAAACCCTCCTTCAGAACTGTACCTGTCAGTGAGCCCTTCCCCTTGCAAATAACCACCTTGGGAGGCCACATACATCTCCAGCCCATATTACTGTTTTTCCAAAAGTTGGGGAAAGGCATCCTTGGCAGCTGCCAATGGCGCCTAGGGAATATTCTCTTGAATACACTCCATGGAGAAAAGTGTTCATCCTCTGAGAGGCTGGAGGGGATTCAAAGCCAGAGCTGATGTCAGAGATGATAGTTCAAGAGGGAAATTTGCTTTGACAAAGAAGAAAAATTTAACCAAAACCACGGGGTGTGAGGATGCCTACGTAGAGCTAATCAGGTAAGCGAGTGAGAGCAACATCGCTGAACTCCTGCATGTGGCCAGCACGTTACACACACATTATCTCATTAGCTCATTATCATCTATTTAGCTGTCACCTGGATGCTATGCAGGCTAGGCTCACTGTTGCCATCTCGCAGATGAGGAAAATCAGACTAGGAGTGGGTTAAGTAGCCTGGTTAAGGTCTCACGGCTGCCAAGTGGCAGTGTGGTCTCAGAACCTGCTGCGTCTGTCTCCAGAGCTTTTGATTGGCAGCGGGTGTGGGGTGGTGAGGGATGTGCAGGGAGGTGGCTTGCACTGGCTGAGGACTGGGCCAGAGGAGGAAGGGAGGGAGCAGGTTCTGCGGGGAAGGCTGGGTGCCCACGTGTGCTAGACTGTGGAAGCCTAGGGAAGCAACGAGAAAAACAGAAGTACTTTAGTCTGAGGGCTACAAAAGCCCTGCTGCTTTTTGCAGGGACCCACAATTAGCAAATTACCATAAAAGGATTTGGTTTTCTTGCTTTTGAGTATTTCGGGGCTCCTTGAGTAGGTTAAGTCTCCAAGTAGAGGGTGGGAAGAGCCACTTCATGATCAGCAAACAATGCACTGAAACTCGATTTTTATACTTAAAAGGTGATGAGTTTGTATCACACAGTGCTCTGCAGGTCCTTGAAAGTTTTGCTCTTGACATTAAATATTGCTTGTGCCTGCAAACTTTTTTTTTTTTTTTTTGAGACAGAGTTTCACTCTTGTTACCCAGGCTGGAGTGCAATGGCACGATCTCGGCTCACCGTAACCTACGCTTTCTGGGTTCAAGCAATTCCCCTGCCTCAGCCTACCGAGTAGCTGGGACTACAGGCGCGCACTACCATGCCCAGCTAATTTTTGTATTTTTAGTAGAGACGGGATTTCACCTCGTTGACCAGGATGGTCTTGATCTCTTGACCTCGTGATCCACCTGCCTCAGCCTCCCAGAGTGCTAGGATTACAGGCTTGAGTCACCGTGCCCGGCCGCCTGCAAATTTTTTGCACAGTACATTTGGTTAGCAAATCTTTATTGTTTTATTTTTTCAAAAATAGATCAAATCTTCCCTATTTAAAATGAATGGGATCTGAGTTAGTGAGATTTGGCCCAGGGTAGATGTTGGCATCAACCTGCATTCTCTGAGTCCTCACACTGCCCAAAAGGTCCTGCCCATGCCCAGATGCAGAAAACACAGTTCCTGCCTGGCCTGGAGGGGCACCTGGGTGCAGCTAGAAGGCCCTCAGTACTTAATGACAGATCATTTCCCATTCTAAATAAAAGCTTGAGAATTGCAGGCGGATCAGGCATCCGCCCAAAGCGACAGTGTCAGGGAAGTTTCCTTATTTATCAGTGCCACAGGAATGGCTGTCTTTCACAGGGCCCAGCTTAAAATGAAAATCCCCTTGTTAGAATTTCAAGACAGTGACAGCAGAGTGAGACTGAGTATACAAAAGGGCAATGGTCAGACCTTATGTATAAACAGAACTTTGGGCCGGGAGCAATGGCTCATGCCTGTAATCCCAGCACTTTGGGAGGCCAAGGCGGGCAGATCACCTGAGGTCGGGAGTTCGAGACCAGCCTGACAAACATGGAGAAACTCTGTCTCTACTAAAAATACAAAATTAGCCAGGTGTGATGGCACATGCCTGTAATCCCAGCTACTTGGGAGGCTGAGGCAGAAGACTCACTTGAAACTGGGAGGCGGAGGTTGCGATGAGCCGAGATCGAGCAATTACACTCCGGCCTGGACGACAAGAGCAAAGCTCCATCTCAAAACAAACAAGCAAAACAAAAAAATCCAGAACTTTGATTCACAACTTGCCCAGGAAACTAACGCTTTATCTGTAGTTATCAGCCCAGGAAGCCAGCCTGCTATACATCACTCTTTAGGAAGTCAGACTGCTATCTCTAGTAACAACTAGGAAGCTAAACAACAACTTCTGTAATGATTAGCCCAAAATGTCCAAGACTTTAATAACTGACAGCTTTGCCGGCACAGTGGCTCCTATCTGTAATCCCAGCACTTTGGGAGGCTGAGGCGGGTAGATAACCTGAGGTCAGGAGTTCGAGAACAGACTGGCCAACATGGCGAAACCCCATCTCTACTAAAAATACAAAAATCAGCTGAGCATGGTGGCAGGCGCCTGTGATCCCAGCCACTCAGGAGGCTGAGGCAGGATGATCGCTTGAACCCGGGAGATGGAGGGTGCAGTGAGCCAAGATCACGCCATTGCACTCCAGCCTGGGCAACAAGAGCGAAACCCAAATAAATAAATAAATAAATAAAACAACTGAGTTTTCTTTTCTTTTTCTTTTTTCTTTTCTTTTTTTTTTTTTTAGACAAGGTCTCTCTCTCTCTTGCCCTGGAGTGCAGGTGATACAATCACCAAGTACCTGGGACTATTGGCACAAGCCATCACACCTGGCTAATGTTTCCAATTTTTTGTAGAGAGGTGGTCTCACTATGTTGCCCAGGCTGGTCATGAACTCCTGGCCTCAAATGCTTCTCCTGCCTCATTCTCTCAAAGTATTGGGATTACAAGTATGAGCCACTGCACCCAGCCTTCCCTAAATTTTGTCCCTGCTTCCAACTTAAGACCAACTTGAAAGCAAGCCAGTTACATACCCTGAAATAATTATATAAGATGCTCCACTTCTAGTTAGAAGCCCAGCTTCCCCAGGCAATCAGCCTCCCATCGGGAAGTGCATCTGAAGCCTTTCCCCTTTGCCTGTAAAGCTTCTCCACTCTTCTGCCTTTGAGTCTCTGCCAAGCACAAGTGCTAGTGGCTATCTCGTGCTACACAGCAAGCTCTGAATTAAGAGCCCTTGCCTGTTCTCACTTGGTCTTCATTTATTTCCAAAGAGCATTTAGCCAAGCATAGGCCCCGATATGGCTTGGCTCTATGTCACCACCCAAATCTCCTCTTGCAGCTCCCATAATTTCCACATGTTGTGGGAGGGACCCAGTGGAAGATGTTTGAATCACAGTGGCGGGTCTTCCCTGTGCTGTTCTCATGAGAGTGAATGGGTCGCACAAGAATCTGATGGTTTTAAAAAATGGGAGATTCTCTGCACAAGCTCTTTTGTTTGCCTGCCACCATCCACGTAAGATGTGACTTGCTCATCCTTGCCTTCTCCCATGATTGTGAGGTCTCCCCCGCCATATGGAACTCTAAGTTCAATTAAACCTCTTTCTTTTGTAAATTGCCCAGTCTCGGGTTTATAAGGACTAATACAGGCTCTCAAAGCCTGGAGCCATGTGATTGTACCGATCTGCCATCCAAGAAGCTGGTCCTGCAATGAACAGCACAAAAAGCAAAATGCCGCCATCTGCAGGGAGTTCCAACCACCCTCCAACCTTGCAAGCCAAGACCTCTGGAATCCCAGAGTCTCCTGATGGGGAGCTTCCCAGATGGCCTCTCTGGAAGGTACACTTTCCTAGCTCCACGCCCAGACCTGTACCACTGGGTCTGACAGAGTAATGCCCGGCAGCCCTCAGACTCAGCTGGGAAGCCTGTGCTTTGCCTGGGTTTCCTGGATCGAGACATTCTCCACTTCCACCACTTTGAAACTTGCTATCAACATCTCCCACAAAGTACCCTCAGAATCCCATGTGGCCAAAGCTATGGGGAGCAGCTCCCTCCTACCTTGAGTGGCTCAGGTCTGCTGACCTGGCCCCAAGAGTTGGGGAGGCTGCGGCATTGGCCAGCTGGGGGATAAATGTAGGCTTCTCAGGCACCAGGGGGTACTAGAGCTTCCAGACAGGACGCAGGGTGTACAGACCTCATCAGTTTCAGGAGCAGGGCTGCCCACGGGGCACAGATATTAGTGAGGATCTATTACCAGGCACTTCGGGGTGCCTGCCCTTAACTTAAAGAGTCCACATCCCAAAAGGGAAATGTGCCTTATATAAAACTAAAGGGAACAGGTGGTAGATGTCAGAAACGTACAGCATATGACAGAGAATGCAGACCCCACTCCTCCCTAGCTGTGTGACCTTGGGCAAGTTACCTAACTTCTCTGTGCCTCTTTGTCCTCCTCAGCATAAAAGGATCAATAATGCTTTCTTCCTCATGGCTGGTGGGGTGGGGGCAGCGAAACGAGTAGTAAACCTGGAGTGTATCTAGCCTAGGACTTCACCATGGTCAGGACTTAGTGAACACGTGAGTTACGTGAGAACTCCGCTGAGGCACAGATGACAGCTGGTCAGGGGCTGAAGTGGGGAGGCGCTCGGAGGAGTGAAGGGAGGCTGTAAAAAAGCATTTCAATCAGACTCTGGGGCCGACAGAGGGAAGGCAACGACAACAAATATTTCTTCCAGTTTAGGTGGACACATTTCACATACTTCTGTCTTGTTTTGTCCCAGAGAACACGACCCGTTTCTTTTATAAAGATTTGCATAATGCCTTCTACTCAACCGCTTTCTGGCAGTAAGCCATCAGCCATCCCTCGGCTCATGGAAATGCGCTGGACCAGGTAGTTTGTATCACTTAACTATTGCCTAGCCCAGAGCAAATCTAGTTGTAAATTAGCATTACATTTAATTAAACATAAATGGGCCCTTGCAATAACTTTGACACTTTATAGGGAGTGAAAAGTACTGGACTAGAAATCTGAAAGCTCTGAGGCTCATGTTTTAACTGCATTGCTGAGTTGATTTGCACATTTGCACCTTCAATTTCCAACTCTCAAATGGAAACTAAATTATTATATTTCCTATTCCATCCCAAGACTGTCTCACCCCATCAAGTCCCTTTTATATCTTGGATGGATAAATAGGGTATTTGGCTCGTGATGCTCTATTTGGTGTAGAGGCACTTATTTTCTTGACACTGAATTACCATAGTTCCTAGATCCCAATTAATGATCCAATGTGTGCTTTGCTGGTCTGTATTTCACAGTCACATGGTATTCCTCGAAGTGTTCAGGACTTAGCATTCTCTGGTTTTTAAAATAGTTTCTCTATTGCAAATGACAAATTTGCCATCTGCTTCACTCATGTATTCATTCTTAAGATCATTTCTCTTCCTCTCCCAAGTGCACCATCTCTCGTGGAAGCTTTACCCAATGGAATTCTGTAGATCAACAAAATGCAAAATCATTCTGAAAAATTGGGAGAGGGGACAGAAAGCATGGCAAAAATACAGTAGGAGGTAGGGTGTGGTGGCTCTCACTTGTAATCCCAGCACTTTGGGAGGTCAAGGCAGGAGGATTGCTTGAGTCCAGGAGTTTGAGACCAGCCTAGGCAACAAGCAAGACCCCATCTCAACAAATTTTTTTTTTTAATTAGGCAAAATGGCACACAGCTATAGTCCCAGCTAATCAGGAGGCTGAGGTGGATGCTGCTGTGAGCTGAGATCACACCTGGTGACAGAGCAAGACCCTGTCCAATACAAACACACACACACACACACACACACACACACACACGAGTGGAAAATCTCACTTCTTTTCACCTGGTGAGCTGGTAGCCTCTCCGGGGAGAGTGCAGCTCTGTCTCCATGAGACCTTAAGACACACAAGAGATCTCTTAAGGTGTCCTGCCTGGCCAACATAATGAAACTTCATCTCTACCAAAAAGACAAAAATCAGCTGGGCATGTTGGCTGGCACCTGTAATCCCAGCTACTTGGAAGCCTGAGGCATGAGAATCGCTTGAACCCGGGAGGCAATGTTGTAGTGAGCCAAGATTGCGCCACTACACTCCAGCCTGGGTGACAGTGTGACTCTGTCTCAAAAAAAAAAAAAAGATCTCCTAAGGTGACAAAGGATGCAAAAGTAACGCTGGCTTTGCACAAGTGCTGTCTTGGAGGGAAACACACTAAACTACAGTGTCAGAAGCCCACTGGTCCCAGGTCTACCACACATCGTTCCCATGTCAGTAGGGGAAAAGCATGGCTCCTCATGGCCCATTGCCGCAGAGCTGATGGTGGCTAGGAATGTAGGGGCTCTAGCAGAACAAAGCTCATCATGAATGCAAGCCTGGCCATCACTGCTGGCCTGTGCCACACAGACACTCGGGCAGTTGTGCTGCTGCAGGAAGACTGGGCTCAGTGAGTGTGGCCTCCGGCAAGGCAGCTGCAGGCAAAGAGATCCAGAAAGGCAGCATGCATGGGGGCTGAAAGCATGGAGTCTGCGGCCAGACTGCCTGGCTTCCCATCCCAGTCCCACCCTGCTGCCCGTGTAATTCCTGTGGACAACTTGGTAAACGTCTCTTGGCCTCAAGTTCTTCATCTGTGAAATGATAATAATAGCACTTACCTTGTAGGACTATGATGAGGTTTAGATAAGGTATCCATGGAACGTTCTTGGCATGATTTCTGGCTCTTATTAAACAATCATGCTAGCAATGATCTGGAATCAGACCACCTGTTTTGTATCCGAGCCCTTCCACCTATTAGCTGTGCGATTTGGGACGTGTCAAACCAAATCTCTCTCAACTTTTCTGTAAAATAAGATGAGCAATCCCTTCATTGCAGAGTTAGCTGTTCAGAAAATTCTGTGAGAATGTATGTAAAAAGCACCTTGCAATCTCACCCATGCTATTTCTCTGCACAGGAGAACCTTAAAAAGCCAGATGCAGACAGGAATAGTCTGGGGGAGGGGCGGAGGCAGGTGCAAGTACAGACACTTTGATCATGAGCCTCTTGTCTGGCCCCAAGCATAGAGGAATTTCACATACAATTTCATGTACAATTTGGCAGCTCCAAAGGCTCCCAGGTCCAGCTGGGTCTAGGCCCTCCGGGGCTGCAAAGGAGCGAGCTGAAGCCCAGTGCCAACTCCTAGGGGCCTGGTAATCGAGGCCAAGCTGAGGCTGGACTGCCTCATTCCCCAAATGGCCAGAGGTGCCTGGACTGGGCAGTTCCCCTTAAGAAAATCTTCAGACCACTCGGGAAAGGGTTGGTGATATGGACCACATTGGCCCAGGGCTGGGAAGGCCCTGAACTGCACCTTCACACAGCAGGCGACTGACCGTTCAGTTCGTCCCACCTCACCCAGCCTCCTGACCTGGACTTGGAGCAGGGGCCTGCTCAGGCCCACTCTCCCACTCAGTCATCTTGGGCTGCCTCCTCCCTGTGCCACACTCATGACTGTCTGTGACCAGCAGGGCACTAAAGACAGATTAGGCAGGAAAGCAACCATAAACATCCACTTCCTAGAGCACCTGGGATTGCTACTGATTCCACATTTAAAATAATCAGAAATGACCTGCTTTGGGGTTAAAAAGAAAGGAAGACAGAAAGCCAGGTGTGGTAGTTCACACCTGTAGTCCAAGCGCTTTGGGAGGCTGAGGTGGAAGGATTGCTTGAGCACAGGGTTTCAAAACCAATCTGGGTAACATGGCAAGACCCCATCACTACAAAAAAAAAAAAATTAGCCAGGGTGGTCGCATGCACCCGTCATCTGAACTACTTGAAAGGATTGCTTGAGCCCAGGAGGTCAGGTCTGCGGTGAGCTGTGTTCATGCCACTGCACTTCAGCCTGAAGCCTGAGTGACAGAGCAAGATCCTGTCTCAAAAAAACAAACAAAATAACAAACCACCACCAGAGCCCTCAGTCTAAGTCCCAGGCGTGAGGACTAACCTACAGCTGACAGGGATTAAAAGGCTGTGGCCATGCCTGCAGGTTGGCTTTAGTGTTTTTATCCTGTTCTATGACCTTTCTAAAAATGGGTGTCTGTTAGGAGCCCCTCCAGGGCAGTCCAGTCCGCCTGGGCGTAGATCCCAGCCTTGCTACTTACTAAGTGACTAGGAAGGTGCCTAACCCTCCTCTGGGCCTTTCAAGGTACCAAGAGTTTTGGAAGCACTGACAGTTTCTCCTTCCCCTCTCAATCCTCCACCGACGCCTCCTCATTCACTGGTGACCTCAGGACCCAACTCACTGTTATCATCTCCGTTTTTTATTTGCAACTTTAACAGCCACGCAGATGAGCCATCCAAAACCCTGGCCACTCAGCTCTGAATCTACTCGGCTGCAGTGACTTTCTCCTTCACACTAACAGCAGCTGCCGACTGCCATGATGACATACCTGTCATCAGAGACTTCACCACCTCCCTACGACTGCCAGTGTCTCTTCGCTGATCACAGCCTCTCTGTCCCTCTGATTCCAAAACTCCACAATTCTCTCACTTTCCAACCTGCTGACACTATGGCTACTGACAACCCTCCCCACTTACACGCAAACACCCCTACTAGTCTCTGCCTCGTGGTAATGGTTTGACAAAAACCCCCCAACTCAGGTTAAACCCAATGTGCAAAGAATCCATTCCCCACACCTGGAGAGAATGACACCATTAATTGGACTCACTTTACATTTATTTATTGTTCTCCTTTTAACCCCACATGAACCATAGATGCTAACACCTCAGTTCATTTACTTTCCAATCTGAGGCACCTACTTTCTACCTCTCCTCTCCTCATCACTCTCCATAAAGACCCAAACACTTCTCTCTGAACAAAAAATGCTGCATCTGCCACCAGGTGCTGCACCCGTCAGCATCCGTCCCCACAGACTCCCATTAGGATGGAAGTCATGTTCTGCCCTAAGCCCGATCCCTGCATTGGTCACTGGGCCCTACCCCTTTTGGCCTTCTCAAGAATTTCATTTACCCTACAATGGTTAATTTCTCCTTTTACTCCACAAATGTCAATTTCTCCCTCTGGTGGATCACTCGTATTGATGAATAAGGATGCCTAGTATCATCCATCTTTTAAAAACAGTTCTCTGATGCATGTCCCTCCTCTGCCACCACTTCATCTCTATGCCCGTCAGCAAAATCCTCCAAGAGTTGCCTCCAGTTGGCCTCCACTGCCTCACCTCACATCTACTCCATGCCCATTCCAATAGGGCTCCTGTTCACAACACGCCTCCAAGTTTCTATCAGGGTCACCGATGGCATGCAGCTTTTCAGAGACAACAGGAGTTTTCCATCCCACTCTTTCTCCACAGCATCTGACCTGCCTGACTACTCCAGCCTAAAGGGTGTCCACCTTTAGGTGGACATTTGGGTCCTCCTGCCACCTGGGCCATTTAGTCTCCTCCTTCTTAAGTGGAGAAAATGTCCCCACACCTGGCAGGGCCCCAGAATGATGTTCTCAGCCCCTTTGCTATCCACACTCTGCTGCTAGATCTTAACCTTCTGTCACAAGAGAACAAGGACCATTATATACATACATACATAGACACATACATATACACGTGTGTGCATACATACATATACATACACATATACACACATATGTATATGACAAAAAATGTCACACACACACACACACGTAAATTATGTCATATATATGAAAAAAGTTACGTCTTTTTTTGACAAAATCTCTGTCACCCAGGCTTCATGGGTGTCGCCCAAGCTTGTGCAGTGGCACAATCACAGCTCACTGCAGCCTCGACCTCCCAGGCTCAATCGACCCTCGCACCTCTGCCTCCTGAGTAGCAGGGTCTACAGGCGTGCACCACCATGCCCAGCTAATTCTTCTATTTCATAGAGATGGGTTTTGCCATGTTGCCAAAACTCCTGGGCTCAAGCAATCCACCCGCCTCGGCTTCCCAATATATTGGGATTATAGGCGTGAGCTACCGCACCAGGCTCATATGTATCTTAATCTTTGAATCTCTTCCTGCAGTAACGAGGCAGGACAAAGTAAGTGGTAGAAAGGAAAAAGGGAAGTAACATATTCTCAAGGTTAGAAAGTTTTGCAGGATCATGAAAATGCTGACAATCACGAGAATCGTTGATAGCAAGCTGGCCACTCTTCCAGTTTGGGCTCCACCTAGTTTTACTATCTGAACAGTGGACAGAAATATCATTTGAAAGAATACTCACTTTGTAATAGGAGTCAGGAATGCAGAAATGAAGAAAAACAGCCCCTAGAGTTTTTGGTCATAAATCTGCTGGCAGGAGGCACAAACAACAAACTTGTCTTCTTGTTTTACTGCTTAAAACATAACAAGCCGGTAAACATCAGTTTCACTTACAGTCATGTTGTGGGACAGATTTATCATCCGTACCATGGTAACTACACATTACACCTCATCTCAAGCAGTGAGTTCAGTCTGACTGCACACACCAGAGGAAAGGTGACATTTATGAACTGGAATGGCTGATTACCAGCACAGCACATCCATACCCAACCATCTCCCACCTGGCTGAACATAATCCTGTTAGGGCTGAAATGGGGCCCCAAGGAATTCGTTGCTACAATGCTGCAGCGCACAGAGGGAGTTGGGGTACAATTATGCTCACCATCGTTTAAACAGATTTATTGAAGAGTGAGCAATTTGCAGGTCTAATTAACCACCAGTCAGGGTCATTTTTAAAGAAAAAAATACATCAATTTTCATTGCATCCAAGGGAATAGCTTATGAACCTCCAACTAAAAAATTATAAGCATCTAATTTCTAAAACACAGCTTTCACAGAAAAATAATGGTTTTCAACCTTAGTGGGTGTATGAATGATCAAGTGAGTTGGTTAAAAATTTGGCCTCACCCTCAGATTCTGATTGAGTAGGCTTCGGGTAAAATCCATGCATTTTTATTCAGTGGCCCTGGCAATTTTGATGTACCAGTGTGTGCTTCATGAGAAATCCTGGTCTAGAAACTTTCATTTGCTCAGAACAAGAAAAAAAGTGGAAAGTAAGCATCAGCTATCAACCTTATTAATAAATCATTTCCCAGATTCATTTAGTAATCGAGCTTCTGAAGTAAATATTCCTCATAAGAGATCATTTCTATGCTAATATGTTACATGCTCTTATAAGGTTTCTGTGACCTTAGTATAAACCTAAGAACTATCTCCTTGTGCTCAGGGAGGACTAAAAATACCATGCTTGATAGTCAACTGTAGGTTCTAGTAAATATAAACTGTAGATAATCACCACAACATCACTACTTAAAGAGGTGTGAAAGAAACTGATTTGCTCCTGCTGAAATCATGCAACCTACGATTTCAACTCTAGCATCCTTCAGAAAGAAGTGCTTACACACGTCTGCTTGCTGGACTTCCCTCAAGAATGAAAAATATTTACATCAACTCAGATATATGTAAATTCCCCTAGTTATGGCATCATAAACTCAAGGCTATACCATAATAGTTTTCTTCACATTTACATTCAAATGTTCCAAATTAAGAAGACAGAATGTTTTAGCATTTTGCTAAGTGTAAAATTTTTATATTGGAAAAAAATCAAGAACACAACCAAAAAAAAAAAAAAAAAACCCTACTAAGCCAGAGAATTAGAAAGACTACTATTATAGTCCTATGAAGTTTGGCAAAAAAAAAAAAAAAAAGAGGTTAAGTTTCTAAAAAACGTCAATACAATTGATCTCAGCAAAAAGTAGAATAGACTATTGTAAATAGAAGTGCTAATCTTTACTGGGTATCTCACATGTGCCAACCACAATGTTCAAGTACCCCTCATTAGTCCTCAGACCCTGAGAGAGGCACTCAATTACCCCACTTTACAGAGCCAAGGTGCCAAGATCCACAAAAGCCAGGACCTGGAGGCTCCTCTTCCCAGGGTCCTCACATCCCCACCCTTCATTTGTCGCTCACTAATATCTGCAGCTTAACATACTAAAAATAGCAGTATATAATGATCAAATTGGTTCTACATTGTAAAAGCAAAGTGTCTACATTGTACGCTGTGCCAAAATATCTCATGTACCCCATAAATACATACACCTACCATGTACCCACAAAAATTAAAAAAATTATTTTAAAGTAAAATATCCAATGGTGTCAAAAACTATTGCACATATCTAAATACAATAAAATTCTCTGCTCTATGCGTCTTATTAAAACTTTAAGAGATTCAGATGTCAATTTAAGCTTTTTCACTTTAATACAATTCTAGTTCCTAAGTATTTGCTATACATATTAAAAGCATTACTGAAAAACCAATTCTCCCATATTTTATACCTATGCTGAAACCACAGAAAGCAAATGTGTATCAAAAAATCTTTATAAATCTAACACTGAGGTCACAAAGGACAAATTACTAACTAAAAAAGAACTGGTTGCTGATTGTAAAACTGTCATTCTTTCTAAGAACAGGCTATAATCATTGGTTCCTAGAATCCATTAAAACTTTTTAAATGTTATGGTAAGTTTGCACAATGCATTCATTCTAAAAACGCTCCACATACCCACAACCTATCATTTTTCGGCAATGTCATCTGACAGTTCACTTTCTTACTCACAAAAGCTAATTGAAGACATTCTGCACTACCTCAGGCAATGCTCAACCATCAATAAACATTTACATAAATCTGCTAATCGAGTTTAAGACCTATCACATGCAAGGCTACAGACCAGTATACAACCTCCTGATCACAGTCCTAAATACTATGTCATACAACAGTGGCTTCCACTGGTACCCTGGAGTACCTACAGAGACAACTACCTATTAAATAGACAAATGACACAGCAACCCTGCAGTTACCCATTCACTTGGTTATAGTATATCCTCCTGCCTAAAGATATGCAAAGCTTTAAAAAGTGATTGTCAATGAGCTGACACTGGAATTCATATATTAAATGGAAACCCTTTGAAAGTCACATGAAAACAGTCTTCCACTTTAGGAATGAGCAGTAGGAAATCAACAGTAACTTATCTGCACTAATGCTAGGTAACATTTAGTTGACCCATATTTCTCACACTCCTAAGGAGTCAACCAGAGAGACAGCTACTGTACGTCCTTGACCAAGTCTTAGATGCTTAGATGGCACTGCTGATGCAAAGAATTCAGTGCTCAAATGCAAGGACAGAATAAGAAAAGATAACCACGTAGGTGTCAAGCAGTGTGTATGTTGTTTAAATCATAAAACACAGGATCCATCCTTTGGTTTAGCATTGCAGTAAATCAGTATAATTTATTATGAAAACATAATTTAAAAATCATTCTGGAGACCCAAAATGAACTAGAAGGGGAGATGGAAAAATAGAAATGTCTATAATTTAAAAATACTAAATGCATTAAAATTTCCAGTGATGAATGACTATTGCAATGCAATTTCTTCCTGATATACTAACAATTCCTGATACCTACCCTTTTGACAGAAAAGATTACACTTTTTCTTCATATTCAATTTGTTCTCTTTCTTTCTTTCTTTTTTGAGACAGAGTCTCACTCCATCACACAGGATGGATGGAGTGCAATGGCACGATCTCAGCCCACTGCAACCTCTGGCTCCCAGGTTCAAGCGATTCTTGTGCTTCAGCCTCCCAAGTAGCTGGAATTATAGGTGCGTGCACCACACCCAGCTCATTTTTGTATTTTTAGTAGAGACAGGGCTTTGCCATGTTGGCCTGGCTGGTCTTGAACTCCTGAGCTCAGGTGATCCACCCACCTCAGACTCCCAAAGTGCTGAGATTACAGGCATGAGCCACCACGTCTGGCCCTGTTTCTTTAAACACTAGTTCTGCACACAGCATTAAAGAGAAATCTCAGCAAAAATAGTCTATCACAGTGACTATATCACTAAGAGAATATGAAGCAGAATATGAAAAAATAAAATTTACTGTTTATTTCTTTGTTACACAAAGAAAATTAAAGGTGGTCCAAGACATCTCAGTCCATCTTCTAGGTCCTTTTGGCCATAATCACACCATAGTTAATAGCAAGCTAGATTACAAATCTAGCTCAGGGTCAAGTTTTTCCACTTTAATGACTATCTCTGGAGCTAAGGCAGCAGCACCGGCTTGTTGGTTCTCTGCCTCCGACTCTGACAGCACCTCTTCCTTTATTTTCACAGGCTTATTACTGGCCTCCTCCTCTTCATCTGAAGACTCATCGAGCTCCCATTCATCATCTATGTCCATTTCAAATACTCTCACATGACGAAGATTGGAGCTTAACTAAAAAAAAGAAAAGGCCATAGAAGCATTTTTAAATTCATGGCTTAATTAACATATCATATATAAGGAATTAGAAATCAGAAGCCTGAATCAAAGAATGGTTTATGGGAAAGTGATATTTCCATCAATTTACAACAAAATCAATAAACTCAGCTTCCATTTTGTATAAAAAGATCTCCACATAACAACAGTAACAACTTCGTGAGATTAAAATCTAGAATTATTATTAACTACTTAGTAAGCTTTATCAGAACAAGAGAACTAAATAGCTAAGGCCACCACAGGATCCTAATCAATACAAGCTATAAATCACAATAAAAATATTGGCACAGAAGGACCTTATATATCATGTATTTGATGAAGGTTCCAAAGAAGCCATGTTACTTCTTGCTATTTCGTAGTTGCTGAATGATCTGTAAACTTACCACACAGGATACTTTTCGAAAACCATTCCCAGCAACATACTGTGCTTTCATACTTTCCAGTAGTCTCCAGTGCTTCTCGAAATGCATGGTGCGGGTGGGAATAGCACTACATTGTTCATCTAGCCTAAAGAGGGGAAAAAAACAACCCAGAAATGAAAAGTGGATCTTCTCCTCCCTAGTTTACCACAGGTGGTATTAAGATCAATTATGGTTTTGATTTCTACTCATACTCCTATTTCCAATATAATTTTAGCAACTGGTGTATTTTTTTAAAAAGTTGTGATATAATACTCTATAAAAAATTCCCTATTCTATATTTTGGCTGGGCATAGTGGCTCATGTTTGTAATCTCAGCACTCTACAAGGCCAAGGTTGGAGGACTGCTTGAATACAGGAGTTCACGGCCAAACTGGGCAATGTAGTGAGACCCCGTCCCTGTAAAAAAATAAAATTAGCCACACAAGGTGGCACATGCCTGTAGCCCCAGAGGCTGAGGCAGGCAGGTCACCTGAGCCCATGAGTTTGAGGGCACAGTGAGCTGTGATCGCATCACTGCACTCCAACCTGGGTGAAAGAGAGAGGCCCTGTCTCAAAAAAAAAAAAAAGAAAGAAAGAAAGAAAGAAAGAAAAATACTGTAATTCCAAATAGGCAGAATATCATCTTAGCAAAGTTTCTGACTCCCTTTCAAAGAAAGTAAATGGATACATTTTTAAATTAGAGAAGAGATCTGCTTACTTAAGTCTCAGTCAATTAAAGCCATCTCTTGGAAGTGACAGTGTATTTCCCACATAGGTAAATTCTGAAGGGAAAATTCTGAAGGCAAATCAAAAATAATTCCAACCAACTAGGGTTAATGCTCTCCTTGAAAATGTAACTAAAAGAAGTCCCATTCTCCACTCCAAGTAATTTCCCACCTTGATTCCAGCAAATACTTCTTGATTTGCTAGTAAAGCAAAGGGACAAAAAAAGCTATTAAGGCCAGCATGTTGTGAACAAAAAACAGGAGCATTTCTGCTCAGCTACCTCTATGGTTATCCCCAGTAACAAAATAACCATTATCTAGCATAACTAAAAGGTTGGAATTTATAATGTGCATTAAAAAACATTTAACTGTAATACCAGAAAGACAGTTTTACTAGTTACCTTGTAGAATACGTCCCAGTGAACTGATATTCTACAGAATCTTCACTGTTATATACTAAAGACAAAGGCAGCTGGACCAAGAGTCTATCTCTTCCTTCACGTCCGATAGTGTCTTTAAGAACTACTGTTACAGTTTCATCATCATAAAACTGTGCATCTAAACAACTGTAGATGCTGGAATTAAAATAAGTTTTGTTATATCAAAGATGGTCATGACTACTGAAAAAATACTGTATGCATATTATACTGGCAGCAAGCAGAAAAAAAAATTTTTAAACTAAGTGACATTCTGTACAATAACATTTAAAATACATCATTGGTTTGTATTAAACTCAATTACTTTTTGCACTGATTATTCATCTACTTATACATATATAATTAGATCTTAAAAAATGGGTAATCATGACCCCCCAGAATCTGTGAAGCTGTTTCAGTTCTAGAAAACCCTTGACTATCAATGGTTAGGCCTTAAGCCTGTGGAAGTTCTATGAATGACACCTTATATACACATTCAGCAAACAGACTTGACTAGACTGAAGAAAATAAGATATTCCATATGAAAAATAGGCACAGCAACTCCAAAATTTTATCATAAAAAAAAAAACTTCTTTTATGTGAGGGAAAAAAGTAAGAAAAAGATCAGCCTGTGATTAGTCAGTTCTTTCCCTTGCGAAGCCTTGGGCATGGCTTAGGTACTGTTACCCTTTTGAAACCTGAGAAAATCTCCGATCACTAAGAATGGCATCGCCTCATAATTTTTTGGTCCTAACAAGTATTTCGGCCCCGTAGGCCATCTGCCCACTGGAAGCACATTACTTTCTTTGCCAACAGGGAGCTCAGAAGTAGTAATTATAGGAAACCATATGACATAAACTCCTGCAGGGCAGTAAGGTTCTATTCCATTATAAGTCAAATCATTCTCTATGTATAAATACAAAGAATCCTGCCTTCTATGTTGGAAGTGACAAAGCCCTTTTGCCTATATTATCACCGTAACTGAGTCTGATAACATTCCCAAACATACACACACATACATGTATGTACATTTCATCCAAACAAGATGCAAGACTTACCTTCTTCTGACTTTTTCTGTTGTGGCATATGTAAAGCTCCCAAATTTAATAGCAATTAGTCCATTACTTACAGATCTTAAAGAAAGAAGGGAGAAAAACAGAGACTTTGTAGAACAACCTCGATAGTCAATAATCTAAATGCTTAAAAGAACATGATTGTCAGGCTCAGAACATTTACCTAATACCAAATCCCAGACCAAAAACATCATTGTCCTTCTCTAGAACACTGAGAACTGGCTTAAGGGCCTAGACAGATAAACCAACTTGGTTTAAAATCATACAATCACCAAATTAAATAGATAACTCAGCCAGAGACAATTTGGAATAGAAATAACCAAATTCTTTTTGGATACATCTTGGTCTCAACATTTTCTTCAAATTCAGATTTAAAACCATTTTTCAGATACCAATGGCATTCTAAATATGATTTATTTTTCAGAACTTTTACTTTGAATTTCAAAGTAAGTCTCTGTTAGGCAAGGCCTCTTTTTTAATGAAAAGTATACTTAACCCTAGGCAAAAATCACTTCTAGAAGGCAGCCACTTTTAGAAGTTTATGACTTCTAAAATGTTACTTTAACTTTTTGGAAGTTTTTAACTTCTAAAAAATGAGATATAATATCCTGAGTTTTCTGCTGTCATATTTTCCTAACTCTAAAGAAAAGTCCTATACACAATGATTACATGCCAACACAAAATTAATCTAGAACAAGATTATATAACTTCCTAATTCCGTGTTACCATCTTAATTAGATGAAAATAACGATTAAATGACAAATCTAAAAGTAATGAAGTAGTTTAAAATCTGAAATGCTGGAAGGCTGTACGCTTCATTCTTAATAAAATCTTATCTCTGATTCAAACTTCAGATTAATACTTACTGGGAAATATCAGTATGTCTCCTTAAGATGCACATTTTATAAAGTGAATCTTCTAGAATAGTAAAAAGAAGGTAATGTAGATTTGAAGTTTTATTATTCCACCTAAGAAAAAAAATTGTCATAACATTTTTTAACTGTTGATGGCTAAAACAAAATTGTATTGTTCATGCAAGATAGGGAAGAAATACACACTTACAGAAAAGGAAATTTGAACAATCTACGTGCAGAGTCTTCACTAAAATAAAATGGAAAAAGAAATGAGAAAAATTTAAATGGGCTGCCGAATTACACCACCCATTAGGTAAACAGGATTACCTTCTGGTATCTCGATACAATGGAATACAGATTGCTTGATTCATCGATTTCCCAATTACATCCTATATAAAATAAGATGTTAAAAAGTAATTAAAGCATTTATACGCACACAGAAAGTCTACAGAAAGTGACCATCACTCTTCAAATGTAATAAAAAAATCATCTATATCACCAAACCTTTATGAGAAACTTCAGTGACAGTTTTAACAGTGAGGAAAAAGAAAATTCTGAGCTGAAAAGGACCTTGGAGCTAAGCGCAGGGCAGGTTTAAGACCACCTCCCTCTGGTCTCATAACAACCCTTTATGCACAGCCTTTAGTAGTAAACATGAGACACATCAGCTCTGTAACTAAAACTGTTTACGATGAATTTCTTCTCAGAACAAATAAAACACTCAAGATGCCAACACCTTTAGTAATCTTTATATACATACACATACACACACACACACACACGTGTGTGTAAGAAACTAACAAGTTAAGAGTATTAGGTTGAACCATATGAAATTGTACTTTTGTTAGTCAAAAACAGCTGAATATCAACATTTTCATAGTTCATTCTAAAAATTAAGATCATTTACATAAGTGAGCCACATAGTGTAGTCATTAGTGCTCCTACACAAAGACATGCATTTCTTTCAAACTTACTGCTGGCTTTTGCAAACACTGATCAATAATGTTCTCCATCCGCCTTTTCACAAAATGCAATGATTTTCGAGGATAATAAGGAAACAGCAAAGGACTTTCTGGTTTCAAACAAAAACAGAAAGAAAAATAAAAGAAGCGATAGCAAACTTATAATTAGAAGAAAATAATCTACTGTTAGAGCCGGTCTGCACAGTTTATCTCAAGGTAGAATTTTCACTGACCACTTTACTGAATTTTCATACAACCTCATTAAAACGACCATGGCCTTTTCTGCCTTTCATCAAACCCCACTGACAGCTCACTAAAAACAACCTCACTTGTACAAGCTTAGACTCACCAGAATCCAACTGTATGTTTCTGCTAGCTACAAGAAGAAAGGAATGATTTGGGAACCACCAAATATATGAGGAAATAAAGTTCATTCTTCTCTTCTTTGCCACAGTGCAACGACAGTAACAGTCCAGTACTGTTTTGTAAGAGTCTCAAAAACAGGAGACTGGAAACTAGCTCTATATAAATAAGCTCTTTACCTTTTAAAAGGTTACTTTACTAGGAGAAAATAGTATGTAATTCAGCACTTCCTGATATCTGCTGTGCTACGTTTTTAAAAATAATCTATTTTTTTTATTGCTTATAACAGCCATATGAAGTAAACACCATATTCTCCAATTTACAGACAAAGAAAAATGAAGCTTAGCAGGTTTAGGCAATTGCCCAGTGTGAAAATAACTAAGTATCTAGATTATCAATCAAGCCTAGATCTGACACATGCCCACCCTCTTCCACTGTGCTTTGTAGGCCTTCCCTTAGGTAAAGCCATGCTGGACAAAATGAACCATAATCACATAAACATTTTAGGTTCACCAGGTGACAGATGCTATGGTATCACAGAAAGACACTGGTTTTTGTTTCCGCTTTCTAGAACAGAGCTTCAAGCCTTTGGAATTTCCTAAGTGATAAAGATGACAGGATCATCTTTTTTGTTTTTTTTTTGGGGGGTGTGTGTGTGTGTGTGTGTGTGTGTATGTGTGTATGTGTGTTTGATGGAGTCTCGTTCTGTTGCCCAGGCTGGAGCGCAGTGGTGTGATCTTGGCTCATTGCAACCTCTGCCTCCCATATTCAAGCAATTCTCCTGCCTCAGCCTCCCAAGTAGCTAGGACTACATGTACACGCCACCATACCCAGCTAATTTTTGTATTTTTAGGAGACAGGGTTTCACCATGTTGGCCAGGATGGTCTCAAACTCCTGGCTTCAAGTGATCCGCCTGCCTCACCCTCCCAAAGTGCTAGGATTGCTATCTTTTGTTTTAATGAGGCAACTCTTGGCTGGCACCTAGACAGCTTTAGGATAGGGGCTGGCTGCCAAAAAGACCAAGCCTTGATTAGAAGTTTGGAACTTTCAGCTCCACCCACCAACCTCCAGGGAGGAGAGAGGGGCTTGGAGGTTGAGTTCAATCATCAATGGGCAAAGACTTCACCAATGATGTCTACATAATGAAACCTCCATCAATACACTGGGACAATGAGTTCAGAGAACTTCCTAAGTGGTGAACATGTCAAGGTGCTGGGGGAGCGTGGAAGCTCTGCACCTTTCACTCCATACCCTGCCTTATACATCACTTCAATGTGGCTGTTCCTGAGCCATATTCTTTACAATACAGTGGTAAACATAAATTAAATGTTTCCCTGAGCTTTGTGAGCCATTCCAGCTAAATTACCCAACCTGAAGGGGAGGAAGGTTCTGGGAACTCCTGACCGTATAGCCAAGTCAGACAACAAGCATGGCTACCCAAGAGATAGGGGTGACCTAGAGACCTGACACCTGATACGAGGGCAGTCTTGTGGGACTGCGCCCTCATCCGGTGGAGTCTGCGCTGCCTGTAATTAGTGTCAGAACTGAATTGTAGGATACCCTGTTGGTGTCAAAATTGGTGTCAGGAGGAAACAAACTTATTTTGTTGTCAGAAACACTAAGTAGAAACCACTCAGATGGTAGCCCCTAGACCGCTTCTGTGCTAAGTGCCAGGCATTAGTGTAGGTGCTTATCGAGATTAATTTATTTCATCTCCACACCAGTTTTTTGAGGGAGGCATTATTATCATCTTCATTTTAAGATGAGAAACTACGGCACAGAGAGTTAGAGAACTTGCTCTCCGCCATGTTACTAGGAAGTAGAGCAGATTCCAACCCAGACAAGCCAGCTTCCATTGCACCAACTTTTACCCAATACACAATACTGACCTACATACCCTAAGAAAGTACACAGATCAACTATTTAGCACTTGATTTTTGCAGTCTAAGAAAATAGTTTCGCTGATACTTCCTCACTGGGATTCATTACAGAACTCAGTAGTGAGTTCCATTAGGTCTGTAGCTAAGATCAGGCCTTTCTTATTCAGACACATAAGATGTGAGGGGAAAAAGAGGGTAGGACCTATTTTTAGCCTGGTAACGTTCCCTGAATCAATAACAGCCAAAATAGCAACAGGGTCCAGGTGCCACTACTCTTGGCACACTGCCACTGGCCCTCCCCAGACATCCTGCCTTATTCCTTGGGCATTCTGATTAAATACAGTAAATGAGTAGCATCTCCTGTACCTTTATGCTTCCTTTCTCCATTCAACAGTTAACTTGCACCAATGCAGCTCCCTACTGACCTCAAGACTCTCTGGCAATACAAAATAGGTTCTGCTCTGAAAAAGAATTTAGACTATATGCAAAGTTCTGGGCATCAAAGAATTCTCTCCCTCATTCATTCATTCATAGAAGCAGCAACCAAATCAAAGTGGCAGAAATTACTATAGGTTGAGTTTCACTTACCTAAAATGCTTGGGTCCAAAAGTATTTTGGATTTACTTTGGATTTTGGAATATTTGGATATATATAATGAGATATCTTGGGAATGGAATTCAAGTCTAAACATGATGTTTCATGTACATCTTATAAAATATTTTTAATAATTTTGTGCTTGAAACAAAGTCTTGACTGAGACTTGTCATATGAGGTCAGGTATGGAGTTTTCCACTTGTAGTTTCATGTTGGTGCTCAAAAAGCTTTAGATTTTGGAGCATTTCAGACTTCGGATTTTTGGATTAAGATGGTCACCTCGTACTGCTGTCTAGTTAAAACCTTAGGCTTTCATGTTAACAGAATCCTAACTCCACCACTAACCAGCTTGTGTGATCTTGGGCCTCTCAAACTTTCTGTTTCCTCATTAGTCAATGGGAATGCCAAGTACCTACCCATAGAATCTTGTGAGGATTAAAGCAGGTATTATGTACATATGGCAAACTAAACACCCCATAAACGTTAGTCACTACCTTAAAGATCAAAGAAATTGCTAAACGTGGTCAGATTATTCTTTCAGACAGCAAAGAAACATGTGCTTTAAAAATATTTTCACCTAAAATGGTAAAATGTGTTAGCATATTTAATGGGTGCTGTTATGCGCTGCATCCCTAATTATGCTGGACAGCTTTACTGTATTAACACTGACATCCTAGAAAATGAAAGGCATAACAAGTATACACACAGACACAGACACAGACACAGACACACACACAGACACACAAACTACAACCTGAGGAGAATACAGTTGAGCACCACTGTGTTTTTAGAAGATAATAAATTGAAACCAGCAAAAAAAAGACTTTTCTCACTAGTTGGCTCTACAGTTTCCCCTCAAAATCCCATTTTTTTACAGGATGCAAAACACACACTTATATAAGAATACTTAGGAATAAGCAATCCTACTAGGGCACAGTGAACTTCAGAGTGTCTTCTATCTACCATGGTGATGTCATACACTATTGATTATTTTACTGATCCTTTAATCAAATAAAAATGGACACAAAAAATAAGTCTAATAAACTTTTATAAGCGTTCAGCAAGTTCTCAGCCAAACTGTTAGCAGATCTATTCAAGACCTAGTCTTAAGTAAAAATAACCATGCCCAAAATCTGGGTGGTTCATAAAATACCTTTCAGGTAGCTGCTATTTTGAAGAAAGTCATACCACTGGTTTCCTTCTGTGTTAGGGGGTGACACAAGATCATCATCTTCATCTTTCAAGTACTAGAAATACAGAATTAGAAATTTAAGTTTATTCATACCTGAATGGGAAAATAGAAAAAGAAAGGAAGTAAAAGACAAAAAAAAAATTAAGTTTAGTAAATCAAAGAATTCAGGTCCAAAAGCTATTCATATTTAATACTTTTTTAATTCGGTAAGTTACTTTGTTTTATTGCCAAGTCCTCTGAAAGTGCATTACTATTATTCTAAGTGAGGCAGCCAAAATCTGCTATGTGTATGTGGTAGAATGAGCCCTCCATTAGTGTCAGCTAGCTACTACCTTAAAAATCGAAGAAACTGCTGAACAATTTGCAGTTTGTTTAGTCGAGCAACTAAACAGACTGCAAAGTATGAAAAGAGTTCTATGTTGTGGATGTAGAGACCACAAATCAAACTTAAATTGTTTCTTCTTCATGATCATATTTGAATTTTACATATGCAAATTATAAATTAGTTTCACAAGTATCAATTGTCAACATACTGTCCATTCACTCTATGGCAGTTGTTCTCCAAGTGAAGTCCACAGACTCCTGGGAATCCCTAAGATGCTTTTGGGGACCCACAAGGTCAATATGTGTTTTATAATAATGCAGATGTCACCTGCCCTTTACACTGTGGTAACATTTACACTGATGGTGGGGAAAACTCTAAGTGACTCAGCCAAGAGTCAAAGTAGAGGTCCCAAATCACACCAGCAGTCACTGTACTGTTTTTCTATCACATACTCATAGTTTCATTTGAAGTCATTAAATTACTGACTTTATTAAGTTTCAACCCTTGAGTACAAAGCTTTAATATTCTGTGTGACAGAATTGAGAGTTACACATAGGTACTTTTGCTACACGAAGTATGATCATTACTTTGAGGAAAAAGCACTTATGTTAAAAGCAAAAATAGGCTGGGCACAGTGGTTCATGCCTCTAATCCCCGCACTTTAAGAGGCCACGGCAGGTGTATCACTTGAGCCCAGGAGCTCAAGACCAGCCTGGGCAACATGGTGGGTCTCTACAAAATAGACAAAAATTAGCTAGGCCTGGTGGTGTGCGCCTGTAGCCCCAGCTACTCAGGAGGTTGAGGTGGCAGGATCACTTGAGTCCAGGAGGTGGAGGCTGCAGTGAGCAATGATTGCACCACTGCAGTCAGAAGACCGACCCTGTCTCAAAAAAAATTGAAACCTCATCTGCCCTTGTGTGCTTCACAACACAAAGACTTTTCTGAGTAAATTGGTGATGCCATTAATGCAATCTAGCTTATAGTTTGATGAAAGGTGGCAGCATTTAGAACAGCTGCATGACTCACAGAACCGATACTTCCAAAATGACCAAAGCAGGATATTACAAAATTATGCATGGGCAAAAGATCCAAAGTGGGAGGGAGATGAACGAATTTTAATGTAACAGAGTATAAAACGTTCACTGATGCAATTTTAGATTCCACATTGAAACGAACCTTTAAGATATAATCACTTGTCCAGATTTGGTATAATAAAGCAACGTCACAATTATCTGAAAAAGCTAATACCTCTCCCTTTCCATATACACACCTGTGTGAGGACTGGTTTATAGAAACAACATATGAAAACAGACTGAATGTAGAAGCAGATATGAGAATTCACTGTTTTCTATTAAGCTGGACATCAAAGAGATTTGCAAGAATATGAAACATTACCACTCTTCACTAAATTATTTTTATTTTGCCAAAGATTATTTTTCACTAAAAATATTTATATTAACATGTAATAGTAAGTGGGTATATTCTATTTTCTTTTTTGAGTCTCACTCTGTTGCCTAGGCTGGAGTGCAGTGATGCAATCTTGGCTCACTGCAACCTCCACCTCCTGGGTTCAAGCAGTTCTTGTGCCTAAACCTCCTGAGTAGCTAGGATTACAGGTGTTAGCCACAATGCCTGGCTGGTATATTCTATTTTTGAGTGAAATAAGGAATAATTTTTTTATGTTTAATTTTTAATACCTAATCATGCCTATCAGCAATAGATGACAACTCACATAAACAAAAGCTCTTTTCTAGTCCTCAGTAATTCTTTTTGAGATGGAGTCTCATTCTGTCACCCAGAATTAAGTACAGTGGCTTGATCTCAGCTCACTGCAACCTCCATCTCCCGAGTTCAAGTGATTCTCCTGCCTCAGCCTCCTGAGTAGCTGGGATTACAGGTGCCTACCACCACACCCGGCTTATTTTTAAATTTTTAGTACTCAATACTTTTTAAGAATGTAAAAGGGTTTTCAGATCAAAAAGTTTAAAAGCTGCTGCTTTGGGGTTGTTTTACTAAAAGGGCAGAGCTCCTCTATTACTTGGTATTATATTACTTTCCAGAAACTTTGGATAACGAAGATGAACTGCTAAGGTTTATAAAATGAGTTCAAAGCCCATACCTGACCAACTCTTTCAACGTTAAAGTATTTTCCTTTTCGATTATAAAGGTCTGGAGCCTGGAAAAAATAAGCAGAGTTTAATTCTTAATTCAGCTCACAAAGAAAAATACCCTAAATTTAAACCCAAAACTTTCCTTTTCAAGAGAGCTGTGAGTGGCAGTTATTCTTTTTTTATGGATTGTAAGACACACAAACAAAAGTCTAGTTTATTGACTATGTTTATAAACATAATTAGTTCAACAGTTTAAAAAAGTAAATGCTACAGACTTCAATTAAATTGGGTTAAATTTAATTATGTTGTACCCAGGTTCATTGCAATTTTTTTTAGATTGCATTACAGAAGACCAACTTCTTACCTCATTGAAATGTTCAGTAAGAAATTCAGCAACAAATGTGATATCTTTCTGAGTCATCTATCAACAAGAGGAACAAAAAGAAAACAAATCAAGATAAAAGAAAACTGCTCAATAAAAGAAATGGTACATAATGATAAATGTGACATTTTAACGATGTACTAAAAGCCACAGAAAAACCAGCAAAGTTCTTTCAAAGAAATGTAGATTGTGCAACTATAAAAATATTAACTCCTGGGGTTCTTAGAATGTAATTAAACATGTGAACTTATCTTCCAATCAGCTAATCCAAGAGCTGCAAAATTCCTTATAGCCTAAGGTTCTTTGTTTATTATTTCAGGCCTTGTGCTAAGACCTTGTGTTGAGGTCCCTCCTTTGGGAATGGGAACTGGACCCCAGAGGAGATGCAACACCTTTAGTCAAGGGCTGGAGGCAAACAGTGCTGTCTGCTTCAGTGTAGACCCCTGATTCTTGCAATGACCTGCATTCATCCCAATTTAGTTCTTCAGCCCTCAGAAAATTATATTTTAAGATCCCTTCCAACAACTGACATATTTTATCTCCCAAAATAAAGCTAACAGTGATGTCAGAATGACAACTATTGTGAAACTTTCCTGGTTTACAAGGCCAATCACCCATAGTGCAAAAGATCTACTTAGCAAGAGCTGTGGAGAGTGGAGGATCCCTTTGCCATCTAGTTCATACAGGCTTATTTTAATGCTGCCCACTTTTTCAGGCTCAAAACTACCTATTCTCAACAGTTTCAGCAGGGGTGAGGAAGAGTGAGCTGCAGGAATCAAATGGAAATTCTGCCCTATTCTGTAAGACTTCCCTGGAAGGAGATTCCATCACCACTTGTCTCAGTCCTTCCAGGAATCCTTTTTCTTTCTTTCCTTAGAAAGAAACTGTTGCTTATCAGGTATCAACACAGGTACTAATATCTAAGCATCTAATTTCCAAGGAAAATAAGAAGCATTTAAAATTTAAGGAAGTCAAAGTAAGGAATACAAGGATGCTGTCTTACACGGATTATAAAACCTTATCCAAACATGAAAACTATAAATTCAGACAGTCATAATCAAGGTATTCTATGAGATGAAACAATACACAAAACATACAAATTTCTTTTTAAAAAGTTGTGGCTTAAGGGATCTAATGTCTACATCCTGACATCCTGTTAACTAATAACTGAGTAAGAGTACCAAAATGATCAGCACAGCTGAGTTCAACTAGGACAACAACAACACTGCGAAAATGCACCAGTACATACTACCTTGTTCAGCTCGGGAAGCACGTGGTCTTCTGTCATTCTCAACATTGCTGGAAATATAAAGTTAAAAAATTATCTTTAAAGGCAAACTACAAACATAAAGTATAAATACATTTCAAAGACAAGGTGTTTTACTGAAAGAAATCTTCAATTTTGTACAGCTTTTCACCAACAAAAATCATTTTTCTTCCAAAAACTAAAGGGTGCCAGAACTTAAATTTGATTCATACTTTTAAGTTCAAAATTGTTGGTCTAACCACTCTAAACTATTTTTTTTCTTTTTCTTCTTTGATTCAACCTGTCATTCCAGACAAATCTAACTGCTGTCTGTGCTAAGACCATGTGTGCACGGATCCCTCCTTCTAACCTGGTGATGTTTCTTTAATACCTCCAGATGCTTAAAGTTTTTTTTTTTTTTTTTTTTTTTGAGACAGAGTCTCACACTGTCACCCAGGCTATAGTGCAGTGGCACGATCTCAGCTCATGGCAATCTCTGTGTCCTGGGTTCAAGCAATTCTCCTGCCTCAGCCTCCCGAGTAGCTGGGATTACAGACATGCGCCACCACGCCCAGCTAATTTTTTTGTATTTTTAGTAGATACGGGGTTTCACCATGTTGGCCAGGATGGTCTTGATCTCCTGACCTCGTTATCTGCCCACCTTGGCCTCCCAAAGTGCTGGGATTACACGTGTGAGCCACCGCACCTGGCCATACCTGGTGATGTTTCTGCTCTTAAAATCTGAAAGCCGTTCTTTCCTCCAAAGCCTATGATACCAGAGAAACCTGTTTATTTCCCTTGGTCTTTTCTGCTACGCACTTACAGTTACGCATATTTATATGCTTTTCTTTGATCTAGTATCTGTGGTTGACTCTCTCCGTCCTTTCATGGGGTTGTCCTCATCAGTACTATGTGTTTTGTATTATGTTCCACCTAAGTCAAGACAAAGTATGCTGCATGTGCTTCTGCATGGTATTTGAACATGGTTCTTAATGGTATTTGGTCAGTAACAAGCAAGTCAGAAGTACTTTTGCAAATACAGAACTGTTTTTAACTAATTTAAACTTCTAAGTTATCTGAAAGGGGGGCTAAAATCTAGTTCCACTCATTCTTATCCATCCAAAAAAAAAAAAAAAAACACTACTTACTGAGCATACTCTAGGTGCTAGCAATGTATCAGTATAAAAGATATCCCTGCCTTCATGGAAAACACATTTTACAAAAAAAAAAAAAAAACAAGGTTATGCAGCTACTAGAAACAGAGCCAGGATCACAAGTAGATCTCCACTTCTCCAATCCAGTGTGCTTTCTTCAATGTCCTGCTCTAATGAGAAGGACCGAGCAGTAACTCATTTCTCTTCTGATCCTGATTCTTATTGCAGTACACTGTCTAAATCACCTCCAATAATTTTAAGCAAAACCAAACTACCTCTGCAAAGACAAAAAATACTTCTAAGGTCTCATACAGTTTTAATATTGCAATTTATTCTAATTAACAACATGGATCTTAAAGCACTCTGGTTCCTCATTCTGGCTAGTACTGGTACAGTTTCCAGAAACATAAAAAAATTTCAAGTATTACCATATGCAGATCACATTCAGTTTTTTTAACAAAGGCAATTATGTTAAGTTGAAAAATATAAAGTCTGCTTTTACAATATTAGAACTGAAGATATGGACATTTGTTTAAAGGATATCAGCACATTACAGGTAATTTACATTCTATTTTACTCTAGAATTTCAACAAATGTGGGATAAATTATATTTACACTAAATTTTGCGTATGTTGGAAGGAAATGTATGCTGGATTATTTTAAGGATATTTAGAGTTCACAAAAATAGCAATATAAATGGACCTAAATAAAATATGCATATACTACAGTGAATACAAAACATTTAATATCAAGTTGATAAATACTTATTAACTACCTGCACAAATGCAAAGACATTGTGAAGACACAAAGACAGGCCATAAGTGGTCTGCATTCTATTTAGCTGGGCATCAATACACAATAGAAGTGGTAATGGAAATGTTCTACTTCTATGCGGTCACTAACCATTTGTGGCTACCGGGAACCTCAAATGTGAACAGTAGGACTAAGGAACCAAATATATAATTTTATACGATTTCAATCTACTTAAACAGCCACATGTGGCTAGTGGCAACCATAGTGGACAGCAGAGATCTAAAGACAGAAGACCAAATAATCAAACAGAAGATAAGCTCCCCAAGGACAAAGGCTTTTTTTTTTTTTTTACTTTTAAAATCTAGCACCTAATAGTGCATAATACTTAAAAAAAAAAATGTTTAAAAATGTTATTTTAACCTAAGGAGACATTATAAAGTAAAAAAGT
Source organism: Saguinus oedipus (assembly GCA_031835075.1). Classification (NCBI taxonomy): domain Eukaryota; kingdom Metazoa; phylum Chordata; class Mammalia; order Primates; family Cebidae; genus Saguinus; species Saguinus oedipus. Next base: position 52,760,335 of record CM063171.1, on the reverse strand, counting down.
GTGAACTATCAGTGAGTGACAGGGATAACAGGGGCTACAAGTTAGCTTTAATTGTTCTGTGAGAAATGTTTCCAGCACAAGGAGAAATGTTTAAGGTGATATATATCCCAATTATACTCATTTGACCTTTACAAATTATAAGAATGTATTACAAATTATCACAAGTACCTCAAAAAAATGTATATTTATTATATGCTAATAAAAAAATAAGTATTTCTGTGGGGAGGTGGGTCTGGGTGGAAGTATGAATAAAATAAGACTGGCCATGTGTTGATAACTGCTGAAGTTAGGTGACTGGTAGAACAGGAATCATTATATGATTCTCTCTACTTTGATAAGTATTTGAAATTGTGCTAGATTTACTGAAACAGTCTAAGATAATACTCCTATAGTTTTTTTAAAGTGTTAAAATAAAAATGCTTTACTCAATTAACTTACCCACATAGAGCCACCGAAAAAATGCTTTGAAGTTTTTCATACTACTATCTATAACTCTAAAAAGATAAAAACAAAAAAAATCAGAAATAAGATTATTATGTGGGGGGTTCAAATATCACTGCTCAACTGCCATGAAATATCATAATCCTTACTATTCTATTTTATCCTATCTGGGTGACATTTAAGTCTTTAGAACAGCAGATATTACAAATCAAACACATACCTAAAAATAAAATTTCAAAAAAGCAAATACTGATCATTCTCAAAAATAAAGCAAATAACTTAGAGTCTAACTGGTTACAACAGCCTTGCCGCAAACTGTGTAAGTCTTTTTAATTATTCAGTAAAACATGAAATCCTTTTCTAACTTGGCAAATAAATCAGAAAAAAACAGTTTTCGGCATTATTCTCATTTTAAAAGAAAATACTCATTGGCTGGTAAGAAGAAACAATATCAACTACAAGAGAAAATCATTATTACAGATTGGTGCTATGTCATTACCTCTGATATCAATGGATGTTATTTTTGGAAGCTAAGTTTTTATTCAAACAATTGAGATCTCAAAAGTTGAATTTCCCTTGGCTTTACACAAATACACCCCCAAAATTAAGTGTTATAAATGGAAGTCATCTGCATTTTGATAAAACTGTTTCTGAATAGAGATGAGTTATCCCTTTTTACACAATCTCTTTCAGCTCACATGTATAAGATAATTACTCTAGAAATACCTGTGTTTTTCATTCCTAAATCTCAAAGGCCTTTCCAAGCATTAAGTTTCATACCATTGGAGAGAGAGGTCAGTAACATTAACCTTTCAGTACAGAGTAAAACACTTGTAATAAAAGACTGAAACATCTCTTATGTTACTAAGCAACATAATCAAAACCCTCTTGCAGCAATGATTTAAAAAAAAAAGAAAAAAGAAAGAAAAAGTTCCTTTGTGCAGTCACTGTCTTCAACCCAACCCCAGGCCACCAGATCAATATCAAAATGCTCAATGGCTCAGTTTCTCCATCTGTAACCTGTAATAATTCTACTAACCTGAAAGGAACTAGTTAAACTACCTTTCGTTCATACTGAGAAGTGATCACAGAAAGCATAGTATTTTATATTTGCTCCCTACAAATATGATGAACCAAAAAATACTTCAAAATACAGGAAAAGCAATGTCATTTCTCCTTGTGTTTTTGTCTTATAAGTGCACACATCTACAGCCTCTACCTTCTAAAATACCATTAAAATGGCCATTGATGGAGAGGGGTACATGTGTTAGAAATGAACAAAAACAAAGAGAACAATAGAAATCAAATTTCAGAAATGTCAAAAGTGACAGAGGATTGATGCAGCTCAAGAGCAAAAGTAAATGATGCAGCTTGAGAAAGGAGGCCTGTGCCAGGCAGTGCATGGAGATGGCAGCTGGGAAGGAGCCTCTGTGCTCTGAGCTGTCCCTCGACCCTTACATGTCCTCATTTCCTTCCTAAAGTAGTTCAGATTTGAGGGCCATCATTTTAATCTGATCCTTGCTTCAATTCCCTTGCTCCTCCTGCTTCACGTACTCATGACACCTGGCAAATCTAACAGCTCCCTGCTCTGTACCCCACTCCTAGAGCAGACCTGGAGCCATGCCAGCGGGCCTCACTTTCCCACTCCCAGAGTCCTCCTGTTCCATTAGCCCACTAGACCTCCTGCTGGACTAGGCAGCTGCTTCACAGGTCTCCTTGTATTCTTAAACCTCCAGCACTGCCTCCCCATCCTTACTCTCAGCTGATTACAGATGTCCTGTTAAGATAATAAAAGCACCTTGAAGGGAACGTCCCCCGAATCCCACCTGCTCACACACTGGCCTCTGCGACCCTCCTCTCAGCCTTCCCTCCTATAACTGGATGACCTCCTGCCTCTGCTTTTCTAACCCTTTCCCTTCTGCACTCAATCCCACCTCTCTCATATACTCTTGCTTTAGAGCCTCTCCTCTCTCTCTCAATTTTTTCCCTTCTAGAAGATCATTCCATCCATATATAAATATACTCCAGTTCTTTCCAAGATAAAAAGAAGAAAAAAAACTAACAATTCTGTTTCCATCTACTGGCCATTCCCTTTACAGCAAAACTCCTTAAGAGGCTGCCCTGGCTGTCATCTCTGCATCTGCTCTTATTCTGTATTGTACCAGCTCCCATTACTCCCCAAGGTGGCTCTTATCAAGGTCACTATTCTAATAATATTCTAAGACTCTATTCTATTCTTAGTATTTCCCTTGCTTGACTTAGCATCTGACAACCGATCCCTCATTCCTTCTTGCAGTGCCTTCTTTGCTCCGCCTGCAGGACGCCCACTCCTCTGGTTGTTCTGTCTCTCCCATTTCCTCTCCTAGTTCTTCATCGTCTCCATTCTTAAATCAGGTCACTCCTGTTCTCTAAGCACACTCATTGTCTCATCCAGTCCCACGGCTTTAAATAACACCAGTGTGCTGAGGGCTCCCAACTGCACATTTCCAGCCTGGACCCCTCCCTTCAACACTAGTCTCACATAACTAACTCTGTGCTGGACAGCTCCACTTGCAGATCTAATGGGCATTTCAAATTCAATACGTCTAGCAAACTGACAGGGTGACCAAAATTATCATAACAGAGAGGGGTGGACAATGGACATTTTGTGTGCCGCTGGATGTGACACCTTGAGAAGGACACACCAATTACGTGGTATTTCTGACCAGGGATCCATAACCTAAATATAATCATTTTAAAAAAAAACAGACAAACCTAAAATGAGAAATACAAATAAAGATATACAGACACACATATACATACATATGTATGATCTGCTTTTTAAAAAAATGTCAATTTTCATAAAAGACCAAGAAAGTATGAGAAACTGCTCAAGATTAAAGAGAAATAGCAACTAAAATCAGTACGTGATCCTGAACTGCATCTTATCATACTGGACATAACTGGAATAATTGCTAAAGGGGAACTGAACTGAGGGTTCATGTACTGTATTAGTGTTCAAATTCCTAAATTTGGTAGTTGTACTATGGTTATGTGAGAAAATAATTTTAGTCTTAGAAAAGATGCACTAAAGTATTCCAGGGCAAAGTCACCCGATATAAACAACATACGCTCACATGTTTCAGAAAAGATAAATTATATGATAACTATAGCATAATATTTTTAAATGATGAATCAGGTAAAGGCGTATTACCAGAGTTGTCTTTATTATTCTTATAAATTTTACATAAAATTATTTCTAAATAAGAAGTCTAAAGAAAAATCTAACATGTCCAAACCAAACTCTTGATCTAACTCCACAGTCCCCCTCCCTAAACCTGCCTTCACGTTAGTTCCCCCTTTCAGTTAATGTCAATTCTACTATTTCAAGTGCTAAGACCCTAAATTCATAATTACCCTATGACTCCCTTATTATCAACATGTCATAAGCATCGAGAAAATGTTGTTATACTCTCAAAACATATCCTGATCCTGACCACTTCAGATTCTGACCATCATTTCTCTCTTGGCTTCTGTCCTTGCCTATCTATAAGCTATTCTCAACTCAAGCAAGAGGGATCTTTCTGAAACCTAAATCTCCACTATTCCTAACTCCCCAAGGGCTTCTCATTACATCCAGAGTAAAAGCCAAAGTCCTAACAACTGCCCACAGGCTCTATGCAACCTGGCCATCCTCTATCACCTGTCATTCACCCCTATATTATTCTCATTCAACCCACTTCAGCTACAGAGCCCTTGTCCCTGCAACATGCCAGGCATGCTCCAAACTCAGGGCCTTCACACTTGCTGCCCCTTCCGCCCCCAAACATCAACAGGACTTGCTCCCTCCCATCTCCTTCCAACTTCACCTTCTCAGTGAGGCCGCCCTGACCACCTATATAAAGTTGAATCCCCTACCTTATCATGCCCTAAGTCCTCATTTCCTGCTTGGTTTTTCTGAACATTACTTATCACTGTCTGACCTGCTAAATGTTTTAATTACCCATTTGTTTATTGTCTGTCTTACCACATTAGAACATAAGACCCATGGAGTCAGAGATCTGTTTCAGTTTAGTTTACTGCTACATCCTCAGTGTCTAGAACTCGTTCAAGACATAGTTAAGTGCTCAACAAATGTCTACTGATGAATGATGCATTTGACAACAGTCAAACTCTCAGAAAGTCAAAAAAACAAAGATGTGAAAAATATAAGAGAAATAGAAGAGACATAGAAATCAGTCCACCATGAATTCTAATATCTGACCAAACATATTTCTAGGACAAAAATCTAGTTTAAAACAAAGAGAAACCAACACATAATGGTCTGTAGTCCCAGCTACTTGGGAGGCTGAGGCAGGAGGATCACCTGAGCCCAGGAGCTCAAGTTCAGCCTGGGCAACATAGAGAGACCCTGTCACAAAAAATAAATAAATAATAATAAAGAGGGAGGAGGAAACTATTAAAAGAATGTAATACAAGAGAATTCAGGTTAAAATGGCTTTCTTATTATAACACAATGAATTAAAAGACCCACATCTAAAAACACTGTTATGAAATTTCAACATATCAAGAATAAAGAGTAATGCTTTTACAGCTTTTTCAAAAAAGGGAAAAAAAAAAAACTATAAAGGGCCAAGAATCAGAAGCACCAGACCTTCCATCAGCAACAAAAAGCCCAAAATACTATGCTTTTGTAGTTCTATGTGAAAACCAATAACCCTTATGGAATCCTAAACCCAGCAAAAACTGTCAATTAACTGTAAGGACAGGAGAAAAAACACAAAAGGAGATAAAGTTTACCTTCTATGTCTGCTTTTTGAGAAAGTTACTGGAGGATATTTTCCAGCAAAATGATTAAGTAAATCAAGAAACAGAGGCAATCCTGGTAGTTCGGCATCTAACCCAGTAAAGCAATGAAGAAAATGCCCGTGTGGAGAACTGGAGCACAGCTGCAGGCTGACACAGAGGGGTGGGAGGCTAAAAAAGGCCTGGAACAGGAAACTATAGGGATACTATACTACCCTTCAGAAGGGAAAGGATGGAAGGACGCAGAAAAGACAGACACTGCAAGAAAACAAGCAAGCCAAAGAGTCTAGGAAAAACAAAACAAACAGAATAATTTCTAAAAATTGACAAAAGAAATGTGGCATAGTCAAACAATTTAGAAATATGGAGGTAACCCATAGAAGAACTAAAAATCGAAGTAGTTAAAGAGTTCAAATGATTCCCTCTGGAGAGCAGACCTAGGGTGAGGATGACTAGGACTGGAAAATACAGCTTGACTTTATAAACTCTCTGTGCTATTGGCTTGTCAGAATCATATAAAGGAATAATTGCGCTAAAAATTTAAAAACTGACTTTAAGAGAATCGTAACAGTTTTTACTAGGTTCTTATTTAGGTCAAAAGTGACATATTCTTAGGTCAGTGATTCCAAGTACTCCCAATACTTACTGAAGAAGTTCATTTGCCTTGAGTATAAAAGAACCCACAGCAGTTATGGCATCTAAAGGGAAAAAATAAATAAATGTCATTTGTCAAATAAGCAAAATGTGTTTAATGTATTCCACTGAGAAATTAAATCACTACCTTCGATTCCTGCAGCATCTAGTCCGAGAGGTTCATACTTTTGCTTCCATGAAGCCATTCCTTTCAATTCACTCAAATGGTATAATAAAGACTCCGAGCCACTATCCAAACAGACCAGAAATAAATTAGTATCATGATGATCATCAAGCAACTACCTATTGCCTGAATATTTCTAAATTTTCAGAAATAAAAACTGAAAGTAATTTTCATTTTCTTTCCAGGAGAAATAATTATTTCTCAAAACTGTTCCTAAAAACTGCAGCAGAACCATTTGTTCAAGGTGACTCCAGAGATAAATCTGAAAAGATCAAATTTTGTAAGATAATCAAATTGTGTTTCATAGTTAGTCCTGACTCTTTTAAGATAGTCATATGGCGATCTTGTTCACCCAACTACTTTAGAGTCAACATTCAATAAATATTTCTTAAGTTCCCACTTTAGGTCAGGTACTGTGCTAGATACTGGGGACATAACGGTGAACATAATCAAAGGGTCTCATGGCACTGACAGTGTCACAGGGAAGACAGTCATGACCACAGTCATACAGTGTACCATTTCAACTACCATAAATGCCTTGAAGGAAATACACGGGGTACAGGTATAACAGAAGAACCTGAGTTAATCTGGGATTCAGAAAGGCTTTTCTGAAGGAGTGAATGTGAGCTGAGAGCTGAAGCATGCATGTGAAGAACAAGGTGGGAGCCTTCCAGATAACAAGAGGAATATACAAAAGCCCTAGGTGGGAGACAAAATGTCAAGCTGGAGAAACTAAAAGACCACCAGTGTGGGCAAGGCAGAGAGGCAGGTATACTAAAGGCCACACAAAGGTCTCCATTCTAAAGGAAGGCATTCGACATTTTTGAGTAAGACAGTAATATGTTTAGCTCCACTGGGGAAAATACATTCAAGGGACAGTGTGTACTGAAAGAGCCCAGTTTGTCCAGAGGATGCTACAGTGGTCCAAAGGAGGGTGATGTAGTTAGGGTCAGGGATTCTGCAGAAAGGAATTTATCAAAATTTAAACTAAACACCACCAGGCACGGTGGCTCATGCCTGTAATCCCAGCCAGCACTTGGGGAGGCCGAGGCAGGGAATCACTTGAGGTCAAGAGCTTGAGACCAGTCTGGCCAACATGATGAAACCCTGTCTCTACTAAAAATACAAAAATTAACTGTAATCCCAGCTATTTGAGAGGCTGAGGCAGGAGAATCACTTGAACCTGTGAGGGGGAAGTTGCAATGAGCTGAGATCACACCACTGTACTCCGGCCTGGGCAAGACTCCATCTCAAAAAAAACAAAAAACCAAACAAAATAAACCAAATGCTCAGCATCCACTTTTAAATTGCTTCAATGGACTAGCTATGGATAGAAAAAGCAAGAGACTTGAAAATCTAGGATGAAGTTTTGGCTCCGACACTTAGTAACTTTGGGCCAGCCAAAAAACCGATTCTGAACTTTTGTTTCCTCTTGTGTCACTGTAAAGCTACCCAGCATTAACCTTTTAAGTTAAAAATTGAAATGACCAACACCTTGCTAAGATACTAAATACCCAATAATCTTGGTAAACTGTAAAATGTTAATCTCACTGCTCAAAAAAGGGATACATGCCTTATTTCAAAATATACTTCATGCTTAGGTGATTAAGAAAAAAAACCCAGATAGAGTCTAGCCTGGTGAAAAGCTGCTGGAGAATTACTTCATAAAGCAGAATTATTATTGACTCTTTCAGTCTTGAGTACACGAAGATTCTTCTCAAATGCCATGCAACAATTTTAGCTAGAAAAAGTTTAAAAAGAGAATGCCAGATGAAGAGAAGGCGGCAGAAAGAAGGCCAATGCCAGGTACGTGTGGATACAATACCAAAAGATTCTATGTCATCTTCATACCTCTGTAAGTGACTTATGACCAATTTTTGTATACTGGAATATGATGACTCTATAGACTGGCCAAGCTTTTTTAAGCCCTAATTGAAAGAAGAAAATATATTTAGCATACAATTAGGATATTATATGCCACTCAAAAAAAAATTAAGAATATGTTCATAGCCATTTTAACACATAGATACATTAACTGCACCTTTACTGTTAACTGATTCATCAGGAGAGTCTGAAGTTCAGCACTACAATGAAACACAAAGTATTTTTAGTCATTTCTCTATTGGAAATCTGAATGTATCACTTACAACTTTTAAATTTCAAAGCACAAACAAGACTTTGAAACAAAATAAAGAAACAGCTCAACAAAAATTAAATGGTATGCATGTAACATCACATATACCCCATAAATATGCAAAACATGTATCAATTAAAAACACTATGTATCAATAAAAAATTCATATGACTATAAACTACTTTTCAAATAATTACTGTTAAAAAAAGAAGCAGAAGCAGGAGTACCTAATCTGAGTTTATTACCTTGCTTTCCCCCATAATAGCAAGTGCATGAACTCATCTTGCACTGATGTGGTTGTGTTCTTTTCCTAAAAAAAAATTGTGATATATTTACTAAATTATAAGCATATTTATTCAAAATTACAGGAACATGACTCCCTTTCCTTGCCTTAAACTTCCATCAAATCCATAAAGTGATCATCTGAACATGAGTGACTAGAAGACAGCCAGTCAGCTGTTCTAACATCTGCCCTTATTGACCAAGCCCCCACCAGCTCCACTTCACACTCCTGTCTCCACCTAAGCTGTACCAATGGGAAAAGAGCCCTTTTTGGAAATTTGAGAAAACAGTTTGAAGTTAGACTAAGCCATTTGAAAGAAATCACAATCTTAATCACAATTAGCCACGCCAAGCTAATTTTTGTATTTTTTGTATGAATCCAACTGATTTTTCTCATGTACCTCAAAGTAAATACATATATCAAGCATTCCTTAACTCTCTCCATGAGAAACTTCAGGTGCTTTACCTGCACAAACTTGGTGAGACGAGAATCCATCTGCATTAGTATTTCTTCCCATGCTTCACACATACATGTTAGTGACAAATTTATATACTATTAGCAAAAAAGAAAAAAAATTGAAATAACAAAAAATATTTAAATCAACTTGCTATCTAAATATGTGCTTATGATCAAGTGTCTCAATGAATTTATTTTCAATCACTCTTTTACTTGTATTTATTTATTTATTGAGACAGTCTTGCTCTGTCATCTTGGCTGGAGTGCAGTGGCACCTCAGCTCACTGCAACCTCTACATGCCGGGTTCAAGCTGCCTCAGCCTCGCGAGTAGCTGGCATTACAGGCATGCATCACCATGCCAAGCTAATTTTTGTATTTTTAGTAGAGACGGGGCTTCACCATGTTGGCCAGGCTGGTCTCAAATTCCTGGCCTCAAGTGATCTGCCTACCTGAGCCTCCCAAAGTGCTGGGATTACAGGTGTGTGCCACCATGCCCAGCCTTAATCACTCTTTTAACTCAGTTAAGATGGAGAAAAAGACTATAGCTTGCTCATCACTTAACAATGAAACATTCCACTGATTCTTAGAATTTCATTAATAAAACATTCTTAAATTAAGTTTTTATCTGGTAAAACAAATATTCCCAAGCTTTTTATAGAAGACATGTCTTATGTACCTTAACTGTCAAAATGCTGGTTTGGTCAACTAACTATTCAATTTTCAAATCGGATCCTTAAAAAGATACTGATCTCTAGAAACCTTTATTATCAAATAAATTAATGACTGTGATAGAATGAAAAAATATGGTCACAATTTTTTGTAGCTCCTCCAGTCAGATGTAGTGTTAATTTCTTCAGCCCTTGAGTCTCACTTTGACAAACAGAATGCAGCAGAAATAATGCTGTCGACTCCAGGGCCTCAACAGTCTTTGTATGCTTCCACTTGCACCCTCAGTGCCCCATTACCACCACCATGTGGACAAGCCTATGCTGGCCTGCTGGAGTATGAAGGATTTGGAGTAGAGATAAGGCCATCACAGCCAAGGAACACATATCAGTTGGCATGACCAAATCTAGTCACCCAAACCTCTTGGCTAAGCCTGGCCTAAATCACCAACCTAAAGAACTGGGAGCTAATTTGGGGTGGGTTTATTATAAACAAATGTAAACTCAGATGAAGACTGTTTTTCCTACAATACTTTATATTACCAATGGTATTTTATTTATGGGACTATTTTAAAGATTTAAACTATTTTTTCCTTTTATTTTAGAGGTGGAAAATAGGGTGTGGTGGAAGTAGATTCTCAATTAAATGTTCTTTTCCTGCTTTAATGGACCTTATAAGATTATCTATCAGACTAGATGCCCCTACTTCAGACAACTTTACAAAACATTTTGAAGTTTTTTACTTACAGAACTTTAGAAGCCAATAAATATTCACATAAACAAGCTCTAAATAAATACCTGTAAAAGAGCTGAAATGTGAGTAAACTTTCTGGCCATCCGAGTTACTTCAGGTAAGAAAGAGTACAACAGATTGGTTTCAAGCTGTAAAATCAAAAGAGTAAAGTGAGTTACCATCAGATGCACCTGCTGCAAAGCCTGTAATTTAGAGTGTAGGTTCAACTACGTATCACAAAGACTATGTCAGAATTCTGCCCTCTGAGCCTTAACAGTTTGGAAACTAACAGCACACAGCCTTAGGATTGCCTAACCTATGCATAACCATACTCGAATCACTCTCTCTGGGTCATCAACCCCTTCTGTGTAGACAGAATAAATGTAATATAATCTATTTTGCAACAGTGTTACAAAGAAATTTTTAAATCACAAATATATGCAAAAACTTAAGGGAAATAGAAGGAATTAAAGGCTACTGAAAAATATTGGGAAAATATCTGTCAATGATATGTGAATTATAACAAATTTGCCATTAAAAATTATCTGTTATAAACTTCGCAGTAGTAGTGAATCACTTTATTAGAACCCCAATGCAGTCCTGGTGATCACAGTGTCACATAACCTTAAGATGATGAGTAAATATGAACAATCATTACTTTAGTGAACAGTAAGTCAAGAGTTCTCGGATGCTTTGAATACAAAGAGAATGTTAGAAGGCATCACACATGTTGCATCTTGCATCTTTTTTATTCTACTTTTGTTTGAGAGTTCACAAATACTTAAGTGGCTGGGACATTTAAGATGAAAATTTTGAGATTTCCTGGCAAGGCTATGATCTAAATACTCTAAGAGAGCCCTATTAGTTTCCTCGATCTACAATGCAAACAGCACACAATGAAGTATTTTCCCAATATTAAGTGATCGTTCTACACAAGACGCAATGTACTAGTTAAGAGCACAGACTGTGGAGCCAGACTGCCTAGCATCACCTTCCAATCCTGTGATATCAAGCAAGTTTCCAAGTATTTGTGTAACCACGTACTTACCTAAAAAATGAGGATAGTAACAGTAACTGCCTATTAGGATGCTGTGAAGATTCAAATGAATTGTTCTGAAGCACTCAGTAGTTGGCACACATTAAACAATCAGTAAATATTAGCCTTTATTATCAGGGACAGAGTCCTAAGCAAACATTTGGTACAAAGCCGAACTGGAATAGCAACCAATTAATATGGTCATTAACAGACCATCAAAACACTTTCTATTAAAACTATATTGGAGTATTAGGAGAATAATATGGCATTCACTATAATTACAATATATATAGGATTTAGAAATTCCAAGTAGATTATTTTGTATTATTATAATGATCATTACAATACAGTGAGATGTGGATAAAAACCTATAAAACCTATTAAATACATTATTTACTTTTATCAAGTTCCAATACCCACCTGAAAGTATGAAACTTCTGAAGCACCACTGGTAGAGACTTCTGTGACCACAGATAATGATTTCAAATCACTTGATAAACATAATGCAAGACAAGTACCAGCAATCTGTAAAAGAGTCAAACCCCTTAGTGTATTTAATATCATTGCAGGTTGAATCTGATTATAATGCAGAAAGCAAAAATTCAGAGCTTCAGAAAGCAGAAACATACACTCCAGGCTCCAGCCACACACATGTAGCAGATGAAGGTAGGTGTCTGTCTGCATGGACTCTTCTAGTTAGGAGGCCACAAAAACAATGTGGTTTCCTGACCCCTACCCATCAAGAGTCTCAAATCAAATGCTGGAGAACCGACATATTCCACAGAGCCTACAATATTTTCTACCCCTTTTGAGAGTAAGAGTCAGACGAAAAAGCTATGGAGAAGACTGAGCGTAACAACTCAGTGGATTCAGTACCAGACTTAACAACGCTTCTGAAGACTTACAATCCAATCACATTTGAAGCTCTTTTACATCTCAGCCTAGAAAAACATTAAATCATAACCAAGTGCATCACTAATTTTTCTGTTAAAGAAAAAAAACTTGACTAATTCTACAAATAGCTCCCAATCTTTATAGACATATCACAATTATTTTATCTTAGTAAGAAAATTATTCTCTGAACATTTAAGAATAATTCCAATAACCTAAACTGAAAAAATAAAAACCTAGTGCTTTATTCTTTTTCCATAAGTGAAGTATCTAGTACATTCTAAGAGAAACAATTTAGAAATAGAAAATTTTAAAGAAAAACTTACCCCTGTGACTCGAGCAATTTTAAACATTCCATAAGCATAAAGCTCAATGAATCCAGAGCTTCCTCCAAGGACAAGAATATTAAGCCTAATTAAAAATAATGCAACAAGCTGAGAACCAATCAACAACACAGATGATTGCATTCTTAAACCAAGATACAAATTATTACTGCTTTCATATAATCTATATGCCAAAGCTCTCATGCAGAGGGAAGTGAAACATCAAATCCACTAATACTCAACATTCAATCAGATCAGGCTTATTTCCTTTTTTCAAAGAACAACATAAATTTCCTCTAGTCTAAAAAAATCAGCTTACAATAAAATAAGATTATTTTAATAACAACTATATTTATGCACTCCCAGTAACAAAACAATCCTTTTACCAACTAATACAAAGCACCATCAGTTTTATCATGGCTATGATGCTGAATATATTAAATGGGCTTAAAGAACACGAATACTTACATTTTAGAAACTCTAGTTTACGTCTTATTAAAATAAACATATGTACATCATATAATTATCAAAACTTGATAAAATGAAAGGCCATACAGTAAAAACAATAATAGATATTAAGGTCTATACATTATTTGAAGGTATTATCATCAACAGTGAGGCTGGGTGCAGTGGCTCACGCCCGTAATCCCAGACTTTGGGAGGCCGAGGCAAGGGGATCACCTAAAGTCGGAAGTTTGAGACCAGCCTAGCCAACATGGTGAAATCCCTTCTCTACTATAAACAAAAAAATTAGCTGGGCATGCTGGCATGCACCTGTAATCCCAGCTACTCAGGAGGCTGAGACAGGAGAATCACTTAAGCCCAGGAAGTGGAGGTTGTAGTGAGCCAAGATCACGCCACTGCACTCTAGCCTGAGTGATAAGAGTGAAACTCCGTCTCAAAAACAAAAAATGAAATAAAATGGCAAATAAAGGATGTGCTCCTGAAGCTACTGAAAATTGCTTCAATGATGAAATAACTTTAAGAAGTTAGACTTATTTAAAGTATCTGTAAGACTTACCTGACGTCTCCCAAAAGCTTAATAATTTCATCAGAATTTTCTTCACTAAAATATAAAAAGAGTCATCTTTTAATTCTATCTTTCAAATGTTAACAGATTATCTAACTTGAAAACAAAATAAAAAAAGCATATCTTACCTAAATATTTTTGAGGTGTTGCTATAGCTAGAAGGAAACAGAGATTAGGATAAAAAATATATGTAGCAAAAATACATTTTTAAAAATGTATCTGAAAATTGTTCCAGTGCTAAAAGCAGAAGAAAGAGAAATGTGCAAGATTCATTTCAAAGAAACCAGTGATACTTACTTCTTTGGCAGGGTAGGTAGTTTAGGTAAGAGGAGGTTTGATTCATCCTCAGCATTATAAAATGATGTCAGAACACTAAAAAGGAAAGAATAAAAGCATTATAAAAACACCAAAGCCTTTACTTCTCTTACCATTAAAAATGCTAATTTTTAAAAAAGATACCCAGAGTTTTACAACATTATCAAGTAGATGCCACAAATACTATATAAGTGTAGTCAGTGTAACAGTCCCAAGTGAGAAATTGAAAAGTAGGAATTTCTTTGTTTTTTAGGGGAAAAAATAATCCTGCACACTCTACATTTAGAGAAATAAATATTGATAAACACTTTTCTTAGCATTTGAAATTCCATATGTACTAAGACATTGAGAATTTATGATTTCTTAACTCTCATTTAAGAATGCACACTAAACATATGACTATTAAGAGTAATTTTAAAGAACAATGCAATTACCCTATCTTTTTTGTTTTTTGAGATAGGGTCTCACTCTGTCACCCAGACCAGAGTGCAGTGGTGTGATCATGGTTCACTGCAGCCTCCACTTCTTGGGCTAAGGCCATCCTCCTGCCTCCACCTCCTGAGTAGCTGGGACTATAGGTGCAAGCCACCACACCCAGCTAATATTTTTCATTTTCTTTTTTTGTAAAGATGGGGATCTCACTATGTTGCCCAGGTTAGTCTGAAACTCCTGGTCTCAGGCAATCCTCCTGCCTCAGCCTCCCAAAGTGCAGAATCGTAGGCATTAACCACTGTGCACAGCCCACTGTATGATTTAATTATTGGTTCTATGACTTATATACACTCGAGGATTTGATAATCCAAAGGTATATGAGACTACACCATGCCTTTTGAAATAGTTTTATTTATTCCCTTTTCCTTCTCAATTCTAACTCCAAATAAGGTTGGAAATAAATGAGTGAGCAAGTAAAACGTGGTGATTTAACAAGTATTTTTTCCTACCTTAACAAAAAGTAGCTGTCTTGAGAGACCTTGGAATCTCCACATAACATTTCTAAACTGTTAGTAGAAAGCTTATTGGGAATACACATACAGATAACTGGGCTGGAACAGGAATTACACGGTACGCTCAGATCCTCTAACCTTCTACAAATTCACATAACCATTTGTAATCCTTCATTATCTGATGATGGATTTGTCACTCTGGTTTATCTACAGTGAATTTCAAACCCCAGGCCAAACCCCTGTCATCCAATTCTTTCAGGCCTCCCTTAGGAAAACTGTCAACTAATATTCAGAATTTACAAATCCATTTGATATTAATTTAGTGTAACTTAATCAGAAAGAAAAAGCTAATGGAAAAAAGTGTATTTCCCCAAAAAAGAAAAATAATTTTTGTTTTCAGTACTAGCCAAACCCACTGCTTCCTCTGGCCTTCTTCACTGCAACCCTGGTGTATTACTTGACTATTCAGACTAAGACAGAATTGTTTTTATGAAACAAGGAAAGTATCAGGACCATGGACAAAGAAAAAAACCTGTCCAGCATCAGAACAGAATGTCCAACTTAGCACTTTTCATACTCTAAGAATATTTACTGAGACACAAAACAAAGTTCCAGGTGATATAAATGGTGACATGGAAATTAACATATTAATTAATATAATTTTTAAATTACTGACTGGCAAATGGAGACTGTTTTCCATTTCACCATTTATCTCACTCATCTGGAGCTTTGTTTTTTTGTCTCAGTAACTATTTTAGGAGTATGAAATGACTAGAAAGAAAACTCTTAGCTATTCGGTATTACCACTCCAGTAAGAAAATACAGGCATCTCCTTCAACTGTGCTTCCCTCTATCCTGCTTCCCAAATACTGCATTTTTCACAAAAGTTTGTGGCAACCCTGTGTCAAGCAAGTCTATCAGCCAAGCAAGTCTACTGGAGTCCTTTTTCCAGAAACCATGTGCTCACGTCGTGCCTCTGTGTCACATTTTGAAATATTTGCAATATTTTAAACTTTTTCATTATTATAGATTCTCTTATAGTGATTTGAGATCAGTTATCTTTGATGTTACCATTGTAAATGTTTTGAGGGTGCCACAAACCATGGGCATATAAAATGGTGAGCTGTGGCTGGTGTGGCGGCTCACGCATGTAATCCTGGTTTTGGGAAGCTGAGGTGGGCAAATCACTTAAGGAGAGGAGTTCGAGACCAGCCTGGCCAACATGGTGAATCCCTGTCTCTACTAAAAATATAAAAATTAGCCAGGCGTGGTGGTGCACACCTATAATTCCTGCTACTTGGGAGGCTGAGGAAGGAGAATCACTTGAACCCTATAGGCAGAGGCTGCAGTGAGCCGAGACTGCACCACTGCACAGCACTCTGGCCTGAGTGACAGAATGAAACTGTGTCTCAAAAAATAAATAAGGCCAGGTGCAGTGGCTCATGCCTCTAATCCCAGCACTTTGGGAGGCCAAGGTGGGCAGATCACCTGAGATCAGGAGTTCGAGACCAGCCTGACCAACATAGAGAAACCCCATCTCTACTAAAAAACACAAAATTAGCTGGGTGTGGCGGCACACATCTGTAATCCCAGCTATTCGGGAGGCTGAAGCAGGAGAATCTCTTAAATCCAGGAAGAGCGGAGGTTGCGGTGGGCTAAGATCCTGCCATTGCACTCCAGCCTGGACAAGAGCAAAACTCCATCTCAAAATAAATTAATTAATTAAATAAAAATAAATAATTTTTTTTTTAAATGGTGCGCTTCATTGATAAATGTGTGTGTTCTGACTGCTCTACTGACTGGCCATTCCCTTTCCCACTTCCTTTGCTCAGGCCTCCCTACTCCTTGAAACACAGCAATATTGAAACCAGGCCAGTTAATATCCCTGCAATGACCTCTAAGTGTTCAACTGTCTCACTTTAAATCAGAAGCTAGTAATGATTAGGCTTCTTGAGGAAGGCATGTCAAAAGCCAAGATTAGGCCAAAAACTAGGCCTCTTTTGTCAGTCTGCCAAGTTGTGAATGCAATGAAAAAGTTCTTAAAGGAAATTAAATGTGCTGCTCCAGTGATTACACAAATAATAAGAACATGAAACAGCCTTATTGCTGATATGGAGAAAGTTTCAGTGATCTGGACAGACGATCAAACCAGCCACACCATTCCGTTAAGCCAAAGACTAAACCAGAGTAAGGCCCCAACTCTATTCAATTCCATGAAAGTGCTGAGAGGAAGCTGCAACAAGATCCAGCTAAATCACTGATGAAGGTGGTTAGACTAAACAACAGATTTTCAATGGAGAAGAAACGGCCTTTTATTAGAAGAAGATGCCACAGAGGATTATGTGTATATATATAAGCCAGTCAAATATAGCACCATCAAGGACTTTCATAGCTAGAGAGGAGTCAATGCCTGGCTTCAAAGCTTCAAAAGATAAGCTGATTCTCTTATTAGGGGTTAACATAGCTGGTAACTTTAAGCTGAATCCAAAACTCATTTACCATTCTGAAATCCTGGTAAACATGCTATGAGCATGTTTAGAATATTCTAAAGGATTTAGAATATTCCATGAACTTGGTTGATAAAGCAGCAACAGAGTTGGAGAGAGCTGACTCCAATTTTGAAAGAAGTTCTACCTTGGGTAAAGTGCTATCAAACAGCATTTCATGCCACAGAGAAATCTTTCATAAAAGAAAGAGTCAACTGATGCGACAAATTCCACTGCTGCTGATGTTAAGAAATTGCCACGGCCACCCTAACCTTCAGCTGCCACCACCCTGATAATCAGCAGCCATCAACACCAAGGCAAGACCCTCCACTTTCAGTGAGATGCCAGTTTACTAAAAGTTCAGATGAGCTTTTGCATTTTTTAGTAATAGTAATAAAGTACACTTTAATTAAGGTACATCCTTTTTTAGACATGTTACTGCACACTTAAATGTACCATAGCATAGTATAAACATAACTTTTATATGCACTGAGAAACCAGGAAATTCAAATGACTTGCTTTTATCGCAATGTTCACTTTACTGCAGTGGTCTGGAACCAAGCTCACAATATGTGAAGTATGCCTAAGATGTTTATCAGAAGGAAAAAAATCTAGGAGACCATTAAAAAATTTCATCTTGCTAAAGTTAAACCAAAATTTAAATACAATGCACATACACTCAACACTCAGATACTCCTAAGTTTCCATTTTAAACAATAAAAATCTCATGAATATCCTGACTACATAAGTTTTTCTAATTACCTGCTTTCTACAGTCACTTCCATCCAATGCATACAGGAAACTGGAGCCTCCACAGAAAAAGAATGTAAGCTCTCAGGTTTTTCTACATCACACAAAACAATTTTCTTGGTATCAGCTAGAGCAAAGGCCAAAACTAAAACAAGAAAAAGCAATCAGAATAAATTAGTGAAATATTTCAGAAAAATAAATGGGTATTTCACCTATTGCCCAGTTTTACTTTTAAGTGCATCGTAATCATGGCATTTTTTGACCTAAACATCCTTCAATATTTTAAAAACTGAAAAATGAGATGCATATATTGTAGTTACGTTATTATCTAAGCTTACTTTCAAGTGCTCAAACTTCATAGGCTATCTACTACTTTTTCGTTATCACAGTTAATATCTTACACATCAGAGATTCCAGACTAAAACCCTGCAGTAAAGCAGAAAATACAGAAGAGGCTTCAACAAATAAACAATTTAGCAGAAAATACAGAAGACGCTTCAACAAATAAACAGTTACATCCTAACACACATCTAAAAGGTAAACAGTGATTCCATGTGCTTTGTTCTTGGAAGGCTTTGTATTCCTCCTTTATGTTTCTAAACCATGGTGGTAAACGAGGCCATTCAACACAGATAAATCCTCCTTTGAGTGTGGCTAAATTTTTTCTAGCATGGTTTCTCTACACAAGTCATTATTTCTTCCTAACATGTATAATTTAAGAATTTAAAAATTTCCAAAAAGAGGGCAGTGAGTTTCACTGCATACCACCATCACATGCAACTTCACCAGATGTGACCAATCCCAGCCTTCCTTCTTAAAAACAATTTAAAACAAACTTGAAATGATCATTATCTAACAAAAAACATATTTTGCTATCCAAAAACATGAGACTTTTAAAAATGAATACAACTACTTAAATATATTTTAATGCACACTGACTTAAATGATTTATCATGTTTTTGAATTATTTAGTGCAAGACCTCAAAACTTTACTTACAAAAGTCCTCTAAACTTACACATATTCTACATTTGCTCCAAGCAAAAATGACTACAGAATGAGCATAGAATTTTTAAAACATTTCCTAAAATTCCATTTTGGGAGTTAATCTAAGGGAGCTACTCGCAAAGTTCTTCCCAGTGTTTAGAAAGTTTATACAGCATTGCTTAAAGCCAAGAACTGGCCGGGTGCGGTGGCTCAAGCCTGTAATCCCAGCACTTTGGGAGGCCGAGGCGGGTGGATCACGAGGTCAAGAGATCGAGACCATCCTGGTCAACATGGTGAAACCCCGTCTCTACTAAAAATACAAAAAATTAGCTGGGCGTGGTGGTGCGTGCCTGTGATCCCAGCTACTCAGGAGGCTGAGGCAGGAGAATTGCCTGAACCCAGGAGGCGGAGGTTGCGGTGAGCCGAGATCGCGTCATTGCACTCCAGCCTGGGTAACAAGAGCGAAACTCCGCCTCAAAAAAAAAAAAAAAAGCCAAGAACTGAAAAGCATCTAAATATCCACCAAGGGGGAATAGGTTTGGTAAATTACAATATATAAATATAATGGGTTAGTTTGCAGTCATTTAACATTAATGTAGTAAATCTATCCACACTGACATGGGAAAAAGTGGGTGGGGGGGCGGGGAGAAAAAGCTAAGCAACAAAATGGCATGTACCAAATGACCTTTTTTTTTTTTTTTTTTTGATAAAACTACATATAGGTCTCTACAAGTATATACTTTATCAGGAAACGTTGGAAAAGATGTTTACCAAAACAGAAACAATTGTCATCTCTAAGTGATTTGCTTTCAGGGAATTTTTAAGTACATATTTATATTTATCTATAGACAAAAATAAAGCAATGAGGGCCAGGTGCAGAGGTTCACACCTGTAATCCCCATATTCTAGTAGCTAGGCGAATCGAGGCCAGGGATTCGAGACTAACCTGGCCAAAACAGTGAAACCCTGTCTCTACCAAAAAATTCGAAAATTAACCGGGTATGATGGTGCATGCCTGTAGTCGCAGTTACTGCTTGAACCCAGGAGGCAGAGGTTGCAGTGAACCAAGTTCACACCACTGCACTCCAGCCTGGGCAACAGAGTGAGACCCTGTCTCAAACAAAAAGCAACGAGGAGCAAATATTTTACAAAAACAATTCATTTTTCTTAAAGCACCAATAAAATGTTTAAGTACTTCATATTTATCTACAGAAAAATTTAGCAAAGAACACATATTTTATAAAAACAATTCACTTTTTTCTTAAAATACCCATGAAACATCACGAGGTCAACAGATCGAGATCATCCTGGTCAACATGGTGAAACCCCGTCTCTACTAAAAATACAAAAAATTAGCTGGGCATGGTGGCGCGTGCCTGTAATCCCAGCTACTCAGGAGGCTGAGGCAGGAGAATTGCCTGAACCCAGGAGGCGGAGGTTGCGGTGAGCCGAGATCGCGCCATTGCATCAGCCTGGGTAACGAGAGCGAAACTCCGTCTCAAAAAAAAAAAAAAAAAAAAAAAATACCCATGAAACAGATGAACTTTAAGCTGTAGGATTTACAGCATTTTACTTCACTGATTATATGTGAACAACAGTTCCAATAAGGACGGTCATTGTAAAAATATCACATGGAAGAGGACAGTTCTGTCACCAGAGCCATAAAAGGCTATAACATAGGAGGGGACCAGAAGAAAGATCACATAGAAATGGAAGGTATGGAGTCAAAGCTCATAGTCCCCCCCGGGGAGGCAAACATATATGCACCAAGGGAATATGAGCCACACATTTCGTGCTAAAATCCATTGTGAAAGAGAAAGGCCATGATGGCCTTGAACTGACTGACTGGAGAGAGTGGCAGGTGCTGCCTGGGCCAAACAACACAGGCCAAGATGACAGCAGAAAGAACAAAACCAAAATATTTTGTACATTCCATCAGATTTCACTTCAGAGTTATCTTTGCCAAGAAACCAGATTTTATTTAAGAGATATCTTTGCCAAGAAACAAGATAGCAGAATTAATCTGAGTTCTATAAAAATATTTTAAGGCAGGTTTTTTAAAAAAGGCCCTTAACTGGTATTTATAATTATAATGTATACTAAGAACAATAAATCCTTCCTGAAAATGGACTTTCTTTACAGAATACTTTTTGTGAAAATAAAAACATATTTTTGTAATATTATCATTACGTTTGCCATCTGGTCTCCATGCCAGACAGGTCACTTCCTTTCCTGTATTTTCATTTGGTGGAAAACTCCAAACTCGATGAAAACTTGCAAGTCGATGAAGTAACACCTAAGACAAAGCAGATATAACGGCAGGAAATAAAAAAAAATCCATTTCCAAAAATAAAATACACCTAGATCCCTACTAAAACCTTTTTTAAAAGGACTATCTCTCAAGTATAGTTAGCTATCAGAAAAATAGAAAAAGACAACAGTGTCTGCAAGAACACAAAGTATTTTAAAATAAATGGGTGAAATAAGGTCTAATTTAACCCAGTACCTAATACATCTTCCCATCTTTTATGTCAACGGGAGAGTTACCTTTTAGAAAGAAGGCTGTCCAAGATGACAACCAAAAAAGAAATAAAAGAGCACAAACATAACTAAAAAGGTAGCTAGCTGTAATATACTCAAATAATACTAAGCTTGGAATTAGACCATGTGGCATCTAATTCCAGTTGTGTCACGCACCAGCCATGGATCTTAGACAAATCACTTAACCATTCTAAATCTCCATTTCCACACCAGTAAATTCCCACCTTGGAAGGTCAAAATGTTGCCCAAGAGCTCTAAGACTGACCCTGTTGTAGCTTCTATACAACCATTGACAATAAGGAAGAAAAGGCCTCACAACTGCACAGGCTCCTAGAAGACCCCTTCCTATCTCCATCGATTCCACACTCAGCTTCACCACCATGCCCTGCCTTACCTCATTCCTGGTAACATCCTTCACTCCTGGTAACATCATCTCTCCAACTTGACCCTCTCTTTTCTGAAACCATTCCTGCCATTCCTTACTTCTGAAACCCTTCCTCTGTGCTTTCTGCAGCTCATGGTCAGATGGCATCATGAAATTAAAATCTTCATACTTTTATCGGAAATGTGCCTCTCACCAGAGTACATGGCTTCCCTGCAGCCTTCCTAGGTGGTGACCATTTTGTATCCCAGACCCTGTACTGCTCCTCTTGGGCTAGGAGATGAAGCAGGTGTCTTCCTTGATGCTCAATGCCATTTCTTCTCTTCTTGAAAACCTAACTTTGAATCACATGCAGTCAGACCATACCACCCACTGTCCCCTTGATTGCAATCCCCTAGGCCATTCCCCTCATTCCTTGAAGATCTGCACACCTGGCTCGTTCATGCTTTCTAACAGCACACTCATCCTCATTTTTGGTGATTTCAAGAGCTATATGTCCTGGCTTTTTAGCTGTCAACTACCTCACCTCCAGTGATCACATCTTCTACTACACTCAGCCACTCCCAGGGTCACACCCCTAGCCTGGGCATTACCAACAACTGCAGGGCCACCAAAATCTCATTTCAAATTTCCCACCTTCCATCCACCACCCCTCTTTCAGCTCATCTCTGCAACACTCAACTCCAATTCTTTTATCTCACCGGAATATACAGTCTATTGATTCTACCCCCTAGTCACTGTTCCTCTCCCTACACCTGCCTCACTTACCTCCTTAACCACGTTAGAACCCAAAGTTCATCAACACAATCACTACCCTTGCACATAACTTCAACTCTTTCATCTTTCTCTTGCTAAACAACAATCCTGGCTAAACCCAACTGTACCTGCACCCACACAGCCAAACAGAACGGAGACACAAACTCGTTCGACCAGTGTCTCTCAAATAAGAACACTGATCTTGTGGTGCTCTTAACACTGACTGACAATCCTATTTAGGTTTCCCAAGTCCGCCTGCCTTGTTAGCTTTTTCAGACCTCTTCTTTCTCCTCAAGCTTGCAGTATTTTCTTCTCCATCTTCACCCACAGAAAATTCCCTTGCTTCTTCCTTCACTGAGAAATGGATGTTAACAGTGCCCACTATCATGCCTACCCTTCTGATGGCACAGATGTGCCTCCTTTCTACCTTCCCTCCTGCTCCTGTGGCTGTACCACCTGCTGTTCTCTAGAGCCACGACGGAGTTTCAAAGCATCCCGGCAGAGGAGAGAGAGTAGATTTCATGGAGGGCCCTGAAAAATTAGACATCAATACCCTGGCTACTGGGTCATGGTAAATAACATGATGCTGTAGTCCGCAGGGTGCTAAGATTTCCTTACCACCTGGTTTCCAAACTTAACTCTACACAACTCTCACCTGGCTAGATAACGCTCAAGCCAGAGGCGGAAAGATGTACAGGTGAAGGTTTCCTTACAAAATGGCTGGCAAGTAATAATTCTCAGCAGAAAGTTGGATACAACAGGTTTATACTCAATGAAGTTTAATGTGAACTAGAAATGCTGACAAAACCCATGCACGTTCTGTCTGGAATCCAATGATGCATCCCTTCCTTGTCCAATTTAAAGGTTTTTAGTGGAAGTTAGCATCCAACCCGTAGTATAAAACGTGGACAAGAGACTACTTATTCTTAAATATATATTCTGGGTCAGCTACATGCATACAATCTTGCAGCTAAAGTTCGAAAATAACTTCCTTCTGCTATTAAAACTGTAAGTAAACTTAGGGCAGGCCCTGAATCTACCACTATGTCTAGCTCATGGGTGGCACATCGTGGGCTTTTTTAAAAGTTCATTTAACTAATAAAGCGATGAGTGAAGAAGACTTGGGGATGCAGAATTGCCTGACGGTGTTAAGCTGTGTGAAAACTGTTACGTTAGCCATAAAAGTACTTAAAATGGCAAAGACACCACCCTTCGCATATATTACTTAAAGTTTACTGCCGTCCTGGGAGGCAGGGAAGGGGTAGCAGGTGGCCCGCCATGTCTGCAGAAGGGGAAACTGAGGCTCCGGCCGCCTGTGGCCCGAATGAACAGGCTCGGTGTTTTTGGGCCCCCAGCGGGCAGACCCAGCCCAGGCGGGCTCCACCGGCTCACTTACCTCGCCCGCTGTGTTGGCCAAAGCAATGAGATCCCGCTTGGGAGACCAGACCAGGAAAATAATCTCCTGCGGGAGCTGCTTCTCTCCCACCACCCGGAAGGACGGGAAACAGGTCGGAAAACGCAACATGGGGACGGCCCTGCAACGACACCCCAGTCAGAGGCCGGCAGGAGCTCCCGGCCCTCCGCGAGGAGGCCCGACCACGGCGGTACCTGCAAGAGTCCACACCGACGACCAACACGGCCGCAGCGGCCTCTCGCCTCCCTCTGCCGGCCGCGCACCGCAGCCTCCAGATCGCCCCGCCCCGCCGCTGTCGCGCGCTCCAGGCACTTCCGGCTCCGGGAGTGCCTCGCGAGAGGAGAAGGCGGGGCGGGGCGGGCCGGGCACAGGGCCTGGCGAGGCTGAGAGCCAGACCGGGCGGACCGGGACACGGCGCATGGGCGGGGCAGGGAGCAGCGAGGGGCGGAGCGAGGTGGGGGTAGAATGGGGCCCCTGGGAGGGGCACGGAGCAGCGAGGGGCGGAGCGAGGGGGAGGGTGGGGCACGTGGGCGGGGAAGGGACTAGCGAGGGGCGGGGCGTGAGGGAGGGTGGGGCACGTGGGTGGGGCACGGCGCCCCGAGTGGAACGGAGAGGGAGAAGCGGAGCGGTGGACCCAGCTACAGGTGGGAGCGCTGGGCGCTGGGACGTGGAAAGCTGCACGCGGATTTTTTGGTAACGCATGTGTGCACGCGTGTGGGCACGCTTGCATAACTTTGCAGTTTTACCAGAAATTCGCTGCTGTGTTAGAAGGGACGGTAGGGGTGTAGGGGGAAGGCTTCAGCGACAATGGGGAAATGAAAAAGAATATGAACTTTAGGTTCTGATCAGCTGGAGCCTCCTCTGACAGACTCCAAACAAGTAGTTCTCATGTCAGTCCTGGTGGCTCAGTATAGAATTTTAAAAGTTCACCTGTCCAAGCAGCACCCCAAACCAATTAAAAGAGAATTAACCCTGGATGGGCCCAGTATTTACTAAAACTCTTTGGGTGATTCCAATTTGAAGAGGGAAGAGGGGCTTGCCCTCAAACCTCCCTAACAAGCAAATAATACTGTGACTCCTCATCCCATTTAACGCTCACAACTTATTGGTAATTGCAGCCCCATCATAACGAATGAGGACTGTGGGCTCACACACGATTTCTTCTGTAGCTTCTTGGGCATTTACTATGTGGAAGAACTGGGGCTACACGAATGCATGGGACAGGCTTTGCCAGAAGGCTCACAGGCCTGCCTGGCAGTCTTGTAAATCAGAACTCATCTGATGTTGTTTTATGTAGGACACATTTAAATGAGTCAGCATGTTCACAGTTCCCACGGCTATGACATCCCTGAGAGAATGTGACAATGTCATTCTAGGGTTCTTAAAATCTGTTGGAAATAGATGTTCAGTGCTGCAAAGAAAAATTAGCACTGAGACAAAGGATTTTTCAGCAATTTTTACTTCCTGGACTGCAGGAAGCGTACTCTCACTAGCCGTCATGCCACAAGAATACAATGAACAAAGGAAAACACACAAATTTATCCCTTAAGCATTTGGGGTCATCCTTACTGCTGTGTCTGATCTTCGTTAGCTGGAGCCAGACCTCACAATCTAAACTAAAACCCAATTGGGTAACAACTTAAAACTTTTCTAAACAGGTAAAAGCAATGGAGAGCTGGGATATGCCTGGTTCAGCACAGATATCTTGGTTAAAGTACAAGAACATAGAATATACTACTTGCCTATAAGCATGGCATGTCTAACAACTACATAGGATAGGGCTTAACAAAGAGTTATTAGCACACTTATTCTTTAATAAGCAAGGAAACTTTAAAAAGGAACTTTTCTACTTCCCACAGACCTATGGTAGAAAGCCATCTACTTTTCACTACCTTTCACTTGTTCAATGGAGAAAGAGGCCTCAGTGTGGATAACCCCCCACACAGGCACCAAGGAAGGAGAGCTAAGCAAAATCCTGGCACAATTAAGATATGAAGAATATCTCAGTTTATAGTGTTACTACTCAGTTATTTCTTTATATAATCCTCTCCATATAATCATATATTTGTTCATAGAATGAGTGCCTAAAGAATATCTCACAACTCAGTTATATATATATATATATATATATATATATATATATATATATATATAACTATATCTTAGTTCATAATTGGAGGAATACCTGGAGTAGACACGGTACAGAGCATGAATTAAGGAATAAGCAGCTTATAGTCAGAGGAATGTCTGGAGCAGACAGTGCCGAGCATGATTTAAGGGAAAAACAGTTATACCAGGACAAGAATCCATGGCCCAGGCAGCAGCATTCAGTATCATTAAGATACCCACTGTATGGCAGGCTTGGGGCAAGAGCGACTCCTCCTGATAAAGGAGTTGTAGGACCTCACGTCTTCTTGTGGAAGGCAATCCCTCGAGCATCCATCCAAGGGCTCAAAACCCCTACAGATAGTTGTACCTTGGTGACTGTGAACTTTATTAGCTCTTGTTTCTGTGCCGCCCAAAAAGCATCTTCCTATAGAACTCATTGGAAGCTGCCAACAGGTGGCGGTAACCCTGACAGCTCTGTCACTGCTGTGTGACTTAAAGCATCCTCCTACAAATCTTCTTAGAAGTAGCTTGCCCATAGGTAGAGGTATTGCACACTGCACCCTTTTCACTGCGCACAGCCCACCTCCATGCCTCGGTGATCTAATGGGGGTGGACATCTTGCTGCACACTGTCCACCTCATAGCCTAGGTGACCTAATGAGGATGGACCCCTTGTTTTATTGCTCACAACCCTATCACTATCCTTAAAGATGACTTCACTCACTGCCCTGCATCCTAACCTATACACAATAAATACTGACACTTCTGGACATTCGGAGCCCCCCTGAGCCCAGCTGCATTTTCCTTTTACTTCTGTGTCCTCTTCATTTGTTAGATCCTGAGCCTCAGCACAGCATAAGGGACACACCACGACCCTGTGGGGCCTTCAGCCCTACACTGAAGGACCTTTAACTTGTCACAAGCCCCCTCTTCTTGACCTCTGACTGGATCTAGCCCCTGGGAAGTAGATGATGGAGGGAGATTAATTCATTCAGTGTCAAGTAACAGTGCCAGGCACTGTTCTTAATCCTTGACTTCCTCTCAGGGGCTTTGCAACCCTTGCCTTTGCCACAAACAACTTAGCATGTCCCCCCAACTCTTCCAGAATCAACATTTCTAAGGTGAAAACGCACTTGCCTTTGTTTTTCACAAAATGCATTTTCAGGTGTTGTTTTGGGGCAGTTATAACGGATCAGCTGGTGGGGGTCCAGTATCTATGCACTTTACATTCTTATGGAAATTGAATGTCCATTGTCCTGGAACTTACCTGAATACAAACGCCCACACAACTCGTGAAAATGGCTGTTCCCAGAGGCATAAACACTGTACTGCAAAGGACAGAGTATAACCACCTGCACATGAAGTCTTCACAGAACATGAATTTCCTAAGCCTTACAGCAAAGGAAACAGCACAGGTGTGGAGTTCCAGGTGTGGGCAGGAAACAGCAGAGTTATATGCTGCTATAGACCAGGGGTGTCCAATCTTTTGGCTTCCCAAATTAGAAGAATTGTCTTGGGCCACACATAAAATACCCTAACATTAATGACATCTGATGAGCTAAAAAAATAAAATCACACAAAAAAATTTCATAATGTTTTAAGATTAGGTTTACTAATTTGTGATGAGCTGCATTCAAAGCCATTCTGGGCTGCAGGCTACGGGTTAGACAAGCTTGCTGTAGCCCCCTCATGTGTGTTGGTAGGCAGTGGAGACAGGGATCATTCCTGGAAATGATCCAAAGTAGCTGTAGATAAGAAATATTAACACAGTGTTTCCAACCTTTTCTTTTTCTTTATTTTAATAAAGCTTACAGCACCCAGTATTCTCAGGTGGTCTCCCATCCAAGTACTAACCAGGCCTAACCTGCTTAGCTTCCAAGATCAGATGAGCTCAGGCATATTCAGGGAGGTATGGCTGTAGACTTCCAGGCTTTGCCCCATAAAGATTTTTGCTTTACCTACTCTGTTTGCCTCCCCCATCCTTAGGAAAATACTGCTTTGTCAAACTGGCTCATTTGTGCATTTGTGACACAGAATAAAGAGGAAAAGGGAAGAAGGCTCAGGGATCAGGAATCAGTGCTTTTTAAGGAGGCAAAAGCAGGAGAAATAAATATTTACCTAAGCATGTTCATTATAAGGTTATTAACAAAAGTAAAAAAAATACAAACAACCTAGATGTCCCATCATAAATTTTTTAAAAATATATCTATCCTAAAGAATACTATGCAGACATAAATCCATGTACACAATATACTTATGAAAAAGCTTGAGTCACAAAATGGTATGTACTTAAAATTCCATTTTTGTGAGGAAAATTTTAGCATGTGTCTGTATACCTATTTATGCAAGAACATATCTTTGGAAGAGTAGACAGGGAAGTTTAATAGTGGTTATCTCTGGGTAGTATCTGTGTGGTAGGGTTAGAGATGCTTTTATTTTTCCTTGATTTACTTGGCTCATATATTAACTGTAAAGTTAACAGGCAGCAACCTTTGTTTTCCTCTGTTTTCTTTAAGCCTATACAATGTTTGGGTTGACTTCCTCTAGTGTTCTCCCACTCCTCCTCTCCACATTTGTAGATGTCAGAAACAATTGCTTGTTCCTCAGTGCCAAAAAGAAGAACTAGTGATCAGACAAAGTTTTTCTCAGCAAGGCAATTTACTTCTACAGAAATGTGCATCTCACCGATGGAGCAATGGCAAGAGCACACCTGAACAAGGGAGGGGAAGGGGTTTTTATCCCTGATGCAAGTAGCTCCTACTGCTGTGTCATTCCCCCTTTGGCTAGGGTTGGACCACATAGTCTAAGCTAATTTCAATTGGCCATTTTAAAGGGAGGAGGAGTATGAGCCAGAGTGGTGGGGTGAGCAGTTTGGTGGGAAGGATGGTTATGGAACAGGTAACTAAAGGTGACTCAGGTCAGAGCAGGTGACAGGGGTGGCTCAGGTCAAAGCAGGTGACCAGGGCAATAGATATGGACTACTGATTAGAACTGGCAGGAAAGTTGTTAACTGAAACTTGAGGCAACAGGGTGAAGAGAACCAGGAAGTTAAACTTTAAAATGGAGAACAAAGAATAAGAGAGCTGAACATACTGACATACTGATTCTTTGAAGAGAAACTTGGAGCTCAGTATATTTAACACAGATGAAGAAACTGGCCCATCTATTCAGGCCTACCATCTTAGAGATCACCAGCTGTTTCACCTCTTCTGGTCTCCAGTGGTATCAAGCAATTATAAACCAGGGACTTGTAACTGTCCTGCCAAAGACAGTTGGGATAAAACTCAACCTTTCAGAGCTCTGAGATCTTGTTGCTCTATTTGTCTCATCTTGCTGAGTTAACACTTACACTAAATTGCCTGAAATCGAATAGCAGAGATCTTATCTCCACTTTATTGCAATGACCTTCTTAGCTGACCCGCAAGTAATTTCAACCCAGATCCTCATGATCCATTTAAAATCACATCAAAGAGTAAAACTGGATTTTCTTTTAGATTTTGTGGAAGCTGTCCTACCTAGGCAGCTCTGTGTATCCACTCCTTACATAGCATGGTTAGGGTGTGAGGCATAAAGTGGCAAAATAAATGGCATTTCCATTCACTCAGTTGGTATTTACAAGCACTACCCAGAGGGTGAAGAAATGTTTTAGCCTGGCTGCCGGCTTCCCATTAACTGAGGTCACAGGTGATGCAGCTGGTAATCTCTACCACCATAGGTAAGGCACAGTTCTCGTGCCTAGTAAGCAAACACAATGATGTCCGCAGGCACTGCCATCAGTGAGCTTCTAATTTGTATGGGGCTAAACAAGTACATAAAGTCATTCTTATATGGGGCATGATTTAAGTGCCATACAAGTAGTATAAAAGTCACACACAGGCCGGGCACAGTGGCTCATGCCTGTAATCTCAGCACTTTGGGAGGCAAATGCAGGTAAATCACCTGAGGTTAAGAGTTCGAGACCAGCCTGGCTAACATGGCGAAACACCATATCTACTAAAAATACAAAAATGAGCAGGGTGTGGTGGCACACATCTGTAATCCCAGCTACTCAGGATTCTGAGGCAGGAGAATTGCTTGAACCTGGGAGGCGGAGGTTGCAGTGAGCAGTGAGCCAAGATCGTGCCATTGCACTCCAGCCTAGGTGACAAGAGAGAGACTCCCTTTAAAACAACAACAACAACAACAACACACAAGCACACATTTTTATTTCTCTGGCAACAGATGTACTACTCCACTGGAGAGACCAACGGGGACATTGTGAATGCAGTGGCAGCAGACCAAGACAATTTGTAGGTTGCAATTTTGTTTCAAGATCAGTCAACCTTCTCCCTAGCATTTTGCAGATTACTTTGAAGGGGCCTTGCAGATAAGGCTACTAATCTTCCTCATAGAGCACATCCCCACATTTAAAACCTCAGTGTTACGGTGGTCCTCATATTGACTCTAAGTCCCTCCTGATACAAATCTGTTTTCTTTTTCAGTCCTTAGAAGAAACATAAAAGAGCAGATGCAGTCCACATTTCAGGCATGCCTGCCACTTCAAAGCCTCTAGAAAATTCCATTCTTACATCAGTTTTTTTTTTGAGATGAAGTTTTGCTCTTGTTGCCCAGCCTGGAGTGCAATGGCACCATCTCAGCTCACCACAATGTCTGCCTACCAGGTTCAAGCGATTCTTCTGCCTCAGCTTCCCAAGTAGCTGGGATTACAGGCATGCACTACCATGTCCGGCTAATATTGTATTTTTAGTAGAGACGGGGTTTCTCCATGTTAGTCAGGCTGGTCTCGAATTCCCGACCTCAGGTGATCCACCCACCTCAGCCTCCCAAAGTGTTACATTTACAGGCGTGAGCCACAGTGCCCGGCTACATTAAATTTTTATTGAGCACCAACAAGGCACAGTATACACAAGAGTGGATGAAATGGGTACTGACATTAAGAAACCTAAATCTTTGAGAGAAATAAAATCTGTACAAATAATCACAGAATATGTGAAAGTGCCTTAAATGTGGCATAGAATGCTAAGGGGCCAAAGAAGGTTTCTGTATCAGGGACTTGTGGAAGATTCCCAAAAGAAAACGGACTGGCCATGTGGGGGCACATATTCCAAGCAGAAAGAACAGTATTGAATGAAAAGAATGGAGCATATGGAGAAATAAACCAGTCTAGGAACTAGACTAAGATAGAAACAAACATGAAATCTAATCATTGAGGGCCTACAAAAAGACTTCATAGCTCATTAAATTTCATAATTTAAGAAAGAATGAAATTTAGCTGTAATTATTTACTAAAATTGTCAGATTTCAGGGATTTTCTTCTATTGCTGTTTTGAGTAGGTATCTTAATATTCAAATATGCAGATATCTATTAACAACAAATGACCTGATCCCACTACACATTCTACCTCCCAGAGATACATTTCTACAGACTACCAATTAGTTTCTCTGACAAAGGAACAGAGATTAAGTCCTTAAAATCAGTATTAATTGAATGTAAGTATAAAATCACCAAATTTCCTATTTTTAACTTTCTAAGACAGTAACGAAGTTTTAAAGTACATTATTCCTGGTTGGGTGTGGTGGGTCATACCTGCAATTCCAGCACTCTGGGAGGCCAAGGCAGACAGATCACCAGAGATGAGGAGTTTGAGACTAGCCTAGCCAACATGGCGAAACCCTGTCTCTACTAAAAATACAAAAATTAGCCAGGCGTGGTGGTGGGCACCTGTAATCCCAGCTACTTGGGAGGCTGAGGCATGAGAATCGCTTGAACCCTGGAGGCGGAAGTTGCAGTAAACCAAGATTGTGCCATTGCATGCCTGCCTGGCTGACAGAGCAAGACTCTGCCTCAAAATAAGTAAGTACATTATTCCTGATTATAACTAAGACTATTTCCTCAATTCTAAGATGTGCTTTTTTTTTACATTTCAGTATTTCTGAAATCAGATAATCTAAAAATTAATATGTATAATTAAAGAAGTATTGTTTCTTTTCTCCCCCTGAAAAGCTATGATAAAATCAATGTGTTTTACAATTGATGGTATTTTAAAATTAAGGAAATCTAGTGATGAGAATAGCTGTTGGCCTTCAGAACTCAATTCCTCAGTAGTCATAGTCCCTCAGGTGTCTTAGTTTCAGAGATTTCAATAGATTTTACCATGGAATGGTGAACACCATAAAGTCAGGCAATGTCTGCTTGAATCAGAGAGGGAACTCTCACAATGGCTTTACAATGTTCATTAGTATCTCACCCAGTCACCTCCAAATGTGCCCCTCCTATCACAGCACTCCATGGAACAAAGGGGAGAAGAGCTTTCTGATGCTTATGAAGTCCAGGGGTATAACTCATCTTTTGATGTCAACTGATGTACACCACTGCCACACTGATGTGGGCCACGCCTGAGTATTCTACACCAGGCATCAGCCCTAACTTACCTGGAATTTAAATACCAAATGAAATGCAGTTCCTCTACCCTACACACAGGCCTCTGACTAACCCCAAGCAAAGATGCCTTCAAATCTGCTTTATAGCCATTGTTTAGAAACAAGAGAAAAGTCATTATGCAAATATAAGTCATTCAAAACAATTCAGTCTCAAGGAGATAATAACTAGCGGAGAAATGGGGAGATGAACTGTCTGTTCTGGAAGTTCAAACTACTGCCTTCAGTGCTGTGCTACTGGGCCACAAAATAATTACCACTAGACCTCAGTAACAATCTTCATTGTTAACATAACTCACCAATGACAGAGGAGAACTGAGAGCCAAGCACTTGGATCTCATTTAATTTAATCACAAAACAAACCTCAGGTATAGCCCTTATTCTCCTATTATAATAATGAAGAAACCGGGGCTTTTGGGGAGTGAGTGACCCGGCCAAGACCATACAGCCAGGCAATGTAAAGGTAGGAATGAGGAGTTTAATTACCAAACTATCCTGCCCTCTGCTACTAACTACTTCACAAGAGAGAAACTTACTGCATCGGTTAAAAGACACTGGAATGACAGAGCAAGTCATACTTCTAAACATCTCATTCATTCAGCAAACATTTAAGTGATTCTAGACCATCAAAGGACAACGCACAGAGTACTTGGAAAATAAATATTTAATAATAATGTAATTATAATTACGATCTCTATGTACAGTGCCTTTGTAAAAATTCTTTGTAAAAATTTTTTCCATCATCTTCAGATTCAGTCTAGAAACGATTGTGCACTGTCCTTTTCTTTTCACGTGGGGTTTAAACTATTGTTTCATATTTAACATAAAATATTCTCTTTAAATTAACATACTTTTATGTTCAATGTAAACAAACTTCATAGGTTTTCACTTTCATTTTCTTCTGACACCTTCTGCAAAAGAATGCTGTCTGCTCATTTTTTGGATAAAAGAGGCTAGAATAATGTGACTAGGGCTGGGTGTAGTGGCTCA
Source organism: Saguinus oedipus (assembly GCA_031835075.1). Classification (NCBI taxonomy): domain Eukaryota; kingdom Metazoa; phylum Chordata; class Mammalia; order Primates; family Cebidae; genus Saguinus; species Saguinus oedipus. Next base: position 52,726,631 of record CM063171.1, on the reverse strand, counting down.
TGCCTGTAATCCCAGCACTTTGGCAGGCCAAGGCAGGTAGATCACTTGAGGCCAGGAGTTTGAGACCAGCCTGGCCAATATGGTGAAACCTTGTCTCCACGAAAAATACAAAAATTGGCCAGGCGTGGTGGCGTGTGCCTATAATCCCAGCTACTTAGGTGGCTAAGGCAGGAGAATTGCTTGAACCCGGGAGGCAGAGGTTGCGGTGAGCTGAGATCTTGCCATTGCACTCCAGCCTGGGTGACAGAGCAAGACTCCACCTCAAAAATAAATAAATAAATAAATAAAAATAGAATAATGTGACTGAGAGAGACTTAAAGTGAGGAAAAACGAGTATCGAAAGAACTAGTAAACCAGCTGAAGATGGAACAACTCTCCAAGTCTCCAGAGGGGCAGATAAGGGACTATAAGCCAGCAAATGCCACCTGCCTGTTATCTAGCTCAGAAAGGTACACACCTCTGAAAGCGGCTGAATTTAAGTCCAGTGTGGCACTTTCAGAAAATAACATCAAAGGTTGGACTATAAATCTTTCTTATTCTCAAGTCACTGGACATTTAAGAGCAAAGATATTGATGGGCTCTTTCCCTCCTTTTCTTTCTCCTTGTAGCAGATGTATGATTCATGGATTGTCCTTTCGTGGTCTCCATTTTCATCTTATTACTTTTTCTTTGCTTCTGCTTTCTGACAGCCCTGGAAAACAAGGTGCTAAATTATTTCACGGAATGAGCACAGTGAATTATGTAATTATGTTGAAGTTTAATTAACTAGCTAACCAAATAAGAAAATAGAAGAAGGGAAAGCATCTAGTGTATTGCAAGCATAAATCCTCAGTCTCCTAACCATAACAACAAGGAAACAGTCAGAGGCCTGACCAAGCAAAATGTTTGAGAAAAAAAAATTTTCTTTAAAAGACGGTTACTATGAATTTAGAATAAGCCAGTCGGGGCAAACTCACCACAGAGGTAAATGCAAAGCAGGTGAGTTTGGATTTTATTATCATTTATTTATTTATTTATTTATTTGAGATGGACTTCACTCTGTTGCCCAGGCTGGAGTGTACTGGTGAGATCTCAGCTCACCACAACTTCCACCTCCTGGGTTCAATCAATTCTCCTGCCTCAGCCTCCCGAGTAGCTGGGTCTACAGGTATGTGCCACCATGCCCAGCTAATTTTTGTATTTTTAGTGGAAATGGGGTTTCACTATGTTGCCCAGGCTAGTCTCAAACCCCTGACCTCGTGATCCACCCACCTCCGCCTCCCAAAGTGCTGGGATTACAGGCGTGAGCCACTGTGCCCAGCCAAGCATGGTTTTTCTTTTTAAAAAGTGTTTTGTACATCTGTACTGCTCAACTCAGCACTTTAATCTCCAAATCCTTGAATTCTGTTTTTTAGGAGAGGGGCTGATGCATGGGGCAGTTAGCAGAGGCAGGAAAATGAAACAGCACAATGGAAAAAACTGACAAGCCTTGAAAGGGCCCGTTTCCTACGTCCTGCAGATTTTCCTTTCCTCGGCAGATCAAAAGTCCTGACAAGTGCCACACAGGGTATCAGCATTTTGTGGTTCTTATCTTGAAGATTAGCTTCAAAATAAACAAGCTGGAACTCACCCTCTAAAAACACTGAACCACACCAGACAAAACAGATTCTTAGTTTCTGGTGTTCTCCAAAGTAAGTTACAGGCAACCAGTGGCTGAGAAGATTACAGGCCCATCCATTCACTTTCTCCAAGCTAGGAGAATCATACCACTCTTCATACTGAGAACCAAGGAACAGGCTGGAGCTATAGCACTGGCAAACCTGGAATCTTCCCCTGATTACCCAGCAATATCAATTGTTAGGTTCACCTCTCATAAGCTGCTCCATAGAAAAGCTTATTCTTGATCTCACCAGCAGAAAACCTGGGAGAAGAGCTTCATAAACAGCGTATCCCCTAATGGGTTCAATTTATGCCTCACTTTTTGTTTACTCAGCATATATGTTAGCTGTTGAGAATACAAAATGAATAGGCATAATTGTTGACTTCAAGGAGCTGGGAGACAGAGATAAAGGCGATGATCACCCCCTCCTCTCCACCCTTACTTTCTTTAGGCAAAGATATTGAGGCTATGAAATCAATAATCATCCCATGAGGAACTGGCAGAACCACCTTGACTCCGGAACCTGTGCTCTTAATCACCTCAATACTACATACTCGACTGTAAATTATTCATATATGCAAACTACTAACCATATAATAATCATTCAAGGCATATTAGCTATTATTAGTTCCACATGACCATTATACAGAATTTTGCTTGACAACTTTAAATTTTTTCACATATAGATTTTGCACTATGGACTGGGGTTATCAGTTCAAAATAAAACAGTCTACAGAAGGAGTAGAATTGAAAACTAAAACAAAAAGTCATCTTTATACTATTATACTGATTCTTGCATACTATATAAATCTACTTCCCCAGTCATTTTTTTAATAGGATAATTTCTTGATAAGTGATGATTTAGCAAACTTAATGATAGTACAATCTCTAATGGCAAAGTCAATGAAGCCATGTGTGCCTGTACACAAATTAAGTTTCTCTTTGGCTCATGCACACATGAGCAGGACTAAAAATGAATCAGATTTCACTAGGGGATATAGTAAACAAACACAGGAGGAAAATATTTGAAAATACTCGTTTGTATTATGAATATACAAAACTTTCCAGAGATAAAGTCTTTGAACAGCGATGAACTGACTATAAGTCAGTTTTATTTTTGTCTTAAAATTAAATTGACCTAGTATTTGTCCTCTAAATTATAGGTATTTATGTAACGGATAAAATGAATTTTAACCACAAGAGGGAGCCAGCATCATTCCAGTTAGCAATGAAAGAAAAATTAACACCAAGGAAAAACAGATGAATATAAGACAGCTGTAAAAGGCCTGAGATAGAAAGCCTTTTTATGCCATGTATACTAAAAAGGCTCTTATTTTTCACTATTATAAAGAAAAAAATAATTTTGCTTTGTGAATGTCATTGTAATTTTTTTTTTGAAAGCAGTAATTACTAACAGGAATTTAGGAGTCTGAGAAAAAATTAGTGTTATTTAAGAATTATCAGGCATCCGCATCTCAAAAGATTTGTTCTTGGAATTAAACGTAATAAAATCTAGTACTGAAAGATACTAGATGATTTCCCCTAATGAAACAGTGTATTAGTGCCAAACAGACTAGCTGAGGCTATTCAGGAAGCAATGAAGAGCCTACAATAGAGTATTAAAACGCAAATTTAGTTTCCAGGTAAGCTCACAGAATTAAAGGCTGAGCATGTTACTGACTCCTGTTCTCACTCAGAATTACACTGTCAATGGTACAACAGTCCCAGACCAATATGTTTATGAGGCTGTATTCAATTTTTGAACGTTTATTCTAAGGAAAAATATTTCATAAGATTCTTCAATAAGCTTCTTTAATTGATTTTTAAAAGCTCTATTCTGGATTACTCAGTGGAAATAATTATTTGAAATAGAGTAAATTTAGGAAAGAGACAGTTCTAACAGTAGCCAGAATTGAAGTGGCTGGACCACAATGGGAAAAAAAAGTTTTCACTGACCACAAATAAATAAAACACATGAGAAAGAATTCTAATATTATCATAAATAATTACAAAAGCATTAGATATTTCTAATATGAATCAATTTTTTGGAATCACAAGACATATGGTAGCCCAACATTTTTACCCTAATCTCAATTTTCACGTAATATCAAATTTAGCTATCTGGTAATCTCCAATTAATAACTGTGTGACATTAGTTTTCTTATCAATAAAGCAAGAGGACTTAATTCTATCATCTCTTCTAGTTAGGAAAAAAGTATAACCATTCAAATTAGCCTGGTTAAAATAGCAATGTTTTTCTTTTTTTTTGAGACGGAGTTTCACTCTTGTTACCCAGGCTGGAGTGCAATGGAGCGATGTGGGCTCACCGTAACCTCTGCCTCCTGGGTTCAGGCAATTCTCCTGCCTCAGCCTCCTGAGTAGCTGGGATTACAGGCACGCGCCACCATGCCCAGCTAATTTTTTGTATTTTTAGTAGAGACGGGGTTTCACCATGTTGACCAGGATGGTCTCGATCTCTTGACCTCGTGATCCACCCACCTCGGTCTCCTAAAGTGCTGGGATTACAGGCATGAGCCACTGCGCTCGGCTCTGTTTTTCTTTTTTTCGCTTTGTTTTGGGGATAACTATTCCAGAAGCAATGACCTTTCTAAATATGTTATTGTTATTGGTATCACTTTACTGAGTTGTAATCCATAGCTGTAATCAAATATTGGTAAGAGACATGAAAATAATTACAGAAAAAATAGTAATAAAAATTTCAAATACTTAAGTAAGCACGTCTAAATATTTTTCTTAAAATCTGATACAAAGAAGTAACTTTCTACAATTTTCCTACTGTGGAAGTACTCGCTATAATCTGAAATGCCTTATCCAGCCTTTCCTGCCATCGTGTGTCTATATCTGATCTGTCCCTCAAAGCCTGACTTACATACCATGTCCTTCAATAAAGCATGAATTGTCACTCCCTATAACTTTACATATGATGTAAAGCTAATGAGATATAAAGTTTTTTCTACCTCATATTTTGGTTATTTTCATGTCTAAGCTATAAAACTATAAGTTCTTTGAAAGCAAGCTCTTTGAATCATCTTCCTCTCCTCCATCCGCCCATCTATGCAGCCAATACATAATAGTGAAAGTGACAATTAACCCGGCACTTCAAAATCCTCGTTGCATGCTTTTGTGGATTACCCTGTATAAAACACAAAATGAATATATTTTTCTAGTAAAGTATTTGACTGACTTGTTAGCTCTTTTAGATGTAGCGATGTTAGGACAGGTACTGCGTTTATGATCCAGTTCACCACAAATAAAGCAGCCATCTTTGGGGCCCTGGCAAGAATGGTCTGGAACAGCACAGTGATTGCAAATGCTACAGTGGATCCAGGCTGTAAAATAAAAATTAAGTTTCAAAAGAAGTTCATGTAATTTTTCATCTTATTAACCTTTAAGGGAGGATATACGAACAGTGTTTACTCAATTGTGGCTAGTATGCACAGCTAGTTTTTGTTCGGCTAAATGAAGAGGTTAGAACTCCACATAAACTAGCTAACTTCTTTCTGTGAAATGGCAACAATTTCAGCCCTTCTCCAGTGAGTTATGAGCTGACAGCTACTGTCACAATGGAGGCTGGCTGAGTGACACAATGCCTTATTAAAATAAGTAAAACCAAATGCCACACTGAAACAGGTTAGCAGTCATCTCTCCTGCAAGGCAGAACAAGGCAGAACATACATGATGATAACTATAAAATTAAAAAGCAAATAAATTACAAGTCTCTACAATGATTATTTTTTTCCTATATAAATCCAATGAAAAATCCTATTTAGATGGAGAAAAACTCTAAAATGTATTCATAGGATCTCAAACACTAAGTATCAATACTTACAAGGCTTCACACACTTTTTGCAGAGAAAGCAATGGTTCCACTTCCTTCCGTCCTACAAAAAAAAAATTTTTAATTATATTTAATTTCTTATTAAAAATCAGGTTCTACAATTAAATATTAAAATGTCTTATTAAAATCTGTGTAAATTATTCATTCCCTATTTCTGCCTTTTCTGGGTTTCACAATTAAATACTTTGATTTTAATTTATGCATTTCTCCACTCAACTCAAATGCCTCCTTGATGGGCCTCAATTTCCTTAACTGTAAAACTAGGAGATTTATCTAAATCATCTCGAAAATCCACTCCAGTTCAAGCAACTCAATCTGCACAAAGAAGGACTCAAATGAAAATTTCAAGAGAATTAATGATTCATAATTTTATGTGTCTATACTGTATAATCCTTAATGAAATTCATACTTGAGAACTTTACATAATTTAGAAAGACAGATTATAGGTTACTGTTTGATTAATTTTAAAACTACGAAATAAAAAATATCTAGGAAAGTGCATAAAACATACCCAATTTAATGAGTATTATAAAGCAAACATGGATGAAACCCACCAGGTCAAGAAAGAATACCACCAGCCCTCTGGAAACTCCCCCTGTGCCCTGCTCAATCACAGCATTCTTCCCTTTCCCGCCAAGTAACACCTATCCAGTTTTTGTGATTGTCATTTCCTTGCTCTTGCTTCCTTTCAACACCTTTGTGTGCATCTCTAAATAAGAAGTTCATTTTTCTCAACTTTAAACTATACAATCTGGGCATAATTTTTTTTAAATGAAGAATACACATCATGTCTCAACTAACACAAACTAAATATAAACAATCAGATGTATTAACATGGTTAAAAACAATTATAACCAGCAAGATCATTATATAATCATGGAAAATATAATATTATATAATCATGAAAAATGTACTTTCTAATATTTACATAAATGCAGCCTATTCTTTGGAGAATAATTTGTGCTTATGAGCCAATCTAAACCTCACAGGCCCTTTCTGACCAGATTCAGTTAAAATAAACAAAACAACTTAAGGGTCATCCTGCCTTCCCACAAAATTAGGAGGTTTATTTATAATTGCCAAAACTTGGAAACAACCAAGGTTTCCTTCAGTAGGTGAATAAGTAAACAGATTGTGGTACATCAAAGGAATATCATTCAGCGCTAACAAAAAATGAGCTACCAAACCATGAAAAGACATGAAGAAATGTTTAATGCCTATTACTAAGTGAATGAAGCCAATTTGAAAGGCTGTATATGGTATGATTTCAACTGTATGACATTCTGGAAAAGGAAAAACTATGGAGATGGTAAAAAGATACTGGTAGCCAAAGTTACCCTTCACACAATGTAAAACACCAAGAGTGAACCCAATGTCAACTGTGGACTCCAGGTGTTAATGATGTGTCAACACAGGTCCATCAGTTGTAATAAATGCCCCCCTCTGGTGGAAGATGCTGACAGTTGGGGAGAATGTGCATGTGTGGGGGCAGGGGACATATGAGGAATCTGTATCTTTTGCTAGATTTTGCTGTGAACCTAAAACTGCTCTAAAAAACCAAGCCTATTAAGAAAAAATAATACCTAAATAAATAAATAAATAAATAGGAGGTATGTCCCTTTGCAGACCTTCATCTGTAAAAACGTCATGAGTAACTGTACGTAATAAGGCTGTTGTGAGGATTAAATGAGTTAATCCATGTAAAGCTCTTCGGAAAGTGTCTGGCATATTAAAAGTGCACAGTACATGTTATTAATTATTTCATCAGAATGATGATGGTACCTAATAGCTCAATGCCTTATTTGAAACACCATAATTTTGCCCTCAACATACACATAATTGAGCATTCATTTAATGCCTTATTTGAAACACTGATAATTTTAGCAGTCACACCATACCATATGAAGATGAATTCAAATAACTGTTGGTGATGACGAAGGCAATTAAGTGTTTTTAAAAGCCTGTTGTACACTGTAATTTAAAATGTTGTACTATAGCATAATTAATAAATGATAATACATATGAAAAATCATATATGAAATACATATGAAAAAATATTTAAAAAGTAATAAAACTAGTAAACTAAAATGAAATGAATATGTCTCAGTAAAAATACATTTTATAAGAACACCATACCTTGGATGGGCAAGAATTACAGTGCTCACAGTGCTGATTCTCTAGAGAAACATATCGTTGACACAACGAGCAAAATCTAAAGAGTAAAGGACAGAGAAATAGGCTGCATATATTTATTGAGATTTACAGAGTAGATAAAAGTTTACAAAGCACTCATTACAAAAACTGGGTACAATCTGAATTCAATTCATTATGAAATTATGGACCTAATTTAAAAGTAATAGAATAACATAATTTAATACTGAAAGCATTTTAATGATAGATACATGTAACTTCATTTTCAGTGACTCAGGCACTTCTAAGTTCCACTGTGATCTTACCTGTACCCTTCTTCAGTAGGAAGGATTATTTTGTTGAGTGGAATGTTGGTGAAAACACGCACAGGAGACTGTTTTCGACCTGTCTTTCCATGTTTATAAAGTGCATGATTATCATAATCTACCTAGAAAGTTAAAAATTAAAGCAGAAAGAAAATTTACCCAAATTAGTCAACATTAGGATTTTTTAACCAATACATGAACAAGCTGATGCCAATACAGGAGTTAAAGTATTGTCATGCCAAGTATCAGGTTCCAGCCCGAGCTGAGGACTGAGGGGAGTGGGCGGACCAGTAGTGGGTAGCTAGAATAACACGTGAGGATTGCAGACAGTTTCCACATGGCTTCTACTCTCTCTGGGTGTGAGCAAGGCTGGGAGTGAGCCGTGGGTGCAAGCCAAACTGGGTGCAGGCCATATGTACAGCGTTAGCAGAGTAATTCTATCTTTTACAGATAATGGCTCCAAGCCAAGCACGAGCTCATGTGGGTGATCACCTAATACGCCTCACATGGCATGGTTACACACTGTGCAGAATTCTTTGACTGCACTCCAAACCCGTTAAGTCATGCTGTGCCAGAAAGCCACGTAGGCCTACTGCTGACTAAAGCACAGCCATCTCTTTCACACTCCACTCCCTTGGCCAAGGGTGCCCTCTGGGCAGGGACACGTGCCCATAGGTTGGACCCCTGAATTCATAACACACAACAATAAAAAAGCAACAGCTCCAGGTTATGGTGGACAACCACCCCATAATGACATCATCACAATGTTGCTTTATATATTAAGCCAGTTTTTTTGTTCCCCTACTTGGGGCAGGCAACAACAGGTTACCTTTCATCCCTATACCTGGTTGGAGGAGGTCATCCTTCTTCTTCTAGGTCCTGCCACATGGCCTGGCCCCACATGGCCTGGCCCCACATGGCCTGGTGACCTACTAGTCACCTTTGTAACTTCTAGGTAGTTAACTGTCCAGCTATCAGTACAGATTACCATAGGTGTCACCTCCTTAGAGATCACCATCCACACTGCTCCAGGGTCAGCCCATTGGCTACTTTGCCCATATCTGGTTTCAAATCATATGGTGTCAGTACTAGGTTGGAATGCAACAGCAGTCCAGGCAGCAGCAGCACCTTGGCTATGCCCATCTGTGTACCATGCCCCGTTGGGAATGGGGGGATGCCCTTCCTTAAACAGCGATGGCTCAAGGTAGAGGGTTGCTTCAGGCACCATGGCCTCATCTTGCATTAGGACTACAGGTCCCAAGACCTCCTGCAACTCTGCTGCTAAGGCACTTGTACTCAGTGTACTCCGCTGCTCCGAGTAGGTGCCTCACTTTGCCAAAGTGGATGTCTCTGCTGTCCCAGTCTGGGGGGGTAGTTATCCATGAATGCCACCCATCACACTATCAGGTAAATTGTATGCACAATGACTGTAGCCCATCCTGCCATGCTCTCATGAGCCTGAAGGGCAGCAAATGAGTTGCAAACTGCTTCTATGTCGATGAACACCGGGGCTCAGCTCCCTTCCACAGCTGGGACCAAAATCCCGCCAGTGTTCTCAAGCGCTCCATGCACTGCTACAGGCCCCAGCCAAAACTATCTGTGGTCACATATACATCCAGCTCAAACGGGCGCCCCAGTCAACTACCCTTAGGGCTTATGTCTGCTAAATGGCCCTCTTGGCTGCCAGGAAGGTGGTCTCAGCCACACCATCTTAATTTTAGGCAAGGGGAGTGTTGCCACTTCTAAATCTGCAAGAGAATCAGAAGTTAGCATAACATCATTAACGAGACCATGACATATGGTAGGGCCATGCATAAAGCCCTGCAGCAGCACTGTGAAACTCCACTGTCATTCTCCCATGAAGGCAAACTATCCAGGCTCTCTGTAAAACAATGCTTTAGCCCATACTGTCCCAGTTCCATTAAGTGGTCCATCAAGTCCATGATGGACAGCACAGCTGTCAAGCTCTGTAAAATATCTAACCCCAGAATGTATCTGCACTGGTGTCTACCAGCCAGCACTTGCTGTGCATTGGTGGGACTGCTAATTTCACATGTAGCCTCCAGTCATCCAGTGTCTCCCCAAGCGGAGCACCTTGGCCAGTTCTCTTATCAAAGAGAAAAGACTTTCACCCCTGCCTGTCTGCAGTAGTCTTTGAGCTGGAGCGCCTGGGCGGGACCAAGTCATACAGCAACATTCTTCTCCCGCTTGGGCATATTCTGGAATTTCTGCTCCAGAGACAACTGTCTCCATAAAGAGTACTTCATTGGGCTGCTTATCAATTTTCTCTTGGTCAACTCTGGCCAAAATCAAATCTATTCACATCTGTGAGTGTGTCACTCATTGGGGCCCCCTTACTTGGGGAACCCATGTGGGTGGTGCATCTTCCTCTTTACAGCATGGACCCCTTGATCCCACGGACAGCCTCCTTGGTATCAGACCAAGTGGGGGTCTCTGGCCAAGATGATGGACCCAGGCTTGCATCCACAGCAGCCTCTTAATTCCTTTTCCAAGCTCTATAGCTGGGCTTCCAGGCACCCCACCTGTGCCTAGAGGTCCCCATTCGTGGGGACCTCTTTTTCTGAGCTGTGTATCTGGCCCTCCAGGCACTCCATGTGTACCTGGAGGGCCCTTGCCTCTACTGCACCCCTCAGGGACTGGGTGTGTACTTCTCTTAGCACAGGAAAAAAACACCCATCCAATTCTGCTAGCAAAAGCTCGCTCCTTCTCAGGGCTCTGTGCTTCTAGCTGCTTCAGCACCTTCTCCACGCTTGTGGGGGACCCAACTACTCCTACCCAGGTTTCCACTGGAGCCCATCCAAGTAGTACAGCTGCCACTGGGCACCACAACCCATGTTGTAGCCACATGGTTGACCCAGAATCAGCAGGGAACAAAGGCTCACTCTCCTCAGTATCCTGTTCATGATGCCAATTATCATGCCAAGTGTTAGGTTTCAGCCCAAGCTGAGGACCAAGGGGAGTGGGTAGACCAGTGCCAGGTAACTGGGAAAACACTCGAGGAATCACAGTTTCAACATGGCTTTACTCTCTCTCTGGGTGCAGGCGAGCCTGGGCACAAGTCGACCCAGGCATAAGCCCTGCACGGCGTTAGCAGGGTAATTATACCTTTTACAGACAATAGTGGCTCCAAGCCAAGCACGAGCTCACATGGGTGATCACCTAATGCACCTCACATGGTGTGGTTACATAATGTGCAGAGTTGTGCACCCGTGCTCCAAACCCACTGAGTTATGCTGCACTGGAAAGCCACCTTAGCCTACTCCTGACTAAAGCACAGTCATCTCCCTTACAGTATTTAACAAGAAATTCTTAAGAGAAAGGGTTTACTTATTAACCAACAGCTTCTGTAGCAGTGAAATTCCATTATTAAAAACCTAAAATTTGTTATGACAAATTCATGTTGTCCAGTATTAAAGGAACTTTCTAATCTTTTATCTAATACAACAGACTTTACAAGACAGTCTATTATGCATTCCATAACTTAGCTTTTGGCTTTAAATATTCAGCCTTTGAAGATGTGTGCTGGTTTGGTTGGGGCTTCCCATTTTGTGTGTGAAATTTGCTCTGTGTCATGTTATGTAACAGAAGGGTACCAGCACTTAAAGTTTCGGTGAGGATTAAATGAGATAATGTATGTTAAGTACTTATTCAAGGCCTGGCATAAGGTAGAAAAATGGATGAAGACACAGTTTCACAATTATAGTTGTTCTCCCCACAGTGACCATTTCAAACATGTACCTCTCTCCTCAGGGTCCCTAACTCAGCCTTTAGTTTCAGCAGATTATCTTGAAAGCAAACTGAAGTGAACCAGCATGACTTCTATTAGCTTCTTGCTTCAGTCTCCTCCAAACTGCATGAGAATGCAAACATGCATTCTCAATTTGGTTTTAAGACTGCTCTGAATCCACCTGGTCACTAAATCCGTCTTTCTTTGTCAGTAGCTCTCAAAGTGTGGTGTCTGGATCAGCAATGTCAGTGTCACCTGGGATCTTATTAGGAATGCAAATTCTCACCTCACCTAGGGCCTAATAAATCAGAACTCTGGGAGTGGGGCCCGGCTATCTGTGTTTTAACAAGCCCTCCTGGCACACTGAAGTTTGAGAACCACTGCTTTAGATTATCCACGAGAATACCATGAGGTTTTTTATGAGGTCAGTACAGGTAGGCTCAACATTCAAATAAGTTACGTACCGAATTGTTTCTATTATAAACAAGAATACACAAGAACTTACAATAAAACTAGCTCATAAGCAAGCTATTTAATAAGTGAATCACAAAAATGTAAGAAATTGAGGACAATGGAAAGATGCCTTTACGAAGAAATTCCTAGGCTTGTTCTCCAGCCCTGTCTAGTTTAAGGCTAAGCTTCAGCAATGGGAAAAACTAAATACACTGTAGCACAGGATGAGGAGACCTAAGGGACAGTGTGGAAAAGCCCCTAAGGGTTTCTGCCTGTCAGTATGGTGACTCTGCAATCCAGCATAACTGTAAAAGCTGGCATGGATTCACAGTTCACCTGTTTGGAAGTACAGTATCACAACAAGGAAACTTTCAGGGTAGATCACATTTGAAGCCTCACGTTCAGTCACTACATTTCAAAAGAGACATTGATAAAACTACTTCATTTATTTGAAAAATAATGGGAATGAACAGAATTTATAGTTTAACAAAGTGGGGATGTTTATGCAGAAAAGAGATGACAGGGAGGATCTGATAGCTATTCTATAACTGAAGGGGTGTCATATGGAATAGAAATTGGACTTATCCTTTATTGCTTCAGAGAACAGAACTAGGACCAATGGTTGGAAGTTAATGGAGAGCATATTTTATCTCCATATGAGAAAATTTTCTAACGATTAGAGCTATTAAATAAATTGCATTGCCTTCTAAGGCTGTAGGCCTCTGCTCACTGGAAGCATTCAAGTGAGGCTGGATGACGGCTGGTCATGAATTTAGTGGAGAGGATTATTATGTCGGGAAGTCAGCCTAGGTTACCTCTGTTTCTTTCTAACTTTGAAAATTCTATGAATATATGTTATCTATTTGAGGCTAGGATATGAAAATGGATTTTACTACAAAATCACCTTAAAATAGTAGTAAGTCATTTTCTCTTAAAATCAGGTAAATTCACAACTTTCCCCCTAATGCACTCCTCTGTGTACTCAATAAATATATAGTACCTTATTAAACTCAACAAAGATGTTTTGAACATTTATGAGTGTCATAAGAAAAAAATTCTTCCCAAGAGAATCATATAAAGCTTTTCAAATGTTGGAAAATAATATTTTAGAAAGATTTCTAGTACATGGAATATTCTATGCAATATACTAGATAGCAGATGGAAGAGAGGGAAAGAAAAAAGAACGATTTCTTTATGGTTACCCAAGGAGTCAGAGAATGTATGTGTCAGGAAGGTGGTTGATTGCTTGATTTTGCATAACCTAATTGAGATTATTATTATTTTTAAATGCGGGTTTGTTGTGCTAATTAACTATAAACATATGGTATGTAAAATGCATGCTGCTAGAGTAAATTAATGTACCTCTAACATACATCCATATTTCATAGCTTCAGCCACACAAATAAACCTCCTATGGAAGTGCTGTAAAGCAAACACAATTTTGCAAATTGCCTATCACTTGTAGTGGAGCTGATACACCATTTTCCCATCATTATCCCTGACATTTCACTCACAATGATGATGAGAGGCATTTTCAAATAGAAAATTTCTCCCATGGAACTGATTAATGTGATGAAGTACTGTATAGAAATGAGGGAAAGCACAAAATCTCTGCAATTCCTAACTTTTAATTTTATCTATTTGCAAATGTCTTCCGTAACATGAGACTGAAACTGGTTCAATGGAGACTAAGACATCCAAGTCAACATTTATTTTGTGACTACTGTGTTCCACGTGTCATGCCAGGAAAGAAAGATTAAATAAAACAGAGTATCTGCATTTCCATAATTCCCTAAGGATTGTGTTGTATTGGATTTCAGTACACACAGAAGGTCCCCAGTACCTTCTTCTGCTCTAGCAACCAGCTTCTACCACAGCAGTAAAGTCTTTCATAGTCCCCATATCCCATAGTCTCTTATTTAAAATTAACATGTGTACATCTTATACTTCCTTTTACTTCAAACCCACTAAATGTTTTATGATTATACATTAAATTTTAAGAATTTTGGTAACCATCTTTTAATCTGCAATAATTTCCCAGAAATTGCAACCAAAATATCTTCACTTCTGACTGTGAAACTAACCTTGAAAAACGTAGTGTCCTAAAAGGCTGATGTTTAAAAAGGGTAGCTTCGACAAAAGCAAAGAGCTATACTTTTAATACCCGCAGCCAAGTGTCCCATATTAAGTAGAAACAAGAGAGAGCAGAATGTCCCAGGTGGAAGGGATGTGAGACCATCTAATTCAGATACAGAAAATTCAGGACATGAACACCGCCACTCCCTGACCCCACCCCCATAGCAGACATCACTAATGGCATTACTCTTTGCTACCGAGCCTGGTATTCTCAACAAATTCTCCAGAAAATCACTAGCAATTTATCAGGCTCAGTACCAAAAGAGAAAGTTATCTGCCATCTCTTTTCTGGTTCAATCATTTTATTTTATAGGTAAGGAAACAGAACCTGGAAAGATAAAGTGACTTCTCCCAAGATTAGCCTCAAAAAGGCAGTGCCAGGACTCAGATTTCTTCTGACTCTAAATCAGAGTTTCTTTTCATTATCACATCCTTCCTTATCCTTCCTTTTTAAGCTGCCATTAATAAAACTCTTGGTTTTCCAGGTCTTTGATGACTATTTCATTCCGTATTCATCAAGTACTTAATCACTGAAGAGTCTACGTAATTTATGTTTTATGAAGATTTCAGCATTTCTGCCTTCCCCTTACCTGGAAAGTATTTCCAAAAAAGAGATGTAGTGATTTGGGGCTTTTTACTGCACTGTGGTTTGGGGACTTATAATCAACTCAGGTGATGTCCCAAAAAAAAAAAAAAAAAAAAGTCTAATCAAGGTCTATAGGAAAAGATCTATGAAGGAGGAGAGGAGACTCAAAGTTTTCATTCAATGAAGGCTAATATAAAAGAAAAAAAAAAGTACCACAAAATGAAGTTAGGCCAGGAGTGGTGGCTCACACCTGTAATCCCAGCACTTTGGGAGGGTCGAGGTGAGAGGATTGCATGAGCCCAGAAGTTCGAGACCAGCCTGGGCAACATAAAGAGACCCCATATCTCTATATAAAAAAAAATTTTAATGAAGCTAAAGTAAAAAAGAAAAGGAAGAAAGCAAAATGCTCCAAAAGGAATAATAATAGGTCCAGAGATATTTGCAAAAAATAGAAAAATTGTCAAAGAACATCCATTGAATAATGTTTATAAATACATGAGGAGATACGGCAAAATCAGTTTCTCCAACATGAGCATGTAATGGACAGTACTGTTCTTCCCTTTAGCAGGAATCATGGAAAACAAATTTGCTTTGTTTTAGATTTTATTCTCATTTTTCTTTCCAAAGGTTGGCTTTCTCCATATTGAGAAGACTGCTTTTTAGCCTGCCAGATATACATGACCTAATCAGAACCTTTCTTCATCGATACACTACAGTATATAATTATTGTCCACAGCTTGGACCTTACAACTATTTCTCAAAACTATAACCCTAACACTTCCAAAAGTTCTTCCTAGTAACACAGACTGCCTAACAAGTGATGGCTGGTTATTTGCAGTTGCCTCTCTCATCGGCTCTATTCTGGATCTGTCTTCTTTCGCCCTCTCACCATTTCATACTCTTGCCAATAGTGAAAAAAAACTCTTCTCTAAATGTGGATATGATAGTTTTCTAAGTTTTCTAATTATTAGGTTGGTGCAAAAGTAATTGCAGTTTTTGCCATTAAAAGGAATGTAACCTCAGTTTTGGAAATCTATTTTAAGCAAGTTATATAAAAAATAAAAAATTATACACATAAAAGATGCTTATAGTAGTATTATTTTTAGTACCTTAAAAGGTGAAACAACCTATAGTCCAAAAAGAAGGGAATAATAGCTTGTTAATGAGCCATTAAAAGGAATGGCAAAAACCACAATTACTTTTCCACCAATTTATATAATTATGCAATTTCAATGTCTCAGATGTATCAAAAAGGACCTGAGAAAGAGTTTTATCCCTACCTTGGGACTATCTGAATGATGACAGTGACAGTGATGGCGATGACAATGCCGACAGCAAGAATCTAAACTTAACACTTTCTGTGTGTTAAGGATAGGGCTAAACCTTTTCATGCATTATTTCATAAAATCCTTAAAACCTTAAGAGACAGATACATTATTACCATGCTCATTTAACAGGTAAGATAAGCTTCAGAGAGGTTAAGTAAGTGCCAGAACCAGGATTAAAACTCAGATCCTTTTTGACTCCAGGGTTCATGCTTTTTCATTCAACTATCCATTTGACATATACATGGTACCTACCGTGTGCCAAACATATGATTATCCACCGCCAAAGGCAGTAGATGCTGCTGACAAGTAGAACCAGTTTACGTAGTTAACATCTTTAGAATATGCCAGCTATCTCTGCATTGCAAATGTCAATACCAGGAGCAACGCTCAGACAAGTAACAGAAAACTGATGCCCCAAAATTGGAGTTAAACGGGCTCTGAGAAGACTTACGGTGTAAATTTGGCTCGAAGCAGAGCTCAAGAAGTCAAGTTTAAAATGGCCTGTGCTACACACTTTTAGAACAAAACCTGTTAATACTGTTCAATAGCCATAAAAAAGTCCATTACATTTGATAAAGTAACCTAGGTTTGGAAATCTATTTTAAGCAAGTTACATAAAACATGAAAAAATTATAACCATAACAGATGTTTATAGTAGTGTTATTTATAGCACCTTAAAAGGTAAAAACAACCTATAGTCCAAAAATAAGGGAATAATAATAGAGCCTGTTAATTAAATAATTTAAAGTTATTAAAGCATAAAGATTGTGTAGCTATGTTTAAAAATGTATACTTACAAGACACTGGGAAAAAGCAGAATTCAAAACTGTCTTCTATGAGTACAAATATGTAAAAAGTGCTTTAAAAAAAAGATTAAAAGTGAACACTTTGAAAGTATAGTGTCTGCTGTTTGGGTGGAATCACAACTTACCCTAATTTTTGGTAACACTCTTTCTTTCAGAATTTTAAAATAATTTTCATAATGGTATATGCCTTCAAGATTAGAAAGATTAGAACCAAGTGCTAGCTTGCAACAGCCAGTGAAGACTTTTATGGCTAAAACTCTGCCTTAATCAGAGGCTAGTCAATTATCCAGAAAACTCAAATAGAAAACTTACAAAAAGAGGAAGCAGACTGGGTGCAATGGTTCATGCCTATAATCCAGCACTTAGAGAGGCTGAGGTGGACAGATCACTTGAGGCCATGAGTTCAAGACCAGCCTGACCAACATGGCAAAACCCTGTCTCTACTAAAATACAGGGAAAAAAAAATTAACTGGGCATGGTGGCACACTGCTATAGTCCCAGCTACTTGGGAGGCAGAGGTTGCAGGGAGCTGAGATTACACCATTGTAATCCAGCCTGGGTGACAGAGTGAGACTCTGTCTCAAAAGAAAAAAAAAAAAAAAACAAAGCAGTACCTGCCTGAAGACCATACATGGTGATGGCAACAACACGGTTAACTTCAAATACAATGAAAAAAAATATAGAAAAGTGGAGTTTAAAGCAAAATGAGGAAGTCTACTCACTCCAGTAACTTCCTCCCGGAATCAACACATTCACACAGAGCCATTTCTGCCTTCTCTGACACTCCTGACATCCCAGTAAAGTATACATGGCATTCCACCAACCAGAAAGGTGATTTGCCTTTCTATATGCTCTGAACAGAGCACACCAATGTTCATAATGATGATCCTGGGGGCTGCAAAATCTCCCAGTGATGACAAAAGATTAAATCAGCCACTCTAAAACCTAGCACACTTAAACTCACCCAAGGAGCTTGGTGAGATCTTTTTTCCTGGGGCTTTGTCCTCTAATTCTGATTTAGTGGGTTTCTTTTGGTGCTCAATCTGTATTTTCAACAAGCACCCTAGGGATTACAGACATTTCGGAACCACTACACTGAGCTATATATGGTATAATTTTCATGTTTAATACAGCTCATTGTATTTTAATTTACTAAAATCAGTGGGTAGTCTTACGAGTATTTAAGTAGAATCTCCATTCCCCAACCATGCCAGCAAACAGAAAATGTACTCTACCTGGTAATCCAGCATCCGGAAGCTTGGAAAAAACTGACAAATTCGGGATTCAAAAAAATAGGGGAAAATCCAGAAAATGGGTAGTTCTTTGTCACTGTCATCTAATGGATCACAAAAAGGGAAAAATAATAGTAAATTAAAGAAAAAATAGCTACAATAGAAAAACTTCTGCTAGCATGAGAAATTGCAATGATTCAACACATTTAAATCTCATACAAAAACAGAAAATGTTTACCAGAGTGCCATTTCAAACCTGATTATTCCCAAAAGTCGGTGGAAATATTCCTTTATATAGAAACATAGCTACTAAGAGCATATAAAAGTAACCCTTACATGTATATTACTATTGTCTAGGTAAGGCAAAGATATTACCTAAAAAGTTGAAAATAGAAAAGGAGTATCATTTTTGAAGCACAAAGGTAGTCATGACATAGGGGAAGGACCTCCGGACTAGAAGGCAGTAGCCTTGGGTGTGAATCCCAGCTCTGCTGCAACTCATTATCTTAGTTTCCAAGGATGAACCAATCTTTTCTGAATCATGGAAAATTCTTAAAAACAGTTTTACCAAAATTAGTTTTTGTGATAGAAAGGGAACATGCCATTACTTACAAAGCACCTAGTATAGGGTAGGTGCTTTGTAAATAGTACTTATTATAGATTAGTGTAAGCACTATTACAGCTAAAACTCCAACAGTCTGAAAAGCCTTAATCAGAGGGAAGCCTAATCATGTTTACACTAAGCTATAATAAGTACTTGCTATGTACTGTCTCCTTACAATAATCCCTAGAATAAGACATTATCCCATTTTACAGACAGGGAAACTAAAGCCATAAACTGTCAAGTCCATGCAGCTAGTAAGTGGCAGAAGAGGAATTCAAGGCCACAAAAGCTCTTTATTGCTTCCCCAATGACATTGATTTTATCCACTCTAATTAGTGGACTTAAAAACAGCAAAGAAGTGAAATACTTAACCATATGAGTCACGTTATAGATTTCATTTGCATTCTGTCTCCCAAAGCACAATTAGTGGAGAAGCCTGATCACAAAATTCCTGACACTCTAACAAATTTATCAACTTGCAAGCTAGAAAATATTTATAAAAAATGAATGTACCAACGAATTAAGATAATTATATAAAATACTTTGAAGTCCTAAGCCGCTTTAAAGTGAATAATAACCCCCAGCCACTAACCCAGCTCTAGGGCTGGGAATCTGTGTCACTTATAACCATGATCAGCCTATGGGATGTCCAACCTCCAAACTCGAATCCTGGCAAAGCATAGAGCCCTGGACCTCAAGTAGAGTGCCCTCTTAGAATTCTGGGTAAGGCTTTAGGTATAGGCAATGTAAGGTCCACAGAGCACACAAATCTATTCCTAATACCTAAACAGTACCTGGCACATAGTGGCCACTCAGTAAGTATTTACCGAATGAATGACAACAGTTTCTGCTCTTCTGCAGAATGTCCCATTATCCCCATCAAAAACATAGTATTTTACCTATAAGCCATTAAAAAAAAACCCACATGATTGGAATAATACAAAGTATATCATGATAATGAAGTCTGCTGCAACATCAAATAAGTTTGTTTTTAAAGACTAAAAAGAGAACTCAAGACATGTATATTTTATCAGTGCTCTGATTCACTGAGCTCAGCTAATATTTGACAGGAAGTAGATACATAGATACATATTTATTTTGCAGTAATAAATTATACACCTTGGCTCTGACCTTCTTTCCACATAGCAATTAACTTCTTGAATGTAATAGCCAGAGGTTCAACCAAGCCACCAAACGGAGGATCTGTCACCATAATGACTCCTTCGCCTTTATCTTCCTGTAAAAATGCTCTGCATACTTCAAGGGCAGTCTGGAACAAATAAAAATTCATTTCTAAATTAGGACGAGAGAGAGGCACTTCATCCTATTTGGAGGAGAATGCATTAGACACAGTCTCACACTTAATCCTGGAAATTTTACCACGTCATCTTGCCTCCGCAGCATCCCTCAGTGGCATGCTGAAGCCTCTCTTAGCCCCTGTAAGATTTTATCTTTGGTTTTCTTGATAAGCAGGTTTTTAAAATTGCAAATTCAAACACCATCACTATCAGAAGACTACACATTTCAAATGGTTAATTTAAAAGGCTAAATTTAGTGTCCTAAAAGAAACTCATTACCCATGAAAACTACCTAAAATGTTAAATTCAATTCAGCAAACAGAAGCTGGGATGGTGCTAAGCACTTGGGACACAAAGAGGAGTAAGACATTGTTTTCCTATCTGGTTTGTCCAATGCCATGAGTTCAGTTTAATAACAGCCACAAATTGCCAGTTAAACATGCACATGTTTTTGAGTATCAGGCAGACATATTTGAACATGCACTGTATGTAAGTAAAAAATGAAAGTTCACAAACAACAAAGCTTATCTGGTCCATGAAACCATGCTATTAACACATTTTCCCAAAGGTTAATTTCAGCTTTCTGAGTAACTGCAAAGTAAACATTAACAAGGATATTTAACGGTTTTTGCTATGGGTGAAGTTATTAAGAGATACCATATTAACAGTATCTCCAGTCAACTGACTTGCAAGAAGCTTTCAAGTACAGCCCCTTGGTATCCCCGAGGGACTGGTTCCAGGACCAAAATCTACATATACCAAAATCTGCAGGTGCTGGAGTCCCTGATATAAAATTTGTAGTATTACACATAACCTTTACACATCCTCCTATATACTTTAAATCGTCTCTAGATTACTTATAATACCTAATACAATGTAAATGATATACAAATAATTCTTACACTCTATGGTTTAGGGAACAATAATCAGAAAAAAGTATACATGTTCAGTACAGTCACCACCATCCTTTTTTTCTCTTTTAATATTTTTGAACTGCAGTTGGTTAAATCTACAGATGTGGAATCCACAGATGCAGAGAGCTGACTGTACTCATCTACCAAAATAAGTCAACACAGTATACAAAACAACAAGAGATTTTAAAATTTAATGGCATTTTAAACTTTGATAAACCTATGTGTACTTTCTAATAAAATATATTTTGTTATACTGCTAAATCAATTTAGAAGACCCCACTGATGAGAGGAAAACTTTTTTCCCCAGGAGAGTCTTCATTAATTTCCCACTGGAACTCCTATAATAGCAGAGGATGACTTGTCAAGAAGGTTAATCATTTTTCAAGTGCTGTCTGCACTTCCTTAACCTGCTTACGTGAACAAGGACTTTCAGATGATGATACTGAAATCTTCAAACTCCTTAGAGTTAAAAGTAGAAAAGAGAAATTATATGTCCATGATGTCTAACTCCTAACCTAACTTCAAAAATATTTTTAAAGCATACTTTTCTTCCAGGTAAGAATCAATGGCATCACAGACCAACACGAGTTGCTGATGGTCTTCATGACGACCTCCTATGGGAAACAGATACTTGCTTATCACCAATGTTGACAGTCACCTGACTCTCCTTTATCTCAGTTACCATTTAAAAAGTGCCCGGCTATTTAATTAGCCATCCTTTCTACATACTTTAACCCCCTTTGCCATTAAGGCAGATGGCATTTTTTAAAGATATATGATTTGCAATAAGAAATTCTGTGTGGGGAACTCCTGCTTTTACTCTAGCGAACTGTAAAGTGCTGAGGTGCACTAGCAGAGTCTTCTATTCTAAGCATCCCTGGACAGCCTCACAGGCACCGAGCCGACACTTAAATACTTAGTGATTGATTAGTGGATGGTAAATCTCTAGTGAAAAACTTGACTCCAGGAGTAGGTAGAAAAAGGAGACAGTAAAATCATTAAAACAATGGGTTTCCGCAGATCAATCTCTATAGTTGCAGTGCTATTTAGAGGCTGTTGCTGAAATACAGAGTAAGGAAAGCCTGAGCTGGACGACTCTTTTCTTCAGGGAAGATAAAGTGGAACTAAATCTTAGCAGCTTATTCCAACCATTATCCTAGAAATGTCTAAGGTAATGCTACACACTTTCTATAAGCTCCAAAGCATTTCCAAGAAAAAGGCTAATTACCTGTTACTCTTTAAAAATATAGAAAGTTGCCAATTGTTATGTAATTGCTACCCAATATAAATGTAATTTTATCCTTATTTTGTCTTTATTGTTCAAAATAAAAAGCAAAATCATAGCATGGTATTAAAATAGACAACAACAACAGGAAAACCCGAACTCACTACTGTAGCATCAAGTAGTAATACGAACTCAATGACTTCCTCATCTCTATATCACAGCCCTGACCTCACCAAGGGCAAGGCCCTGTGGTTTCAAGTGGTCATGCTGGACACATCCATATCCCACCAGCCCCACAAACTCCACATTTCCAAACTTTGCTTCCCTGTGTTTGGAAGAAAAAATACAAATCCAGGCCATTCCACCAAGTCAGCTTGGACTTCTCCCTCAGTAGAGTCTTCTGACTGCCTGGACAACCCTTTTTTTAGAGTTTTTTTTTTTTTTAATAATTGTGTATGTGTAACATTAACCAAAATTATTTAAAGTCAATACATTTTTATTCAAGGAATTCCATGTTGTAATTTCTTCCACTGTCCATCAAGGTCACTTTAGATCCTCTAAAGAGCTGGAATGAAAAGATTTATCTTCAAGTTAGCCCTTTTTAATGAAACTGATGCTTATTTTAATCCAGTTGTCCTGTCAGCCCATAATTCTTTTATTTTGGCTTCTGTCATCTCCTTTCAATATGGATATACTGATGAAGACTTCAAAATTCACCAAGTATCTTTGGGATCTAATTTCTTCAACCAATTTACTTCAGGGTCGCTTTTGCTGTAGGTGGTGGATCTGCCTGGTTCTCAATTTGACACCCTCTCTTAACATGAATGAGTTCAAATCATATTCATTCCTAAGCAATGACACTCAAGGATAGTACAGATGTGTGGAAATATGCCAATACCTTTAACTCCAGACATCATGTTCTCAAGATAAAAGCCTCTAAAACAAAAAGCCATCTTATATATCAAGTCAATGTGAAATTGGAATGCAAAATTAATGCTGCTGAGGATTTCCCTTGTATCCCATGCTGTTTAACTATTTATAGTCCTAGAAATAATCTTTTTTAATTAAAAGACAGGGTCTGTCTTTGTTACCCAGGCTGGAGTACAGTGGTGTCTTCAAAACTCAGTGCAGCCTCCAACTCCTGGGCTCAATCCTTTTGCCTCAGCCTCCCCTTCCTGAGTAGCTGCAAGTACAGGCACATGCCCAAATATCCAGCTAACTTTTAAATTTTTGTGCAGATGTGGTGTTTGTTACTTTCTTGCCTCAGCTGGTCTTGAACTCCTGGCTTCAAGTGATACTCCTACCTCAATGCAGGGATTGCAAACTTGCACCACTGTACCTGGCTTGAAACCAACCTTTAGGACTATCAATACTCCCATCAGTTAACTGTCTCGGGGATCATAATATCCCTTCCTATATGTATCAAAACTCATACTGAACAATGAGTTCTGGGTTACAAAAGAGGATTTATTTTATTTTTTGAGACAGAGTCTCGCTCTGTCACCAGGCGCCAGGCTGGAGTGCAGTGGCATGATCTCGGCTCACTGCAACCTCCACCTCCCGGGTTCAAGCAATTCTCCTGCCTCAGCCTCCAGAGTAGCTGGGACTACAGGCACGCACCAGCATGCCCAGCTAATTTTTGTAGTTTTTTAGTAGAGATGGGGTTTCACCATGTTGGCCAGGATGGTCTCGATCTCTTGACCTCGTGATCCGCCTGCCTCAGCCTCCCAAAGTGCTGGGATTACAGGCGTGAGACACCATGCCCGACCAAGAGGATTTATTTTTTGCACCTATCCATAAGTCTTTGTCCACAAGTTAAACAGAAACACACAGAAGTGCAATGATAATCCAGTTCTTTCCTTTTCTCACTGCCACTGTCCCAGCTGAGAAGTCCCTCATCATCCACTGGCAAGTGACTTTCAACTCCCACTTTCCTTCACATTCATCTAATCAGTTCTCAAATCCTAGTGATTACCAACCACGTAAACTCTTTGGAAAACAGCTGAAATACATCTGATTATAACTGCTGTTTATTTCCATACCTGGTTTTTAATGGCTTCACAGCTGAAAAATATTAATATATATCCCAATGCTAAATTGATTCAAATGGAAGGAGTGCTATACTTACTAAATCAGGGGGGACTCATTTTTCAATCCCAACCAACAATTTCATATTTGTTTTCATTTCCTGAATGCTGACTTTTAAAGTCTTGCTTGGTTTTCTTCCTATCATTAGTTAGGATCTCAAAGCACAATATAGAGTAAGCATGGTCCACAATTTTTACAAAATTGACATGTATGCATATTATCTATGGGTATGCTTCAAGGTGTCTTGATAATTTCAAAATAATTTTGGCCAGCGTCCTAGCAGGTGTGATTACTTGGCTGGTTATAGATTTTATTTTATAATAGGCCTGATGAAGAGCTCAAACTAAATGTATCAGCTCTGCTTTGCTGTTTATTCTCAGTGACATTATTAACATCATATCGAAAAAAGCTTTTCTTAAGCTGCTGTCTTTTTTTTTTAAGAAACCCCCACCCCCACCCTTTTTTTTCTAAGAGCAGTTTTAGGTTCACAGAAAAAGTGAGAGGAAGGAAGCAAGATCTTCCATACACCCCCAGCCCTGACACATGCATTTAATTACACTGTGGTAAGTCTGCAAAGGAGAACTTGACCCTTTGGGGAGCTGGGGTCGGGGGAGGCTGGAAGAAGTGATTTGGAACAAAGTTCTAAAGGATGAGTGGAGTTATCAATGCAAAACAGATAGCAGAAACCAGCAGGAACATCATGGGTCTTCACTGTGGTAGAAAGACGTCTGACCAGTACCAGATGAAAGCCCTGTGCCCTGAGTACAGACAGCAAAGGGGAAACGGAGAGGGGAGGCCAGAGTGGAAATCGGGGTCAGATCACACAGAGCCCACGGGCCTTCTAGGAAGGTGGGCCTTCATCCAAAAAGTAGTGAAAAGTCATAACAAGGGAATAATAACATCACTTCTAGGTGCTCAAGAAACAGTGAAAGAACAAAAATAAATACCAATAAATGGTAGAACAGCCATAATTTGACCTTGAGGGAATTTAGAGAAAACAAAGAAGGCACTCTGAAATTTGTTATTCCACAATAAGAGAACAATGAGATAATGGTCACAACTCTTACCTTTCCATCAAAGAAATGATGGTTAAACATATTATAATGGCAAAAGCTATCTTCCATGTAAAACTGTGAATACCTGTAAAATAATTATAGAGTTATTTGCCCAGTCACATCTATAGAGTAAGCAAATATAAACTAAATTTAAAAGCTATAAAATCACCCCTTGAATTAAAAAACTTCATCATTCTTTAGTTTTTTGAAATAAAGAATAATTTCAGGGAATCTGTAACAGTGAATAAATAAACTTAAGTCATTTTCCCATGTTTAATTAACTAATAGCAAAACTATAGAATACTCGTATATAAAAAACACATGTTCCTAAATACCTAAAGAGATTATATATAAACAATCAATTACTGACAGATGATTATGCAATTTAAGCTTGCAGTGGGTTGGCAATTAAGGCATATCCCTCATGGTTAATAATTTCAAGGAGAACATAAATCAACATTTCTGCTCAACACCTGTTCATTTATTTTCTTCTGTAGGTGATTTTTTAAAAAAGTATTTAATACAGGCTGGACACAGTGGTTGACACATGTAATTTCAGCACTTTGGGAGGCTGAGGCAGATAGATTGCTTGAGCTAACAAGTTTGAGACCAGCCTGGGCAACATAGTGAAACCCCGCCTCTACAAAAAATACAAAAATTAGCCAGGTATAGGGGTGTGCACCTGTAGTCCGAGCTACTTGGGAGGCTGAAGTGGGAGGATGGTTTGAGCCCAGGCGGTGGAGGCTGCAATGAGCCAAGATCACACCACTGCACTCCAGCCTGGGCGATAGAGCCAGACTATGTCTCAAAAACAAAGGAACACAAATATTTTTGGCTAATGCAGACTAGCTTAATAAAATATGCTTTTCAATATATAGAAAACGTATATGCATTTCGTATTTATTAAATTGGTGCCAAGTATTTACCGATTGAATTATTTGTTTTTCTAATGCAGTACTTTAAAAAGCCATTGGCAGTGAATGAGAGTACCAGCTTTGGGCATTAATTTTTATAAATTCTTGCTAATTTACTAGGAAAAATTCATACCACATTATGATTTAAATCTGCATTTGATAACTTACAAGGTAGAACTTTCTGTATTTCTTAACTGTATTTGTACTGTCTGTTCGTATATTTTCCCTATTTATGTATATGGGTCTTAATGTCTGTCTTGCTGATTTCTGAGTTTTCCGTATAATATGGAAACCTCTTTGTTATCTCAATGGGATTTTGAATTTTGACTATTTTATTACACATAATTCACATACGAACACCACACGCTCCTTCTTGGAAATTTGTAACATAGTGAAAAGACTGAAAAAATCTATAATACATCCTTACTTATTATGACTTCTTGAACCAAATCATCATGATACTTGCAACTTCTTTGCTTGTATTTCTACTCAGTCATCCATTACTGTCTATAACTGACTGATCATCCATGGTGAATATTTACATAAGGGACAGCACTGGTTTATCCTCTTCCCATTACACTGTGGTTAGGAGCACAGGCTCTATAGTCAGATGGTCTGGTTTCAAACTATGGGTCTCTCACTCATTAGCTGGGTATCCTTAGTAAGTTATTTAACCTTTCTGAGCTTCAGTTTCTTCATCTATAAAATGGGAAAAGTAATTTCTACCTCATAGGACTAGATAACAATAAATGAGATAATGTATGTAAAATGTTTTTTTGTTTTGTTTTGTTTTGTTTTTTTGAGATGGAGTTTCGCTCTTGTTACCCAGGCTGGAGTGCAATGGCGCGATCTCGGCTCACCGCAACCTCCGCCTCCTGGGTTCAGGCAATTCTCCTGCCTCAGCCTCCTGAGTAGCTGGGATTACAGGCATGCGCCACCGTGCCCAGCTAATTTTTTTGTATTTTTAGTAGAGACGGGGTTTCACCATGTTGACCAGGATGGTCACGATCTCTTGACCTCGTGATCCACCTGCCTCGGCCTCCCAAAGTGCTGGGATTACAGGCTTGAGCCACCGCGCCTGGCCTAATGTAAAATGTTTAATACAATGCCAGCTACATAGCAGATACTAAAATGTTAAGTGCTATTATTTTAATAAATATCAGCTGTAAAAATTTATGTCTTAATGACTCTAATATTAGGGAATTATATTTATGTTCACCGAAAGATAATCTAAACCTATTTCTTCTCGTTCTGTGGAAATGGACAAAGAGCTGCGGACCATTCTCAGTACATTATCCTTAAATGTCATTTAAGACACTGTTAGCGCATTTCATAACATACAAATTTGCTGAAGAAATAAAAGGTTTAGATTACTGAAAAATATTTAAACTATATATTGTAACCTAATGAAGATTCCAAAAATTGACTGTAGGCAAGGTCAAATTACCATTAAACAAGTATATTCCTATTTAACTTAATTTCAAATAACTAGCTTTAAAAAAAAAAGTATATCAGTACTAGTACAGCCATGGATAAACACCGATTTGAGGGTTTTCTTCTCTCTTACACTGCGTTGAGTATGAGCAATGGAAAGTACAATCCCTTTTTAACTTAATCCCCATTGTTTCCATTCCTTCACAAAGATACAATAGTCAGTTTTGAATCTTAGAAAAAGAAAATTTGATTTACATAAAATTCAGCACAGCACACCTGTCCAAAACATTCTGGGCAGCAGTGTCCAAAGCCAGAGGGAAAGAAAAGCCAATATTTCAGCTCTAAGTTTCCATCAAATACATAATTTGAGAGCATAATTATTCATATTTTAAATTATGAAAAATCACTCAACATTGCCCTCTTAAAATGAAACTGGCCACAAAGAATTATTCTCTCCATTGAATAAGGCAAACAAAACCAATCAGAAATGCATGCACTTGAAAACTGCTCAAAAGGACATTCATTTAACTCGGCCATTCATTCTCTTTAAATGAGAGTCAGCTACCAAGTGTGAAACATGCTCTACACACAGGAAGTCTAATCAAGAGCTGAATAAAATTAGTTCATGAAATGAACCTAAGAAATTCATTTTTTTTTTGACATAACTTTATTTGGATAATAGTTTGCCAAACAGAGTTTCACATCTTCCATGCTAAAATTAGAGCATATAGAAATCCATCTTAGCAAATGTGAACTTCATATCTTTTACTCCCTAAAAAAGATATTTATAGCACATCTATAGAGAACACTGGAGTCTGAGGCAGTCCAGCCTCAGATAAACCTGTTGTAAGGCACGAAGAAACCAAAGTCAAAGTGCCAAAAAACTACTCACTGTCACTCTGTACCACACAGAATTTTTTTTTTCTAATTTAACTGTGGTCTTTAGGAGAAAACTGAACCAACCACACACTCCACCATGCTGTAAATACAGGTAATAGCCTCTGAGCATTCCAGCAACTTATGTGTTGCAATAAACCAGCTCTCTCTCTTTTTTTTAATGAGCATCGTTCACAAAACCAGCTCTCTCTTAACAACTACTGTTGACCTCCTACAGAACTGACTCAGTAACAGACTACGTTATCAAAAAAACTGAGCTGTGATATTGCTAATAGAACACTGATATTGCCAATAGAACACTATCAGTTTTTGTTTGCAAGGCACACACAGAAGTTAATAAACTATGGGAAAAAAAAGGATCAATATATTCCATACATTATGAAATAAGTTTATCCACATCCCCTAACCCCTACGCTGACCAGGACATATCAACTACAGGTGCAAGAAAGGGAAAACTACAAGGTATGGCATTAAAGGTGAAATAGTTGAGAGGCCATATAAATCTTTCCAATTAAACCAGGCAAGATGAAGAGTTCTGGAGATCAGTTACAAACAATGTGAATTTAGTTAACACCACTAAGTTGTATATCTAAAGAAGGCTACTAGGGTTAAATGTTATGTTATATGTACAGTTGACCTTTCAACAACACAGGGGTTAGGGGTGCAGTAGAAAATCCAAATATAACTTTTACCTCCTGTGTCAGTCCATTTTGCATTGCTATAAAAGAATACCTGAGATTGGGTAATTTATAAAGAAAAGAGATTTGGTTCACCAGCATCTGCTGGGCCTGTGGTGAGGCCTTAGGAAGTTTTTACTCATGGTGGAAGGGAAAGGGGAGCAGGCATGTTATATGGTAAGAGAAAGAGCAAGAAAGCAAGGAGGAGGTACCAGGCTCTTTAAACAACCAGCTCTTGGGTGAACTAATAGAATGAGAACTCACTACCATGAAGACAGCATCAAGCCATTCATAAGGAATCAACCCCATGATTCAAATACCTCCCACTAGGCCCATCTCAATGCTGGAGATCACACTTCAACATGAGATATCCAAACCATATCAACTCCCTAAAAACGTAACTACTAACAGCCTATGATGACTGGATGCCTTACAGATAACAGTCAATTAACACATATTTTGTTTATGTTTTGCATACTGTATTCTCACTATAAAGTTAGTTAGAGAAAAGAAAATGTTATTAAGAAACTCATTTGAGAGGTCAAGGTGGGAGGATTACTTGAGGCCAGGAGTCCAAGACTAACCTGGCCAACTATAAAGACACTGTCTCTATTATTAAAAAAAAAAAAACAAAGAAGATAAAATATTATTTAATATTCATTAAGTGGAAATGGATCATCATAAAGGTCTTCACCTTCATACTGACTAGGCTTAGGAGGAGGTAGAAGAGGAGGGGTGGCAGAGGCAGAGGAAAATCCACTTGTAAGTGAATCTGGGCAGTCCAAAACCATGTCATTCAAGGGTTAACTGTATTTTTGCAAAACTTTTAAAAGTAAATCATAGTACTAGCAATAAACACCACAAAATAAAATTCAGAAAACCATTTAAATTATAATAGCTCCAAAAATAATAAAACATCAAGATAAATTTAAAAAGAGAAGTACAGAAATTATATACTGAAAACTACAAAATATCATTTAAAGAAGTTGAAGACCTAAAGAAATGGAAAAACATCCCATGTTCATGGACTGGACAACTTAAAATTAAGATGGCAGTATTCCCCCAAATTAATCTAAAAATTCAATGCAATCCCTATAAAAATCCCAGCTGGCTCTTTTGGTAGAAATTGACAAGTTGATCCTAATATTCATATGGAATTGCAAGAGACCCAGAACAGCCAAAACGATCTTGAAAAAGAACAAAAAATGAAGACTCATACTTCCCATTTTCAAAATTTACTACAGATAAACAGTAATCAAGACTGTGTGAGAGTGGCATAGAACTTAGTGGAATAGAACTTAAGAGTCCATAAATAAACCTATATATTTGTGGTCCTTTGGTTTTCATTATGGTACCAAGACAATTCAATGGGAAAAGAACAGTCTTTTCAATAAATGGTGCTAGAGCAAATGGCCATCCACATGCAAGCAGTTAGACCCCTACCTCAAAAACAAATAAAAATTAGCTCAAAATAGATTAAAGACCTAAGTGTAAAAATAAAAACTGTAAAACTCTCAGGTAAAAATATACTCATTACCTTGGATTAGGCAAGACTTTCTTAGATATGACACCTAATACACAAGCAACTGAAGAAAAAAGCTACTGAAGAAAAAAGAAAAACTGGACTTCATCACAAGTGAAAAGACGACCCACAGGATAGGAGAAAATATTAGCAAATCATGTATCTAATAAGGGTCTAATATCCAGAATATATTAAGAACTCTCACAGTTAAACAATTAAATACAAATAACCAATTAAAAACTGGGCAAAGGATTGATATTTTTCCAACAAGATAAAC
The DNA here is from genome assembly GCA_031835075.1 of Saguinus oedipus. NCBI lineage: Eukaryota > Metazoa > Chordata > Mammalia > Primates > Cebidae > Saguinus > Saguinus oedipus. The sequence goes on along the minus strand of CM063171.1, from coordinate 52,695,483 downwards.
AAATGGCCTATAAGCACATGAAAAGATGCTCAGCATTATTAGCCATCAGTGGAATACAAACCAAACCACACAGAGATACCACTTCAAAAAGGCAGACGATAATAAACTGGCAAGGATGCGGAGATATCAGAAACCTCATCTATTCCTGGTGAGAATAAAATATGAGGTGCCCACTTTGAAAACAGTTTGGCTGTTCCTCAAGAAGGTAAGCATAGTTACCACATGACCTAGCAATTCCACTTCTAGGTATATGGGCTGAACTGTTTCATCCCCAAAATCTTTACATTGAAGCCCAAACCACTAAAGTTTTCAAGTGGTCTGGGTTTCAATATAAAGATGTGACTATTTGGAGATCAGAATGTGACTATTTGGGGACAGAGACTTTAAAGAGGTAATTAAGTTACAATGAGGCCATTAATGTGAGTCTTAATCTAATCTTACTGGTATCCTTATAAGATGAGGAAATTCGGACATAGTAAGAAACACCCAGGGGTACACACACGAAGAAAAGACCTTGTGAGGAGACAGTGGCCATCTGTAAACCAAGGAGAGAGGCCTCAGGAGAAACCAAACCTGCTGAAACTTTGATCTTGGATTTCAGCCTCCAGAACTGTGAGAGAATAAATTTCTGCTATTTAACACAGTCTGTGGTATTTTGTTATGGCAGCCCTAACAAACTATTATGTCAACCAAGGGATCTGAAAACCTATGTTCACATGGAATTTGTACACAAATGTTCATAGCAGTATCATTCAAAATAGCCAAAATGTGGAAGCAACTCTAATGTCCATCAACAGATGAGAGGATAAACAAAATTTGGTATATCTATATAGTAGAATATTATTCAGCCATAAAAAGGAATGAAGTACTGATACATGCTACCATGTGGATGAACCTTGAAAACATAAGTGAAAGAAGTCTGATACAAAGGCCACACAGTATATTATTCCACTTATATAAAAAGTATCTAGAATAGGCAAAGCAAATCCATAAAGATAGAAAGTAGATTCACAGGTTGCCAAAGGCTGGGGGCATGGTAAACGGAGAGGGACTGCTCACAGGGAGAGTGCTTCTTTGGAAGGTGATGAAAATGTTGTGGAATTAGACAATGGTAATGGTTACACAACAGTGTGTATATGCTGAAAACCACTGTTTTATGTATGTCAAATATGTCTCAATTTTAAAAAAGAAATAGGCTGGGCACAGTGGCTCACACCCTGTAATTCCAGCACTTTGGGAGGCTGAGGTGGGAAAAATGCATTAATTAGCCCAGGAGTTTAAGACCATCTTGGACAACAGGGTGAAACCCTGTCTCTACAAAAAATACAAAAATTAACTGGGTGTGGTGGCACACAACTGTGGTCCTAGCTACTTGGGAGACTGAGGTAGGAGAATCCCTTGAATCCAGGAGGTGATCCCAGCTGCAGTGAGCTGGGATCACGCCCTTGCATTCTAGCCTGGGTGACAGAGCAAGACCTTGTCTCAGAAAAAAAAAAAAAAAAAAAAGGAAATATACCTAAAATATCACCAGTAGGAAAAGTTTTCAAGGTTATATATCTACTTTTTAAAATGTTTGTATGCATAAAAAAGGTTTAAAAAGCCAAAACTGACGTTTTGGATGGCAGAACCAAAGATCGTTTTTCCTTTTTTAAAAACAAAGTAAACCAAGGATTCTTGCAATTTTAACAAGTTCTTTGAGAAGACACACTATGATTTTTCCTAGTCTCTTTCTGTATAAATCAGTCCACTAAAACTAGCTTGAAAAAGCTTGTCTTTAATGAACTTAGAATCATTATATAACTTTTAATGTAAATTCAAAACCATACTATTTAGAAAGATGACACTGTACCATTTTCACTGAAGTAAGTGTCGAAGGTAGGAATATAGGTGCTGCTGGCAACTGTATATGTTGCCTTGAAAGTTTAGTTATGGACATGTGGGTTTTTGTCTCTCCAGCACCTACATCCCTTCTCTTCAAGTCGAACACCTGTTTCCTGTAGAGAACCTACTTCATGTGATTGGTCAGAGGCTGGCCGGAGTACACCATCTGCCAGGCCACAATGATGGCTCTGGAATAGGCAAGTGACCCCAATCAGGCTAATCAGAGCACTCTCTGGAGTTTTGCCACTGGAGCTCTCAGGAAGAACTGCCTCATTCCACTGGGCCATTAAGCCGAGACTAGATAAGCTTAAAGCTGCTGCCACCAATGTCCCTGGCAGTAGGAAGGAAGCTGTCTGCAGAATGAAACCAATATACAGGGAAAGACAGAATGAGAGGTAGAGAAGGAGGAGGCCCTGGCAACACTGTGTGAGGCTATCTCAACCAAACTAAAGCCTGCTATATCCCAGTCCTCAGTAATGTGAACCGATAAATTCTCTTTTACGTGACTGGATTTCCAGGTCTCCAAGAAAAAAATTCCTGAGTGCCTAATTCTAAATATATAAATGACCTAGAAACCAGTTTTGATTCATCTTAAAATCTTTGTGGAACAAGGTAGGAGGATACAGGGAAAAAGGGAGAGATGGAAGGATGACAAGAAAAAAACTGGCTAGATGAGAAAGGCATATACAAGTTCAGAAGCTAAGTTATTTCCAATGGTAGCTTAGTTTTTGGAGCCAGCCTGCCTTGGCTTGAATTCTGGCTTGGACACCTATAAACTATGATTTTGATCAAGTTATTTAACCTCTTTGTGCCTCAGTTTTCTCATCTGGAAAAACAAGGATAATGATAACATCTATCTTACAGGCTAATGTGAGGAATGAGTCAGGGCAAGTCCTGAAATATGACAGGCACTCAAAAAATACCAGCCATACCAGGCACGGTGGCTCACGCCTATAATCCCAGCAATTTGGGAGGCCGAGGCAGCCACATTACTTGAGGTCAGGAGTTTGAGATCAGCCTGGCCAACATGGTGAAGCCCGCTCTCTACTAAAAGTTGAAAAATTAGCTGGGCATGGCAACACATGCCTGTAATACCAGCACTGGGGAGGCTGAGGCAGGAGAATCACTTGAGTTCAGGAGGCAGAGGTTATAGTGAGCTGAGATTGCACCACTGCACTCCAGCCTGGATGACAGAGTGACACTCCCTCTCAAACAAACAAACAAAACATACCAGCTATTAATAATACGTTACAAGAACCCAAAAGTTAAACTTCTACCTTTAAAATAATGCATTTAGAATAACTTAATACTTTAGGAAAGGAACACAGAATTTAAAAAAACAAGTTGCTATCTCCATGCATATCCGTACAATGGAATATCACATAGCCATAAGAGGAATGAAGTGCCACTACATGCTATCACACAGGTGAACCCTGAAAACATTATGCTAAGTGACAGAAGCCAGCCACAAAGGTCACAGATTTTATGATTCTATTTATATCAAATGTGCAGAACAGAAAAATCCAGAAAAGAGAGACAGAAAGTGCTTGTTAGGAGAAATGAACTCTAGCTTTCTTTTCAGGGTGACGGAAATATTCTAGGAGTACCTCGTGGTGATGCCTGCACAACACTGTGATTACAACAAAAACCACTGAAATATATACTTTTAAATGGTGACTATTAAATGAATTATATCCAATTAAAAATAAACTGAGTTTATCTTTAAGAAGTCTGTATCATCATTTATCAAGGATCACTCATGTTAAGCAGATGTTAGTGAAGTGTGCTAGTCCTGTTAACAAGGGATGAGTGTTAACAGGCCAGAACTGTTCATAAGGAATGAGAGAGTGTAAGTAATTTCTGAGTTATGTGCTTGTATATGTTACACAACTTAGAGTTGACTCAGAAATCTAAAGGAAAATAAATTATTAAAGCTACACTTTTTATTTGTTTTATTATTTTTTTGAGACAGGGGTCTCACTCTGTTGCCCAGGCTGAGTGCAGTGGCGCAATCTCAGCTGACTGCAACCTCCACCTCCTGGGTTCAAACAATCCTCCCACCTCAGCCTCCAGAATAGCTGGGACTACAGGCACATACCAACATGCCTGGCTAATTTTTGTATTTTTAGTAGCAATGGGGTTTCACCATGTTGCCCAGGCTGGTTTTGAACTCCTGGACTCTAGAGATCAACCTGCCTCAGCCTCCCAAAGTTCTGGGATTACAGGCATGAGCCACTGTTGTAGGGCTGAAGGACCCACAAGGTCGTGGGGTGTGCCTTATGCTGTGCTGAGGCGCAGGATCCAAGAAATAAAGAAACAGGACGCAGAAGTACAAGGAAAACGCAGCTGGGCTCAGGCGTCCACGCCACCTATAAGTGGAGTCAGGCGAGGCCCCGAATGTCCAGAAGCAACAGCATTTATTGTGTATAGGTTAGGGGGCAGGGCAGTGAGTGAAGTCATCTTTAAGGATAGTGATAGCATCGTGAGCAATAAAACATGGGGTCCACCCTATTAGGTCACCTAGGCCAGGAGGTGAACAGTGCACAGCAAGGGGCCCGTTCCCATGAAGGCAAGGGCCGTGTGCAGTAAGGGGTCCACCCCCATAGGTCACCGAGGCTTGAAGGTGGGCCGTGCGCAGTGAAGAGGGTGCAGTGTGCAATACTTCTATCTGTGGGCAAATTACTTCTAAGAAGATTTATAGGAGGATGCTTTAAGTCACATAGTAGTGACAGAGCTGTCAAGGTTACCGCCACCTTCTGGCAGCTTCCAATGAGTTCTATGGGAAGATGCTTTTCAAGCAGCACAGTAACAAGAGCTGATGAAGTTCACAGTCACCAAGGTGGATTGCCGGTCTGAGGGTAGCCTTCCACAAGACTGGAGCAAGGTCCTACAACTCCTTTATCAGGAGGAGTGGCTCTTGCCCCAACCCTGCCATACAGCGGGTATCTTTATGATACTGAACACTGCCGCCTGGGCCATGGATTCTTGTCCTGGTATGACTGTTTTCCCTTAAATCATGCTCTGTACTGTGCTGTGTCTGCTCTAGGCATTCCTCCAATTAGAAGCTGCTTATTCCTTAATTCATGCTCTGTACTGTGTCCACTCTAGGCATTCCTCCGATTATAAACTAAGATATAATTATATATATGTAGGGAAATATTCTTTAGGCACTCATACTATCAACTATCATATGATTATATAGAGAGGATTACATAAAGGGATTCTTCAAGCCCTAATTCTATAAACTAATATATGATTATATAAAGTATTATATAAAAGGAAATTGCTCAGTAGTAACACTATAAAGTGAGATATTCCTCAAGCCCTAGCTGTGCCAAGGTTCTGCTTAGCTCTCATTCCTCGGTGCCTATATGGAAGGTTACCCACAACTGTATCTGGCCAGGCTACACTTTTATTAGTAGTAGTAGTATTTTTTGAAACCAAGTCTTGCTCTGTCACCCAGGATGGAGTGAAGTAGCTCGAATTCGGGTCACTGAAACCTCCATCTCTTGGGTTCAAGAAGTTCTCCTGCCTCAGCCACTAAAGTAGCTGGGATTACAGGTGTGAGCCACTATGTCTAGCTAATTTTTTTTTTTTCTTGTATTTTTAGTAGGGATGGGGTCTTACCATGTTGGCCAGGCTGGTCTCACACTCCTGACCTCCCAAAGTGGTGGGATTACAAGCATGAGCCACCATACCCGACCCAGTCTACAATTTTTAAAGCGACATTTTACACTTTAAAAATTTGTTTGGTACTCAGTGGCTCATGCTTGTAATCCTAACACTTTGGGAAGCCAAGGCAGGAGGACTGCTTGAGGCCAGGAGTTCCAGACCCCAACTCTACAAATTTTTTTAAAAAATTACCTGGGTGCAGTAGTGCTAGCCTATAGTCCTAGTTACTAGGGAGACTGAGGCTAGAGGATCACTTGAGCCCAGGAGTTCAAGGGTATGGGCTACGACCATGCCACTGCACTCCAGCCTGGGTGACAGAGCGAGACCCTGTCTAAGGCAAAAAAAAAAAAAAATCAGTCTGCTTTGTTTTTAGGAAGTAGATCTAAATAAAAGGAAACACCAAGGCTGATTCCTTCAATACCGTCAAGAACACATCAAGAATACTAAGAACAAAGCATCTTATAAATTCAACATGAACTCCTGGTACTAAACAATTACAGAAACTGCAAAGAGTACTTCAAAGCAACAGAATTATAGACACAGTGGACGGATGTATTTACCAACCATGTTATAAGTTAAAGGTCTGTTCCTTCAAAATTACCACCAGAGGGGAGATTCAAGATGTGTTCCTCCCTCTGTGTCATCCGTTGTCCCAATACATCAGATGCCGTTTAATTCCAACCCTTGCCCACAAAGTCTATCTGTCGGCGAATCCTCTGCTTTGGGACCTGTCTATCCCCTACTCAGCACTCCCTTCACTGCAGGCTATGTTCAGTGAAAGACAATATGTACAACATCCAGTAAAATATTCTAAAAGAAATGTCTGAGTTCTCACACTTCAAAGATCTGATGAGACAAAATCCTGGAAGTCTGATTAAGTATGAGGCAGTTCAGAATTATTTTTGAACATAATATATGAGAAGAAACTTTACTCAATGGGAATTCATCTGTAGATCATAAGCCAAAGACAAACTAGACACATTCATGGAGAAAATCTAGGAAGCACACCAGCAAAAGGAGAAATCAACTGCCTCCCTGTTTGAAATACAGATTACATGGTGAGTTCACAGAACTAAAAAGTTTCCTCCTAACATATTACTATTTTTAAATGTAAACTAAAGAGTTGTAACAGAGTATAAACAATTAAAAACAGAAAAGCATTAAAAAAAAAAGGAGACAATGAAAGGAAACAAATACTGTATTTTTTAACCTACCGAAAATCAATATCCAATAAAAGGCTTTTAATGTTAGAGTTCTTGTCAGCTGATGCTGTCAATCTGATCAGCTCATGCAACCTAAAGCAATTAGTGAAAGCAAATGTAATAAGAAATCACAAATGTCATAGACAATAAACAAACAAACAACAAAACCATCAACGTTCCTCTTGTATTTGTGATATTTCAATGAGACACTGAAGAGAATTTGGCAGGTATAATCAAGGCTTCAATTTTGCAAATCTTTTTTAACAGCAGAACTTATCTGAAACAAAGAGGTCTAAAATTATAAACAATTTAGGAGTTAAATCAGAAACAATCTTCTCTCATGTACCAGAGAGGAATCTATGAAGATTTTTCTCAAATGGAATACAGGTTGCAAACTCCTTCAGAGAGGGACTCTGCTTCACATTTTAAATACTCAAAGCTTCATGCTATACCTTGCACAGGGTAAATAACTACTTAATAAAATCTTTGTACAGTTTGAATAGTGGTGAGAAGATAATTCTTTAACAAATCATATGACATACCTTGGTGTTCCAACACACAGCACTCTTCTGAATCCGAGGGTAGAAAGTAAGTCTACCAAGAACTGACAGCTCCTGTCAGCAAACAGATACTGGGCATTTGTCTTCTTGTTTTCCAGTGGATAAAGGAGTTGACTGGGCTTTCTTAACTGTGTGATAGAAACATCGCCCAGAACCTGATGCTCACTATGTTGTCCCCAATCATCTGGTAACAGCAACTGCTGACATCTTTGACAAAACTTTCTCTGAGTCAAGGGCAACTCAACAAACTTCAAGTACCTTCAAGACAAAATAAAACACAAAGAAATACATTTGAAGTTTATTGTTGTAAACACAACTTATTTTGCTATTTTTAGCATGCAAAAAGTATTCTTACTTTCTAAAGAGTATTGTGTAGAGAAAGGTAGGAAGAAATCTGTGGAATGTTGGCTAGGATTTATGTCTGACTGCATAACTACAAAGAGGAAAAGGATCAGCAATTTCTTAAGAATTGAGATGCTCCAATTTAGTCACTGAATGAAAATCAATATCCATTTAAAATGTGAATATAATATATTACTCAAACAACTTAGTAGTAATGACAACTACTATCAAGTTGAAATTTACTGACAAATCCACATGTTCTAACTTTGATCTGTTAAACAGTCTGGCTCACTTGATAGTCATTTTAAAATGAGAAATTAAGATCATTCTTCAAGTTCTTATGACATACTTAGCAAGAAAAATTACCTCCTTAAAGATGTTTCTCAAAGCTCCCCTGTTCTTAGCAGTACTGATGGAGTTATAAGCTCACCTCCAAAACAGCAAGACAATATTCAAAGTCTTAAAAAGACTACACTGAAGAGCCCATTTGATTTCTTTCAACTCACCCTTATTTCTGATTTCAAAGTCACCATTTCTTTTTTTTTCTTTTTTAATTTTATTAGAGATTATTGAAGAGAGAAAATAATCATGGTCAGTATGTTTTAAAAACTGCTGGTTTTGTATATGTGATGCCAGTTATGAAATCAGAGTAAGAAAACCATATGGTAAAAACCCATCTCTACTAAAAATAGGAGAAGTAGCTAGGCATGGTAGCGCATGCCTGTAATGCCAGCTAGTAGGGAGGCAGAGGCAGGAGACTCACTTGAGCCCAGGAGGCAGAGGTTGCAATGAGCTGAGATCACAGCACTGCACTCCAGCCTGCGCGACAGAGCAAGACTCCATCTCAAAAAAACAACATAAAACAAAAAAAGAAAAAGAAATAGTATTCTTGAGGACCATGAGAGTCAGAAATGTCTAAAACTAAGCAGGTTAAACAGTGCACTAACTTATCCTTACACTTTGGGAAGAGTCATATCATTTTTTTTTTTTGAGAAGGAGTCTTGTTCTGTCACCCAGGCTAGAGTACATGGCGTGATCTCGTCTCACTGAGACCTCCACCTTCCAAGTTCAACCAATTTTCCTGCCCGAGCCTCCTGAGTAGCTGGGATTACAGGCATGTGCCGCCATATCCAGCAAATTTTTGTATTTTTAGCAGAGATAGGTTTTCACTATGTTGGCCAGGCTGGTCTCAAACTCCTGACCTCAGGTGATCCACTTGCCTTGGCTTCCCAATGTTCTGGGATTACAGGCATGAGCCACTACACCTGGCCTAGTCATAACAGTTTTGATGGAACTAAATTCAGGAACCGCAGTGTAAAAACTCTGAACCTGACATGTAATCAAAATGAGTTTTAAACTTTTGTGTATCTACGCACAGTTTCACTTCAAAGCACCCAAGGCAGTGACAAATAGATATTCTGAATGGCTGCATCAAGAAATAAGCTATCGTGCCAGTAATTTAAATGTTTCTATTCCTATAACTGATCTTTTGACAGCTTTATCTATAACTAGAAAGAAAAAGGAGATAGAGGGATATTAGAAGAAACTTCTTAGTAATTCAAAGTGAGAATGTCAGTAGAAGAAAGGGCCCTATGACATGAAATGCAAGTGAAAGAACCAATAAACACTCTTTGGGAACGGAAACATTTAATTTACTACTATTACCTTTCATCACAAAGTGCTAACAATGTTGAACAGGCCAGGGACAGTGGCTCATGCCTGAAACCCCAGTGCTTTGGGAGCCCAAAGCAGGAGGATTAGCTCAAGACCAGTCTGGGCAACATAGTGAGACCTCATCTCTACAAAGAATTGTAAAAATTAGTCAGGCGTTGTGGTACATGACTGTAGTCCCAGCTACTTAGGAGACAGAGGCAGGAGGATCACTTGAAGCCAGGAGTTCAAGGCTACTGTGAACTATGATTATGCTACCACACTCCAGCCGAGGCAACAGAGTGAGGCTCTGTCTCTAAAAGAAAAAAATGTTGATAGCTTCCACAGCCAGCTATGATGGAGCAACAGAGACCAGATTTACCATTCTGGCCTTCAAAAAGAAGTTTTAAAAAGACAAAGTATATGAAACAGCAGTATTAAGGTATTAGACAGCTAGCAGCCTAAAACAGTAATGCTGAGGGAAGGGAATAGAGAGGTGAGTGGTACAGCTGCCCTGTTTCCTGCCTGTGGAGAGCTGGCAGCACAGGGATGGGAAACTGAAATTCCCAAGGAACTGATGAGACAGAGCCTAGAACTCCAGGAGGCGCGGTGGCTAGAATTCACAGGAAGAGTACTGGGGAATAAACAGAGAGGACAGGAGAGCAGAAAGCTGTACACTGAGAGAGAGAGGGAAAGTGCTCCAAGTCCAGCCAACAATTCCACTGAGTCTTCGGCTGAGTACTGAGCAGCACGTGCATGCGCAGAAACTCCCCAAGGCAAGGCAAAGAGCCAGTGGCCAGGAGCAGGTGAAATTGTCAACACACACAGGCCCAGAATGGTTTGTCTCCCAACAAGCCAGAGTGGGAATGCCTCACAATACATAAGTACCCAAGTACTCAGAAGAGCGCTGCCTCAGTAGGAAGAATTAGCCCTAGAACCAAGAAAGGTTGCTCCGTCCTTGCCAAAAAAACTCAAAGACACACCTTCAAAAGCAGGGTCGGCGAACGTTTTCTGTAAAGGATCAGAGAACAAATATTTTAAGCTTGAGCGGGCCATAAAGTCTCTCAGTCACAACTATTCTGTAGTGAAACCAGAAAAGCAAACACAGCCAAGTGAATAGGCAAGACCAGAGCTGGCCACAGGTAATAGTTTGCTAACTCCTGTTCAAGAACATCAAACCACAACAAAAATCAAAAATATATACAGGAATTAAAAATATCCAGTATATAACAAGGTAAATTCTACACTGCTAGTATCCAATAAAATATTACCAGGTATGCAAAGAAGCAGAAAAACATGACCCATGATTAGAAAAAAAAAATCATCCAGGCGCAGTGGCTCACATCTGTAATCCCAGCACTGAGGCTGGGATGGGTGGATCACCTGAGGTCAGGAGTTTGAGACAAGCCTGAGGTCAAGAATTTGAGACCAGCCTGGCCAACATGGTGAAACCTGGTCTCTACCAAAAATATAAGAATTAGCCAGGTGTGGTGGATCACACCTGTAATCCCAGCTACTTAGGAGGCTGAGGCAGGAGAATCGCTTGAACACAGGACGTGGAGGTTGCAGTGAGCTGAAATCACGCCACTGCACTGCAGCCTCAGTGACAGAATGAGACTTTGTCTCAAAAAAGTAAAAAATAAAAAAAAATCAAAAAGTCTAAACCAACCCAGAAATGACATATGATGAAATTGGTAGAGACATTAAAGCTACTCATTATAACTATATTCCATGTGTTCAAGAAGGTACAGGAAAGCAGGAGCCTGTTAAGCAAAGACATACAAAATATAAAAAGATCCATACCAAACCTACAAAGATTTGTTACAATTATTTATTTAAGAGGAACGATCCAAGATGGCTGATCGCTAACATCTTGGGATTGTAGCTCCCAGTGAAAGCGCAGAGAATGAGAGGATGCCACACTTTCAGACGAATTTTTGTCGCTCACGGACCAGAAGATTTACAGTGGAGGAGCCCCATGGGTCGCCAGCGCGACTCTTGTGGCCGGCACAGCGGCTTTGCCAGCGCCTCGGCGCAGCAGCTCTTGATGCAGAGTAAACGGGACTGGTTCCCCTTCAGTCCGACGTTTGGAGCTCCGGGAAGGCAGAGTTGCCTATTACGGACTCAAGAAGGAAGCCAGACCAGCGATTCCCAGGCAGAAAAGCACCATCAGTCTTAACGCTGCTGTTTTGGCTGGCGCAGAGCGTTGCTCAGATTTTGGCCCTGGGAATTAACAGGTTGGACGTCCACGCAGAGACCTAATTTGAAAGTTGGTAATTACAAAGATGACAGGTGGATAAGCTTACAACAATGGGAAGAAACCAGCGTAAAAAAGCTGAGAATACTCAAAATCAGAATGCCTCTCCCTCCACAGAGGATCACAGTTCCTCATCAACAAGGGAACAAGGCTTGATGGAGAACGAGTGCATTCCACTAACAGAATCAGGCTTCAGAAGGTGGATAATAAGAAACTTATGTGAGTTAAAAGAACATGTTGTAGCCCAAGGTAAAGAAACTAAGAACTCTGAAAAATGGTTTGACGAAATCCTAATGAGAATTGACAATTTAGAGAGGAATATAAGTGAATTAATGGAACTGAAGAATACAATACGGGAACTCTGAGAAGTATGCACAGGTTTTAACACTCGAACAAGCAGAAGAAAGGATATCAGAGGTCGAAGATCAACTTAAGGAAATAAAACAAGAAGACAAGAATAGAGAAAAAAGGATAAAAAGGAATGAGCAAAGTCTCCAAGAAATATGGGACTATGTGAAAAGAACTAATTTACATTTGATAGGTGTACCTGAATGCGACAGAGAGAATGAATCCAAGCTGGAAAATACTCTTCAGGATATTATTTGGGAAAACTTTCCCAACCTAGCAAAGCAGGACAATATTCAACCCCAGGTAATACAGAGACCACCACAAAGATACTCCGCAAGAAGAGCAACCTCAAGGCACATAATCATTAGATTCACCAGGGTAGAAAGGAAGGAGAAAATACTAAGGGCAGCCAGAGAGAAAGGTCAGGTTCCCCACAAAGGGAAGCCTATCAGACTTACAGCAGATCTCTCAGCAGAAACCCTACAAGCCAGAAGAGAGTGGGGACCGATATTCAACATCCTTAAAGAACAGAACTTTCAGCCCAGAATTTCATATCCAGCCAAACTAAGCTTCATAAGTGAAGGAAAAATAAAATCCTTTGCGAACAAGCAAGTACTCAGAGATTTTATTACCACCAGGCCTGCTTTACAAGAGCTTCTGAAAGAAGCATTACACATAGAAAGGAACAACCAGTATTAGCCTTTCTAAAAATATACCAAAAAGTAAAGAGCATCAACATAAAGAAGAATTTACATCAACGAATGGATACAACAGCCAGTTAACATCAAACAGCAGTATTCCTAAATTTAAACTGACTAAATCCGCCAAACAAAAGATACAGCCAAAACCCAACAGTATGCTACATCCAGACCCATTTCACATGCAAGGATACACAAAGACTCAAAACAAAGGGATGGAGAAAGATTAACCAACTAAAGGTAGAGCAAAAATAAATAAATAAATAAAAAGCAGGAGTTGCAATTCTCGCATCTGATAAAATAGATTTTAAAGCAACAAAGATATAATGGTAAAAGGATCAACGCAACAATAAGAGCTAATGATCCTAACACCCAGATACATAAGACCTATAAAGAGACTTAGACTCAATGAGACAGAAAATTAATAAGGATATCCAGGACTTGAACTCAGATCCGGAACAAGTAAACTTCATAAATATTTATAGAGCTCTCCACTTTAAATACACAAAACATACATTCTTGTCAATACCACAATCACACCAACTCAGAGGTTTAAATGAAATATTGATCGGCCATTATTAATACCCATTTTTAGAATAAAGCAACATTCCCGTTCTCTCTCCCTCTTTTTCTTCCTCTTTCTTCCTCTCCTTCACTACTTTTTTTATCTTCCCTTCTCTCCTTTCAAAAAAAAAAAATTAAAAAAATTATTTATTAAAAAAAAAAAAAAAAAACACCCTACATGGGAATAAGAGCTCAGAGACTAAAGAGAAAAGCTTTGTGAACTCGAAGGCACAGTCTCAGATAAGACCCAAAATGAAAAACTGAGGGGCCTAAATATGTGGAAATGAAGCTCTCAAAATAAAGGAGAGGGTGGATTTTTAAAATATAATAAATGATAATTTTCAAAATTACATCAAAATATCAAGAAGTTCAGAGAACCATTGTACAAGAAACATAAAGGAAAACTGTAAGACATATCATAATAAAATGATTTATTTACTTTCTTTTTTTTTTTTTTTTTTTGAGACAGAGTCTCGTTCTGTCACCCAGGCTGGAGTACAGTGACATTGTAACCAGGTTTTTTTCTTGGGTGCTGGTGAGGCACAGCTCCCCTGAGAGAATGCTGTGGGTTCTTGGTCTCCAATCTCTTAAAGAATCAGTGATGGGACCACTGCAGGTACACCGTATGCTCGTAAATGTAAATAATGGACCCAAGAAGTGTTGCAGAAAGGTGATTTTATTTAGGCAGAGAAAAGAAAGACTTCCATGAAGAGTGTGGAAGGGGATTCCAGAGGGGAAATCCTAGAGGAGAAAGGGAGCTCCCACCATGTGGGAGGGGATTCCAGAGAGCTGGAAATCCAGTGTGGGTGAAGGAGCAGGGGAATTTATTCTGGGAGAAATTCCCACCTTCCCAAGTTCCTCTGGCCAATGAAAGGAGTTCCTTTAAAACTCCGCTGGGGTGACTGACTTTTAGTTTCTTCCCAAGCCCACAAAATTCAAACATAAACTGTTAAATATCCTGGATGGAGAGGGATGGGAGTGGGGCATGGCGCTGGGAAATTCTTGCCCTTAAAACTATGCCCCTTCATGGACCTGGAAAGAGAACACATTCCCTCAACGTGATCATAGCTCACTGCAGCTTTGACCTCCCAGGCTCAAGCAGTCCTCGCACCTCAGCCTCCTGAGCAGCTGCAACTACAGGTACCTGCCATCACACCAGGCTAATTTTTGTATTTTTTTTGTAGAGACAGGGTTTTGCCATGTTGTCCAGGCTGGTCTCAAACTCCTGGGATCAACTGACTCACCTGCTAATATGATATAACTAGCCTAGAGTTAGAACCTGTACACTGCCATTTTATAAAGGACAAAACTGTTTCCATTCTCCTCACAATGACTGCTAGCCATGGTCTCTGTAAAACTGCTAAAATGCAAAGAGAGGTAAAGCTGCATACCTTCTCATATCTGTAACTGCCAGAATTGCTGGCCTTTGTTTACCGGTACTGACCAGAGTAAGCACCCCCAGATAATTCCATCCTGGCGCCAAGCAACTGAAAAATCTGTGGACCCCACACCTGTCCAAATAATGTATAAACTAATGTTTATCTTAACTTCTGTAAACCTCTTAAGTGGCAATCAGAATGACAAAAGTCCCCTGGCCCTTGGAATTTCTGGAGCCCCCCTCACCCTCATCTCAACCCAGGAGGTGATTGACAGCTTTCATTCCCATCTCCACTCCTCACCCCCACTCCCAAGGTGGTTTTGCGGGTATAAAAAGGTCTTGTCACCGTTCTTTCTCTGCCACGGGTTGGAGAGATGTGAGTCCTCCACGGTCACCAGCAATAAACCCTGCAATTTGGCATACTTTTGTCTTGGTGTTGACTTTCTGTGCTCGGTCCGATACAACACTTTGGCCTCTGAAAGTGCCGGGATTATAGGTATGGGCCACTGCGCCCAGCCAAAATTATTTAAAATCGATGATAAGCCAGATGCAGTGGTTCACACCTGTAATCCTAACACTTTGGGAGGCCAAGGTGTGAGGCTTACTTGAGTCCAGGAGTTTGAGACCAGCATGGGCAACATGGCAAAATCCTGTCTCTACAAAAAAAAAAAAAAAAAAATACAAAAATTAACCAGGTATGGTGGCAAGTGCCTGTAGTTGCAGCTGCTCAGGAGGCTGAGGTGGGAGGACCACTTGAGCGTGGAAGGTCAAGGCTACAGTGAGCCGTGATTGTGCCATTGTACTCCAGCCTGGGTGACAGAACAAGATTCTGTCTCTAAACAAACAAACAATGATAAAATATTAAAAGAAACCATAGAAAAAGAGTAGATTATAAACCCGGCATGGTGGCTTAAACCTGTAATCCCAGCACCCTGAGGCTAAGGCGGGCAGATCACTTGAGGTCAGGAGTTCGAGATCAGCCTGGCCAACATGGTAAAACCCCATCTCTACTAAAAATACAAAAACTAGCTGGGCATGACAGCAGACACCTGTGACCCCAGGTACTCGGGAGGCCGAGGCAGAAGAATTGCTTGAACCTGTGAGGCAGAGGTTGCAGTGAGCCGAGATCAAGCCACTGCACTCCAGCCTGGGAGACAGAGTAAGACTCCATCTTGAAAAAAAAAAGGAACAGAGATAAAGATAGAAATGACAAAATGACATCAGGCTTCTCACTGAAAACAATACAAGCAAGATGATATTGGGTCAATACCAATTCAACATAAATTCTTCTGGAAAACTGAAGAGAGAACACTTCCCAATTCATTTCATGAGGCCAGTGTTATCCCAATAACAAAGCCAGGAAAAAAATTACGAGAAAACTACAGACAATGTGTCTCATGAACACAAACTTGAAATTAACAAAATTTTAGCAAATCAAAACCAGTAATATATATAAATGTATTATACCATCACCAAATAAAGTTTATCCTAAAAATGCAAGGTTGTTTTAAAGCTTGAATTCAATCAATGTAATTCATATTAACAGGTTTTTTTGGAAAAAAGATAATTAGATGTCTCCCCCGAAAAAGCACTTGACAAAATCAAACATCCACTGATGATAAAGATTCTAAGCCTGGGCACAGTGGCTCATGCCTACTCCCAGCACTCTGGGAGGCCTGAGGCAGGAAGCTTGCTTGAGCCCAGGAGTTTAAGACCTGCCTGGGCAACACAGCAAGATCCTCATCTCTTCAAAAAGTAAAAAAATTAGCTGAGTGTGGGAGCACGTACCTATAGTCCCAGCTACTGGGGACGCTGAAGCAGGAGGATCACTTGAACCCAGGAGGTAGAGGCTACAGTGAGCCATGATCGTGCCACTGTACTCCAATCTGGGTGACAGAGCAAAACAGAGAAAAAGAAAGAAAGGAAAGGGAAAGGAAATGAAGAAAAAAGGAAGGGGAGGAGGATCCAAGATGGCCAAATACAAACAGCTCTGGAGTGTTTGAACGACACAGAGGGTGAGTGATCACTGCATTTCCGAACAAGTTATTACTGTCCACGGACCAGCAGATTCACGGGCTGAAAAGTGCCACAAGTTTCCAGCATGGCTAGAAGCTGTGCAGCGGGTCTCCACACAAAAACTCACACAAATCTGGAGAGCCATTTCAACTGGCGCCTGGAATACCTGAGAGATGGAGCTGCCCATTCAACTGAAAAAAAGGGGGCTGAAACGGGGAGCCAGGTGATCTGGCTCAGCAAGTCCCACCCCCACAAAGAGAGTTTCACAGCAAGCACAGCTGGACCCAGGACGGTCCAGCTCTGTGGGGGGAAGGGTGCCCACCATTACCGAGGCAATCCGCCATTACCAAGGCAGTCCACCATTACCGAGGCAGTTCTAACTATACATCTTTAAACAAACTGCAAGGAAGTTCACACAGCAGCTGGGCAGAGCCCATAGCAGCTCAGCAATGCCTCTTCTAGTAGACTGTGACTAAGCTACCTCCTATCTGGGCAGGGTATCTCTGAAAAAAGGCAGCTGCACTTTAGGAACGTATAAATGAAGCCCCATCTTCGCAGGACAGAGCACCTGGGAAAAAACGCGGTTATGAGTTCCACTGCAGCAGACTTAAATGTACCTGCCCAGCAGCTCTAAACAACAAAAGAGCTCACAGCTCAGCACTTGAGCTCCCATAAGGGTCAGACTGTCTCAAGCAGCTCCCTGACCCCCGTATATCCAAAGACACACCTCATAAAGGACAGCTCAGGCTGACATCTGGTGGATATCCTTCTGTGATGAACAGAAAAAGAAACTGGAGAAACCTTTACTGTTCTGCATCTGCAAGCAGGTCTAGAGTGGACCTCCAGCAGTCCTACAACAGAGGGGCCTGACTGTTAGAAGGAAAACTAAAAAACAGAAAGAAATAACTTCATCATCAACAAAAAGGATGTCCACTCAGAGACCCCATCCGAAAGCCACCAAATACAAAGACCACAGGTAGATAAATCCACAAAGATGGGGATAAAAAGGATGAAAAACATCCAAAACCAGAATGCCTCTCCTCCTCCAAGGGAACACAACTCCTCACCAGTAAGGGAACAAAGCTGGATGGAGAATGAGTCTGATGAATTGACAGAAACAGGCTTTAGAAGGTGGGTAATAACAAACTTCTCTGAGCTCAAAGAACATGTTCTATCCCAATGTAAAGAAACTAAGAACCTTGAAAAAAAGGTCTGACAAAATGCTAACAAGAATAAACAGCTTAGAGAAGAATATAAATGACCTGATGGAGCTGAAAAACAACACAAGAACTTCAAGAAGCATACACAAGTTCCAATAGCCGAATCAACCAAACAGAAGAAAGAATATCAGAGACTGAAGATCAACTCAATGACATAAAACAAGAAGGCAAGATTAGAGATAAAAAAGTAAAAAAATGAACAAAGCCTCCAAGAAATATGGGATTATGTGAAAAGACCTAATCTACGTTTTATAGGTGAACCTGAATGTGACAGAGAGAATGAATCCAAGCTGGAAAATACTCTTCAGGATATTATCCAGGAGAACTTCCCCAACCTAGCAAGGCAAGTCAATATTCAAGTCCAGGAAATACAGAGAACACAGCACAAAGATATTCCTCAAGAAGAGCAGCCCAACGCACATAATTGTCAGATTCACCAGGGTTGAAATGAAGGTAAAAAATGCTAAGCATAGCCAGAGAGAAAGGTCGGGTTACCCACAAAGGGAAGTCCATCAGACTCACAGCAGATCTCTCAGCAGAAACCCTACAAGCCAGAAGAGAGTGGGGCGTCAATATTCAACATCCTTAAAGAAAACAACTTTCAAACTAGAATTTCATATCTAGCCAAACTAAGCTTCATAAGCGAAGGAGAAATAAAAACCTTTACGAACAAGCAATTGCTGAGAGATTTTGTCACCACCAGGACTGCCTTACAAGAGCTCCTGAAAGAAGCACTAAACATAGAAAAGAACACCAGTATCAGCCACTCCAAAAATGTACCAAATGGTAAAGAGCATTGATGCAATGAAGAAACTGTGTCAACTAATGGGCAAAACAACCAGCTAGCATCAAAATGGCAGGATCAAATTCACACATAACAATATTAACCTTAAATGTAAATGGGCTAAATGCCCCAATCAAAAGATACAGATTGGCAAATTGGATAAAAAGTCAAAACCCATTGGTGTGCTGTATCCAGGAAACCCATCTCCCATGCAAAGAGACACACATAGGTTCAAAATAAAGGAATGGAGGAAGATTTAGCAGGCAAATGGGGAGCAAAAAAAGCAGGAGTTGCAATCCTAGTCTCTGATAAAATAGACTTTAAACCAACAAAGATCAAAAGAGACAAAGAAGGGCATTACATAATGGTAAAAGGATCAATGCAAGAAGAAGAGTTAATGATCCTAAACATATACGTACCCAATACAGGAGCACCAAGATATATAAAGCAAGTTCTTAATGACCTACAAAGAGACTTAGACTCCCACACAATAATAGTGGGAGATTTTAAACTCCACTGTCAATATTAAACAGATCAACTAGACAGAAAGTTAACAAGGATATCCAGGACTTGAACTCAGATCTGGACCAAGCAAACCTCATAAGACATTTACAGAACTCTCCACCCCAAATCCAGAGAATATGCATTCTTCTCAGCATCACATCACACCTACTCTAAAATTGACCACATAATTGGAAGTAAAGCACTCTTCAGCAAAAGCAAAAGAACGGAAATCATAACAAACAGTCTCTCAGACCACAGTGCAATCAAATTAGAACTCAGGATTAAAAAACTAACTCAGAACTGCACAACTTCATGGAAACTGAACAACTGGCTCTTGAAAGTTGTCTGGATAAACAATGAAATGAAGGCAGAAATAAAAATGTTCTTAGAAACCAACGAGAACAAAGACACAACGTACCAGAATCTCTGGGACACATCTGAAGCAGTGTCTAGAGGAAAATTTATAGCAATAAATGCCAACATGAGAAGCAAGGAAATATCTAAAATAGACACCCTATCATCAAAATTGAAAGAGAAAGAGGAGCAAGATCAAAAAAAAACTCAAAAGCTGGCAGAAGACAAGAAATAACTAAGATCAGAGCAGAACTGAAGGAGATAGAGACACAAAAAACCCTTCAAAAAAAATCAATAAATCCAGAAGCTGGTTTTTTGAAAGGATCACTAAAATAGACAGACCACTAGCCAGATTAATAAAAAAGAAAAGAGAGAAGAATCAAATAGACGCAATAAAAAATGACAAAGGCAGTATCACCACTGATTCCACAGAAATAGAAACTACGATCAGAGATTACTACAGACAACTCTATGCACATAAACCAGTAAACCTGGAAGAAACTGAAATATTCCTGGACACTTGTACCCTCCCAAGCCTAAACCAGGAAGAAGTCAAAATCCCCAATAGACCAATAACAAGGGCTGAAGTTGAGGCAGTAATTAACAGCCTACCAACCAAAAAAAAAAAAGCCTAGGTCCAGATGGGTTCACAGCCAAATTCTACCAGACATACAAAGAGGAGCTGGTACCACTCCTTCTGAAACTATTCCAAACAATCCAAAAAGATCCTTCCCAAATCATTTTATGAAACCAACATCATCCTGATACCAAAACCCAGCAGAGACTCAACAAAAAAAGAAAACTTCTGGCCAATATCCATGATGAACACAGATGCAAAAATCTTCAATAAAATACTGGCAAACTGATTGCAACAGCACATCAAAAAGCTTACCCATCACTATAAAGTAGGCTTCATCCCAGGGATGCAAGGCTGGTTCAACATATGCAAGTCTATAAATGTAATCCCCCACATAAACAGAACCAAAGACAAAAACTACATGATTATCTCAACAGAAGCAGAGAAAGCCTTTCACAAAATTCAACAACTCTTTATGCTAAAAACTCTCAATAAACTAGGTATCAACGGAACGTATCTCAAAATAATAAAAGCTATTTACAACAAACCCACAGCCAACATCATACTGAATGGGCAAAAACTGGAAGCATTCCCTTTGAAATCTGGCACTAGACAAGGATGCCCTCTCTCACCACTCCTATTCAATATAGTATTGGAAGTTCTAGCCAGAGCAATCAGGCAAGAAAAAGAAATAAAGGGTATTCAATTAGGAAAGGAGGAAGTCAAATTGTCTCTATTTGCAGATGACATGATTGTATATTTCAAAGACACCATCATCTCAGCCCAAAATCTCCTTAAACTGATAAGCAACTTCAGCAAAGTCTCAGGATACAAATCAATGTGCAGAAATTACAAGCATTTCTATATACCAGTAACAGACCTAAAGAGAGCCAAATCAAGAACAAACTGCCATTCACAATTGCTACAAAGAGAACAAAATACCTAGGAATACAACTAACAAAAGAGGTAAAAGACCTCTTCAAGGAGAACTACAAACCACTGCTCAAGGAAATAAGAGAGGACACAAACAGATGGAGAAACATTCCATGCTCAGAGGACACAAACAGATGGAGAAACATTCCATGCTCATGGTTAGGAAGAATCAATATTGTGAAAATGGCCATACTGCTCAAAGTAATTTACAGATTCAACGCTATCCCCATCAAGCTACTTGTGACCTTTTCACAAGTAGTTCCATATGAAGTTTAAGGAAAAAAAAAAAACACCTTAAACTTCATATGGAACCAAAAGAGAGCCCGCATAGCCAAGTCAATTCTAAGCAAAAAGAACAAAGCTGGAGGCATCATGCTAGCTGATTTCAAACTATACTACAAGGCTACAGTAATCAAAACAGCATGGTACTGGTACTAAAACAGAGAAATAGACCAATGGAACAGAACAGAGGCCTCAGAGGCAACACCACACATCTACAACCATCTGATCTTTGACAAACCTCACAAAAACAAGCAATGGGGAAAGGATTCCCTGTTTAATAAACAGTGTTGGTAAAACTGGCTAGCCATGTGCAGAAAGCAGAAACTGGACCCCTTCCTGACACCTTACACTAAAATTAACTCCAGATAGATGAAAGACTTAAAAATAAGACCTAACACCATAAAAACCCTAGAAGAAAATATAGGCAAAACCATTCAGGACATAGGCATAGGTAAGGGCTTCATGACTAAAACACCAAAAGCATTGGCAACAAAAGCCAAAATAGACTAATGAGATATAATTAAACTCCAGAGCTTTTGTACAGCAAAAGAAACAATTATTAGAGTGAACCAGCAACCAACAGAATGGGAAAAAATTTTGCAATCTACTCATCTGACAAAGGGCTAATATCCAGAATCTACAAAGAACTAAAACAGTTTTACAAGAAAAAAAAACAAACAAGCCCATTCAAAAGTGGGCAAAGGATATGAACACACACTTTTCAAAAGAAGACATTTATGAGGTCAGCAAACATATGAAAAAATGCTCATCATCACTCGTCATTAAAGAAATGCAAATCAAAACCACACTGAGATACCATCTCATGCCAGTTAGAACGGCGATCATTAAAAAATCTGGAGACAACAGATGCTGGAGAGGATGTAGAGAAGTAGGAACACTTTTACACTGTTGGAAGGAGTGTAAATTAGTTCAACCATTGTGGAAGACAGTGTGGCGATTCCTCAAGGACCTAGAAATAGAAATCCCATTTGACCCAGCAATCCCATTACTGGGTATATATCCAAAGGATTATAAATTGTTCTATTATAAAGACACATGCATATGTACGTTCATTGCGGCACTGTTTACAATAGCAAAGACCTGGAACCAACCCAAATGCCATAGATGATAGACTGGACAAGGAAAATGTGGCACATATACACCATGGAATACTATGCAGCCATAGAAAAGATGAGTAGGGACATGGATGAATCTGGAAACCATCATTCTCAGCAAACTGACACAAGAACAGAAAATCAAACACCGCATATTCTCACTCATAGGCGGGTGTTGAACAATGAGAATACATAGAGACAGGTAGGACAGCATCACACACTGGGGTCTGTTAGGGGTGAATAGGGGATGGACAGCAGAGGGCAGGGAGGTTGGGGAGGGATAACATGAGGAAGAATGCCACATATAGGTGACAAGGGGATGGAGGCAGCAAACCACATTGCCATGTAGGTACCCATGCAATAATCCTGCAGGCAGGCGGGAAGGAAGGAAGGAAGGAAGGGAGGGAGGGAGGGAGGGAAGGAAGGAAGCAGGGAAGGAAGGAGGAAGGAAGGAAAGAGAAGATTCTCAAAAAACTAGGAATAGAAGGGAGCTTCTACAATCTGATAAAGGGCATCTAAGAAAAACGTATCGCTAACATCATACTGCTCAAGGACTGAATGCATTCCCCCAAGACTGGGACAAAGCAAGGATGTCTGCTCTCAGCCTTTTACTGGACATTGGCTAGGGTTTCTAGCCAGTTTGGTAAGACAGAATTTTTAAAAAGACATAAATTGTAAAGGAAACATTAAAACTTCTTTATAGACAACATGATCATACCTGTACAAAATCCTAAGGAAATCTTCAAAAAGCCTGCTAGAACTAGTAAGTAAGCTTATCAAGATTTCAAAATAAAAGATCAATACATAAAATCAATTGTATAGAGACCAGCAACAGACAATTAGAAACTGAAATTTTAAAACAACACAATTTAAAACCACATTAAAAATATAGGAAATACTTTGGGATAAATCTGACAAAAGACGTGTAACCACAGTACACTGAAAATTACAAAATATCACAAAGGAAAATTAAAGATGACTTAGTAACTAAAGAGATACACCACAGTCACAGACTAGAAAACTCAATATGATTAGATATCAATTCTCCCCAAATGTATCTATAAAATCAACACTCTCAATCAAAATCGCAGCAGGATTTTTTTGTAGAAACTGAAAACTTCATTCAAAAACTTCATATGAAAATAAAGAGGACCTAGAAGAGCCGAAACAACTTTGACAACAATGGACAAAGTTAGAAGACATATACTACCCTATCTCAAGAAGACATTATAAAGTCACAGTAATCAACACAATGTGGTATTTATGTAAACATATACCTATAGGTCAGGAGAAAAAATAGTCCAGAAAAAAACTGACACATAAAGTCAACTGACTTTTGAGAACAGTGCTGCAGTAGGCTGAATGATGCCCCCTCATTCCCCACATCCTACCAAAGGTAATGTGTAACCTGTAAATACACTCATAGGATCAAAGAGAATTTACAGATGTCATGAAGTCATGGATCTAGAGATGCAGAGATTATCCTGCATCATCTGGGTAGACTCAGCGTAATTACTAGAGTCCTTATAAGCAAGAGGCAGTGGAGGGAGGGAGAAGATGATGTGGTGACAGCAGCAGAGACGGGAGTGATGTGCTATGACAATGGAGCAAGGGGCCACAGCCAAAAGATGCAGGGGGCCCGAGACGCCGGAAAAAGCAAGAAACAAATTCTCCTCTCAGAGTCTTCAGAAGAAACCAGCCCCACCAACAGCTGAACTTTAACTTGCTTTAGTTGATTTTGAATGTTGGGCCTCCAGAACTGGAAGAATAAATCTATGTTGTTGTAAACCACTGGGCTTGTGGTGAGTTGTTACAGCAGCAACAGGAAAACCAATGCAGGTGCCAAATCAACTCAACGGGGAAAGGATACTATTATCAACAAATGGTGCGGAAAAGTTTTTTTTCCCTCTAATCCCACAGCAGATTAGGTGCTGAAAAAGTTTGAAAGACATATGCAAAGCAATGAACCTTGACTCTTAACTCACTTCACGTAAAAAGGAAAACGAACCCCAAATCAATCATAGACCTAACTCTAAGAACTAAAACTTAAAAGAAAACACATTAGAAAATAATAACTGGGGTTGGCAAAGATTTCCTAAATGGACTCGAGCACACAGTGTAAGAATCAATAAACCGAACTTCATCATGACTTAAAATTTTTTTCTTCAAAAGACACCCTTATCATAAGAGACAAAAAAAAAAAAAAAAACTGGACTTAATCAAAATTTCAAACTTTTGCACGGCGAAGGACACCATTAAGAAAATGAAAAGACAGCACAGTGGCTCACACCTATAATCCAAGCACTTTGGGAGGCTGAGGCAGGCAGAGCACTTGAGGTCAGAAGTTCAAGATCAGCCTGGCCAACATGGTGAAACACCATCTCTACTAAAAAAAAGAAAAAAAAAAGGACAGCCGGACATGGTAGCACACACCTGTAATCCCAGCCACTCAGGAGGCCGAAGCACAAGAATTGCTTCAACTCAGGAGGCAGAGGTTGCAGCAAGCTGAGATGGCGCCACTGCTAAGAAAAAAAAAAAGAGAGAGAGAGAGAGACAAGAGAGAGTGAAGAGACAACCCAAGAATGGCAGAAAATATTTGCAAATTATATATCAGGTAAAGGAACTGTATCCACAATATATAAGGAATAACTCAACAATAAAAAGACAATTAGCCCAATTCAAAAATAGCAAAGGAACTGAACAGACATTTCTCCAAAGATAATACAAAAATAGTCAATAAGCACATAAAAAGATGCTCCATGTCATAAAGACAAATTAAAATCACAATGCAGTATTACTTCACAATGGCTATAACTAAAAAGACAGATAGTAAGTGTTGGAGGAGGCAGAAAAAAGCTGAATCCTTCTACATTGCTGAAAGGAATGTAAAATGGTACAGACACTTTGGAAAAGTTTGGCAGTTTTGGAAATAATTAAACATATATCTACCATATGATCCATCCCCTCTATTCCTAGTATTTACCCAAGAGAAACAAAAGCATGAGTCCATACAAAGACATATACATAAACGTTCAAAGCAGCTTTTCTCTAACAGTCAGTTACCGGAGGAAACTTACATGACCACAAACAGGAGAATGGATATATCCATAGAGTGGAATATTATTCATGAATAAAGGAATGAACTGTTGACAAACACATCAACATGAATGAATATCAAAAATATTTATGCTAAATAAATGAATGTACCTGCCTTTAAAAAACAGTACATACTGCATGATTCCCTTTATATAAACTTCTAGAAAATGCAGACTAATCTATAGTGACAGAAAGCAGATTAGTGGATGTCTGGGGACCCTAGGGGTACGGGGATAAAGAACACTGGGGCAGCCAGAAACTTCTGGAGGTAACAGTACATTCATTATCTTGACTGTGGTGGTGATTTCATGCGTAGATGTATATCTCAAAATTCATCAAATGGTACATTTTAAATATGTGTAATTTATTATATGTAAAGTATCATACCTCAGTAAAGGTAAAAATGTGGGGGAAAAGTGAATTTTCCCCTAACAATTCCATACCACTAGGGTGACCACACATCCCCAGTTGTCCAGGACTGTCCCAGCTGACATCTTCCATCCTGAAGTTCCATCTGGTTACTGCCTCCCTCCCCTACCATCTCAAAAAGTATCTAGGCCTGGATTTAAATTCTACAGTCACCTTACTTACAACCCCCATCATATTGTGAAAATCAAATCAAATTCTAAAAGTGTTATATAACAAAGAGTAATATAATCTCAATGAACTATAAAACACCAAATTTTAAAAATACATGTTTTCATCGTGATATAAAAAAAAAAAAAGAACAATGATCCTGATTAATCAACTTTGGAAGTTGCCGCAGTACCAAATCATTTTTCTAAAAACTAGTTAAAAAGGACAGGAGGGGAAGGATGAAACATTTATCTTTCCTTTCCCATATGAACTGTAACAAGGTAAGCCAACAGTTGATGAAACAACATTCTTCTTTACAAAAGAATTACAGCTAATGAATGCATAAACAATGACAAGATTCCAAAACCCTTTACAACCTCTGAGCAACGATCATCAGTTACTGCTAAAATCATCAGACAAAGGGCTGATGGGGAGCTTTATAATGGATGGTTTATGTTGGCTAATACCTGAACACGTGATTAATCTTAATATCACAAAAAGTGAACAACCAAACATGATCTGCCTTTTGATGTGATGCAAGAATTAGCCTAAAGAGCTGCCTACAGTTGCTTTTGGGGAAGGAGAAATGCATAGGCGGACACAGGAGCATTGATTATTCTTTGCAGGTGCACTCTCCTAGAACAATTTGATTCTACTACCACACAGAGATTTTTAAAACTGAGATACAGGTCACGTACCATACAATTCACCTTTTCAAAGTGGACAGTTCAGGCCAGATGCAGTGGCTCACGCCTGTAATCCCAGCACTTTGGGAGGCCAAGGTGGGTGGATCACTTGGGGCCAGGAGTTCGAGACCAGCCTGGCCAATACGGGAGAACCCCATCTCTACTAAAAACACAAAAATTAGCTGGGCATGGTGGCATGCACCTCTAATCCCAGCTACTTGGGAGGTTGAGACACGAGAATCTCTTGAACCCAGGAAGCAAAGGTTACAGTGAGCCAAGATCATGCCACGACACTCCAGCCTGGGTGACACAGTAAGGCCCTGTCTCAAAAAACTAAATAACTAAAGTGTGCAATTCAGTGTTTTTTAAACAGAAGTCTTTGATTAATTAAAAAAAAGATTAAATCAAAATTGACATGTGACTATTGTATGATTCTGTTTATAAGAAACGCCTAGAATAGGCAAATCCATAGAAACAGAAAGTAGAATAGTGGTTGCTAGAGGCTGGGGTGGGGTTGGGGAAATGGAAGTAACTGCTGACAGGCACGAGGTTTCCTTTTGAGGTGATGAAAGTATTCTGACATAGACTGTGATAGTTGTACAACTTTGTACAGTGAGCCATGATCATGCCACTGTACTCCAGCCTGGGTGACGGAGCAAGACCCTATCTCATAAATAAATAAATAGAAAGTCTGTCAGGCTGAATCACAAAGCAAAATCCAACCACCTGATTTCATCACTTCTAAGGTGCATATTTTTTCACATTTTTAGCATCTGCAACATCAAGACATGATTTATAATTGCTGCCAGCCAGACAGAGGCCAACATGCAGCTCAGACCTTGTGAAAACTCGGTCTTTGCTCTTGAAGCTGTCATGTCTTCATGTAAGTGTTGTGCACTGCTGGAACTACAGGCGGAGAGTTAATTGCCATCACCCAATGATTCATTACTGAAACACATCTTCATACATTCAGTCAGGCACCAGAACCGAGCAACGGGACATACATTTGATATTAGAGAAGTAAATATTCCTTGGCCGAGCACTGTGGATCACACCTGTAATCCCAGCTACTTGGGAGCCTGAGGCAGGAGGATCATCTGGGTTCAGGAGTTCCAAATCAGCTTGGGCAATATATTAAGACCCCCATCTCTAAAAATATTTTAAAACATTAGCCAGGGTCTGGTGTGGTGGCTCATACCTGTAATCCCAACTCTTTGGGAGGCAAAGGCGAACGGATCGCTTGAGGTCAGGAGTTCGAGACCAGCCTGGCCAACACGGTGAAACTCTGTCTCTAGTAAAAATACAAAAATTAGCTGGGCATGGCAGTGGGTGCCTGTAACCCCAGTTACTCAGGAGGCTGAGACAGGAGAATCATTTGAACCCAGGAAACGGAGGTTGCATTGAGCCGAGGTCTTGCCACTGCACTCCGGCCTGGGCAACAGAGGGAAGACTCCATCTCAAAAAAGAAAAAAAAAATTAGCCAGGAAGATCCCTTGATCCCAAAAGTTTGAGGCTACAATGAGGTATGAACACACCACTGCACTCCTGCCTGGGCAACAGATCAAAACGGTCTCCAAAAAAAGAAAGAAAGGAGAGGAAAGAACTCAAAGGGAAAGAAACAAAGAGAGCAGTAGCAAGAGTGAAAGAGAGGGAGCAAGACAGAGAGAGAGAGAAAAAGAGAGACAAAGAGAAAAGAAAGAAAAAATATTCCCGTTTAAAGAATAACAATAATTAAGGCCTTTAGAGGACCTAAGAAAGGAAAATCCCCCAAGTAGAGGAAGTTGTATCAGGTTTTGTTACTCAAATATGGTCAAAAGGACTACCTATCACCCAGTGAGTAACACCAGCTGAAGGCAGAAGTTGCAAAATCACTAGGAAGGGAGGAATGAAAGTTCAAAGCAATGAGGGGGTGATGTGATGATTCATTCACCATAAGGAACTGAGCTTACTCATTTTTAAAAGAAAGAAAAGGAGAACACTGCAAAATGAATCTCCACTTACACGATACATTTTTGTGCCTTGACAATTACCTCTTTCCTTTAAGTATTTTCAGACTGCCCTTCAGAAAGCTTCACTGCTAGTTTATTAACCTTTTCTTGATAAAAGATAAACTGAGATCTTGTACATATTTCTCTCTATTCAAAAATCACAACATAATCAGCAACTATCATGCCTTAAATTTAACGTTCAGACACACGGCTTTCTAAAAGTTTGGAGACAGAACATGGGAATATGAAGCACTCAAGATTACTCGGCTCTCCCTGCTTATTCGTATTTACAACACATTCCCCAGGGGGAGAGAAATTCATTCTGCTGCATGGCTCAGCATGATTCACAAATTGCAGGCTAGCATTTTGAAATGTCATTTTTATTGATCTGCATTTGATGTTCCATTTGCCTTTCCTGGAGTACACAAATTATGTTTATGGCATTTCTCTAATAGCAGACTTTGAAAATCTCAGTTTAAATGAGATCTGAAAAAAAATAACCAAATGAAATATCAACGAAACAAAACTATTTGGATGCACATAAATTAATGCTGATTTTAGCATTTAAATATCTTCCCTAGGCCTTCATAGGTCACAATAAGGGTGGAAACACAATACATAATAAACATAATAACACATTTCAGAGCATAACAGGCAGCTAAAAACTATTTTTAAAAAGCAAATCTCAGGCACAAAATGTAAGTATGTCAACCAAACACATATGAAACATAAACCATGGTTCAAAGGGTGAGATTAGAAAAATGAAAATCAAATCCTATTCTGTAAACCTAGAAATCTATGCAGCGCTAGCAGTCCCATAATAAAAATCAGCTAACAGGTCAATTTATCTTGCTAGCTATCATAAGTCCTTACAAATGATTTAAAAAATAAATCAGTCAATGAAAAGCTATTGTAACTGCATAAAAACATGACAAATTTGTTTTATAGACAATATGTATAATTATTTTTTTAAGAATCAGTATAAAGTTTAAATACAGTTTAATATTTTCAAATATAATAGTTGTTTAATAAGCTAACTTATAAATGAGTTATACAAAATTAAATTATCCACATTAGAAAACAATTACAAAATCTCACCAATAGTACATCATCCTTAGGAAGACATAAGAATGAACTGCTAGTCTCAAGCTGAAGACAGAGAAAGAGAATAGGTTATTTATTATGTCTTTGATTTTAAAAAGCCAAAATTATAACAGGACTTTCTATCTTAAGACACTGAATGTTTTCAGAAGAATGGCTGATTTCAAACTGTTTGCTCCAAAGAAAGCATATAATAAAGCATAGGAACACTGATTACAAAGTGATACAGTGAAATCAATAATAATAAACTTCTACCCATCTTCCAAAACCTGTTCACATGCCCTCTCCTTACCCTGTACTGATCACCTAGGCCACAAATTAGCCCTGAGGCTTCCAACTTCCAAGTCGCTTACTGTTCTCTATGAATACCCTGGATACTTAACATGCCTTACTTTGTACTATATAATCTTTATCTCCACATCTCATTTCCATTACTAGCATTTTAAGTTCTTTTTGAGCCCTCAACAAATACCTGCTGAATGAATGAATGAGTGAATGACTGAGTGGACAGATGTTTGGATGGAGACTTCAGGCAACAAAATCCAAGATAATGGGTCATAGGTGATTTAAGATATTGAAAAGCATTTTATTGAGATATGATGGCAAGAATTAGCACTAGATAAAACATGAAATTATAGCCCCCTCCCAAAAAATAACCTTTTGGAATTCTTTAATAATTCACATTTTAGCTAGCTTTTATGTTCTAATTAATATAAAATATGAATTTCAAAATTATTTTTTTGAGACAGAGTCTCACTCTGTCACCAGGCTGGAGTGCAGTGGCGTGATCTTGGCTCACTGCAACCTCCACCTCCTGGGTTCAAGAAATTCTCCTGCCTCAGCCTCCCAAGTAGCTGCAACTACAAGTGAGTGCCACCACATCCAGCTAATTTTTGTATTTTTAATAAAGATGGGGTTTCACCATGTTGGCCAGGATGGTGTTGATCTCCTGACCTCGTGATCCATTCACCTCAGCCTCCCAAAGTGCTGGGATTACAGGTGTGAGCCACTGTGCCTGGCCATTTCAAAGATTTTTTTTTTTATCAAACAAACATATTCTGGCACTACAAAGATAAGAACAGTGGTTTAGGCCTGGTGCAGTGGCTCACGCCTGTAATCCTAGCACTTTGGAAGGCCAAAATGGGCGGATCATCTGAGGTCAGGAGTTTGAGATCAGCCTGGCCAACATGGTAAAACCCCATCTTAACTAAAAATACAAAAGTTAGCTGGGAGTGGTGGCAGGTGCCTGTAATCCCAGCTACTCAGAGGCTGAAACAGGAGAATCACTTGAACCCAGGAGGTGGAGGTGGCAGTGAGCCGAGATCGTGTCACTGCACTCTAGCACTCTAGCCTGGGTGATAAGAGTGAAACTCCATCTCAAAAAATAAAAAAAAATAAGAGAGACTGAAAAACAAAAAATTTAAAAAAGAACAGTGGTTTAGCTCCAAACTAAAATTTTATTATGCATAGAAATAAGATCTCCTAGATTTTCTGACAAAGTTTAATTGAATCACCAATATCCTAACAGAAACATGCTTATCAGATAAGCGTAAATGTTAAGGAGAGAATACAAAACTCTGTATACATTATGGCCACAAACAAAGCTGGCACAGGGAAAAAAGCCAGGAGGAAATTATACAAAATGACCAAGGTCATGAGTTCAAAGTAAGAAACCACGGGCAATGTGGTTCTACTTTCTCCATCTTCAATACTTTATTTTCTTTCAATAATCACTATGATATTTCTCTACAATGCAGTCCTTACCCTTTATCTCCTTATATATCCTCAAATTAAATCACCATATATCATATATTTCTATCTGCTTTTACATTTAAAAATAATCCCTTAGCGTCAGGCATAAGATGAGTCACAGCTTAGTACTTCTCATAGCATGAACATGATAAAGTATAACTCCTACAAGCCTCGATTTTCTCATCTAAGTAAACCACCTCTGCAGGACTAAATAATAGCTCATGTAAAACACCTAGCACAGTGCCTGCCTCACATTAGTGCTCCATTTTCTTTTCTTTTTTTTCTTTTTTTTTTTTTTTTTTTTTTTTTTGAGACTTTTAAGACAGGGTCTCACTCTGTCACCTAGGCTGGAGTGCAACGGCGCAATCTCAGCTCACTTCAACCTCCGCCTCCCAGGTTCAAGCAATTCTCCTGCATTAGCCTCCCAACTAGCTGGGATTACAGGCACCTGCCACCATGCCTGGCATATTTTTGTAATTTTAGTAGAGATGGAATTTTACCATGTTGGCCAGGCTGGTCTCAGAACTCCTGACCTCAAGTGATCCGCCCACCTTGGCCTCCCAAAGTGCTAGGATTACAGGTGTGAGCCACTGCACCCAGCCTCAATTTTCTTCAATTCCCTTTTCAAGATGTTTTGGGTGATGACTGAATTCCCATACAGTAAATACATAGACATCTCTGATTAAGCACTGTAGTAAGGGGCAATCAAGTTATCTTGAGAAATGCCTCCTGTATCAAAGGACTTTAAAATCTACTACTAAGCAGCTCAGGAAAAATATTACATATTTCCCCAGTACTCCTCTGTGCTTAGTCCAGATGAGGCCTCACAATCTTCCTGAACACAGCAGCCCAGATAAAATGAAGAAGATGCCATAAAAGTGAAAACCTATTTGTCACCAGTAATCTAGATAAAAGGCTTTTTAAAGAGCTTCTCCTAGCCCATACTGTATAATGTCAGTGACACAGGTGAGGGATTAATTCTTTTCACAAGTTTGTCAAAAAATTAAATCTATGACTCAACTCTGATCCTCCCAATAAAACATTTCAACAATGCAGTTTTTAAAATAGATGTTTACAGCTTTTTCAAATTTATTTGGTTTAGTATTCCAAAAAAGAAACATCACAGCAAATCTTCATGACAATTTGATAATGGGCTCTGATCTATACACCAAAAGCACAAGCAATAACAAAAAAATTGATAACTTGAACTTCATCAAAATTAAAACTCCTGTGCTTCAATGGACATCATGAAAGTGAAAAGACAATCTACAAAATGGGAGAACGTACTTGCAAATCATTTATTTGGTAAGGGCGTAATATCCAGAACATATAAAGAACTCCTGTGACTCAAGAACAAAAAGATAACCCAATTAAAAATGGATGAAGGACTTGAATAGACATTTCTCCAAAGATCATACATAAAGAGCCAATAAGCACATGAAAAGATGATTCACATAATTAGTAATTTGGTGAAAAACAAAAATCAAAGCTGCAGTGACATATCACTTCACAATTACTAGGATGGCTATTATCAAAAAACAAGAAATAGTAAGTGTTGACAAGGACGTGGAGAAATTGGAACACTGATATATGCCTGGTGGGAATGTAAATGGTGCAGCCACTATGGAAAACAGTTTGGTAGTTCCTCAAAAAACTAAACACAGAATTACTGACAATTCCAATTCTAGGTATATACCCAAAAGAATTGAAGACAGGGTCTCAAAGTAATATTTGTATATCAATGTTCACTCCAGCATTATTCACAACAGCAAAAAAAGTGGATACAATGCAAGTGTCCATCAACAGATGAATAGATTTTTAAAATGTGGTATATACAGACAATGGATATTATTCAGTTATAAAAAGGAATCCTGTTCTAATCCATGCTACAACATGCGTGAACCTTGAAGACATTATGCTAAGTAAAATAAGTCAGACCCAAAAGGACAAATATTGTATAATCTCACTTATATGAGGTATATAGAACTGTCAAATCCATAGCAACAAAAATAGTTGGGTACAGTGGCTCATGCCTGTAACCCTCATACTTTGGGAGGCTGAGGTGGGTGGATCCCTTAAGTTCAGGAGTTCTAGACCAGCCTGGGCAACACAGCAAGACCCTGTCTCTATAAAAAATAATAGGCCAAGCATGGTGGCTCACGCCTGTAATCCTAGCACTTTGGGAGGCCGAGGCAGGTGGATCACCTGAGGTCAGGAATTCAAGACTAGCCTGGTCATCGTGGCAAAACCCCATCTCTACTAAAAATACAAAAAGATTAGTCAGGTGTGGTGGCAAGGGTCTATAATCCCAGCTACTTGGGAAGTTGAGGTAGGAGAATCACTAGAACCCTCAGCGCAAAGGTTGCAGTGAGCCAGGATAGTGCCATCACACTCCAACCTGGGTGACACAGCAAGACTCTGTCTCAATAATAATAATAATAATAATAATAATAATAAATTAGCTGGGTGTGGTGGCATGTGCCTGAAGCCCCAGCTGCTCAGAAGGCTGAGGTGGGAGGATCACTTGAGCCCAGGAAGGTGAGGCTATAGTGAGTCATGACGGCACCACTGCACTCCAGCCTGGGCAACAGAGTGAGACCCTGTCTCAAAAAACACCACAGAAATAAATCAGATGTTACCAGGGTTTGGGAGGAGGTGGAATGAGGAGTTACAGCTTAATAGTGATAGTTTCTGTTTGGAGCAATGAACAAGTTTTGCGAATAGGGGTGAAGGTCACATAACACCGTGAGTGTACTTTTACTTTTTTGTTTTTTTGAGGCAGAGTTTCACTCTTGTTGCCCAGGCTGGAGTGCAATGGCACAATCTCGGTTCACCGCAACCTCCGCCTCCCAGGTTCAACCAATTCTCCTGCCTCAGCCTCCCCAGCAGCTGGGGGTACAGGCATGTGCCACAACGCCCAGCTAATCTTGTATTTTTGGTAGAGATGGGGTTTCTCCATGTTGATCGGGTTGGTCTCCAACTCCTGGCCTCAGGTGATTCACCTGCCTCAGCCTCCCAAAAAT
This sequence comes from Saguinus oedipus, assembly GCA_031835075.1. Taxonomy (NCBI): domain Eukaryota; kingdom Metazoa; phylum Chordata; class Mammalia; order Primates; family Cebidae; genus Saguinus; species Saguinus oedipus. The sequence continues at coordinate 52,660,924 of CM063171.1, read as the reverse complement.
GCTAGGATTACAGGCATGAGCCGCCACACCCAGCCACCGTGAATGTACTTAATGTCACTGAATTGCACACTTGAAAATGATTAAAATGGCAGATTTTATGTTATATATATATATATATATGTGTGTGTATATATATATATATATATATATATATATATATATATAACTACAATAAATAAATGAAAGTAAACTTAAAGGCACAGAAAAAGACAATATCAAATAAAGAACATGACAGCTAAACTAATAAAGAAAAATGACACCACATCAGTACCTTTCTACACACTGCCTTCGGGATAGGGGAGGCTGACATCTTCGGTTATGAGCTTCTCGGGCAGCAAGTCTAGCTCCTGACAACTGAAAGAGTACAAAACGCATTGAATAAAGGAGGAAGCCTCTATCATCCCAGAAGAACTGGTATCATGTTCTCACATCAAGAGGCCAGAAATTCAACAAATTCAACATGCATTCATTTCAGGGGAAAACAAAACACTGAAAACTGGGAAAATTCTAGAGCAGCTTGAAGCAATATCCAGTATATTAAATCACTGAGAGATAAATGCACATATGTTCACTGTAGCATGATCCACAATAGCAAAAAGGACACAAGCCAAACATTCACCTTAATGGGTCTGCAGAAGAGTGATATATAATACTGTTTTTCCATAAACCTAACAAAACTGAAAATTCTCTTGACCAAGAGGACACCAAGCTCATAACTATCTCTCTCAGTGCCTTCATTGGTCATCTAATAGCTGTATAAGGGACGTTCAATGCAAACGTTCAAAAAAAGTGTTTTTTAACACTTTCTGGAATGATCATGATTTCTCTTTAGTGAGAAATCTATATTGCCCAACAGTGCTATGGACTGAATGTTTGTGCCCCCTAAAATATGTTGAAGACTTAACCCCAGGGTGACGGTATTTAAATGAGGGGCCTTTAGGAGGTAATTAGGTCAAGAGGGTAGAGCCTTCAGGAATAAGATTAGTGTCCCTCTAAGACAGACAATGCTTGCTTCCTCTCTCTGGGAAATGAGGATATAACGAAAGGATGGATGTCTGCAAATCAGGAAGAGGACAGGACCTATACCAGACAATGGATCTGCCAGCATCTTGATCCTGGACTTCCCAGTCTCCAGAACTGTGAGAAACAGATGTCTGTTGTTTAAGCCACACAGCCTATGGTACTTCTGTGATAGATGCCCAAGCTAAGATAGAAGATCAGCCACTCAATATTACCACTTCAGAGAGTTTAACATGGAATTAAGACTTCGAGACAGTAGTTTAAGATATCAGTAATCAGAGTAGGCATGAAATCCAGTTTTCTGAACCAACAAACATAGTATCTCCATCTCTCTCAAGAGATTTATATCATATGTTCAGACCGCATATTTTTATTTGTTTACACATTCTCAATTAAATTGCCAAATATACCAAAAATAAAAAAATAAATATCCAAAAAGTTGATATACCTTTTCATCTTCCCACTGAAAAAAATTACAGTCTTTTCTATCTCTACAGGCTGAACATGCATAAAACCTCCGAGTTTCTTCTTTCCCTTGGGTTACCTTTACAAACAGAAGAGTGGGTCCTAGTTCCAGAATAAAAAAAAAAAAAAAAAGAAGTGTCAAATAACCGTCATCTACATCAAATTACTTTTCACCGCCCTTAAATAAAATTTGTTTGAGCTTTATGCACAATTTATCATAATTAAATTCATCTCTTTGGTTGTTTTTGCCTTTTGTTTTTTGTTTTGTTTTGTTTTCTTGAGACAGGGTCTCCCTCTGTCGCCCAGGGCAGAGTGCAGGGGCACGATCATGGCTCATTGCAACCTCTACTTTCTAGCCTCAAGCGATCCTCCTGCTTCACCCTCCCAAGTGGCTGGAACTACAAGGGCCAGTCTCCGGCTGTTTTTATTTTTTGTAGAGACAGGGTATCACCATTTTTGCCCAGGCTAGTCTCAAGCTCCCAGGCTCAAGCGATCCACCTGCCTCCGCCTCCCAAAGTGCTGGGACTACAGGCGCATGCCACCACGCAGACTTCTCTGTGTTTAAGGAATGTTTTTTTTTTCTCTGTTTGCAGTGACTACTTATAAATAATTTTTGAAAACTGGTCTCTCCAGAAAGAAAATGCTCTTGTCAGTATAGTTGCAGTCTACGTTGTGAATGTTAGAAACCTGAGACTAAAACAAGGAGGGGGACCCAGAGAATTGAGGACTTTGACATCTCTGAGAGGTTACCCTTGCAGTGAAAAGCCGAGCTTTGAGCTGGACATGCCCACTTTCTGTAAGTTACAGAAAACTGAGTCTAGTTCCCAAGCAAGAATGACACTCTGTCTTTCTTCCTAATTTTTTATTTTTGAAAGGACAGCAAATCAGCAAGTGAAATCCCCACGTACTTGTCCATGAGAACTATTCAATACCATGCATCCTTCTCTTTGCCTAGGCGCCCCCCACAAAAGAGATTAAACAGTCCTGGAGCCAAAATTACAACAGTGAACACTTTTTCAAGGAAGCTGAAAAACACCACGTTCCGAGGAAGGTGTATTTTCTAGGTAGCACATGGTGAGGGAAAGAGGCGGATAAACATACACGAGCCCCCAAAGCCACTTCAAAGCCAACTCACACCCTCAGCGCCCGGAAGTTAGGCTGAGCCCAGACTCTGACCCACCGTGAGGACACAGCGGGGCCGGGACGGCGGGATCCAAGGGAAGGACCTCTATTCCCGAGGTCCCTCGGAGCCCTGCGCTGCCCTCTGCCTCCACAGCTTCAAGCCCATCCCGGGGGGCTGCCATCTTCCCGCCGCAGTCCCGAAAGCCTCAGTACGACCCAAGAAAGCTGAGAAAGAGCGCCCCTGCAAGCCACAGAGACCCACAGCGCCCTCACGCGTTTAGGAGGAGCTCGCGGGGGGGGGGGGGTGGCTGCCGCGGCGGAGGCCACGCCCCGAAACACAGTCCCTGCCCACCCAGGGGCTGCACCTAAGCGGCTCCTAGCGGTGGGGCTCGTAAGTCACTCGTGGGACCTGTGCCATGAGCTCAGCGCCTGAAAGCACCCTCCTTTCTTACCAATACCAGGAGGTGAGATGATTTGAACAAAGATTCGGTTGTATTGTAGTTCCGAAAGGCAGCATTACTACCTCTGCCAAATAGCCGAAATGGCTGCAGCAGCTGCGACTGATGGACCATTCTTTGTTTTTCTTTTATCTTTTCTTTTCTTTTTTTTTTTTTTTTGAGACGGAGTTTCGTTGTTGTTATCCAGACTGGAGTGCAATGGCACCATCTCGGCTCGCTGCAACCTCAGCCTTCTGGGTTCAAGCAATTCTCCTGCCTCAGGCTCCCAAGGCGCGCACCACCATGCCCGGCTAATTTTTGTATTTTTAGTAAAGACAGGGTTTCACCTCATTGACCAGGATGGTCCCGATCCCTTGACCTCGTGATCCACCCGCCTTGGCCTCCCAAAGTGCTGGGATTACAGGCCTGAGCCACCGTTCCCGGCCATTCTTTGTTTTTCAAAGTCACAGCCACGGTGTCATTCTCTTATAACTTGGGCAACACTGAAAGTTGCACATCATAGTTGCATACTCATTGGCATTTATACATTAGAAAGAAAGAAAACTGTCCCGATTTGCAGATGACATGATTGTCCACATTTTAAAAATCCCAAAGAATCTATCAGGAAAACACCTCTGGTTTAAACTGAGTTCAGCAAGGTTGCAGGATATGAGATAAACATACAAACATCAACTGAATTTCTAAATACTAGCAATGATCACAAGAACACTAGAATTAAAAATAAAATACCACTTATAATCACTCCAATAAATGAAATAGGTGTAAATCTAACAAAATATGTACAGGGCTTTACATATACTAAAAACTCCAAAATACTTGATTTAAAAAAAAAAAATCAAGGCTGGGTGCAGTGGCTCACACCTGTAATCACAGCACTTTGGGAGGGCTGAGGTGGGAGGATTGCTTGAATCCAGGAGTTTGAAACCATCGTGGGCAACAAAGTGAGACCCTGCTATAAATAAATAAACAAATTTTTAAAGATTTTTTAAAAAGCAAAGAATAAACAAATGCAGAAACATGCTGCATTCATAAATTAGAAGACTCAACATAGTAAATATGTCAGCCCTTTCCAGGTTTAATGCATACAGAGGTTTAGCACAATTGTTATAAAAATCCCAGCCAGATTTTTTTTCTATAGGTTTAGACAATATTCTGAAATTTATATGGAAAGGCAAGGGAACTAAAACAGCTAAAAACAATTTTGAAAAAGAATAATGAAGGGAGGAATCAACCTACTCAATTTCAAGTCTTACAGTGCAGTAGTCAAGACGCATCCACGTGTCTGTGGTTGTAGATGAAACAGTCTCCATGTTATTTAAAGAACCACTGGGGCTTGTGCCTGGTTAACATCACACATTGAATGCTATGGTTTATTAATGTAGAAACATGGTGTTTTTCTTTCACATCTAATGTAATAGTTTCACTCAAATTCTCCATCTGCACTAGTAGCATCTGTGTCTTTGCTGTAGCAGTGTCCCCTTTCTTCAAGATGCCCAGCACACATTTTCAGTGTGTATTATCTGTGGATGTCTCCTCTTTTGAGATAGGAAACTTTCTACAGCTATGATAATGATACTTTTGGATACTATCTCAAGACCTAACTAGCTGGACACATGTTCCCAGGACCTCTGGAGACAGTGCCTCAGGCAGAATAAAAAGTAAAAGACCTAACTACCTACTCACGTGAATTCTAGCACTTTTATTTACAAACTTGTTTTAGATGTACACATTTGTGATCTTAAAAGACTTGTTTATAAAATTTGTAACTGAATTTGTAAACTCATAAAACCAGCGTTACTGAGTCCATATTTCTCTTTCTCTTTTAAATAAAGCTGATTCTGTGAGGCAACCTCTCTAAGCAGCCAAAGCCATTGTAGATGCACAGCCTTTACAGATAAGCTTCCCAACAGTAAAAATACAACAAAGGTTGATCCAAATAAAGTAAATGGGAAGGGCACTGCAAAATGCGAGAGTCGCTGAAGGTTTCAAACATCAGGCCATTCCCTCTTTGCAGAGGGATAACTTCGAGGAGAAAAAAACTCACCTTATTTTCAGATATGTATAGTAAATAATCTGTGCTAAATAATAACTGATGGGGTTACGAATGTGACCAATAAGTTATACATCTTTCATTTAATTTCCTGATAGTGTTTTTAGTCTACACAGGAAAATGCTTGAGTTGAGACATACTGATTCAGCAAGGTTCTGAAAGGAAGCCAGAGACAGAACTGAAAACAGGTCCCTTGAGTCCTAAGCACCAGGAGAGACTTATAATATATTTATCACACAAAGTGTGATCCTAGGCTGCTAAGACTGCTGGGGCTCAGCCACTCTCCCAGCAGATTGTCTGGTCAAACTCATGAACTTTTTAAGAGGCCTGGTAGTCTCCTTCCATGGCTTTATTAATAGAACAAATCAGTGTCTTTTGAAAAACATTCAATTCCCAAATCTCCGTCAGAGAAAAGATGGTAAGAAGATCAAAAAGCTGGTTGAAGCCAGAGGAGCGTTCTGTAGTGGCTCTCACCATCTTCTCTATCTTCCAGTAACAGGGCCCCAGTTTTCCTTTGGGAAGCCAACCCTCCTGATTTCAGCCCGTGTAGTGTGAGAGGTGTAAAAAAATGGCAGGGACTGACTTGGATTTGAGCAGGTGGCTTGGAGCTTCTGCTGGAATGGTTGAGAAAGAAGGTGTCATGGTTGGATGTTTTCATCTCAGTGGCATTCATGACATTGATTTCTCTTGTATCTGAGGGGTTCCGCTCTCCAATGTTGCCTGGGCTGAGTCACACATCTAGTGGTTGACTCATCCAGGATTACCTTAACCCATTTATTTATGCCCGAGGTTGCAATTTTTTGAATTTTTACAATCAGACCTTGGCGATGACCTTGAGCAGATATAAATAACTCCCACATGCTTAGCATTCCAATAATGGAACACTAGGCATAAATGGGTTGGGGCCGGGATAACTCAGCTCTGCTCTGTGTGTCTCTCCTCCTCCTCCTGGAATCACCAGGACAGCCTGGGCATATCTTTCTCATGGGGATGGCAGGTGCACAAGAGAATTAGCAGACGCAGACAAGTTCCAGGAGGCCTGGGCTTGGAATCACACCACTCTCACTTCCATGTCATTGTTTTGGCTCAAGCAAGTCACATGGGCCAAGCTTTGCAAAGTTACATGGCAACGAGTGTGATCAGGAAATGGTGAAGAATCAGGGTCCATGACACAATCAACCACATAAGTCTTCTTCACCAGGGCAACCAAGCAGCCAGTGGAAACGCTTCCCACCCCTTGAGGAGCACCTGCCTTAGAAGGAAGCTGAGAAGGAAAAAGCAGAACCGGGAGACAGGAAGGTGTGAGGACACTGCATGAGCACCTAGATCCAGCCATGCCTGAAGCTTTCAGTTACACAAGTCTCATAACTTCCTCAGGGGTTCTATAAGCCAGTTGGAGATGGGGGTTGGTTTTATCACTCACAATCAAGGATACTGATTAATGCTCTGTGGCAGCAGCCATAATGTCGGATGGATGTATCTGTTCTCGAAGTCCTTTTCCAGTCACGATCAGCTCACTCTGACCTTCTTTCTCCCTGCCACACTCCCTATAGACCTGCCTGCTTTCCTCCCTCTGTCTTTCCTCCCTGCATCCTCTCCCTTCTTTGTGGAGGAACCTGGCCTCCTTGCTGACTTTTGTCTTGCTGATCCAAAGTAAGCACACACACTCACAACTGTTTTTTGTTGATGTTCTGTTTTAAGGTGAAAGTGATCGGGGAAGACAAGCCCCAAGAATAAAACCCGCCCAGACCCTGCCACAGCAGCCTCTGCTCTCCAGTGCTGGATCCCGACACCCCTGCTGAGATGGCCCCACAGCCCCCTTGACTTCTTTCTCTGATTTCCGAGAGTAAAGCTCACCAAATCTTTTCCCAGCCCTGAAAAGTCTCAAGTGTGAAAACTTGGCTGGGAAAGGACCTGGATACAAAGGGACTCTGTGTAGCCTTCCGTGGATCTTTGAAAAACAGCGACAACACTGCTGAACCAAACACCCTGAAACTAAGGACACTTTCTGATAAGCTATTGAGATTCACTGGCCATTTCTGCTGTGTTGGACAGGAGTCCCCATGCAACGGGCTTTTCGGAAGCCAATAAAGACCCGTGGCATGGGAATCCTGGGACTTCATCCATCCGTATCTCAAGGAGCTGCCCTGTCCCCCATCTTCCTGCCTGAATATGATGCCTCTCTGGCATGAAAGCTGGGAACAAAGTGCAGGAGAGAACGTGTGTGTGTGTGTGTGTGTGTGTGTGTGTGTGTGTGTGTGTGTGTGTGACTACTTCTTGTAAATGCATAGAAATGAAGCCTCAAGATAAATAAATCTGTCTGGGTACGATTGCTCCCTCCTGTAATCCCTGCACTTTGGGAGGCTGAGGCAGGCAGATCACTTGAGGTCAAGAGTTTGAGATCAGCCTGGCCAACATGGTGAAATCCCATCTCTACTAAAAATATAAAACTTAGCTGGGCATGGTGGCGGGCCCCCTGTAATCCCAGCTACTCAAGAGGCTGAGTCAGGAGAACTGCTTGAACCTGGGAGGCAGAGGTTGCAGTGAGCCGAGATTGCACCATTGCACTGCAGCCTGGACAACAGAGCAAGACTCTGAGAAAGAAAGAAAGAAAAGAGAGAGAGAGAGAGAAAGAAAGAAGGAAAGAAGGAAAGAGAGAAAGGGGGAGAGAGCAAGAGAGATGGAGGGAGAGAGAGGAAAGAAGGAAGGAGGGAGGGAGAAAGGAAGACAGAGAGAAAGGGAGAAAGAAAGGAAGGAAGGGAGAGAGAGGGAGCAAGGAAGAAGGAAGGAACAAAGTAAGAAAAGAAAGAAGGAAGGGAGGGAGGGGGAGGAAGAAAGAGAGAAAGAAAGGAAGGGAGAGAGAGGGAGGGAGAAAGGGAGGAAGGAGGGAGGGAAGGGAGGGAGAGAGGAAGAGAGAGAAAGAGAAAGAAAAAGAAAGAGGGAGGGAGGAAGGAAGGAGGGAGGGAAGGCAGGGAGTGAGATAGGAAGAGAGAGAGAAAGAGAAAGAAAAAAGAAAGAAAGAAAGAGAAAAAAGAAATCTGCTGAAAAGTAGAATCCCACGTGTAGTAGGTCATTCCCCAAACGTTCGCGTTCACTCAGAACATCACACATAACCTTACTTGGCAGTAGGCGCTTTGTAGAAATGATCAGTGAATGCTTGAGACAAGATCACGCTGGATTAGGGTGAGTCCTAATCCCATGACTGGTGTCCTTATGAAAAAGAGGAAAGGACACAAAGGCCACGTGAAGACAAAGGTGAGCAGAGATTGGAGTTATCTGCCACAAGCCAAGGTACACCTGAGGTCTCCAGAAGCTGAAGGCTTCTAGAAGCTTCTAGAGTTCCTCTAGACACAGAGGCAAGAAAGATACAAGAGGGAGTGGTTTCCAGCCTCAGCCTGCTCACACAGGAGGCTCTGGGCACTGCAGCATTGCCTTCTGTGAGGCTGGGGCTTGTATACGCCTCTATCAGTCGGTCACAGGCTGGAAGCCCCCTGCCTCCCAGCACAATCCCAGATGTAATGCCTGTAATCCCAGCACTTTGGGAGGCTAAGGCAGGCGAATCACCTGAGGTCAGGAATTTGAGACCAGCTTGGCCAAATGGTGAAACCCCATCTCTCCTAAAAATACAAATGTTAGCTGAGTGTGGTAGCAGGCACCTGTAATCCCAGCTACTAGGGAGGCCAAGCTAGGGGAATTGCTTGACGCCAGGAGGCGGAGGTTGCAGTGAGCTGAGTTCATGCCATTGCACTCCAGCCTGGGTGACAGAGCAAGACTCCATCTCAAAAATAATAATAATAATAAAGAATAAACCCTTATCTGTTTAAGTCACTTGTATTTTGTGCTTCCTGTTACATGCAACCCAGTATAGCTTGAGGTTTTTTTATGACCAAAAAAGTGTGATTTGTAACTAAAGCTATATACACTGTACATTCTCCAAATGATTACGTTCCTCCCTTAAAAAGGGAAGATTCACACCACTACACAGTATATCCATGTAACAAAACTGCACTTGTGCCCCCTAAATCTATAAAATTAGAAAAAGAAATATAATATGAAACACATATGTAATTTCAATTTTTTCAGTAGCCACATTTTTTAAAATACAGGTAAAAAAATTTTTAAGATACTTATACAGGAAAAATTAGAATTTGGATAAGTGTAATTTTTTTGTTATAATTCTACCAATGTTTCCAGTGCTTTAAATATATACACCCCTTCATCCATGTATAAATTCACAGGAGCTGTCATTGCGTTCATCTCATGGATGAGGAGTGTGCTGCGTGGGGCAGTGGTAAAAAATGCTAGGGCCGGGTGCGGTGGCTTATGCCAGTAATCCCAGCACTTTGGGAGGCTGAGGCAGGCAGATCACGAGGTCAGGAGTTTGAGACCATCCTGACCAACATGTTGAAACCCCGTCTCTACTAAAAATATAAAAATCAGCCGGGCCTGGTGGCGGGCACCTGTAATCCCAGCTACTCCGGAGACTGAGGCAGGAGAATCACTTGAACCCAGTAGGCAGAGGTTGTAGTGAGCCAAGATCGCGCCATTGTACTCCAGCCTGGGTGACAGAGTAAGACTCTGTCTCAAAAAAAAAAAAAGAAAGAAAGAAAGAAAGAAAAAGAATATTGGTTCTCACGTCAATTTATCTTCTTTCTTTGTTTTTGTTTCTGTCTTGGTTTTAATCACGGGTCTCCCACTCCTTAGTTTAGGCAAGTTATTCTTACTCTGCAACATGGAAGATAACCATAGCAGCTACCCTTTTAAGGTACTGTTGGGAGGAATAAGAGGGATGATTCATATAAAGTACTTCCCACAGAGGCTGGAACATAATATGCAATGAATAAAATTTGGTCATCATAATGGCTCAGGATTACAGTTTGGCCAGAATTTGAACTGAAATCTATCCGAGTCCAAGTCTATGGCCCCTTTTGCAGTTCAGTAGGTGCTTTATAATGACCCTTTCTATATGGGATGGAGTGTGCTGCCTGCTCCCTCTCCTCTGTTCCACCTCTAACCGCTGCTTGCTTGGTTAACACCTACTCATCTCCCAGGAGAGGGAAGCCTTCTCCGAGCCCCAAGATTGGGTTAGATGCCCCTGGGTTGTGCTCCTACAGCATCCTGAATGTACATTCCCGGTACGAATTATCACTCCACAGTACAGTTGCCTAACTGCTGGCCTGCATTCCCCTCTACACTGTAAGCCCTTTGAGAGCAATGGTTGCGTATTTTTCTTATATCAACAGTGCTGGCCAGTGGCTCACAGTAATCTCAGTACTTTGGAAGGCTGAGGCAGGAGGATTGCTTAAGTCCAAGAGTTTGAGATCAGCCTGTGTGACAAAGTGAGACCTCATCTCTACCAACATTTTTTTTTTTTTAATTATCTGGGTGTGGTGATGTGTGCCTGTGGTCCCAGCTACACGGGAGGCTGAAGTGGTAGGGTCACTTGCGTCTGGGAGGTTGAAGCTGCAGTGAGCCGTGTTCATGCCAGTTCAGTCTGTGACACAGAGCAAGACCCTGTCGCAGAAAAAAATTACTAGCACATAATATTTACTATCTACATTTTGATTAAATTATTACTATGAGCACATTTTTTTTTTTTTTTTTTTTTTTGCCAATCATTGAGAACTTGTAAGGTTGCTGAGGTTGGTTGGCCTTGAACTCTTGGCCTCGCCTTCGCAAGCGCCACGACATCCGGCCGGAGCCACTTTGGGCCCTGTAAAATTTGTTTTTTTTATTTTTTTATTTTTTTTATGAGCACATTTTTAAAGTCTGAGAATATTTAAGCTGGAAGGGGCCCCTGAGACATCTCACCTAGAGGTTCCAACAAGGCCACGCCACCTGGGGGAATTTTGGAAATATGCGGAGGTGTTTTTGGCTTTCACAATGATTCAAGGACACTTCTGGTATCTGGGGGGCAGCTGGGTGCTGAGTGGCCTGTAACGGTTAGGACAGTTCCGCCTAATGTCCCACATACTTTTATTTTTATTGTCTGCACAAACATTTATGTAGCTCAACAAGCTGTTACAATTATTTCGGCCTAGAATCTAACTTTGATTGACACTGTACACAAACAAAGTATTTTGGTACAGTTTTAATATATCTGAAGATTTCAGGAATGCAACCACTGTGTGAATGAAGGAAAAATTATGCTGTGTTTTGTCCAGAATGCTATCGTGGAAGAATCCCATGAGCAATAGCACCTGGGCCCCGGGATCTGAATTCTGAGGAAAACCTGCCTGTATCATCTGCATCTGTAGCCCCCACATTCACGATCATTGTGTCTGTCAGCAACTTTTGCATAATAAGCCATTCCAAGGCAAAACAACAATCATTCTCTCCCATGCATGGGTGGGTTTGCTGAGGGTTGGCTGGTCTTGGCTGGGCTCAGCTGGGCAGTCCTGCCTCAAGTGTGGTTAGCTGGGCTTGGCCCCTTGCTTGGGTTGGGCCCAGGTCTGTTCTGAGTGTCTGTCCCACTGCCCCCAGGCAGATGGGGCAGCAGATTCCTGGGAGAGGCCCTTCTCTTGACAGAGGCAGAGGCATGAGAAAGTGAGCCTCCCTGCACAGCACATTTCAAGCTTTATTTCAGTCTTGTCTGCTGTTAGCCCAAGTGCTCAAATCAGGCCCACGCCAAGCCCAAAGTCTGGTGATGGTGGAAAAGTGAAAGCACACACCTCCCGTGGAGGTGGAGGGAAGAGAGTAAATATTTTTGAGCAAAAACCTAAGCCACCTGAGCGATTTGACCTGATTATCTTAATTTAGCTCTCATCTCAAAATGTCATATGCAAAGAACAACAAATCTGTTTTGCCTTACATATCTCAAATACTCACATACACTGATAGGAAAGTGCATGCCTCTGATGATTTAATTGTAACTACCCACGTGGTCATGACTATTTACATACGGAATACATACAGGCGTGGGTCGCCTAATGACAGGGATACATTCTGAGAAACACATCACTAGATGATTTCATCACTGTGTGAACACTGTAGAAAGTGCTTACACAAACCTCAGTGGCATAGCCTACTACACACCTGGGCTACGTGGTATAGCCTCTTGCTGTTAGGCTATAAACCTGTACAGCGTGTTACTGTCCTGAATACTAAAGGCAGTTGGAACACGAAGGGAAGTAGTTGTGTATCTAAGCATGTCTAAACATAGAAGAGGTAAAGTAGAAATGCAGTAAGAAAGACAAAAAATGCTATAGCAGTCTAGGCACTTAGCACTGTGTTTTATCCAGAATGCTATCGTGGAAGAATCACACTGCAGTGAGCCGTGTTCATGCCAGTCCAGCCTGTGAAACAGAGCAAGACTCTGTCTCAATATGGAGCTCGCAGGACTGGAAGCTGCTCTGGGTAAGTGGTGAGTGAGTGGTGAGTGAACGTGAAGCCCAAGGACATTGCTGTACACGACTGCAGACTTTATAAACGCTGTACACTTAGGCTCTACCAAATTTTATGTTTAAGAAAGTAACTGCATCTCAGCCCTTCGGGAGGCCAAGGTGGGAGGACTGCTTTGAGCCCAACTGTTCAAGGCCAGCCTGGGCAGCATGGGGAGACTTCCTCTCCACTAAACATTTTTTTTTTTTAATTAGCCTGGCATGCTGGCATGCGCTTGTAGTTCCACTGTGGAGGCAATGGGGTGGGGGTTGAGGGTAATGGAGAAGAGGGGCAGGCTGAGGTGAGAGAATCTCTTGAGCCCAGGAGGTCAACAAGGCTGCAGTGAGCTGTGATTGCACTGCTGCACTTCAGCTGAAGTGATAGAGCGACACCCTGTCTCAAAAAAAATGGAAAATAGAAATTGCGCCACAATAGCACAATGGCTGTGATGTCACTAGGAATTTTTCAGCTTCATAATCTTATGGGGCCGCCATCGTCTCTACGGTCAGTCACTGAGAAAAACAACAGTTCATGACTATATTTTATTATAAATAACTGTTCTTTTATTTTTTAATATAGGTATTTTATTGGAAATTAGGTGTTTAGATAAATCATATAATTCAGTAATTTCATTTCAAGAGGTTTGCCAAGTGTTTTTATGAAAATGGGGCCGTGAACCCACACGTGTGAGACTTGCAGAGGTAATCCAACAGAGTTCAGCATAGTGAGGGGCCGGAGAGCCGAGCTAGAGGGCCTCCCTTGGAGTCCTGCCCTCCCGTTTACAAAGTATGTCACTTCAGGCAAGGCATCTCACATCCCTGAGGCTTTCACAGGTGCACTCTGGGGTAATAACACACAACTCTTCCTGGCTGCAGTAAGAATTAAATAAGATCACATGTGTGACATTCAGGATGCTGGGAGGAAAGAGATGACACATTCAAGTGGGCTAATTGAGGGGCATTTCATAAAGGGACAATTTGCCAGGTTGTGGGCAAAGTTAAAAAAAAAACACTCAGAAAACATGCATTATCTTAGGGCTATTACAGCAGAGAGCCATTTCTACCCCCGGGTCTACTAGGCCAAATAGAACCCAGAGAGATTAACTATATGGAACACACAACTCTACAAGAGCTGTGGCCTTCGGTAGAGGGCCTCAGCCAACCATGCCAGGCCCACCTGTCAGAAGCTGGCAAGACAAATGCTTCACTCTCATTCTCCTTCTGCCTACAGATCTTTCTTCCATGTGTCTCCTATTGGTGAAAAGCAACCAGAAGTGAGAAGTGCTCCATAAAAGTCAGCCTCCCAGAGCACAGTGTAGGGGGAAGGGTGGGGGGTGGAGAGTGCATCTGGGGGAGAAAACAGATGTCCAGGGTAGCATGGACAACAGTTAGCACCCAGTAAAGTAAGATATATCAAGATGGCCAAGCGCGGTGGCTCATGCCTGTAATCCCACCACTTTGGGAGGCCAAGGCAGGCAGATCACGAGGTCAGGAGTTCGAGACCAGTCTGGTTAACATAGTCAAACCCCACCTCTACTAAAAATACAAACCTGGGCGTGGTGGCAGACACCTGTAATCCCAGCTACTAGGGAGGCTGAGGCAGGAGAATCGCTTGAACCCAGGAGGTGGAGATTGCAGTGAGCCGAGATCATGCCATTGCACTCCAGCCTGGGAGACAATGCGAGACTCTGTGTCAAAAAAAAAAAAAAAGGTTTATCAAGATACATGTGGTAGCACTGTGAAAGAAATAAGCAAGCACACACACAGACATGTACACATACAACACATATGCACACACAGGAAATTCAAATAACCTGCCCCAAATTCTAAAGAGAACCACCACTAGAATCTAGTTCATCTCTTCAAAGTCAAAGACTTTCCACTGCATTCCTCCAAGGATTACATTCAATTTCTGCATCAACAATGACAACTTGTCCCGAGCCTCAGACTTTTGAAACTTAAAGTAAAGGTAATAATGTTTGTCCTCAAGACATATTAAGAGGATACTGTCCCACTGAAGGAGCAGAACTTTAGCCAGAAATTCAGCCAATGAAGCATTTCCAACTCCTCACAAACAACGTGGACAAAACGTGTAGCTAGATGTGAAATTGCTCAGAAGCCATACTAGGGCCGTTACTTCCCTGGTTTGAACCAGTACTTGGGTTTAAATTCAGTTCCTGGTTACCTTTAAGTACTGCAATTTAAAACAAACCCTGGAAGGCTACAGTAGCTTTCTAGATGGTTGCCAAAGCCACACTGAGATCAAAGGCAGCCTTGTTCTCCCAGAACTGGCGCATAGGTAGAAGCACCTGGTTAAACCAGTCCCATGGGCTATGAGATCAGCCCAGCCAAGGAGGTTTATACAACTTTCTGACTCTTGGGGGAAGGCAAGTCTATTTGATTTTTCTGCTGCTTCTGCAAGTCTCAGAAGTTTCCGACGTTTCTTCAGGTAAGAACCTGCCAGGTGGGAATTGTGTAACCAGAGCTTCTGGGGCAGGCAGGGTTCTGGGAGCCAAAGGAAAAATAAACACGTCTCTTTGCTTACAGAGATTAGCGGCTTCTTTTTGAAATCACATGCTTTCAATTTCCAGATCTAAAAAACCCACAAGACTACATGCAAGGGCACCAGCCACTGACTGCCAGGTTAGCATTTCACCGGCTAGACCCAGGCGTCAGGATTCTGAACAAATACCTTTTGAAATGCCACTTGGTCTCTCTTGGAGTCAGGTTTGGATAAGTCTCTAACTAGGGACCTCAGGTGCCTTTTTCTCTCAACCCCAGATTAACCCCATATATGCCAAGGAACAGAAAACTTTAACAGCTTTATGATTCCAAATTTGTCACCATGCTCCAAGAAAGATGTCATCAAACCTAGAAATTTGCATGCACACATATTCACTTTATGCAATAATCCAAACCCATATCTAAAACCAAAGATCCAAAAGTGCCGTTAACACACACAGACTCTGCTCAGGTAGAAACTGAGAGCACTCATGCCACATTTTTCATAAAACAACCCTCATTTCATCCTTGGTACAAACATTATGAGCTATTTGCTCATGTCTTTTACATGTAGAGAAAGAGCTGATATGGGAGATTGCAAGATCTGCTCAAAGAGGTGAAACTAACAAAGGGCAGAACCAAGATTTAAACTCAGGTCCCTATTCCAAAACGCAACCTCAAAACAGAATTGTACATGCTTTTTATCCACTTATTGGAGATAGGCAATATTTAGAACATAAAGTAAGTTTACAGTATTTTTAAGACAAAAGTTAAATTTTTCTAGGTGTGGTGGCTCACGCCCGTAACTCCAGCACTTTGAGAGGCCAAGGCAGGCGGATCACAAGGTCAGGAGTATGAGACCAGCCTAACCAATGTGGTGAAACCCTGTCTCTACTAAAAATACAAAAATTAGCTGGGTGTGGTGCACATGCCTGTAATCCCAGCTACTCAGGAGGCTGAGGCAGGGGAATCACTTGAATCCAGGAGGCAAAGTTACAGTGAGCCGAGATCGTGCTACTGCACTCCCGCCTGGGCAACAGAGCAAGATTCCATCTCAAAAAAAAAGTTAAATCGATTGGCATTGCTTAGTGGTAGAATACAAACTTTAAAGCTTAAGGGTTTATTTTCTTGAAGAACTCTTTATGTGGTTTCTGAAGTAGGTTAAAACTTAATTAGTAAACAAAATGATGCTTATTAATAACGCAGTTTGCTTAGATACATTCATTTTTATTATATACTTTTACCATTCAAGCAAAAGGCTCACGATACTTAAGAATCTTCTTAAGAGAAACCTTGGGTTAAAGCAAAATAGCTCACATTAGTGAATGAGAGCTCACAGATTAGAAGTCAAATGCTACCTTGTTACATGTTATGTATTTTTTCCCGAGATTTTTATCCTTAATTAGTATCAATCATAACAATATTCTTTTGATACTGTGAAAAGATTAGTAGGTTTGCTCGATGAAAATCAAAAGAGAGTGGTACTGGCATAAAAACAGACACATAGACCAATGGAACCAGAGAGAGAGCCCAGAAAGAAAGCCACATATTTGTGGTCAATGGATTTTTGCAAAAATGCCAGGAACACACAATGGGGAAAGGATAGTCTCTTCGATAACTGTCCCTGCGTAAACTGGACATCCAATGAAGAAGAATGAAGGTAAACTCTCGTCTCACACCATATACCAAAAAATCAACTCCAAATGAATAAAGCCTTAAAATATAAGACCTGAAACTGTAAAACTACAGAAGAAAAACATAAGGGAAAAGTTCCATGACACTGGTAAGGGCAATGAGTTTTTGAGTGTGACTCCAAAAGCACAGGCGACAAAAGCGAAAATAGACAAAAAGGATTCTATCAAACTAAAAAACGCTTTCGCAGAGCAAAGGAAGCAATCAACGGAGTGAAGAATGGGAGAATATATTTACAAACAATACATGTGATAAGGTATGAATACCCAAAATATATCAGAAACTCAAACAACTCAATAGCAAGCAAACAATCTGATTTTAAAATGGCAAAAGATCTGAATAGGCATTTCTCAAAAGAAGACATACGTGGCCAACAGGTAGATGAAAAAATGCTCAACATGACTAATCATTAGAGAAATGCAAATTCAAACCACAAGTAACAGAAAGATGTGGGGAAGGGAATCCACGTACACTGTCGGTGAGAGTGTAAATTAGTACAGCCACTACAGAAAACGGTAGAGAAGTTCCTCCAAAACTGAAAAAAAGAATTACCATATGACCTAGCAATCCCACTGCTGGGTATATATCCAAAGAAAATAAAACCAGTCTGTCAAAGAGATATCTGCACTCCCATGTTAATTGCACTATTCATAATAGCCAAGATATGGAATCAACCTGAGTGTCCATCAATGAAAGATGGATAAAGAAAATGTGGCATAATACACAGTGGAATGCCATTCAGTCTCAAGATAGAAGAAAATCCTGTCATTTGTGATGTGAATGAACCTGGAGAACATCATGTTAACTGAAATATGTCAGGCAGGAAAAGACAAACATGGCATAATCCCACTTATATGTGGAATGTAAAAAAAAAATTGATCTCATAGAAATGAAGAGAAAAACAGTGGTTAGCAGTGGCTGCAGGTGGGAGGATTGGGGAGATGTTGGTCAGAGGACACAAAATTTCAGTTAGGAGGAATAAATTCGAAAGATCTATTGCACATCTTGTAATGCAGTGTATAAAGCATGTTGTTTTGGGTTTTTTTGTTTTGTTTTGAAACAGGGTCTCACTCTGTCACCCAGGCTGGAGTACAGTGGTGTGATCCTAGCTCACTGCAGCCTCTACCTCTTTGACTCAAGTAAGCCTCCCACCCCAGCCTCCCCGGTGGGACTACAGGCATGTGCCACTGCACCCAGCTAACTTTTGTATTTAAAAAGAATTTTGGAGACGAGGTTTTACCATGTTGCCCAGGCTGGTCTCAAACTCCTGGGCTCAAGCTATCTGCCAATCTGGACTCTTAAAGTGCTAGAATTATAAGCATGAGCCACTGTACCCAGCAATACTGTATCATATACTTGAAAACTGCTTGGCCAAGCATAGTGGCTCACACCTATGATCCCAGAACTTTGGGAGGCTGGGGCAGGAGGATTACTTGAAGCCAAGAGTTCAAGACCAGACTGAACAACATAGAAAGATCCTGTCTCTATTTTTTAAAAATTAAAAATTCGCTGGGCATGGTGACGTGCACCTGTAATCTCGGGTACTCAGGAGGCTGAAATAAAAGTATCCCTTGATCCCAGAAGGTCAAGTCTGCAGTGAGCCAACATCTTGTCACTGCACTCTAGCCTGGGCTACAGAGTGAGACCCTGTCTTTGAAAAAAAAAAAAAAGGAAAAAACAAAAATACAAAAAGAAAATTGCTAAGGGAGTAGATTTGAAATGTTCTCACTATACACACACACACAAACATACACACACAAAAGTGAGCTCATGCATATAGTAAAAGCTCAACAACCAGGCACGGTGGCTCACGCCTATAATCCCAGCACTTTGGGAGGCCAAGGCAGGTGGATCACTTGAGGTCAGGAGTTCAAGGCCAGCCTGACCAACATGGTGAAACCCATCTCTACTAAAAATACAAAAATTAACCAGGCATGGTGGCACACACCTGTAATCCCAGCTACTTGGGAGGCGGAGGTTGCAGTGAGCCGAGATCACTCCACTGCACTCCAGCCTGGGAGACAGAGCAAGACTCCGTCTCAAACAACAACAAAATTAGCCATTTCACAACATGTGCATAGACCAAAACATCATATTGTACACCATAAGTATATACACTTTTAACTCGTCAATTAAAAAGAGAAAATCAAAACATCATCATCATTTAAAAACACCTAAATAAAAACAATTCATTGGTGAAGAACAACTATTAAGTTTTCAAAGAAATGGGGGAAAGATCTAACCGTGCTCCCCAGACAAGAACATTTTATGATTGTGAACAGAGTTTCTGCTGCCAAAGCTCTCTGGATCCTTTGGGACTTCTCTACTGTGATGAATTATTCAATCAAAATTAGAGATCTCTTATCTAAAACTGCTGTAAAGGTGATATTAAATATATAGCACCATCAGTGAAATACTTTGCCAGAAATACTCAACCTGTACCCATTCAAGCTTTTAGATATCACTTCCAGTTTATAGAATATAGATTAGAGGATCAAGTTGAACCTCAAGAGGAGATAATTATACAAATCCAGAATCGAGAATATTCCAAATGTTAATGTCAGAGGAAAGCAAAGGAAATTTCTAGATTAAAAGATAAAACAAGGCTGGGCAGTGGCTCATGCCTGTAATCCCAGCGCTTTGGGAGGCTGAGGTGGGTGGATCATTTGAGGTCAGGAGTTTGAGACCAGCCTGGCCAACATAGTGAAACCCTGTCTCTGCTAAAAATACAAAAAATTAACCAGACGTGGTGGTGCATGCCTATAGTCCCAGCTACTTGGCAGGCTGAGGCACAAGAATTGCTTGAAACTGAGAGGCTTGAACCTGGAAGGTGGAGGTCACGTCACTGCACTTCAGTGACAGAGTGAGATTCCATCTCAAAAATAAGAAAAAAGGGAAAAAAAAGATAAAACAAAATACAATGTAAAAAACTTGATTGGATCCCAATGCAAAAAAAAAAAAAAAAAATCTAGCTGTAAAATATACATTTGGTGAATAATTGAAGAAATTTTAATATGGTCTACACATAGTGGGATTATTTTTATTTATTTATTTATTTATTTATTTATTTATTTATTTATTTATTTGAGACAGAGTCTTCCTCTGCTGCCCAAGCTGAAGTGGATTGGCATGGTCTTGAGTCACTGCAACCTCCACCTCCCAGGTTCAAGCAATTCTCCTGCCTCAGCCTCCCAAGTAGCTGGGACTACAGACACACGCCACCACGCTCAGCTAATTTTTGTATTTTTAGTAGAGATAGGGTTTCACCATGTTGACCAGGGTGGTCTCAATCTCTTGACCTTGTGATCCACCTACCTCGGCTTCCCAAAGTGCTGGGATTACAGGCATGAGCCACCATGCCCGGCCTGTTCATTTTCTTAGTAGAGATGATGTAGTAAGTGGAGAATGACATTCTCTTTCTCTTGCAACATGGCCTCTCCATGAGACTAGTCTGGACTTCCTCACAGGGCAGTGGGCTCATGGGTAGCTGGACTTGACACATGGCCTCTGATTTCCCAGGTGACAGTAGAGGCTCCATGATTTCTTCAAGTGTAAGTAAGGTTAAAGCAAGCTGTAAGGCCAGCCCCAGTGGAAGGGGAGTGGAGGTAGATCCCACTTTATGATGAATGGAACAACACATGCTTACGAAAAGGAAAGGAATTAATAGCAGCCATCTTTGGAGACTATACACTCCCCAGCCCCAAAGACCAGATGAAACATATCAAGAGGCTGAATGAAAGCTTCACCCTCCACAATACATGAGAAATCCAGACACTGAAAATATGCTTCTATTATAAATAAGAAAAATATAGAGAGTTTACATTAGAGACAGTCAACAAGCATTTTGTTTACAGAACATTTAGGTTCTTTACCTTATATGCAAGGAATTTATCATCTAAGGGGCAAAGGTAGATTTATGCAGGTATAAAACACGGAAGAGCAAGGATTAGGATACTATTCCCTAGAAAATATCTGACTGTAGATCTATTACCATTTTCAGCTTCCCCTCCCTCATTTTGAACAGTATTTACAGAGTGAATCCCAGAAATGAAGCTGTATTTTATTGATTTTTGCATTTCTACCAATTTTTTGGGAATCCAGCACACAATGAGCACCCAATGTTTGTTGATTCGATGAGTGAATTGTATCTATCATACAAACTGTTATCATTCAGGAGTGGGGATTTTAGGAAATACACAAGGGCTGCAGCAAGTTCATCTGTCTGTCATATTGAGAAGTCGGCTGTTCTGGTTCACAGCTCTGTAGAATAGAACCATTAGCCCAGTGACAAGAAAGCACTTGATCTCAATAGTCAAAATAGGAACTGCAAATCCAGGCTGAAAACTCCTGCACTTAAGCAAAAGTGTCTCAGACTCACTTCAGGAAGCATTTATAGGTGGGTTGAAGACTCGAGAGTTTCAAGATCCCTCTCCTATCTCAATCTTCCACTGGGATATGACTAAGAAGGCGGCTGGGGTACTGGCTAATGCAGACATAGGTGCTGACAACTTTTTTATAATTTTTGGGTGGTATTACGGCTGAATTGTGTCCTCCCCAGATTCATATTTTGAAGCCCTAATCCCCAGTGTGAGTGTATTTAGAGACAGGGCCTTTAAAGTTAAAGGGGATCATAAGGGTGAAGCCCTAATTCAATATGGCGGGTATCCTTATAATAACAAGAGGAAGAGACAGCAAGAAGGTGCATGCAGAGGAAAGACCCTGTGAGGATATGGACAGACGCCCGCTGCCTCAAAGTCCAATGCTACCAGCACCTTGACCTTGGGCTTCAGCCTCCAGAACCGTGAGAAAATAAATTTCTGTTGTTTAAGCCACCCAGTCTGTGGTATTTTGTTATGGCAGCCCTCACAACCTAATAAAGGCAGCAAAAGAAAAAAAATTCAGGTGAATGTGCTCTCTCATATACAAGCTTTCTTAAATAATAAAATAACTGAAACTTGGGAAGTAACAGGGTATAAAAACATTCACCTACCCCCTCAGATTTTAACAAATGTGAACATCCTGTGTTATTTGCTTTAGATTTTTTCTTTAACTTTAAGAAATACATTTCTTTTTTTGTTTCGTTTTTTGTTTGAGATGGAGTCTCACTGTGTCGCCCAGGCTGGAGTGCAGGCCGTGATCTTGGCTCACTCCCATCTCCACCTGCCAGTTCAAAAGATTCTCCTGTCTCAGCCTCCTGAGTAGCTGAGATTACAGGTGTGTGCCACTACACCTGGCTAATTTTTGTATTTTTAGTAGAAATGGGGTTTTATTGTGTTGGCCAGGCAGGATTTTTTTTTTCTTTTCTGAGAAGGGGTCTTGCTCTGTCACCCAGGCTAGAGTACAGTGGGACAATTAACAGCTCACTGAAACTTCTGCCTCTGCCTCCCAGGCTCAGGTGATCCTCCCATATCAACCTCCTGAGTAGCTCAGACCCAGGTACATGCCACCATGCCCAGATAATTTTTGTATTTTTGTTAGAAATGGGGTTTCACCATGTTGCCCAAGCTGGTCTCAAACTCCTGGGCTCAAGCTATCTGCTCACCTCCCTACCAAAGTGCTGGGATTACAGGCATGAGCCACTGTGTACAGCCCAGAAATAAATGTTATACTTTTACACATAAAACTTAATATTTTTGTACCCTTTGGGTCTGCTTCCATACTGTCCTAGCCCAGAGGTAGCCACAATTCTGAAGGAGACTATTCCCATCCACGTATTCCTATGCTTACATATATGCATGTCAGAAAGCAACATAGAGTACTGCTTTGTAGCTTGTATTTACATAAGTGATATGGTTAAATGCTTGTGTAACTTTCCTCCTTCAACATTGTTTTGAGGCTTATGTACACAATGTTTTTTTGGTCTGTTTTTGAGATGGAGTTTCACTCTTGTTGGCCAGGCTGGAGTGCAATGGCACAATCTCAGCTCACCGCAACCTCTACCTCCCAGGTTTAAGCGATTCTCCTGCCTCAGCCTCCTGAGTAGCTGGCATTATAAGCATGTGCCAACACGCCCAACTAATTTTGTATTTTTTTAGTAGAGATGTGGTTTCTCCATGTTGGTCTCAAACTACCGATCTCAGCTGATCCACCTGCCTTGGCCTCTCAAAGTGCTGGGATTGCAGGTGTGAGACACCGCACCTCGCCATACACAGTTTGATACATGCAGCTATAGTCAATGTATTTTTATTGTTCTATAGACTTCCATTGTATGAGCATGCCACGAGTTACTTATCCATTTTCCTGCTGACAGATACTTAGGTCGTTCTTAATTTTTCAGTGTTATAAACACCACAGCATTGAACAGTCCTGTATATGTCTGCTTGCATGCATTACTACCACAGGGTATTTGCTCCTTCGCTTGCACCAGATACTGCTCTCCAGAATGAGGCTGAGGTGTGTGGATCACTTGAGTTCAAGAGTCTGAGAACAGCCTGGGCAACATGGTGAAACCCGGTCTCTAACAAAAATACAAAAAAGTTAGCCAGGTGTGCTGGTGTGTGCCTTTAGTGCTAGCTACTCTGGGGGCTGAGGCAGGAGGATCACTTGAGCCTCGGATGTCGAGGCTGTAGTGAGCCGAGATCGCACCACTGCACTCCAGCTTGGGTGACAAAGTGAGACCCTGCCTCAAAACAAAAACAAAATGACGGTCCCAATTGTCAGGGTTTAAATATTCCCAAATCAGATCCATTTGAAATGGGAAATCATTTTTTTATTATTGATGGTCTTTCACAAATGTCTTCACTTGTGAAACCAGAATCATGATCGACATAAAAAATATTTCCAGGGGCCAAGATGGCCGACTAAACACAGCTGCAGTCGGAGGCTCCCACTGAGAAGAACAAAAATGGCAACTGAGGTATCCAGGTTCTCTCATTGGCACTGGCTAGGAGGTTGGTGCGACCCATGGAGAGTGAGTAAAAGCAGGGTGGTGCGACAGCCCACCTGGGAGCAACATGGGGGTAAGAATGAATTTACCCCATCTAAACCCAAAGAATGAACTTAGAGGCATGAAGAACATCAAAAGTGAGAGTTTTGGTAACAGTCTTCCAAGATTGGGTGCCTGGTGAGCAAGCACATCCAGGGAAGTCGCAATAGGTAATTTATCTCCTAGCACGCAAGTCCCTCCCCCAATTCCTCATTGGTCCAGTACTATGGGGTTACAATCTTCCCAGACATCGCCTAAGTTTCATTATCCCTCCTATAAGGTTACACCTGTCCCCTTCCCTGCTAAAGTTTTGATTTCTCAATAATGAAACTTTCTTCCCTCTTATGGGTTGACCCCTCCTCTACATTCTGTTTGCTTATTGTGACCTTCTAGGTTCATGAGCCATGAGGTTTGTCACATTTGCAGACTGGTTTTCATACTTAGATTTATCATGCCTTGAAAACGGACCATTTAAAATATTTTCTCATAGAAAACCACACTTTTTCCATGGATCTGTGCAACCTGCAGATCAAGAGGTCCCCCTTGTGAGCCCATGCCACCAGGGTCTTGGGTCCCAAGCACAGAGCTGTGCAGATTTTCAGCAGCCACACAGTTGGAGATTGCCAAAGACTATTGAGCGACTGAATTCCAGGTTGGGGGAAGGGAGGCAGTCACCATGACTGCTACTGCCTTTTGCTTAAGACGACTGAACTTCCGGAGGGGAGGGGCGGCAGTCATCCCTGCAGCTCTAGTCTGCAGTTTGCAATCCAGGAGGAATTTTCCACAGTGCAGCACATTGGCTGTGGCAGGTTGTGGCCAGGCTGCCTCTTTACGCCAGACCCCCTGACCCATCCCTCCTCACTAGGCGGGGACTCTCTGTGGGAATTTCAGCAACTCCAGCCAGGGGTTTATGGACAAAACTCTGATCTCCCTGGGACGAAGCCCCTTTGGGTTCTCTGTGAATCCGCAGACTTAGTCTTTCCCCCTGCTGGCTCTGAGGAATCCAGGCAATCCAGATGAGTAGGATTCCACGCAGTGCAGTGCACGGTCGCAGTGCAGTGCACGGTCCCTGCTAAGGGGCAGCCAGAGAGCTTCGTTAAGCAGGTCCCTGATCCTGTGCCTCCTGATTGGGTGAGACCTCCCAACAGAGGTCACCAGACACCTTATACAAGAGTGTTCCCACTAGCATCAAGTTGGTGCCCCTCTGGGACAGAGCTCCCAGAGAAAGGAGCAGGCAGCCATCTTTGCTGTTCTTCAGTCTCCACAAGAGACACCTCCAGGTGCAGGAGGGACTCAGAAAAACAGGGTCTGGAGTGGATCCCCAGCAAACTGCAGCAGCCCTGAAGAAGAAGGGCCCGACTTAAAAGAGAAACAAGCAAACAGAAAGCAACAACAACAGCATCAACAAGAAAGTCCCCACAAAAACCCCAGCCAAAGGTCAGCAGCCTCAAAGATCAAAGCTAGATAAGCACACAAACATGAGAAAGAATCAGTGAAAAATTGCTGAAAACTCAAGAAGCCAGAGTGCCTCTTCTCCTCCAAACGATTGCAACACCTCTCCACCAAGGGCACAGAACTGGGCGGAGGCTGAGATGAATAGATTTGACATAAGCAGCCTTCAGAAGGTGGGTAATAACGAACTTTGCTGAGCTAAAGAAGCGTGTTCTAACTCAGTGCAAAGAAGCTAAGGACCATGACAAAACAATACAGGAGTTGTCACCAGAATAACGTTTAGAGAGGAACATAAATGACCAGATAGAGCTGAAAAACGTAACACGAGAACTTCACAATGCAACCACAAATATCAATAGCCAAATAGACCAAGTGGAGGAAAAAATTTCAGAGCTTAAAGACTATCTTGCTAAAATAAGATAGGCTGACAGGATTAGAGAAAAAAGAATAAAAAGGAGCAAACAAAACCTCCAAGAACTATGGGATTATATAAAAAGACCAAACTTATGGCTGATTGGGGTACCTGAAAGAGACAGGGAGAATGGAACCAAGTTGGAAACCATACTTCAGGATATCGTCCAAGAGAATTTTCCCAACCTAGCAAGACAGGTGAACATTCAAATTCAAGAAATCCAGAGAATTCCTGTAACATACTCCATGAGAAGCTCAAGACACATATTTATTTACTTCCAAGGTCAAATTAAGGAAAAAGTGTTAAGGGCAGCCAGAGAGAAAGGTCAGGTCACCTAAAAAAAGAAGGTGACCTGGCCTTTCAGCAGAAACCCTATGAGCCAGAAGAAATTGGGGGTCAATATTCCACATTCTTAAAGAAAAATTTTCCAACCCAGAATTTCATATCTGCCCAAATTAAGCTTCTCAAGTGAAGGAGAAGTAAAATCCTCTCAGACAGCCAAATCCTGAGGCAATGTGTCACCTCCAGGCCTACCTTGCAAGAGCTCTTGAAGGAAGCACTGAATATGGAAAGGAAAAACCATTACTAGTCACTACAAAAACACACTGAAGTACCAAAACCAATAACACCATGAAGCAACTACTTCAACAATTATGCAAAATAGCCAGCTAGCATCATGATGACAGGATCAAATTCACACACAACAATATTCACCTTAAATGTAATGGGCTAAATGCTCCAATTAAGACACAAAATAGCAAGCTGGATAGAGTCAAGACCCATCGGTGTGCTGTATTCAAGAGACCCATCTCACATGCAAAGACACATACAGGCTGAAAATAAAGAGATGAAGGAAAATTCACCAAGAAAATGGAAAGCCGAAAAAAGCAGGAATTGCAATCCTAGTTTGACAAAACAGACTTTAAACCAACAAAAAATTAAAAAAAAAAAAACAAAAAAAAACACAAAGAAGGGCATTACATAATGGCAAAGAGTTCAATTCAACAAGACGAGCTAACTATCCTGAATATATATTCACCCAACACAGGAGCACCCAGATTTGTATAACTAGTTCATAGAGAAATACAAAGAGACTTAGACTCCCACATAATAATCATTGAGACAGAAAATTAACAAAGATATTCAGGATTTGAATTCAGCTGTAGATTAAGCAGACCTGATCGATATCTACAGAACTCTCTACCCAAAACAACAGGATACACATTGTTCTCAGTACCACATGACACTTAACTCTAAAATCGATCACGTAATTGGGAAGCAAAACACTCCTCAGCAAATGCAAAAGAATGGAAATCATAACGAACAGTCTCTTAGACCACAGCACAATTAAATTAGAACTCAAGATTAAGAAACACACCCAAAACCACACAACTACATGGTAACTAAACAATCTGCTCCTGAATGTGTCCTGGGTAAATAATGAAATTAAGGCAGAAATCAAGAAGTTCTTTGAAACAAATGAGAACCAAAAGGCAATGTACCAGAATCTCTGGGATGCAGCTAAAGCAGTGTTAAGAGAGAAACTTATAGCACTAAATGCCCACAACAAAAAGCTAGAAAGATCTCAAGTTGATACTGTGACATCACAACTAAAAGAACTAGAGAACCAAGAGCAAACAAACCCTAAAGCTAGTAGGAGACAAGAAATAACCAAGATCAGACTGGAACTGAACAAGATGGGGACACAAAAAGTCCTTCAAAAAAATCAATGAATCCAAGACCTGGTTTCTTTGAAAAAAAAAATTAATAAAATAGACTGCTAGCTAGACTAATAAACAAGACACACATAGGCTCAAAATAAAGGGATGATGGAAATTTTACCAAGCAAATGGAAAGCAGAAAAAAGCAGGAACTGCAATTATTTTTTTCCCTTGCCTGATTGCCTCGACCAGAAATTCCAATACTATGTTGAATAGCAGTGGTGAGAGAGGGCATCCTTGTCTTGTGCTGGTTTTCAAGGGGAATGCTTCCAGCTTTTGCCATAATATTGCTGTGGGTTTGTCATAAATAACTCTTATTATTTTGAGGTATGTTCCATCAATATCTATTTTCTTGAGAGTTTTAAACATGAAGGGATGCTGAATTGTATTGAAGGCCTTTTCTGCATCTATTGAGATAATCATGTAGTTTTTGTCTTTAGTTCTGTTATGTGATGAATTATGTTTATTGATTTGCATATGTTGAACCAGCCTTGCATCCCAGGGATAAAGCCAACTTAATTGTGGTGGATAAGCTTTTTGATTTGCTGCCAGATTCAGTTTACCAGTATTTTGTTGAGGATTTTTGTATTGATGTTCATCAGGGATATTGACCTGAAGTTTTATTTTCTTGTTGTATCTCTGCCAGGTTTTGGTATCAGAATGACGCTGGCCTCATAAAATGAGTTAGGGAGGATATTCTCTGTTTGGAATAGTTTCAGAAGTAATAGCACCAGCTTCTCTCTATACCTCTGGTAGAATTTAGCTATAAATGCATCTGGTCCTGGGCTTTCTTTGGTTGGTAGGCTATTACTTACTGCCTCAATTTCAGAACTTGTTATTGGCCTATTCAGGAATTCAACGTCTTCCTGGTTCAGTTTTAGGAGGGTACATTTATGCAGGTATTTCTTCATTTCTTTTAGATTTTTTAGTTTATTTGCATAGAGGTGTTTATAGTATTCTCTGATGGTTTTTTCTATTTTTTGTAGGTCAGTGGTGATACCCCCTTTATGAGTTTTTATAATTTATTAAAAAGTCAAGAAACAACAGATGCTGGTGAGGATGTGGAGACATGAACATTTTTACACTGTTGGTGAGAATGTAAATTTGTTCAACCACTGTGGAAAACAGTGTGGAGATTCCTCAAAGATCTAGAACCAGAAATACCATTTGACCCAGCAATCCCATTACCAGGTATATACCCAGGGAATATAAATCATTCTATTATGAAGATACATGCACATGTATGTTCATTGCAACCCTATTCACAATAACAAAGACATGGAATCAACGTGAATGTCCATCAGTGATAGACTGGTTAAAGAAAGTGTGGTACATGTACACCATGGAATTATATGCAGCCTTAGGAATGAAATCAGCTGGGTGCAGTGGCTCACGCCCATAATCCCAGAACTCTGGGAGGCCAAGGCAGGTGAATCACAAGGTTAGGAGATCAAGATCATCCTGGCTAACACCATGAAAACCTGTCTCTACTAAAAATACAAAAAATTAGCCAGATGTGGTGGCATGTGCCTGTAGTCGCAGCCTCTCGAGAGGCTGGAGAGAATTGCTTGAACCTGGGAGGTGGAGGTTGCAGTGAGCTGAGATCATGCCATTGCATTCCAGCCTGGGCAACAGAGCAAGATTCCATCTCAAAAAAAAAAAAAAAAGGAATGAAATCATGTCTTTGCAGGGACATGGATGGAGCTCAAAGCCATTATCCTCAGCAAACTATGCAGGAACAGAAAAGCAAAGACCTCATGTTCTCACAAGTGGGAGTTGAACGGTGAGAACAAAAGGACCCACGGAGGGGAACAACACACACTGGGGCCTGTTGCGGGGATGGGATGAGGAAAGGGACAGCATCTGGATAAATAGCTAATGCGTGTGAGGCTTAATACCTAGGTGATGGGTTGATAGATGCAGCAAATCATAATGGCACACTTTTACCTATGTAACAAACCTGCATGTCTTGCAATTATATCCTGAAACTTAAAATAATCAAGTAAATAAATAATAATAAAAATATTTTGACCATCTCCCAAAGTTTCCTTTTGCCTCCGTGCAATCTAGCCCTCCTCTAATGTCTGTAACCAAGCAACCACTGGACTGTTTCCTTTAACAATAGATTAGTTTTCATTTTAGAGAATTTTACATAAATGGAATTGGTACAATATGTTCTATGTCTGGCTTCTCCTTACTGTAATGATTTTGAAATTCATCTGTGTCACTATGTATTAGTATTTCATATCTCTTTATTGTATGGGTATGTGGCATTTTGTTTATCCATTCATCTGTTGGTGGACATTTGGGTTATTTTCAGTTCAGGGTGTTACAAAACAGGCTACTATGAACATTTTCATGTGGACGTTTGCTTTTATTTATCTTGGGTAAGTACAAAGCAGTGGAATGACTAGGTGGTATGATAAGGATGTTTGTTTACGCATGATTTTTATTTGCATTTCCCTAATGACTAATGTGTTGAGTATCTTTCATGTGCTTATTGGACATTCCTACATTTTCTTTTGTGAAGTCTCTGTTTAAATATTTTGTTTCTTAATTGGGAATATTCTTTTATTATTATTAATTAATTAATGTTTTTGAGACAGAGTCTTGATCTGTCATCCAGGCTGGAGTGCAGTGGTACAATCTTAGCTCACCACAACCTCCACTTCCCAGCTTCAAGGGATTCTCATGCCTCAGCCTCCCAAGTAACTAGGATTACATGCATGTGCCACCAGCCTAATTGTAATTTTAGTAGAGACGGAGTTTCACTACGTTGGCCAGGCTGATTTTGAACTCCTGGCCTCAAGTGATTTGCTTGCCTTGGCCTCTCAAAGTGTTGGGATTACAGGCATAAGCTACCGTATCCGGCCTGGGAATATTGTTGAGTTGCAAGATCACTTCATACATTCTGGAATTCTGGATACAGGTACATTACCAGATATGTTTGGCAAACACTTTCTCCCAGTTTGTAGCTAGAAATGTCAGTTTCTTAAAAATGTGTTTTGAAGAGAAGTTTTTAATTTTTTGAAGCCCAACTTCCTTTTTTTTTTTTTTTTTTAACGTGGTTTGTGCCATTTGTAGTCTAAGAAATCTTTGCAAACCCAAAGCCATTAGATTTTCTGCTGTTTTCTTCTGGAAGTTTTGCTCTTATTAACTCTCTTTTTTTTAATTTTAAAAAAAATTTCATAAAATTTTTATTAACTCTTTTAAGTCTATCTATGAGGTGAAGGTGATGATTCATCTTTGATTTTTTTTGCCTGTCTCCATCTACTTTACAGCAGCATTTGTTGAAATGACTATCATTTTCCATTGAATTGCCTTGGCACCTTTGTTAAAAATTAATTTACTACAAACCTGGAAGAAATGGATAAATTTCTGAACACTTGCACCCTCCCAAGTCTAAACCAGGAAGAAGTTGAAACTTTGAATAGACCAATAACAAGAGCTGAAGTTGAGGCAGTAATTAATAGCCTACCAACCAGAAAAAGTTCACGTCCAGATGGATTCACAGCTGAATTCTACCAGACATACGAAGAGGAGCTAGTACCATTCTTTCTGAAACTATTCCAAACAATTCAAAAGGAGGGAATCCTTCCCAAATCATTTTATGAGACCAACATCATTCTGACACCAAAACTCAGCAGAGACTCAACAAAAAAAGAAAACTTCAGGCCAATATCCATGATGAATATAGATGCAAAAATATTCAATAAAATACTGGCAAACCGATTCTAACAGCACATCAAAAAGTTTATCCATCACGATCAAGTAGGCTTCATCCCAGGGATGCAAGGCTGGTTCAACATACGCAAGTCTATAGATGTAATCCCCCACATAAGCAGAACCAAAGACAAAAACCACAGGATTATCTCAATAGATGCAGAGAAGGCCTATGACAAAATTCAGCAGCCCTTTATGCTAAAAACTCCCAGTAAATTAGGTATCAAAGGAACATATCTCAAAACAATAAAAGCTATTTATGACAAACCTACAGCCAACATCATACTGAATGGGCAAAAACTGGAAGCATTCCCTTTGAAATCTGGCACTAGATAAGGATGCCCTCTCTAACTACTCCCATTCAACAT
This sequence comes from Saguinus oedipus, assembly GCA_031835075.1. Lineage (NCBI taxonomy): Eukaryota > Metazoa > Chordata > Mammalia > Primates > Cebidae > Saguinus > Saguinus oedipus. The sequence goes on along the minus strand of CM063171.1, from coordinate 52,629,635 downwards.
AGTATTGGAAATTCTAGCCAGAGAAGTTAGGCAAGAAAAAAAATAAAGGGTATTCAATTGGAAAACAGGAAGTCAAACTGTCTCTTTTTGCAGATGACATGATTGTATATTTAGAAGACCCTATCATGGTAGCCCAAAATCTCCTTAAACTGATAAGCAACTTTAGCAAAGTCTCAGGATACAAAATCAATGTGCAGAAATCACAAGCATTTGTATACACCAATAACAGACTAACAGAGAGCCAAATCATAAGCAAACACCTATTCACAATTGCTACAAAGAGAATAAAATACCTAGGAATACAAATAACAAAAGATGTAAAGGACTTCTTCAAGGAAAACTACAAACCACTGTTCAAGGAAATAAGAGAGGACACAAACAGATGGAGAAACATACCATGCTAATGGTTAGGAAGAATCAATATTGTGAAAATGGCCATACTGCATAAAATAATTTACAGATTCAACGCTATCCCCATCAAGCTACCAATGACCTTCTTCACAGAACAGGAAAAAAACATCTTAAACTTCATATGGAACCAAAAGAGAGCCCACATAACAAAGTCAATTCTAAGAAAAAAGAATAAAGCTGAAGGCATCATGCTACCTGACTTCAAACTATACTACAAGGCTACAGTAATCAAAACAGCATGGCACTGGTACCAAAACAGAGATATAGACCAATGGAACAGAACAGAGGCCTCAGAGGCAATACCACACATCTACAACCATCTGATCTTTGACAAACCTCACAAAGTCAAGCAATGGGGAAAGGATTCCCTGTTTAATAAACAGTGTTGGTAAAACTGGCTAGCCATGTGCAGAAAGCAGAAACTGGACCCCTTCCTGACACCTTACACTAAAATTAACTCCAGGTGGATTAAATACTTAAACATAAGACCTAACACCATAAAATCCCTAGAAGAAAACCTAGGAAAAACCATCCAGGCATAGGCATAGGCAAGGACTTCATGACTACAAAAGCATTGGTAACAAAAGCCAAAATAGACAAATGGGACCTAATTAAACTCCAGAGCTTCTATACAGCAAAAGAAACAATCATTAGAGTGAACTGGCAACCAACAGAATGGGAAAAAAATTTTGCAATCTACCAATCTGACAAAGGGCTAATATTCAGAATCTACAAGGAACTAAAACAGATTTACAAGAAAAAAAAACAAACTTACCCATCCAAAAGTGGGCAAAGGATATGAACAGACACTTTTCAAAAGAAGAAATTTATGAGGCCAACATATAAAAAAATGCTCATCGTCACTGATTATTAGAGAAATGCAAATCAAAACCACATTGAGATACCACCTCATGCCAGTTAGAATGGTGATCATGAAAAAGTCTGGAGACAACAGACGCTGGAGAGGATGTGGAGAAATAGGAACACTTTTAACACTGCTGGTGGGAGTGTAAACTAGTTAAACCATTGTGGAAGACAGTGTGGCGATTCCTCAAGGACCTAGAAATAGAAATTCCATTTGACCCAGCAATCCCAGTACTGGGTATATACCTGAAGGATTATAAATCATTCTATTATAAAGACACATGCACACATATGTTCATAGAGCACTGTTTACAATAGCAAAGACCTGGAACCAACTCAAATGTCCATTGACGATAAACTGGACAAGGAAAGTGTGGCACATATACACCGTGGAATATTATGCAGCCATAAAAAATGATGAGTTTGTGTCCTTTGTAGGGACATAGATGAATCTGGAAACCATAATTCTCAGTAAACTGACAGAAGAACAGAAAATCAAACACCACATGTTCTCACTCCTAGGAGGGTTTTGAACAATGAGAACATATGGACACAGGAAGGGGAGCATCACACACTGGGGTCTGTTGGGGGGGGTCAAGGGAGGGACAGTGGGGGAATGGGGAAGTTGGGGAAGGATAACATGGGGAGAAATGCCAGATGTAGGTGACGGGGGGATGGTGGCAGCAAACCACATTGCCATGTGTGTACCTATGCAACAATTCTGCATGATCTGCACATGTACCCCAGAACCTAAAGTACAATTTAAAAAAAATCAGTTTACTACATGTGTAGGGTTTATTTCTGGATTTTCTATACTATTTCATTGATCAGTGTGTCCATCATGTAATACCACAATGTCTGATTATTGTAGCTTTATGAGTTTTGAGATGAGATAGGATAAGTCCTCTAACTTTGTTTTTCTTGTCCAGTTGTTTTGGGGAAAAAATTTCCTTATACATTATAGAATTACCTGTCAAGTTTTACAAAAAAACTCAGATATGATTTTGAGTTGAATCTATAAAGGGGAGATTCAATGTCTTAATATTATCAATACCTAAGAATCAATGTCTTAATATTATCAATACCTAAGCATTGTATATCCTTTTGCTTACCAGAATCTTTCATTTTCTTCCAATGCTCTCTTACAGTTAAGTATGGAGATCTTGAACATCTTCAGTGGGGCTTATTTCTAGGAATCTAATGTATTTTGTTGCTGCTGTAAATGATACCTTTTAAAATTTTCAGACTAACGTTACTCATATATAAACCTTGCAGAATTCACTTATCAATGCAAATAGGTTTCTGTAGATATTTCTGAATTTCCTACATGCATAATTATGCCATCTGTAAATAATGACAATTTTATTTCTTCCTCTGACTTCTCTTTCTTGTCTTCCTGCACTGGTTAGGCTCTCGAGTATCACTTGAGTAAAAATAGCAAGAGCAGGTGTCCTCGTCACATTACTAATCTCAGGGGGAAAGTGCAAAGGCAGAATAATAGTTCCCAAAGATGTCTCTATCTGGGGAAACAAAAAGTCACAGTTAGAATTAAGGTTGTGTATTTGCAGACCTTAAAATGGGTAGATTATTCTAGATTATCTGTGAGGGCCCAATGTTATCATAAAGGCCCTTAAAAGTGCAAGAGGAAGGCAGAAGAGTACATTTAAGGGCAATGCAATAAGGATTCAACCCACTGCCTCTGACTTGGAAGATGGAGGAGGAGAAACAGAGCCAAGGAAAGTGAGAGGCCTCAAGAAGCTGGAAAGAGGGAGAAAACGGATTCTCCCTGAAGGCCTCCAAAAAGGAATGCAGCCCTACTGGCACCTTAATTTTAGCCCAATGAAACCTGCATCAAGACGTCTATCTATGGACTGTAAGATAATAAATCTGTGTTGTTTTGAGCCAGTAAGTTTGTTGTAACATATTAAAGCAGTAATAGAGAATGAACACTCAAAGCTTCAGATGAAGTCTTCAACACTAAGTACAATGTTTGTTGTTGGGTGGTTGCAGAATCGTCTATTTGCTCTTGTTTTCCTTCTAGTTTACTTATTTTGTAGAGATGGGGGTCTTCCTATGTTGCCCAGGCTGGTCTTAAACTCCTGGGCTCAAGGGATTTCTCCTGCCTTGGCTTCCCAAAGTGCTGGGATTATAGGTGTGAGCCACCACACCTGATCTTATTTTTAGAGACAGAGTCTCACTCTGTTGCCTGGGCTGAAGTGCAGTGGTGTGATCACAGTTCACTGCAGCCTCGAACTTCTGAGCTCAAGTGATCCTCCTGCCTCAGCCTCTTTAGTAGCTGGGACTATGCTCATGCACAACCACTCCTAGGTAATTTTTACACTTTATTTGTAGAGATGGGGGCTTGCTGTGTTGCCCAGGCTGTTCTCCAACTCCTGACCTCAAGGGAACCTTGTACCTTGGCCTCCCAAAGTGCTGAATTTACAGGCATGAACTACCATGCCCGATCAGTTTTTCCAATATTTGTTGTTCTTTCTTTGCTTGCATGGCTCCTTAAATTCCTTCAGCATGTTTTTAAAACATTAGATTACCATTTCCTCTGCTTTAGAGATACATTTCTGGGATATCTTCATTTTCTGTGGTATATTATGCAGATTGTAAACCTCGTTCTTTTCTTAGGACATATTGTAAGATGTAGTCTTACATCTTGTAAGATGTTTAAATCAGATGAGTTTTCCTGTATCTTTCCTCCTGTATTTTTAGAAGATTCCTGTGTAGGGGGTAAGGGTGGTACAGGACAGTTTCTGAGCTTCATGGCTCTAGGGCTCTGTCATCTGTCGTTACCATAGAGTATTAGGGGAGACGGTTTTGTGTGTTGCTACCTTTTTAGTACTTGGTGAATTCTGTCTCAATTGGTCCTCTCTTCTCTCATTATCTGAACCCCTCTCCTTTACCCCTGGGGTCCTTCCCTTGTCAGTGTGTTCTATTCCCAGTAGTTTTTCTCATTATAGCCCTATGTCCGCTCACTGGCTATTTTTGAGAACTATGAAGACTAGATTGCCTTAGCACCCTCATTCCTTTCTGCAGGCCCTTTTATTAGCTACGAGGTGAATGGTGGGCAGCCTTCTCCTCATTTTGATTGTGGTTTATGGTTCTGCCAATTGAAATTCCCACTGCTATTAGGATCCTTCTTCCGGGGGCTGAGTACATGGTGGCAAATTCTCGGTTCTTTGGTTTTTAGGACCATCACAAATCCCCCTTCCCTTCTCTCTGCTTGATCCTCTAAAGCTGCTATTACCATGTAATCTTGTTGGTATTGATTTTATCATTTTTAAGAGATGAGGTCTCACTATGTTGCTCAGACTAGTTGCAAACTCCTGAGCTCAAGGGATCCTTCCGTTTCGGCCCCCCAAAATGCTGGGATTACGGGCATTAGCTGCCGTGCCTGGCTAAGTATTGATGGTTTTAACCCAAACTATTCATATTCTGGAATTCAAAAGATAATCTTTCACCCAGCTTTAGTGAAGAAATGTCACGGTTGGCTTTTGAATTTGTATTTAAAACTGATTGGTATTTTTCTATTCACATCATAATGTCTGGGATAGGACAGACTAAGCTAGAGTAGTAATTAAATTTAAAAGTGTAGTGACTCAGGCCGGGCGCGGTGGCTCAAGCCTGTAATCCCAGCACTTTGGGAGGCCGAGGCGGGTGGATCACGAGGTCAAGATATTGAGACCATCCTGGTCAACATGGTGAAACCCTGTCTCTACTACAGATACAAAAAATTAGCTGGGCATGGTGGCGTGTGCCTGTAATCCCAGCTACTCAGGAGGTGGAGGCAGGAGAATTGCCTGAACCCAGGAGGCGGAGGTTGCAGTGAGCCGAGATCGCGCCATTGCACTCCAGCCTGGGTAACAAGGGCAAAACTCCGTCTCAAAAAACAAAAAAGAAAGAAAAAAAGAAAAAAAAAGTGTAGTGACTCAACACAGCACTTCTTTCTTGCGCATGTCGCAGTCCAGTGCAGTCAGGAGGCTCTCCTGGTAGCTTTCCCCAGCAGTGCCTCCTGTGCCCTGGCTGCTTCCATTTTGCAAATTCTTTGCTCACAGCCGAATGGAAAGACAAGAGAGTGGTCAATCGTGACAGTTTTCCTGCCAGGCCTGGAAGCTGCATATATCAGTCACAAGGCCCCAAACTAATTGCATGAGAGATCTGGAAACACAGCACAGTACTAAGAATCTCTGCCACAACTCTGCACAGTTGCCCAAGCAAGTTGGTGAAAGAAGGTAGACTATAACACCTAGGATGCTACCTGTCTCTTCAAACAGCTGTACAAGGATTTAAGATGTAATCTGATCAAAGAACATGGCACCATCGTTTTTAAAAAAGGTTTTAATTCCATATAGTACAGTACTTCAATTTTTCTTTTTCTTGAGACAGTCTCACTCTGTCACCCAGGCTGGAAGGCAGTGGTGGGATTTCAGCTCACTGCAACCTCCACCCTCCCTGGTTCAAGCAATTCTCATGCCTCAGCCTTCTGAGTAGCCGGGATTATAGGTGTGTGTCACCATGCCTAATTTTTGTATTTTTATTAGAGACGGGGTTTCACCATGTTGGGCAGGCTCATCTCGAACTCCTGACCTCAGGTGATCTACCTGACTCAGCTGTCTAAAGTACTTCAAATTTTTGAAAAGTTTTGTGAGTCAAATTATCTTCAAGTATGAAAAAAATCTATGTTTCCACAAAGAGGCTTCAATTGCTGATAAATTTGGGGACATAAAGTGGCATTTTTAATTAAGCAAAATTAAAATGTCTCCAATTATAAAGGTTTCAGTTAAATATCTTTTGGAATTATAAAGCATTAAACCATACCCTGAATACATAAAGAAAATGGTAGTTTGGCATCATTTATAGTAAATGTGTTCACAAACATTCTAACTATTCAAAATACATACAGAAGAATATAATCTTAAGACAATGATTTTTATTACCTATAGTCTACCATGTTTGACACTATAAATATACTTACTGAAAAAAACCACAATATTTAAATAAGAATTCAGTTCATGAAAGTTTACAAAATATAACCAATGTACTCTCACTTGTGATTATATCTTAACTATCTCAACTTTACTTTTCTGGTATGGTCAGACCTTTCACAAGTATTTCCATAGTATTTTAATTTTATGATATAACACAGTAACAATTTATTAAGTTTTCCATTATAAAAATTAATATGGCAATTCTCAAAATACTGAAAAAACTGTTTATGAAAGCAGGACCTACATCACTGCAACTTATTTCCTTTCTCTTAGAAAACATCTTCAAAAGGCACATTTTAATTACTAGTGTTTATCTAAAGATAGTAGTCTGAGTTTTGAATTTCCAGTAACTTTTCCATTATCTCAAAATTGAGCTAATGGAGGGTTGGAAGAGGTCGGAGAACCCAGGTTTCCAGTGAACACCCTCAAGGCAAGGCAGCAGAATCCTCATTCATCTCATCCACAAAGACCAAAAGAAAGATGCAGCGGCCAGGCGCGGTGGCTCACGCCTATAATCCCAGCACTTTGGGAGGCCGAGGGGGGTGGATCACGAGGTCAAGAAATAGAGACCATCCTGGTCAACATGGTGAAACCCCGTCTCTACTAAAAATACAAAAAATCAGCTGGGCATGGTGGCGAGTGCTTGTAGTCCCAGCTACTCGGGAGGCTGAGGCAGGAGAATTGCTTGAACCCAGGAGGCGGAGGTTGTGGTGAGCCGAGATCGCACCATTGCACTCCAGCCTGGTAACAAGAGCAAAACTCCATCTCAAAAAAAAAAAAAGATGTAATGGAAGAGGGAATGGCAGATTTGTTTTGCATCCTAATTTAACCTTCAGGAAATACTTTCTACACAAAATTCTTCATTAAAACCAAAACAAACACAAGACAGTAAGCTTAGAAAAAAAAAGGCCAAGACCACAAATTGCCTAGTTAAGCCCGAGTGATGAGATTGGTTTTAGGCTTCAAGAAAATGAAACTTCTGCTTCTGTAAAATCCCACCTTCATCAGTTCAATTTAAATCACTTACTGCATTAACAATGTTACAAATTTCAAGAATGTCAGACATACTGATGATATTCAAAACAAAGTACAAAAATAAATTTCAAAATCAAATATAAATAACTTTATGATTATCTGCCATGCTCCCCTTTAATTTGACCCTACAGTCTACAGTTGACTATAATAACATCTGCAATTTCAAGTACAACAGTACAATAATTATTATTATTATTTTGAAGAACTTATGACCTAGGACCCCAAAATGCAATCCAATATATAGTTCGGAGTATGGCTTACTTTTCAGAGAAGTTTAATACTAATTGAAGTACTAAACTGAACAAGGCCAGTACTCTGAACTACTAATCTCGAGTACTTGATCTCATGTAAGAAACAAAAGGGAATTTTTAAGGCAATTTTGGCTTTCCAAAATATTGGGGATCTACCTTAACTTTCTATTGTTCTCCTCAAGTCTCAATTGAGTGTTTCCATTTTTTTTTTTTTTTAGATTTTTGTCCTCACTACAACAAAGTAATTCACCAAAGATACTCTGAAGTACAAAAACCAAAATGGTCCTCTATTACTTAGTCAAGATAGAATTTTCTGGTCCCTAATCATGGTCACTTTAGGAGTACTTATTCAAATTCTAAAATAGCAGTTTTTAAATTTAAGGCAACATTGCTTTATTCTTACCTGTTTTTCTATTAGCTAAGTATTTTATTAAAGTTCATAAGAGCCATTTCAAACTTAGGCATCCTCAAAGGCCTTTTGCAATGTAAGAAGAGTTAACATGAACATTCTTCTCAATATTAAAAGTTATTGTATTCTACTTGGAATTCTAGAGCAATTACAGTCATTCCAGCATGTGTAAAATTACCTTTTAAACTAACAACAACATAAAATACAAGTTTTCTACAAAAATGCAATATAGGAGATGTGGCACTTTTTCCCTGAAATAGAAATTTAATATTTGGACAAAAAACTGTAAACTTTTGGTTACATCTAAAATATAACCTTTTAAAGACTTAAATTATTTGAGGTTTTATATCCTAACAGCAGATTTACATTACTATAATGTTTTAACAACACAATAATTCTAAACAGTTTGTTTATCTTACTTTTACATTTACTACCAGGAGGAAAAAAAAGGCTTCCTGCAATGGAAAGTCTGAGTAAAGGAATTGCTCAGGTGGACAATCCGACCCTGACTTCCACCTTGACTGCGTTCCACAATCACACAAGGCATCTGTACTAGCTGGAAAGGACTCTTCCCGTCTCTCAATGCCTGAGTAAGATTTAAGATCTGTGGGAAGAAGAGAAATTTTCACCAATTTAAAAAAGATAAAAAGCTTTACTTCACTGACACTTTTTAAACCATTTATTCATTATAATTTTTATTTCATCCATTTATGAACAACAGAGACTGTGATGATGAGTACTTGCTCTATATATTATATAATTGTATGTATGTTTATACACACACACACACACACACACACACACACACACACACACACACTTAGCATTAAGTAACTTTTCAGAAGGTAAGTTTAAAATATTTTAGAATGTGCCTATGTTCAGGAGCAATGGAATCAAAGAATAAGTGAAGAGATCCACATACATATTCAATTTGACATTAAACCTCAATAAATATTGGTTTAAACAGTCTGGTTTTGACTAAATACTTGCCTTATCCATTAATTCGACAATTTTGTTGCATGCCTACTATGTGCAAGGTTCTGCTCTAAGCGCTAGGGGTACAATGGTTAAAAAAAAACAAGCAAAATAGCTGCCTTTATAGAGCTTATATTTAGCAGGGCGAGGAGTCAGTAAACATAAATATGTAAATTAAACCATGTATTAGAAGGTGAAATTGCTATGGGAAAGCATGAAGCAGGGTAAATAGGTTAGATAATCTGAGAAAGTAGCCTTTCAAATAAAGGTGCATTTAAGAGTTTACTCTTAATAAGAAAAATAAAATTAGGGAAAGTAAAATATATTCATATCATGTTCAAAGATACTCTGGGAATTTCTACTTGAGCATACAAATAAGGTTGTGAAACGCAATACATACATTATAGCTTATTCCATTCTCTGTTCAAGTAAAATAAAATTACAGCAATTCATTTTCTTTTCTCCCTGTATATTAGGAAAATTTCCTTTATTGTATATTTTAGGAATTCTAATATATATATCTTCTGCATTTCACTGGTTCTTGTAAAGACAAGTCAATAGTGATAAGCATAAACATTTCAACATAAAGTCATACTAATAAATAAACTTCATAATACTTTAAATAGTATAAACTACACGGTTTGTTTATTTATTGTAGAGATAGGGTCTTGCTATGTTGCCAGGGCTGATCTTGAGATCCTGGGCTCATGCGATCTTCCCACCTTGGCCTCTTAAAGTGCTGGGATTACAGGCATGAGCCACCACACCTGGCCAAACTAGCTGGCTTTAGTTTGTAGAATATTTGGAGTATTTACCACATCAGGAAAATAGATCTTTACTAGTAACAGTGTTACAGATTATATTTATGTTTTAGGATCACTTTTAAGTTCTTCCTTTAAATTTTTTTTTTTAATTTTAAATTTTTATTGCATTTTAGGTTTTGGGGTACATGTGCAGAACATGCAAGATAGTTGCATAGGTACACACGTGGCAGTGTGTTTTGCTGCCTTCCTCCCCTTCACCCACACTTGGCATTTCTCCCCAGGCTATCCCTCCCCAGCTCCCCGGCCCCACCATTGTCCCTCCCCCATTCCCCCATAATTTTTTTTTTTTTTTTTTAAGACAGGGTCTTGCTCTGTCAGCCAGGCTGGAGTGCAATGCATGACCACAGTTCACTGCAGCCTTGATCTCGTGGACTCAAGCGATCCTCCCACCCCAGACTCCAGAGTAGCTAGGACTACAGGCACATGGCACCTCAGCTAATTTTTGTTCTTTTTGTAGAGACAGGGTTTCGCCTTGTTGCCCAGACTGGTCTTAAACCTGTAGACTTGAGAGATCCACCCACCTCAGCCTCCCAAAGTGCTGGGATTACAGGCATGAGCCATCACACTCAGCCTCCCCTTAAAATTTTCTAAATTGGCTATATTTGGATAACAAGAAAAAAAAGAATTTATGAAAATTGAGTTTATTATAAGCATTGCTCCTACCGTGAAAATAAAAGTGTGCACCAGCATGGTTACAGAAGGAGATGTTTTGGTTAGTTTCTTCCTTGGGTTTTAAAAATTCTATTGCAAAATGTTAGTCTAAACATATCAATTTAAGTAACATCTAGTATTTTCCTGACTTTAAGAACAATATGCAACTCTTGCAGAGAACATGGAAAACAGAAACCCTGGCCACGTGTGGTGATTCACGCCCATAATCCCAGCACTTTGGGAGGCCAAGGTGGGTGAATCACTGGAGACCAGGAGTTTAAGACCAGCCTGACCAACATGGTGAAACCCCATCTCTACAAAAATAAGCAAAAAATAAAAATCAGTCAGGTGTGGTGGCACACTCCTGTACTCCCTGCTCTCTGGGAGGCTGAGGCATGAGGATCACTTGAACCTGGTGGCAGAGGTTGCAGTGAGCTGAGATTGCACCACTGCATTCCAGCCTGGGTGACAGAGGGAAACTCTGTCTTCAAAAAAAAGTATAGGAAAACGAAGGTAGCTCTACAAATTATCAATTTTCAAATAGTTACATAATTTGCAAAAATTAAATCCTGAAATTAACCTGTTAATATTTCTCTGGGAATTCAGAAGACACTTGATAATCCTGCATTTATTTACTAAGGAAATACTCACTGAGCACTCACTGTGTTTGGGAGAAGAAGGGACCAAATGAGGGAAAAGCCAGGTAAGTCCCTTAAAGAACTCAAATTCTAGAAGCAGCCACATGAACAAATAATTGCAATACAGTGTGATGAACACTCTAACTACGAAGGACCTCTGCCCTGACTTTAAAATCTGATCCCCTCCCCCATATACCACCTATTTTTTCATTTCTCAAACAATAACAAATCTATTACTATAAGTTTAAAATCAGAGAGGATTATTTAAAAAAAAATAAAGGAGCAAATTCTGCCAGCCAGGGGAGACACTAGACTTCTCCACCCATGCCGTATTGACAGCTTGATAGGGATGTGATGACTGTGGTCAAGGCAGATGGTATCAACCTGTGGGCTTCTACATGTCGACTTTGTTTTCCTTTAGATTAGTCTGCTGTTAACTTCCAGTGGGCCTGAGAATTACTGCACTACATACATCAAACCACATATATTCTACTTTATAGCAAGGTACCCCATATGCTGATTTAAAAACCAAATTTCTGAGTAAAATGTGACACCAGCATATTCCCAGAGAGTGCTGCAAAAATCAGAACAACTCCCTGTTGGCAGGAGGAGTTTAGGAAGACTGACATGGAGGTTGAAAGAGAAACTGTTCTCTAGATGAAGAGGGACAGGCATCGAGGATGGAGAAATGCTTGCAAAAGGGCACCACTGGGAAAGGGGAAGGAAGGGCAATTCCGATTTGCCACGCCCAGGAAAAGAGGCACAACGGCAAGAAATAAAGACAGAGGCACTGTTTGGAGCCCGACTGTGAAGGGTGTTGTCAACTGCGCTGAAAGCCTGGACTTGAGCCTGTACGTACAGACAAGTCATAGGAGTTTTAAATAACAGAAAACATGCTCAGATTTGTTTTTAGAGATTGTTCTTGTTTCAGTGCGGAAGAGGAATGGGAGAAGAGGTAAGGTCAACTTAGAATGTCAATAAATCCAGAGAAAAGATGATAAGGGCCCCGGGCAGAAACAGTGCCTAACTGTTGCCAGCTGGCCAGGCTGGCAGTCCCCCTTATTTCACAGATACAAGAGCTTTGAGCCAAACTGATTCCACCTCAAACGGAAACTACTCGTGGAGTTGTTGCGAAGAGAAACAATAAGCATCATCAAAGTATCCAGGAAGGAGTCAAGTACCAGGAGGCACTAACGGGTTAGTTCACTTTCTTTAACAAGTATTATTGAATCTGTAAATGAGATTCTGGTATATAAATCACTGCATTTAAGTTCACTGGATTTTCAGAAAAAGTTTTAGTTATTATTTCTGCATTTTTTCAGTTCACATTTCTTATAAATATATTGTCGGTTTCAGTGTTCCAACTTAGAATATAAGATGAATTTTACCTACTCTGATTATGACCTATTGCTATTTAATATACAATTCAAAACATGGTTTATCTTTAACTTTCATAAATATTATTACCAGCTCTGATTTTTTTTAAAAAAAACCCTTCATATTTGTTTCAGTCCACATCTTTATGTGAAGAATGAGAGCATGTCATTGATTACATGTGTAAAAAACTAAAGGCTTACTACAAACTAGGGCAAAAGGAAAGCACAATCCATTAAGTTAATAAGCAAAACTGGAAGGGAAAGGGATTTAAATTATATTTATAAATAACGGAAATAACACAAGTATTTTGACTCAAGGAATTTGCTGAAGTAACTATTCTGTCGTTTTGAATATAGGTGACTGCTATTTGTTTGTTAAGCCTCATTTCATGAGTGCTGATTTACTGTAGAATATAGAATAATTTTTTTTTCTTTTTAGAGACAAGGTCTTGCTCCGTTGCTCAGGCTGGAGTGTAGTAGTGCAATCATAGCTCATTACAACCTCAAACTCCTGGGCTCAAGCAATCCTCCTACTTTGGCCTCCCATAGTGGGATTACGAGCATGAGCAACCACGCCTGGCTGAATACCTGATTTATTTAGAACTTCGTTTTTTTTTTTTTCTTAAGAGATGAGGTCTTGATCTGTTGCCCAGGCTGCAGTGCAGTGGCTACACACAGGTGTCATCATGGTGTACTACAGCCTCTAACTCTTCAGCTTAAAGAATCCTCCTACCTCAGCCTCCCAAGAAGCTCAGACTACAGCCGTGAGCCACCACACGTGGTCTTAGATCGACTTTTTTAAAAAAGCAAAAAAACAGTCAAAACCAGAGAGCTACATAATCATGTACATGGTCAGGGCATATTATCTTTTTGACTATCAGAAAGCTCAAAATCAAATTAAAATTAAAAACCAAAAAAAAAAAAAAAAAAAAAAAGAAAACAAGTAATAACCAAAGTATCATCATTTCATTTCTTTCTCTCCTAAGATCCTGATCCCATCATCTTAATATTTTATTACATTCACTTTTATACTACCTTATTCTTCTGTGCATGAGATAGGATATGAGTAAATAAACCTAAAACAGAAGACAACCACAGATACTTCCTTGTAACAGACCTCAGAACTGGAACATTCCCACACTTTCTTAGATGGGGTTTTTTTTTTTTTTTTGAGACAAGGTCTTGTTGTGCTGCCCAGGCTGGTGTGCAGTGGTGCAATTTCAGCTCACTGCAACCTCCACCTCTGGGCTCAAATGATCCTCCTGCCTCAGCCTCCCAGCAGCTGGAACTACCTGCCACCACGCCTACCTAATTTTTGTATTTTTTTGTAGAGATGGGGTTTCACCATGTTGCCCAGGCTGATCTTGAACTCGTGAGCTCAAGCAATCTGCCCTCCTCTGCCTCTCAAAGCACTGGAATTATAGGCATGAGCCACTGTACCCAGATGGGCTTTTAAAAACAATTTAAATTTAAATTCCTCAGGTGCTAACTTTAAAACACAATTAAAGCTTACAAAATTATTTACAGCTTTTATTTACTTCTTTATTTTAAATCAAATTCCTAAAATAAAAATAAACCTTTAGGAATAAGAAAGTTCCAGAAGATAAAGCATATTGTTATGTCAAGTCAAATTGTTTCAAGCAAAAAGGTCAAATCAAGGCATAATTACCTTTGCTTAAAAATTTAGCTCAAATAAGTTTTGGGATGGCAAAATGTTGCAACATAATTACAATCACTGATCACTGAATCCTTTCATTATTGCCTGAATTACCAGAAAAAGCCTGTAGTGAAGCTCCTTGGCTGTCATCTCCTCATCTACTGAACAAAGCTGCACCCCACTGTCCAGCCCAGCCTTCTACAGTAGTACTTAACCTTTAGGGCGGATGTAAATATTTTTGCTGAGATGTAAATCCGATCTTCTCCCACACTCAAAAGGTACATATTAACAAAATTTTACACACAATTTCAAGGAGTTCATAGAAGAAACCCAAAATAAGATCTCATTTTCAAAAATTTCTGTCTTATCACAGTCCTTCTTTAATGCCTAATTTCTAACTGCTCCAATCCCTTCCTTGTGGAATGTACACTCTGGTGTTTACGGCCCTCTATACTCTGGCTCCATCCTATTTCTCCAGGCTTTGCTTACTACTTTAAATGCATGACTGAGTAAAGCAGTGCATACATGTGATGGAGCAGAGAGATGCACGAGTTAATCACGACCTGTCCCTTTTCACTGAGCCCTGGCCTCCTCTGCAGAGCAACACTCCATGAGAGCAGAAACTTGGTTTTGCTTACTGCTTTATCTCCAGCACTAGTTCTTTCAATAAATATTTGGTGAATGAATGAATGAGTCTCTGACTTAATGAGATATACTTGTTAAAGTTATATAATATAATAATCAGTGCAAAACTTGATCCATCTTCTTTGCTACAGATACTGTGGCAAACCTACCTTAAATTAAATGTATATTTTAGGAAGATAATTTATAGGATACTAACAGACAATGTTTACAGTATAATTTATTTCTGTTTCAAGATTTCTTTTTGGAATACAAATACTACTCATAAAGTCCAAGAAACAGAAGTCATCTGAGAGTGAGCCCAGCCTGCAGCCCCACATCAGCAGACTTCATGCCTTGCACTTCTGATCTTTAACTAAAGGTGAGGAGGAGGTGGGTCAGAGAGAGGATTGAGTTACAATTAGTTTTTTCATGTCGCAATTGACACTCAATCTTGGTGACACAGTTATTTACTGACTGCTCTAGCAAAGGCCAAACACGTTCTGCAAAAATAATAATAATAATCTATTGGCAACAGAACGTGGTACTGAAATATCTAAGTGAGTGGATCTGAGGAAGAAAAAGGCAGTGTTACCCAAGAAAATAGCTATCAGAATGGGGACAAACAATTCACGGCAGGGGAAACAATGGGCTAAATAAACAGTATAAAACAAGGTCAGAAATACCTAATTTATAAGATAATAGAGGGAAGAAACTATTTCAATCAACTTCATTTCTTTTTTTTTTTTTTTGAGATGGAGTTTCACTCTTGTTGCCCAGGCTGGAGTGCAATGGTGTGATCTCGGCTCAATGCAACCTCCACCTTTTGAGCTCAAGCGATTCTCCTGCCTCAGCCTCCCAAGTAGCTGGGATTATAGGTGGCCGCAACCATGCCCAGCTAATTTTTTTTTTTTTTTTTTTTTGTAGTTTTAGTAGAGATGGGGTTTCACCATACATATTGACCGAGCTGGTCTCAAACTCCTGACCTCGGATGCTCTGCCTGCCTCAGCCTCCCAAAGTGCTGGGATTACAGACGTGAGACACCGTTCCCGGCTGAATCAACTTCATTTCTGATCATCTGAGCTGTTTTGGTTCAGCTTAAGTAGTACTAAAAATTCCATCTCTAGGTCACAGTGGAGAAAACAGTTGACTACTGTTTCAAAGAAATTTTTTTCATTATGAACAAATAAAAAGGTAACTTACCTGACCCCTCATCACAGACATCTGACTTTCAAAAGTGGCTTTGTCAAATCCTTTGTCAATCTATCGCAGCAAGAAAAAAACGTTATAATTCTCAAAATAAAGACTTCAATATATGTATTTGAAAACAAACTCTTCAACCCAGCAAATAAGGCCATTAAAAAGCTTTCATAATTGATAAAATAAAACAAAGAGTATTTTGTATTCCATCAGGTATACAAAAACACCTGATGTATTTTTGTATACTCCCAGAATGACACAAATAGACTTATTTACTTGTACCTCAACTTGTTCCAGAAAGGATTTAAGATGACTTTCCAGCCAATGAATTTAGGCTTTTTAAGAGAACTAAATCATAGCAAGTCACCAAATATGTATTAGAATTTATAGAGTTTTCCTGTAAAAATTCAACTTTTGAATAAAATAGCTAATGAAGTTTTAATGTAGTCTCACTTCAAAGAATGCTCATAGTAAGTACAGCTTTATGAATTTATGCTCCTGGAAAGTAAAACTGCTAATTCCTCTCTGTCATGTCAGGTTCTATGGCAAGCAGCAGTACAAGAAGCAGTAAACTGCAAATTAGATCTATTAAGCAAAGTCTCTTCTATTTTAAGGTTTCATTTTTTTTACAATAATCAAACTAAGCATTAACTTACCTTAAAAAGTTCATAGAGATCTTCACATAAATCTTGCACAAAGTTCATGTCGGAAATATATGGTAGAATCAGGTTTCTTACTTCTTCAGAAAAAGGAACTTTTGCTTGAGGAAGCCAAGCCCAGTGAAATGGATCTAACAGAGAAAAGCATTCTCCTAATCAGTGGGAGGAAATGGTTTATTTAGACTCACATTTATCCTGGTTCTTTCCTACAACTTCTAGGTTCTCCCCCCAAAAAAAAGACAGGAGAAAGAACTTAATCAGAGTAAAACTACCCATTGCAATCCAAATTACTCAGATTTGGACAGCCAATTCAGACAGTAAACTAGTAATGTCTCTGAGTTTTAGAGAGTAAAGACTAAGAGTCTGGATAATGGATCTACTTCAAATAGCTCTAAATAGCTCTATCTCAAAAATCTATCTGGTTCCTGAGTTCAGAAACTGATGAATACCTACACTTCATACACGGCCTTGTAATTTTTTTATTATATATATTACTCTGTCACCCAGGCTGGAGTGCAATGGTAGGATCTCGGTTCATCAAAATCTCCATCTCCCAAATTCAAGCGATTCTCCTGCTTCAGCCTCCCGAGTAGCTGGGATTACAGACACGTGCCACCATGCCTGGCTAATTTTTGTATTTTTAGTAGAGATGGGGTTTCACCATGGTGGCCAGGCTGGTCCCAATCTCCTGACCTCAAGTGATCTACCCATCTCAGCCTCCCAAAGGGCTGAGATAATAGGCGTGAGCCACTGGCCTGGCCTTATTATATTTCTTTAAGAGATTGAGTCTTGCTGTGTCACCCAGGCTAGAGTGCAGTGGCATGATTATAGCTCACTGCAGCCTCGAACTTCTGGGCTCAAGGGATTCTCCCACATCAGCTTCAGAAGTAGTTGGAAATACAGGCGCGTATCACCATACTCAGGCACAGATTGAATACCATGGCTGAGGTCTCCCTGCTCTGCACAGCTACAATTCATCAGGAATGACCACTTAGAATGACCACTTACTTGTATACAAAAGGTGTTCTGAACTTTAAAATCATTTGGAGGTAAATAGGCGAGTCACTTTAAGAGATAAAGGATTCCATGACTCTGAGCTAATTCTAGTTCTCCCCCAAAAAGACCATTAAAATTTATACTGTGCCAGGACCAGAAAGATTTGTGCACGTATAATCTTCTAGAGAGGGTGCATATGCAGATTCCTACAAGAGTGGGAGGTTTTTGACATTATGATCATCCATAGAGCTACTGTGAGCATATCCAATGAGAATCCCCAGCTTTGGTGGATCCTACCACTTTGAAAGCCCTGAAGAAGAAATCTGTCTTTGGAGTCATTCTTCCTCAATCACTCAGGCTGGGGTTCAGTGGTGCAATCACAGTTCACTATAGCCTCAATCTCCTGGGCTCAAGCAATTCTCTCGCCTCAGCCTCCCATGTAGCTAGGACTACAGGAGCGCGCTCAACGCCTGGCTCTCACTTCTTGATCTATCTCACTGCACACAGTAGGAGGGTCACTTCATTCTAAAGAAAGCCTTTCCCCTAGCTCACATCTCTTTGTAGATATGTTCAATTTTCTTTTTAGTTTTCCCTGAATAATTTCATAGAAGGCCCTTATTTTTCACCTGCCTCTACATTTAATCCCTACACTCAACTTCTAGTACCACCATCTAAACTCCCTCTCCTAAGATCACCAATCACCAGACCTAAGGGTCTGTCCAAAGGCTCCCTTGCAGTTGTCATGCTACTTAATCTCTCTGTAGCAAGTAGCACTGTTTTCTGTCATCTCCTTTACGAAATTCTCTCTTCTGTGGCGTTGGAGATGCCACTCTAAGTCTACTTTCTGTCTTGTAAGCTATTCCTTCTCTTTTTTGCTAGTTTTCTCTCCCCTCTTTCAATGTTGTTGTTACCCCTGATTCCATACTTAGTCCTTTCTATTCTCTATTTATTTAAGCATTCATAAAACATTTATTGAATACTTATGTGCCTGGCATTGTACTAGGCAATAGTGTTTGTTCTCTGTGATTTTCCTGAGTGATAGTAAACACTACCTTGGCTTCCACCAACAAGATGACAGTTTAAAAGCTATTTCCCCTCTCTCATATCCCAGGAATCCAAAAAAAGAAAAGAAATAAAAACTATATACCCACTACCAATTCCTTTTCAAGCCCCAACCTTTAATCCCCAACTGCATGTTTGATAAAATTTCCTAGATGTACCCTTTAAAAATGCAGTTTGCATAAAGGTTCCAAACCATTAGGAGGAAATAATAAAATGGAACAAAGACATTTCAGATCAGTTCAACAAAAGACAGGACAAGCAAAAAAACAGCAAATTGCAATTCATGCTTAATAGAAAAAAAAATAAGATGGCAGGAAAAGCTTAAGCATATCAGTAGTTTTTTGAGACTTAAACTACAAAGTACACCTATTAAAACACTCAGACTGGGTTAAAAAAAAACAGTGAAGTATTCTTCATAAGTCACGTATCTAAAACAGAATGATAAAAGTTAAAAATAAAAGATTAGCTAAGTGTGATGGTGTGTGCCTGTAGTCTCTGCTACTTGAGAGGCTGAGGCAGGAGGACTGCTTGAGCCTAGGAGTTTGAGGCTGCAGTGAGCTATGAGCATGCTACTGCAATCTACCCTAGGTGACAGAGGGGGGCATGCCATTCATTCATAAACTCATACATACATCTATGTAGAGAATAATACCAGGTATATGCTAACAAAATGAAAGGAGGTATAACAATGCTACAGAATGCCAAATAAGAAAAGCAAAAACCACTGAGGTATACACAAAGTGGGATATATTTCACATTTAAAAAAAAAAAGCCACCAGGAAGATAAACCACTGGACCTCTACATATGTTAAATACAAAGCAAAAAATGCATAGAAATGGAAGAAGAAACTGACAAAATCACAATCACAGTGGTCACTAATTTCCTCTGAAAATGAACAGATTAAATAGAAAATAAGTCAAAGATATGATATGACCAACAGCCTTTAGGTTAGCAGATAGAATTTTGTGCTCAAACATTCTTTTCAAATACAGTCCTCTAAACAGGCCATATACAGGATCATAGAGAATGGCTAACAAATTTCAAAACAGAATTTACACATGCCATATTCACAGATCACAATGCAATAATACTAGAAAATGACAATGAACAGTTTCTTAGAAATAGCAATAACGGACAGTTAAAATAAACTGACATAGAAATTTTAAGATCAAACAAAATGCTTCTAAGTTATTCCAGTCAAAAAGAAAATCGGAAAATATGTGTATGTAAAGCAGAGCAATAGAGCAGCACCTGTGCCATCCATGGTTTAGCCAAAATGACATCCAGAGGACAATATGAGGCCTAATATGCATTTACAGGAAAGCAATATAGCAGGAACATAATAGAAGAAAAGAATAAACATAAATCTGTAAAAGAAAAAGCAAACTAACTAAAAGCCTGATTTATAAAATAAAAAGGCAATTATCCAGGGAAAAAATATAAATAATGAACTAAATAGAAGGGCCAATGCTTAATAACAGACAAGTCTTTGGCAAGCCTAATGAGTAAAAGGCTCATTAATAAATAGGAGAAATTTAAAAGAGATACATTTTGGATACAATGATTTTTTAAACTTTTATTTTATTTTATTTTTGAGATAGGGCCTTAGTCTAGTGGTGTAATCTTGGCTCACTGTGACCTCCACCACGTCCCAGGGTCAAGCAATCCTCTTTCCTCCGCCTCCCAAGTAGCTAAGACAACAGGCATGGGCCACCATAACTAGCTCATTTTTGCATCTTTTGTAGAGATGGCGTTTCACCATGCTGCCCAGGCTGGTCTTGAACTCCTGAGCTCAAGGGATCTGCTAGCCTCAATCCCCAGAGTATTGGGACTACAGGTGTAAGCCATCATGCCTGGCCCATATATTTTAAACACATACAAATATCAGAAAACTACTATAATAAACTCCCATATTAATTCAATTATTTTTTTTCTTTGCAAAATTGGCTTTTTTTATTCCTCCGGCTCCACAATACCACAAGTATTTTAAGGCAAATTACAGGCATCATTTTATTTCACTCCCTAAATACTTAATATGCACAGAGGAAATTTTTTTTAATTTTAAGAGAATTCTAATAAAATGCTAAATGCTATACCAATAAATTTAAAACTCAAGAAATTATGGACAATTGTAAGCAAAATAAAGGTGTCTAAAACTGGTTCAAGAAGATGCAGAAAATGTAATCATTTACCACAAGAGAGACTGAGAAGGCAATTAAAGTACTCACTAAAAATGAGGTCAGGTGGAGGGAGGCCTAAATTGTTTTAAAAGGTAATACAACCAAAAATTTAAAATATAGCTCTACCAAAATATTAAAATAATTTGAATGTATATATATTTTGAAAGCTGGAACACTACTAAACTCATTTTCCAAGGATAACACAAAGCCTAAAAATCAAAACCCAGTCATCCAAAAATAAGCAAATAATTCATAGCAAGACCCTGTAGTATATATGTGCATCCCTAATGCCTAGAACTGAGCCTTAATGAATAATCATATTTCATCCAGTTTTTCTTCTGCTATGGTATCTGTAAATTTTTTTCCCCTTCTCATTCTGGAAAAAAAGGTAATTATAGAATCTACAGAAGGTTCTAAATACTCACATGCTCTCCATTCATCAGGATGTTTAAAGGGAAATGCTAGACCATTATCAATTGCAGCTATTTTAATGAGGAATTCTTTATCATTGATCCACTTTGATTCCTGTAGAGGAGAAAAATGATATGTTGATAAAAGAACCTTTATAAATATCCCCAAAAGAAAAATTATTTATAATAATTATTGAGGTTTAAGAACATGTTCTCTCTGAAGAGCCTATAAAAATTAAATGTTACCAGAAAAAATACCCAGCCAACTCTCCACCATCAATGTAACTCCATGGACATTGCTGCTCTTGGTGGTGTGGTTATCTAATTTTTGTGATAGGGAAACAAATTCTTTTGAATAAAAATAAATTTAAAAAAATAAAAAATAAAAAAACCAATTAACACAAGTATGGAAGAGACTGTCTGAAAAAAGTGTATTGCCTAATCACTAATTTTTAAAATTTGATATTATACATTTACTCAGTAACGGTTTCAATTTTTTTTCTCTTGGAAGGGCTTAAAAATATTGAGACTTTAAAAAGCGATGTTCTAGATAATTTACTGCTAGATTCATTGCTTAAATATGTGATGTAAAATATTACCCATTTTTTTAAACAACTTAATAAAATCACCTTATTAATACCTAGTCTTTCTTAGGGTCCCAAAGAAATAAGTCAAATATAAAATGTTTCTAAATGAAACTCCTTCAAAGACCATAATTAAATATAATAAGATCTAGTAGAAAGAACATCAAGACATTCTTGAATGTTGGTGATACTGTTTGGTTGTGTCCCTACTAAAAATCTCATCTTGA
Organism: Saguinus oedipus; assembly: GCA_031835075.1. NCBI lineage: Eukaryota > Metazoa > Chordata > Mammalia > Primates > Cebidae > Saguinus > Saguinus oedipus. The sequence continues at coordinate 52,607,607 of CM063171.1, read as the reverse complement.
ATTGTAATCCCTGTAATCCCCATGTGTCAACGGTGGGACCAGGTAGAGGTAATCAGATCATGGGGACAGTTTCCTCCTTGCTGTTCTTGTGATAGTGAGTTCTCATGAGATTTGATGGTTTTATAAGCGTCTGGCATTTCCCCTGCTGGCACTCATTCTCCTGCCATCCTGTGAAGAGGTGCCTTCTACCATGATTATAAGTTTCCTGCTAATTTAAAAGCACTACAGTGAAGTCTGATGTGATGTATGCCAACTTTCTTTATTTTTTTTAGTTTATATCAAATGTCTTACACCTTAATGAAAGTATACAAAATACTCAGAGCAAAAGAATTCTCAGCAAAATCTAACTGCTCAAGATACACAAATAAAATAAATTCGGGAGCTTATGTTTATTTATTTAATTTTTTTATTTTATTTTTTTGAGACAAGGTCTTGCTCTGTCACCCAAGCTGGAGTGCAGAGGCACAATCACAACTCACTGCAGCCTTGACTTCCTGTGCTCAATCAACCCTCCCACCTCAGCCTCCCAAGTAGCTGGGACCACAGGTGTGTGCCAACATGCCCAGCTAATTTATTTCATTTTACTTTTTCTACTACCTTCAAGTCTTTTACCCCTAAATGATACTTTTTTTGAGACAGAGTCTTGCTCTGTCGCCAGGCTGTAGTGCAGTGGTGTGATCTCAGCTCACTGCAACCTCCGTCTCCTAGGTTCAAGCAATTCTCCTGCCTCAGCCTCCCAAGCAGCTGGGATTACAGGTGCCCACCACCATGCCCAGCTAATTTTGTAGTTTTAGTAGAGACAGGGTTTCACCATGTTGACCAGGACAGTCTTGATCTCCTGACCTCGTGATCTGCCTGTCTTGGCCTTCCAAAGTGCTGGGATTACAGGCATGAGCCACTACATCTGGCCTAACTGATGCTTTAAAAAATTATTTTTTTAATTTATTATATACATGGGGTTTCAAACTCTTGGGCTCAAGCAATCAATCGTCTCACCTTGGTCTCCCAAAGTGCTGTGATTACAAGCATGGGCCACTGTGCCTGGCCCAGGAGCTTATACATATGTACATTTATGTGTGTATTTTAAACCCATTTCTGCTATAACTGCCATTTATTTTTATTTCTACCATTCTTTCCTATTTACAACTTTATTGGCATATAATTTACACACAATTAACTTCCTATATTAACAAATACAATTTGATGAGCCTTGACATATGTAAAATTTTCAAAGTTTCCTTGTGTCCCTTTGCAGTCCAGCCTTCCCTCTGCCCCAAGCCCAGGCAATTACTGGTCTGTTTTCTGTCATGAGAAACTAGCTTGCATTTTCTAATTTTTTGTTTTAAATGTAATCATACAATATGTTTCCTTTATGTGTAACTTCTTTCACTCAGCATAATGTTAAGTTTTATCCATGCTATTGAATGTATCAAGTTTGTTTCTTTTTATTGCTAAGGACTATGAATATATATTTTTAAATATCCTTGATAAACATTTAAAAGTACAAACTTTTAAAAATGATGCAACAGCTTTAAGTCATTACTTAAGAACATAAATTATAAATATTGAAGAAATATTTTTAATCACTTAAAATTTTCCCAAATGTACAAACTGTTTTAAACTTGTAAAAGTATTTCAAAAAAATCTAAGTACAAATCTAAAATTTGAACTTGGTACTCAAAGTCGATAGCAATTAATCTAGAATCTGTAACTCTGATATCAGTGTTGAGGATCTATGCAGTCTGTTATGTATGTTAAAACCAGCTTCTTGTTTCAGTAGTAGAAGTATTTAATACTTTTAAAGTTCAATGGACATGATTCACAGGTTAAACACACGTTTCATTTATTAGGCAATATAGTATTGTCTAATACTGAATGAAAGGACTCAAAAGAAAGTGAATTAGTAAAATACAAACATGGTGAACAAAAATCCCAAAAGCCTTTACTACATAAAAGCAAAATAAGTTTGAGGATTCTATAAATTTCTCAAATTCTAAAAAGGTACTAAGTGGGTATTATTCTTCTATTCTAATATGAAGTAAAAAATAAAGCTGCCCAACAACGATAAAAGAAAAAACAGAACCAGCTGGGTGTGGTGGCATACGACCGTAATCCCAACACTTGGGGAGGCCGAGGCAGGTGGATTGCTTGAGGCCTGAAGCTGAAGACCAGCGTGGTCAACATGACAAAACCCTGTCTGTATTAAATAAATAAATGCAATGTAAACAAGTGACGAAAATAAAAAGTGTGAGAAAAACAGTAAGTAGATTTGAAAACCAAGGATTAAGTGAAAGAAGGAGGAAATGGTGAAGAATAACTTAACTTCAAGCAATCTTTTACAGAAATTGAATATATATATTCTCAAGTTACACATAATTATAGATACACACACACACACACACACACACACACACACACACACATAAAATTTTAAATTTCCTTACCTTATGGTCAACTTCCTTTTCGTATTTCTGCTTTTCGTATCTGACTAACCAGTTATCATTGCCCCTATCTTTCAAAACAAACAAGAAAATCTGTTACTTCATTTCTATGGACATCATGGTTTAATACCAATGAGAAACATCTAGTGCTCTCCTGATTTTTGAGACTTTCACTGGTTATCACAGCATATTAAAGGTCTCAATTTAACACAGAGAAACTAAAAAAAAAACAAAAAAAAACCCATAAATGTGAGCTAACATTTATTGAATATTTTATCTAAGCTGACATTGTTATAAGTGCTTAGTATGCAATAATTCACATAATCCTCAAAACTACCCTGTGAGGTGATACAATTATTAAATCAAGGTTATTAAAATCAAATAGCTTTTCTTCACTTTAGGAAGAAAAAGCATTAACCCCTATTGCTGGGCAAATTTCTAAGCAGGCTCACCTCATGCCAGCATACAAGTGGTTTAGACTGTAAAAATGTATGTGTGTGTGTATATATATTCTTACTATATATATATTCTTATGTATATAATATTCTTACCATACACACACACACACACACACACACACACACACACACACACACACACACATAGTAAGAAGGTAAATCTGGAAAATTATTTGATGCTTTTCCAAAAACTAATATAAATAAGAAAACTCTTTGAACTGGTAGTCCTCAAACCTTAGAATGCATCAGAATTACCTGAAAGATACCTTAAAACACAGCCTGCCAGCATCCACTTGCAGTTTCTGTTCCAAAAGTTCTGGTGTGGTGTCTGAGAAGATGCATGTTTAACAAATTCTCATGCCATGCTGACCCTGACAGTCCAGAGACCCACATTATCCAAGCTGACCCCTGCTTTAGATAATGTACATCAAGCTTACCCAACCCTTGGCCTGCAGGCTGCATGCTGCCCAGGATGGCTTTGAATGTGGCCCACAAAAATTAGTAAACTTTCTTAAAACATTATAAGATTTTTTTTACAATTTTTTTAAGCTAATTGGCTGTTGTTAAGAGTTACTGTATTTTATGTGTGCCCTAAAATTCTTCTTCGAATGGCCCAGGGAAGTCAAAATATTGGACAACCCTGGTCTACATCATTGCTCCTTGACAGCACAGGAAAGTGTATTTATAGACTATACTAACAGTTACATAATGTCAAAATAAGCACCTAACGTAATTTATACAATGAAGCCTTAATTGTTCACAATATGCAAATAACGTTCCTAATATCTGACTTTGCCCTGTCCCTAGGAAACTCCTCCTAGGGGATAGGAACTGATCTACGAGCCTCCCACACAGGATTAATTCTGCCCAGGAGAGTCTATTCTACATGTTTCCCAAGGCAGACAGAGGAAGTGGCTTCAAGACTTCTGCAACAAAAGTTTATCGCTTTAATTTGGATAACAAGAATATAGTTTGAAAGTGAACAAGATTTGAGTGAACAACGAGAGAACTTCAATACCTGTATTTCTGATGATGTAATCCAAAATAACTAATCTTTCAAATTGTGACTGAAATTGTTTTCTAATATTCTCAGGCAAAGGGTCAGCTTCAAATTTCCTAAGCCAATATTCAGCCTCCTTGTAACCTTCAACAAATAACTGAAAGGAACCAATCTACAATTTTAAGAACTATAGTTAGAAAAGAAAGTACAAGAACAAAGGGATTAATATTTCTATTTCTCAGCAGTACTGTCAAAAATATGTAAATACAATACGAAAGAAGATTTAACACTAATTTAGATAAGCCACATTTATCAAGAAAACTATTTTTATACACTAATTTTAAATAATCACATGAAGAGTACATAGCAAATAAAAAATGCTTAACCCTAGACTTTCAAGGAGCATAGCAGCTATTTTGGGAAAATTTTAAAAAAGAATAAACATGTGCCTTCAAGGTTATATTCTGAAAAAGAAATGCCATTTTCTAAAAATATTTATTAAAATGAATTTAGTTACAGAGGTCAAATTTTAAACCTATCCTGCTTATTTAATAACAGTGCAATTTTGTTCTTACTGAAGAAACTTTCCCAGCTTCTTTTTATGACATAAAATACAGTAAATAATGTTTTTAAATTTTTTTTTCACTTTTTTAACTGTTAAGCTCTTTCTTTGAATTCTAAATAATTAATTTTATTTTTAAAACATGAGATGAAGCCAGGAATGGTGGCTCATACCTGTAATCCCAGCACTTTGGGAAGCTGAGGCGGGTGGATCACTTGAGGCCAGGAGTTCGAGACCAGCCTGGCCAAGATGGTGAAACCCCTTCTCTACTAAAAATACAAAAAATTAGCCATGAGTCGTGGTGCACACCTGTAGTCCCAGTTACTCAGATGGCTGAGGCAGAAGAATCACTTGCACCCAGGAGGCGGAGGTTGCAGTGAGCCAAGATGGCACCATTACACTCTAGCTTGGGTGACAGAGCAAGACTCTTTCTCAAAAAAAAAAAAAAAAAAAAAAAAGGACAGATTCCTTAACCACATAGTAAATACCCTGACTTAAACTTTAAAGAACAAATCTACTAATCATAACCTTGATAGTGGTTTTTAAAAAAGTCCTTTCCTTGAAAATATGACCTTTTAGAAAGTTGTTTCTGTTACTAAGATTACTAGTTAACAGCAAACAATTTGTTGGAGAAGGAAATACAAATTTAAGTAGCATATGATACAGAGGCAATAGGTAACCCTAGTTTGCTTCAAAAATACAAACAAATTGCCACAAAGAAAATCTGCTTTTTTTTTTTGAGACCAAGTTTCGCTCTTGTTACCCAGGCTGGAGTGCAATGGCGTGATCTCAACTCACCGCAACCTCCGCCTCCTGGGTTCAGGCAATTCTCCTGCCTCAGCCTCCTGAGTCGCTGGGATTACAGGCACGCACCACCATGCCCAGCTAATTTTTTGTATTTTTAGTAGAGACGGGGTTTCACCATGTTGACCAGGATGGTCTTAATCTCTTGACCTTGTGATCCACCCGCCTTGGCCTCCCAAAGTGCTGGGATTATAGGCTTGAGCCACCGCGCCTGGCCAGAAAATCTGCTTTTTATCCTAACGCTTTATGCTTTTGTTGTTGGTATGAAATTTTAATTATTTCCTAAAGGTGTTCTTTAAAATACTTATAACTAAGTACTAGTAGTCACAAATATGGAAATAACATCCTCCTTTATTCACACTTATTTCAGCATGTCCAAGGAGGAGCAGGCCTTTAAAAACTTTCAAACTTCCTGCTGACTTAGAGTAAAATTTATCTTAAAAGTTAGGTTAATGATTAATTTCTACTCAAATTCTTTTTATCTAGATAAATGTACAGAAGCAAGAAAATCATAAGACCAATATATTTCTAAAAAATAAATCTTAAAGCTTTTTCTAGAATGCCTTTCCCATTAACCCTCTCTACCCTTATTTAGCTGGCTGCTTATCATGCCTCAGATTTAAAGGTAATAAGAAAAAACTCAATCTAATGTGTAGTAAATAAACATAGATGCTACCATTTACTTAACCTTTACTTTATACCAACTACTTGACATGGATTTCTTAGTTTTATCCTCACAACAACCTAAGAGGTAGTTTTTGTCATTCTCATTTTATTGAAACTGGGGCTTAGAGAGTAAGGAACTTGGCCAGGCACCATGGCTAACACCTATAACCTCAGCATTTTGGGAGGCCAAGGTGAGAAGACTGATTCAGCCCAGGAATTGAAGACCAGCCTGGGCAACATGGTGAGACTCTCTGTCTCTACAAAAAAAATTATAAAACTAGCCAGGTGTGGTGGTGTGCACCTGCGGTCCCAGCTACTCAGGAGGCTGAAGTAGGAAGATTATTTGAGCCCACGAGGTTGAGGCTGCAGTAAGCCCTTTTCACACCACAGTACTCCAGCCTGGGCAACAGAGCGAGATCCTCTATCAAAAAAAAAAAAAAAATGAGAAAGAGAGAGAGAGAAAGGAACTTGCCCAAAGTCTCAGAGCAAACTAGCAGAGGCTGGAATTAAGTCTGATTCCAGACCTGTGCTTTTGTCCATTACTTTATAAGCCTTTCATGCAACCTCTGGAAATGTTTCCCATCCCTCTAAACTGGGTTAGGCATACCTCTTCTATCATCTTAGAGCTCCCTGAACTTACCATCATCTAAACAGCCTTATCATACTACACTGAAATTACCTATTTACTATAAGCTCCTGGAAGATGAAAAATCTGTGCTATTATTACATCCACAGCTAATAGCACAATGCCTAGCTCCTAGAGCTCAGGATGTAGGAGCCCAATTGCCCCCTAAATAAAGCTTATCAGAGGAACTTACCTTAGGAGGGAGTCCTATCCTATGAAACTTTCTACCCACTTTTGGCACTTTTTCTAAAGCATACTTTTTGCCTCTTGATTTTGCACGGTCAATCGCACTGTAGTTAAATGTCTCACTGACAAGCCAAACCACCTAGAAACATATAGTTTAGAAAAATGGTTAGAATTTACATTATAGTATCTCTATTCATATACACCATGAAACTCACTCTAATGATGAAAATTAGCAAAGTTTAACCCTATAAGAAAGGCTCCGGAGAATCTAAAACAGAAAAGACAGGGAATTTTGCAAAGCTTTGTTAAATGAATGGCGCATTATTTCTTCCTGAGAGTGGTATAAAAGCCTTTTAGAGGCCTAAAATTTGCCAGTGGTCAAAGTAACAACATTGAAACGCAGACTTAGGAATAAACGTTTTAAGGATGAAGGCGTCAAGTCAAAATTTAGAAAGGATGCTAGGTTAGCTGGGTGCAGTGGCTCACGTCTGTAATCCCAGCACTTTGGGAGGCCATGGCAGGTAGACTGCTTGAGCTCAGGAGTGAGACTAGCCTGGGCAACATGAAGAATTTCCACCTCTACTAAAAAATACAAAAACTAGCTGGGTGTGGTGGTGCACACCTGTATTACCAGCTACTCAGGAGGCTGAGGTGGGAGGATCACCTGAGCCAGCAGGATGAGACTGCAGTGAGCCACGATTCATGATTGTATCACTGCACTCCAGCCTGGGCACAAGACCCTGTCTCAAAAAAAAAAAAAAAAAAGAGAGAGAAAGAAAGAAAAGAAAGGATGTGGATGCCAGGCACATGATGGCATATGCCTGTTGTCCCAGCTACTCAGGAGGCTGAGGTAGAAGGACTGCTTGAGCACAGGAATTCAAGGCCAGTATGGGCAACACAGCAAGATCCTGTCTCTTAACAAAAAAGGAAAAGAAAAAAAAATTTATAAAGGCTGATAGGACAACAATAGTAGTCTTTAAGCACATTGGTTATCTCTGCCTTCAGTAGGATCTCTGGATCCCTGATGATCCTCTTTCTGTTAGCATCATCAGATCGCACGGGAACAAGACACATTCCCTTAAATACTTTGTGGGTCTACACTAGAATCAATTTACTAGTCACTCATGATGCTTGGACAACTATCAAAAAAGGGGCTCCACTTTAGATTCTACCATTAGGAATCATTACTGAAATATTCAGATATAGGCAGATTGTAAGTCAAAAGCCAATGGTTAAAGCCTTGTTTACCTTTGTTTTAGGTACAATACCCAGATGAAGCTTCTTGTCCACAAGATAGGCACCCGCTTCAGAAAGGTACCCCTGATTAGGAATCAGGCAGCCTCGGCCAAAGCAGCAAGGGCAGCAGACCTTATGGACATATTTGGTCCATTTTGGATTGAGTTGACCATAAGGCTCTTCTGATTTGGGTTTAAACACACCAATAATTTTCTATAGCAAAAGAGTAATAATCTTATTAGACTTTTTATATGTATCAATAACCATCCATAAAATGCATTTTAAAACATTGTTTTCTACTGCTTCCCACCGCAGATGTAGGCATAAATCCTCAAAATATTAAGAGGATTTATTAACCTCAAATATTAAGAGATTTAGTTCTAATCACATTTTCATATTCATTCTCAATCAACAATCTAAAATCAAGACCAGTAGTTTTCAAACTGTGCTCTGAAAAAGCCCTGGAAGGTGAGGGCAAGGCTCTAAGACCCCATGCCACTTAACAGATTAATTCTCATTTCACCTGTTTTATATTGCTGGACTTCCAAGTTAAGAAAGGGTTTCACTAATTTTTAAATGTTTGAAAACCACTATCCTAGGTCAAACAGTAGTAGTATTCAATATCTATTAAATATCCACATTATATGTTTGCTGTTTACTTTCCCCACATTAATGCACATTCCAAAAATTCAGGGACTTTGTTTGTTAGGGCTGCATTTCCAGTACTCAGAAGAGTACCTGTTGCACAGTAGACATCCAAGTATTTGTTAAATTAACTAATCCAATGACAAAAACCACCTCTAAAATACAAAGGTAATGATAAGATATGGTGACTATCCATGCTGTCAGATTCTCCTACCCTAATTTTTTTCCAGTTATTTTTCAGAAACCAATTTAAAGTAAACTCTTGCCCAGGTGAGGTGGCTCACGCCTGTAATCCCAGCACTTTGGGAGCTGAGCAGATCACCAGAGGTCAGGAGTTCAAGACCAGCCTGGCCAACATGGGGCAATCCCATCTCTACTAAAAATACAAAAATTAGCTGAGGGTGGTAGGCATGCATTTGTAATCCCAGCCATTCAGGAGGCTGAGGCAGAAGAATCACTTGAATCTGGTAGGTGGAGGTTGCAGCGAGCTGAGATTGCGCCACTGCACTCCATTTTGGGGCAACAGAGTGAGAATCCATCTTAACAAATAAATACATTAACTAAATAAAGTCTCTCCTATTAAAAAATATTTTTTGCTCATGAATGTCTAAAAGTCTCTACACTAATTGTTTGATACAATATATTCATATTAAATTTAGAAGCTGAATTATCCTTAGATAAGAACAAATCTTATAATTTCAAGTATATAATTGCTTTATAACATAATAAATACAATGCAATAAGGGCTGAGTCACTGGTAAAAAAGTCAACAAGATCAAATTAAGAAATAAAGCTAAAAAAAAAATAAAAAAAAAGAAATAAAGCTTAGAATAAAGATTGAGAGACTGGCAATACCTACAAATACATTTTAATCTCAAAAAAGGGACTATGCTTTAAAATCATTTTAAACCTATAACTTCAATCTTTGTCCAAAAAATGGGTGAAATTATAAATGTTCTTCCCCCCCGAGAAAAGAACTGCTCCTTATGCATCATTCAGAAAGCTGTTAGAAAAAATAACATATTTTTGAAAAATTCTAGATTAAGTGGAACAAAGTGCCACATCAATTTCTCTTTTCTGGTCTAGAATCATCCTGTGGTTCATTCCACTTTCACATTCCACTACTTTCAAACTTCAGATGGCTGAGCCTTCTTCCCCTGGTAAAATGCCAAAAAAGGTATTCATATACCTTTGAAAAAAAATCAAGTACGTTGGAAATGACATTAAACAAGTTTGAAGGTTTAAACTTCCACTGTGTTTGACTAATAAGGCAGTAGACTTCTATAAGATAAGGACTTGTGAATATACACACTCAATAAGGCTACAGCTGAATGTATATATTCAATAAATGCTGAAACCAAATATAAAATAACAGAATAGCAAACTGTGACTTGAAATGATTAGCTCTGTTTCCAAATACTAGACTGCTTTACTAAAAGTAAAAAACTGAGGCCAATCACAGTAGCTCACATCTGTAATCTCAACACTGCAGGAGGATCGCTTGAGCCCAGGAGTTCAAGACCAGCCAGGGCAATATAGGGAGACCCCTGTCTCTACAAATAATTAAAAACGTTAGCCCAGTATGGTGGCACGCACCTGTGATCCCACCTAGTTGGGAGGCTGAGATGGGAGGATTACCTGAGCCAAAGAAGGTCATGGCTACAGTGAACTATGATTGCACCACTGTACTCCAGCCTGGGTGAGAGAGAGAGAGAGAGAGAAAGAGAGAGATAGATAGATAGAGAGAGAGAGAGAGAGAGAGACCCTGTCTCAAAAAACAAAAACAAAAAAACCACACTATAAAAACTGACATTTATTTTGTAAAAGAGGTTACAATCAGATTTAATAGGGAAATATCTTTAGAAACTCACAATGATTTCATATTTAAACTCGTATTTACTGAAGTTTCTATTACATATAGTAGGTCTGTGAAATTCTCACCCTCTTGGGATCCTTCACAAAGTAACTTCCACTTGAACCTTGAGAGATTCTTTCTGGAAAAATTCCAACTTCTATTGCTTGCTCTGCTCTCAATATAATCTCAGCAAATTCTGGGTCATCCAAGTATGCATTCATTTCTGAAGTACCAGTAGTTACTGCATTAAGAAGAAAGATCAGCTATGAGAATGCTCATTATATGGACCTATAATGTGGATTAGGTTGCTGGCATTAGGATATAAGGTACATAAAATGTAATCAAGGTTTGTATAGACTGCTCTAATCCTCCTTCCTCCCCACTGCCTAACAACCCCCACTTCTCTTAAACTCCCAAATAATAACATGGGGCGGGGGCTAGGCACAGTGGCTCACACCTGTAATCCCAGCACTTTGGGAGGCTGAGGCCGGTGGATCACCTGAGGTCAGGAGTTCAAGACCAGCTTGGCCAACATAGCGAAACATCATCTCTACTAAAAATACAAAAAATTAGCCAGGCTTGGTGGTGCACGCTTGTAATTCCAGCTACTGGAAAGACTGAGGCAGGAGAATCGCTTGAACCTGCGAGGTGGGGGTTGCAGTGAGCAGAGATGGCACCACTGCACTCCAGCCTCAGCAACAAGAGTGAGACACCATCTAAAAATAATAAAAACATGGGGGGAAAGTTCACTGTTTTTTGAAATAATACTAATACCTCTCATTTATTTGAACTTCTCTCCTGTAATAATTCTATCCTCCATCCTACTTTAGCTTCTAATTCCTCAGTTATACCTCGGATCTTGTCAATACCAATAACTGTAACCTCACCACACTTTCAATTTCAAGCGCCTCCTATCTTCCCAGTTCAGTCCCTCTAGCGCTCCAAGTCCAAATGTTCTGCCCTACTAGAACCTAGGACTGCTCCATCATGTCACTGGACTTCATCTCCTTCATTGTCCTTGCTTTTGTCTTCTTTGGCCAGCTTAAATTATGGCAGGTCATCAGAGAATCACTCTTTCTTCCTCCCTTCATCATGGTCACCTGCAAAACTCCCTGTCCTGGTTAAACCCAACTGTCTGCCGATTCCAAAGCCTGCAACGGGACAGTGGAATTAAAGAAATTCACACAAGCTAATTCCTCTCCTAAAATTCCCAACACCTCCTCTCCCATCCTCTCTCTCAGGAGAGGATCTAGCTTCTTACTTCATTAAGAAACAAGAAGGCTAGCCGTAGAGTGGCTCATGCCTGTAATCCCAGCACTTTGGGAGGCCAAGGTGGGCAGATCATGAGGTCAATATATCGAGACCATCCTGGCCAACATGGCGAAGTCCTGTCTCTACTAAAAATACAGAAATTAGTTGGGTTTGGTGGCGGGCACCTTGTAGTCGAAGCTCCTAGGGAGGCTGGGCAAGAGAATCACCTGAATCCCAGAGTCAGAGGCTGCAGTGAGCCTAGATCGCACCATTGCACTCCAGCCTAGTGAAAGAGTGAGACTATCTCAAAAAAGAAAGAAAGAAAGAAAGAAAGAAAGAAAGAAAGAAAGAAAGAAAGAAAGAAAGAAAGAAAGAAAGAAAGAAGGAAGGAAGGAAGGAAAGAAAGAAGGAAAGAAAGAAGCAATCACAAAAACTATGACCAGCCCCCAGCACTGCATTTATCTACCCACTACTTAACTTTGGAATGGCCCAGTTTCAGCTCATTGTCCTCTTCTCTCCATTACCAACACTGATGACTCCCAAACTTGTAACTCAAGCCTGGACTTCTGCCCTAAGTCTCTACTTCAACATCTCTACTTGGATGCTTAACAGATATCTCAAACTTTACTACCCAAAACTCCACTCCTCACCTTTACTATACCTCCCAAAGGCTTCATCCCTATGTTTTCCTATTGCTGGCACCTCCAAATCTTCCAGTTACTTAGGCCAAAAACCTTATAATCATCCATGATCTCACACTCTTACCCACTACATCCAATCAGCAAGTCGTATTGACTCTACCTTAAATAAATACCCAGAATCCAACCACCTCTTGCCACCTCCATTCCTTCCACATGATTCAGGCAGGTTACTATCAGCTCTCACCTCGATTATTCCAAGAGCCTCCTAAGTGGTCTCCCTCTCTCACCCATGACCTCTCTGTACCTAACAGAGAAGCTAGTAATCCTTTTTCTTCGTAACTTTTAAGTTCAGAGGTACAAGTTCAGGTTACATAGGTAAACTTGTGTCTTGGGGGTTGTTGTACAGATTATTTCATCACCCAGGTATTAAACTGATAAGAACAGGTACTACACTTGATCTTAGCCAAAAGAGCGAGAAGCCAATCACCCAGGTATTAAGCCTAGTACCCATTAGTTATATTCCTGACCCTCTCTCTCCTCCTACCCTCCACCTTCTGAAAGGCGTTGTACGTTGTTCCCCTCTATGTGTCCATGCGTTCTCATCATTTAGCTCCCACTTATTAGTGAGAACATGTGGTATTTGGTTTTCTGTTCCTGTGTTACTTTGCTAAGGAAAATGGCCTCCTGCTCCATTCATGTACTTGCAAAGAACATAATCTCGTTCTTTCTTATGGTTCTGAAAACATTTCATGTCACTCTTTTGGACCAAGCAGCCCAATTATTTCCCCTCTCACAATTAGTCCAAGTCATTATGCCCCCAAGACCCTGACCCAGTCTCTAACTTCCACTTTGTTTTTCCATTTAGCACTTATCACCTCATCTGTGTATTTATTTTGGATGCTCCAGAAACTCAGGAAACACCAAGACAAGTGTATCCCCTGAACTTACACAGTTCCTGGAACATAAAAGCAGTTAATAAACACTTGCTGGATGAATTAATAACTAATCATTTAAGGTGGCAGACAAATCAAAGGCTATTCACATTTTAATTTAGAAGTCATTTCAGTGGTATACGTGTTATTGAGAATATTCAAGATCAATGATCCACTTTCTTTAATTTAAAATTTATCTTAATTCAGACAGAAATAAAACCATTATTTATTACTTTTTAAAAATTTGTGCTAAGAGCTTGGGCATGGTGGCTCATGCCTGTAATCCCAGCACTTTGGAAGGCCTAGCCGGGAGGATCACAAGAGCCCAGGCGTTCACGACCAGTCTAAGCAACATAGCAAGAACCTGTCTCTAGTCTAAAAAAACTTCAATTTATAATTTTAAAATTAAATCACTATTTAAAGTTTGTGTTAAGAAAAATACTATAAAAAAGGCTAGTGGGCATATTTAACCCATTCAAAAGAATAAAAATCCAAGTATTTTAGCCATGTCTACAGTTGATAAATATTTCAAATCATTTTATCTTTTCCTTGAAAATACTTAAGAATGAAGGGAGGAACTCTGTCTTTCTTGTCTACTTGGAAGAGGGATCAGTATTTACTGGGCACTAATATTTATTTGAGAAAATGAATGTGCCAGTAATCATTATCATTAGTGGTTGCCAAGGACATGCATAGGTAAACTTGTGTCTTGGGGGTTTGTTGTACAGATTATTTCATCACCCAGGTATTATACTGATAAGAAGAGATACTATACTTGATCATAGCCAAAAGACGGAGACGTAATCACCCAGGTATTAAGCCTAGTACCCATTAGTTATTTTTCCTTATCCTCTCCCTCCTCCTAATCTCCACCTTCTGAAAGGCCCTAGGTATTTCCTCTAGGTCAGGGTTTCATAGGTTCTTAACAAAAATGAACTTGAAGTTATTTATTTCAACCTTGCTAAGGTCTCCTGGAGTTTTACTCTCTGTCTTGGACTTGCCATTTAGAGCAAAACAAATCTACTTATTCCTTTATTCCCAATAATAAGCCCTCCAAAAAGTTGAAGATCAATTCATGTTCCTTTAAATCTTCTCTGTTCTCCACCTCCTTTCATATGGGAGTTTTTTCAGGTTTCAGCATCCTAGTTGCCCTCCCATTTCATGCCACAGTATTTCAATGTGCCCCCTTAAAACAGGATTGCTGAAACCACATAAACCACTGCAGAGAATAGGGATACCTCCCAGTCTTGACACTATCTCAAAATAAGAAGCCCTGTAATAAAGCATTAGTTATTTAGGAGTCCTGTCATACTACTAATTCATATGGAAAGAGCTAAACTCTTAGACCACTCTTGGTCTCTTCAATCTGTATTTGAGTTCTTTTGAACACGACGACGTGCAGACGTTGACATTATTACTATTAAATGTTGCCAAATTGGTTTATGGGTTACGTTTTATGAGTTCATCATAGACTCTGCCTTTGTTGCTCTCATTGAGCCCACAGTCATCCTCAGAATACTTAATAATTCAGTTTCAACCAAAATCAGATCAATCAGAAACATTCCTGGGAAAAAAGCCAGGATCTTCTCATTTCCTTCTGTTTTTGCCCTGTTGAGCACCTCTTTTGGATAAATGAGATAATATCCAAAGCCGGGAAAATGGGCATTGTTATTTGAAAATGGCCTAGATTTACCACCACAATCTAGAAAGGTACTTTAAAAATAGCTGGTCCTACTAATTTCTGTCCGAAAAAAAGGTCACATATAAACTATTCTAAATTCAAAGAAACTCATTTTTAGTAGATAATTTTTCCTTAACTGATTCGTAACTGACAATTACATTCTGTGATCTTTTTTAAAAAAAATTTGATACAGGGTCTCACTGTCACCCAGGCTGGAGTGCAGTGGCATGATCACAGCTTACTACAGCCCCAATCTCCCAGTTCAAGGAATCCTCCCACCTCAGCTCCCAAGTAACCAGGATCACAAGTGTGCATCACAATGCCCAATTTTTTAAAGTTTTTTGTAGAGACAGTGCCTCACTAGTTTGCCCAGGCTGATCTCAAACTCCTGGGCTCAAGTGATCCTCCCACTTCAGCCTCCCAAAGTGTTAGGATTGCAGGCAGAAGCCACAGCTCCTGGCCTTCATTCTAATTACTTAAATATATGTTGGTAATAAGTTCGCCTTGAAGCACCCTCCCCAAGGCATCAGGCATTACACTGCTTCAAGCTGGATGGGCTGTGGATGATCTGATCTGAAGGTTTGTTCTCATTTGGTTTTTTAGTAGCTGAGGGCATGATTAGCTACACTTTCTTTTTTTTTTTTTTTCAATTAAAATTACCGTCACGCCTTTAAGGAATAAAGTATGGCATTTCGATTTTTCTCTGTGTTAGAAAATACTCAAATTCATGTTCTGAGGAGAATCTCAATTTTACCTCTATGTATCCCCTTTGGGTCACCTCTAAGAAGAGGTGGTGACCTTCTAGTCAAATCCCAGTCCTGTCCAAGCTCCGAGCTTTTTGCATGTGTGCAGCTCACCCTCTGAACTTTCACCCATGCGGTTCTGATAAATCTGCCACACTTCCTTCCCGTCACTAATTCTTATTCACACTTATGATGCTGAAACAAAATGACCTACGTTCCAAGAAGAGGTATTTTTTGTTGGATATACATTTTCTGATGTATCCCAAGTGCCTAGAACAGGTCCTGGCACATAGTAAGCCTTCAATAAATTCCTTTGAAAAATTAACAAACTATCCCCTTGGCCACACTTTAAAGGACCAGGCTATTACTGGTCCTTTAAAATGCAGAAACTAAAAATGGGTTAAGAGAACTTGTTGTATAACCTTTTTTATTTAGCACAATTGAAGTATGTATGAAGTAGGCAAGTAACTCATCAAGTTTCTATTTCAAATAAATAAATCCAAATAAACTCTTTCTCTCTTGAGGATTAGAACTATAAACCTAAACCTACTCATCTTTACCACATCTTACCCACTAACCAGAATATTTTCTAGAAAAACATAGATGTTCACTGGCAGGGTGCAGTGGCTCATGCCTGTAATTCCAGCACTTTGGGAGACTGAGGCAGGAGGATCACTTGAGTCCAGGAGTTCAAGACTAGCCTGGGCAACATAGTGAGACCCCATCTCTAAAAAAATAAAAATTAACTGGGTATAGTGGCATGTACCTGTAGTCCCAGCTACGCAGGAAGCTGAGGTGGGAGGATCACTTGTGCCCAGGAGTTCGAGGCTGCAGTGAGTCGTGATCGTGCCACTGCACTCAGCCTGGGTGTCAGAATAAGACCCTGTTTCAAAAAACAAACAAATAGAAAACTTTAGGTGTTTACAAATTTGGCAAACTGAACCCAGCCTCAGGGCTTTTGGAGCTATTCATCCTTCAGGTCTTGAATTGGATGCCGCTTCCTCTAAGTGTTCCCTGGCCCCTACATCTAGGGCATGGCTCCATGCCTCAATGCACAGCTTTCCCCATCCAAGCACATACACAGTCTGTTAGGACTGTTTGTTTCCTCCATAGGCTGTAGCTGTGAGGGGACAGGGCAGGTGAACAGGCATCCATCTAGTACAGGTCCCTATTGCTTCCCCAAAGCCTTGATTTCCACTGGCAGCCAGTAGGCCCTCAAAATATTTGATGAATGATGCATGTCTGCAATGGATTGAAAACGACATCTGTATTTTATGCATTGGTTGAGAAATACCCTCCAACACACCACCACTCACTGTCTTTCAAAAGCTTTCTCACTTATGGAAAACAGTCAAAACACATGGAACATCTCCTCTGCTAAAACCTTCCTCTAAATTAAACCAGATTATCAGAATCCTGAACCTACATGAGACAATACAGATAGCACCCACAGTTAAAACTATTTCTACTGAAATGGGCTTCAGAAAAGTTATAAGAACCATCTCTGAAACTAATCACTTTTATCACAGATATTGTTCGGCATACAGCATTCACCAAGAGACTATGTAACAGGCTAGCCTTTGTCCATTCTGTTTTGGCTCAAATAACCAGTTTATTTTAACTTTATAGACCCCGTTTTTGTGTTTTCTCTTAAGTTAGCTGCTCAGTAATCCTAAAAATCAAATTTTGGGGCCAGGTGTGGTAGCTCACATCTGTAATCCCAGCACTTTGGGAGGCCGAGGTGGGCAGATCACCTGAGGTCAGGAGTTCAAAACCAGCTTTGCCAACATGGTGAAAACCCATCTCTACTAAATATACAAAAATTAGCCAGGCATGGTGGTGGGTGCTAGTAATCCCAGCTGCTTGGGAGGCTGAGACAGAAGAATTGCTTGAACCAGAGAGGCTGAGGTTGCAGTGAGCCAATATCATACCACTGCACTCCAGCCTGGGTAGCAGAGCGAGACTCCATCTTAAAAAAAAAAAGTTCAAATTTGTGAGTTGCCTGCATTAAGCATCTGAGGTGCATTTTGTATACTCATTCCAGGCTCCATCTTCTTCTCATCTTTCTTCCTTTAATATGATTTTCTTATTCTGTTCACATATTTATAAGCCACCATGAATCATTAAATGACTTACAAATTCACATTTCCTTTTACTTTGGCAGCTCTTTGTGAATTCTAACACTGTTTTCTGTTGCATTAACAGAAGCTAAGTGCTCCTGGTTTGTATAAACTGGGACCTTTAAGAAGTCACTTCACTTCTTTGTGTTTCTTTTTTTCTTTTGAGACAGGGTCTTGCTTTGTAACCCAGGCTGGAGTACAGGGGTGCAATTATAGCTCACTGTAACCTGAAACTTATGGGCTTAAGCAATCCCACTTCAGTCTCCTGAGTAGCTTGGACTACAGGTGTGCATCAAAGAGGTCTCCCAAAGTCTCGGGATTACAGGCCTAAGCCATCATGCTCAGCCTCTCTCTGTACTTTCTGAAAATGAGAACAAGGTCAGCTGTGGTGGCTCACACCTATAATCCCAGCACTTTGGGAGGCTGAGGCAGGTGGATCACCTGAGGTCAAGAGTTCAAGACCAGCCTGGCCAACATGGTGAAATCTCATTTCTACTAAAACTACGAAATTAGCTGGGCATGGTGGTGCATGCCTATAATCCCAGCTATTTGGGAGGCTGAGGCAGGAGAATTGCTTGAACCCAGAAAGTAAAAGTTGCAGTGAGCCGAGATCATGCCATTGCACTCCAGCCTGGGCAGCAACAAGAGTGACTCTGTCCCCCTGCTGCCCTCTCCAACTGCCAAAAAAAAAAAAAAAAAAAAAATAGTACTCCTATCACAGGGTTGGTTATGAATATATATGAAGCATATAGAACTATGCCTAGCACATATTAACTGCTATGTAGGCATTAGCTATCATCATTACTACCCAATTCACTGATTAAAATAACTAGAACAGGGAATGCACTAATCCTTCCACTTTGACACCAATCCACCAACTAACACTATGGTTTATGCTGTTTGTAGACTTTGTTAAATGCCTTGTTAAAGGTAACATACATATGACATTCTTCCACTGATTAAAGTACATAAACCTCTTGTTTATGTAAACAAAAGAGTTAAGCATCATAAATGACGTTCATATTAATCTAAAGGCAAAAACTTCTTGGAGGCAGAGAAGTAGTTTCATGGAAATCAGATGGTAAAGGACAAATGAAGTTAATGGAGTCATTTAAAAAATAACTAAACTTAAAAATTGAGTTAAAATACTCGATCATGAACATTTTAGTCTTTAAAAAATTTTTTAAACAGTTTTCACAGAAATTAAAATCCCATTAAAGGTAAAACCTCCAAAGTTCAGGCCGGGCGCGGTGGCTCACTCCTGTAATCCCAACACTTTGGGAGGCCGAGGCGGGTGGATCACGAGGTCAAGAGATTGAGACCATCCTGGTCAACATGGTGAAACCCCGTCTCTACTAAAAATACAAAAAATCAGCTGGGCATGGTGGCGCGTGCCTGTAATCGCAGCTACTCGGGAGGCTGAGGCAGGAGAATTGCCTGAACCCAGGAGACGGAGGTTGCGGTGAGCCGAGATCGCGCCATTGCACTCCAGCCTGGGTAACAAGAGCGAAACTCCGTCTCAAAAAAAAAAAAAAACAACCTCCAAAGTAACCAAAGACACAATTATTTTCTAACACTTATGGACCCATGGCAAAATGAAAAAAGGGCAGGCTTCCTCCTGATTTACCACTTCCTGGATATTTGACTTCAGGCAAACCATTTAACTCTGAAGTCCTATGAGCTACCAGTCCTTACCAGTTTATTAATTTTTGAATCCTTGTAACAAGGATAAGGGCGAATAACAACTAACTTGCTGTGCTGTTGTGGGAATAAAAAAAAAATTTGTTTTTGAGACAAAGTGTCACTCTGTCACCCAGGCTGGAGCGCAGTGGAGCGATCTCTGCTCACTACAACCTCTGCCTCTCCGGTTCAAGCAATTCTCCTGCCTCAGCTTCCTGGGTAGCTGGAACTACAGGTACTTGCCAACATGCCCAGCTAATTTTTGTATTTTTAAGTAGAGAAAGGGTTTTACCATGTTGGCCAGGCTGATCTCAAACTCCTGACCTCAAATGATCCGCCCACCTAGGCCTTGCAAAGTGCTCACAGGCATGAGCCACAGCACCCACACGAGAATAAAATATATTTTTTTAAATGTCTTAGCAAATTGTAAGTTGTGATATAGGTAAGATACTACTTTTATAAAAAGCTAGGAATTCTAAGAAGCCATTTGTATTCTAACACTATATCCCCACTTTGACTTTTTGTGGTTGTGTTTTTTTTCTGTTTATTTTTTATAGAGATGGGGGTCTCGCTTTGTTGCCCAGGCGGCTCTCAAACTCCGGGCCTCAAGCTATTCTCCTGGCTACACCTCCCAAAATGCCAGGATGGGATTACAGGCCTGCCATCTGGTTGGTCTCTCACTTTGACTTTTTTCTAGCCTTAATACTATTTGTTTACAAAATACCTCACTTTCACAGAACAAGAGCATTCTGAAGCCTTTAGGCTCTTTAAGAATTTAGTAGCTACATAAGGTAATGGGAAGGAAAAGGCAAGCTAGCTATTTTACAGACTAAATTCTAAGTAATATATGCCCAAATTGCCAATGTAACTAGGCGAATGCAGGCCCGTTTGTCACCTGGTTCCAGCTTCACGTTGTTTGGTTAAACATCAATGCATCCATTATCTAATATTATAATGGAACAGAAATGCACGTCAGAGATGCTGGTTAAAGCTTAAACAATCAGACAAATGGCTCCCCTTGGACTTCTCCGATTTATTTACTCTAGAGTATGTCTGAATGTAACTTCAACTAGAACTTGAATGACCGATTCTATCCAAAATTCTTTAAACTGTACAGGACACATTAGTGTACCACTAACAGTACATTTAAATTCTAACAACTCCAGAAAAACTAAGCAGTGTTACTGAAACTTCCATTTTCTGTGGCTTTTAAGTTGTCATGTGTGAAGCGACAAACCAAATGGGGTGCACACCATCTCATTTAATCCATCCTGACAACCAGCGGAGAGGTGTTACCGTCTCCCTTTTACAAACATGTCTGTCTCACCTCTAGCTGGGAGTATTGCAAGTCTCTGCCATTTCCATCACTTTAGTCTAACTCCACTCAACACGCCAGAAAAACTCCCTTTATCTACAAATATCCAAGCCTACACAGCATACCTAAATTTAACTAACTTTCAACATCGTTTCAATTGTCCTGTTTCATCCGAGGGTATCAGTCCGCTTAAGAGTAAAAAGAGGTTTTTCGTTTGGTTTTCTTATGTATTAGAAGTAAATTAAGAAAGAGAAACTGTTAGCAGGAAGACTTTCAACTGCTTTTGCACCCTGTGGCTAACGTCACAATAACAACGTTTAATAGGAAAAGGTTTTGAAACGTGCTCCAGTGGCAACTGGATATTCTTGCTGTTCATCTCTCTCCTGTCATCCACTTTGCAAGTTCACCACTCCGGGAACTTTCCCGAGAGTTTAAGGTTCTTAATTCCAAAGTCAAGTCCAAACTTGAGCAGGGACTGACGACATTTTACAGCGTTAAGTTCTCCCCAGTGTCTGATTCTAGAAGTTTAGACTCACTTTGCAGGGAGCGCTAAAGAATCAGTTTAAGGACAGTCACTGGCCTTAGGAAAGGGAGCTCCTGGAGAAAGAGCGAGCAGGCGAGGTGCCCGCGGTCTCCCCAGAAAGCGAGGAAAGCCCGTCCACTTCGGCCAGCACGCGCGCGGTAGACAGGTCAGAGCCGGCAGCCGGGGCAGCCACCCGGGGGCGCGGGGAGTGGGGCAGGGCCGGTTCGCACCTGAACCCGCGGGGTGGCTCCGGTCCAGGTCAGCGGGCGAACTCCGGGAGACACCCATGTCCCCTGGCGGGAGCGGTATATCCTCATCACCGACCTCGCCCTCCACCCCGGCGGCGTCCAGCAGCCTCACAGCGCTGCCTGGGGCGCCTCTCCGCGGGTGGGCCCAGGCGATCCGCGGCAGCAGCGGCTCCCGCTCTCCGTCCTCCTCCGGGCTCCCGTCGCCCGCGGACGCCAGCCGGCTAGGCTCGGAGGGATCCGCCATGGACTCCCTCTGCTCCCTCCGCGCTGAGGCCAGATCAGAGCAGCCAGGTGGCCGAGTCTGGGCTCTGCATGACCGGGAACGGGAGCGACCGGGTAGGGCGTACGCCACCTCACTAGCGCTCCAGCCTGCTTGGTGCCCGCCCAGCGATTGCCCCGCCCCGCTCCGCGGCCGCCGCGCCCCACTTCGTGCCTCCGCCAGGCGCCACCCCTGCGCCTGCGTAGAAGGGCCTTGGCCGCGGCGGGGGCGTGTGGGAGTGAACAGGGGGCGGGACTTTTGATGGGCCAGGTGGGGCGGGGCCGCCACCTGCCTCCGGGAGCGCAAGAAGCTGGGCAGAGCAGGCGGTACTCTCAGTGGAGAGCGGGAAGCTTAGTAATTTCCAAAGAGGTGCCCTCCTGCAACCAAAAGCGGCTTCTCACTCCACGACAGAATTCTCTCTTAGCTTACCATAATCTGTAACTATAGATTTAGTTGTATGACATTTCTTTCCTCCACTAGACGTCCAGGAGGGCAGGGACTTCGTCTTTGTTCAGATATTTTTGATAGTGGCAGTTTGTATGTTCTCTCTCTCTCTCTTTTTCTCACTAATCTAGCTAGAAGTTTAACAATTTTTAAATCTTTTCAAAACGTTATGTTTTGTTTTCTGTTCACTAGTTCATTAATTTTCTGTTTTCTAGTTCATTGCTTTATTTTGCTCTTTATTACTCACTTGAGGTTTGATTTCCTCTTCTTTTTCTAATTGCTTAGAGTTGAAGATGATTGATTCTGGATCTTTCTGCCTTTCCAATGCAAGTATTTAAGGCTATAAATTGCCCTCTAAGCACTGCTTTAGCTGCACTCTACTTTTTTTTTCTTTTAGAGACAGCATCTTGCTGTGTTATCCAGGCTGGAGTGCTGTGGCATAGTCATAGGTAGCTCACTGCAGCCTCAACCTCCTGAGCTTAAGGGATTCTCCCACCTTTAAACTGTAGAAGACACAGTAGCTTGTGTTGTATTGAACCGAGCACAGAAAGTCAACACCAAGACAAAAGTATGCCAAATTGCAGGGTTTATTGCCAGTGACCACGGAGGACTCACGTCTCTCCAACCCGTGGCAGAGAAAGAAGAGAGGCAAGACTTTTTTATACTTACTAAACCACCTTGAGAGCTTTGGGAGTGGGGATAAGGGGCAGAGACGAGATGAAAGTGTTCAGAGATTTCGGTTGGCTGTAAATCACCTCAGGGTAGAGAGGAGGGTGATGGTTTTCTGGACATCCAGATGGCTAGGGGGTGTGTTTGACACTTTAAGAGATTTACAGAACTTGAGATAACAATTTGCTTACACATCTTCTGGGTAGGGGTTACTTGGCTCCAGAATGGAATTATTTGGGGGTGCTTCTTCTGGTCATTACCGATGATCAAAGGCTAGCAATTCTGATAGTTACAGATAAGAGAAGGCATGCAGCTTTACTTTTTGCAAAGTAAATTAGCAGTTTACAGAAACCAAGGTTAGCAGTCATTGTGAGGAGAATGGAAACAGTTTTGTCTCTTTTTATAAAATGGCAGTGTACAGGTTCTAACTCTAGGCCAGCTATATCACACTTGAACTACAGGTGTGCACTACTACACCCTGCTAATTTTTAAATTTAAAAATTTTGTAGAGATAGGGTCTCACTGTTGCCCAGGTTGGTCTTGAACTCCTGGTCTCAAACAGTCATCCTGCTTTGACATCCCAAAGCACTGGGATTACAAGCGTAAGCCACCTTGCTTGGCCTGCTAATTTTTGTATACTGTGCTTTCGTTTTCCTTCAGCTGAAAATAGTTTTTAATTTATGATTTCCTCTTTGACCCTGTAAAGGAAAATAAAAATCTCAGAACCACCCCCACTCCAACTTGTTATGTCAAAGGGAGAGTAAAGCCTGGAGACTGAAGTCATCCAACACTACAATTCTTTTTACAAAGGGATACCTGTTACTTCCATCGTTGTATAAAAATTTTATACATTAGCCAGACCATCCCCAAAATGCAAAAAAAAAAAAAAAAAAAAAAAAAAGCCTCATGCATCTCAGCCGCAGGATGACTATCCTCAACAAATTGATCATAAATAAATTATTTATTGGCCCTTAAACCTTTCAAGATGTATATCCTTCCTTAAAACAAAGACATATCAATTGTAACTAAGTCTGCAACCTAAATCAAATAACTGAAGTCTGTTAAATTTCACACTGATGATTTCAATTACAAGCTTATCTTCCCAGATGCAAAACAAGGATAAGATCAATCATTCCTTCACCTGAGATATCTGCATAATTCTTTTACTCTATTTTCTTTGAATGTTCACCTTATCTTATGCATAGCATAGAGATACTGGGAACTAATTAAAATCTAGCAAAAATGTAACCATTTGCCTCAGCACCAACAACCCTCTTCCTTGCCGCCTTCTCCCCTTTAAAGAAATGTGTAAATACTGAGCCTCTGGAAAACCTCTTTGGGAGAGCACAGGCCACAGTGTGCTTTTCCTGGGCATGCTCTCAAACTCTGGCTCAACAAACCTCATTTGACTGAGACTTTTACCTCAGTCTCTCATTTTGGTTGACAAGCCACTTGTTGAAGTGTGTTGTTTAATTTCCAAATATTTAGGAGGTTTCTTAGATATATATATTTTTAATAAGTAATTTTTATTTTTGTAGTAGAGATGTGGTCTTACTATGTTACCCAGCCTGGTCTCAAACTCCTGGGCTCAAGCGATGCTCCTACCTTGGCCTTCAAAAGTGCTGGGGTTACAGGTGTGAGCCATTGCACCCAGCCTAAGATTTCAGACTTTGGAAATTGACTGAAACTCATTTCATAGCCTGTCTCCTTATCTACCTTGGTAAATATTTCATGTGCACTTTAAGAAGAATATATTTCTGATTCAAATAGTAGAGACTGAAAAAAACTACATACATATATATAATAAAAAGAATGTGTATTTTGCAACTGAATGGTTCTGTAACTGTCCATTGATTCCATTAATATAAATATCAATTCAGTTAAATATTGATAGTGTTGTTCGGATTAGTTATATCCTTATGAATTCTTTTTGTTTAGTTCTATTATTTACAAAAAGGAGTATTACAATCTATGATTGTGAATTTGTCTATTTCTTCTTTTAATTTGGTGAGTTTTTTGCTTCATGTATTTTGAAGTTGTGTTATTAGGTGCATATATAGGATTTTTAAATCTTCAGTTAGGCTTTTATGTCATAATGATTTCACCGTTTTTTAAAATTAGGACTATGAACTTTCCTCCTTATCTCTATTAATATTCCTGGGTTGAGATATATTTTGTCTGATGTTAATATAACTACCCTATCCTTCTTGGGCTATTTGCTGTATAAATCAGTTTCCACTGTTTTCAATTAACTTGTGTCTTTATACATCTTTTCTTTTTTTAAACACCAACTTGACCCAGATATGTCTTTATATTTGAGGTATATGTATCTCATCAATGTTGTGTGTGGAAATACACACACACAAAAGTGTATGTTTCTCCTATAGATAGCTTACAGTTGGTTCTTAATTTTCTAAAATCCAGTCTGATAATACCTGCCTTTTATTTTTATTTATTTATTTATTTTGAGATGAGGTTTTGCTCTTGTTGCACAGGCTGGAGTGCAATGGTGTGATCTCGGCTCACTGCAACCTCCGCTTCCTGGGTGCAAGTGATTCTCCTGCCTCAGCTTCCCAAGTAGCTGGAATTATAGGCATCCACCACCATGCCCAGCCAATTTTTGTATTTTTCAGTGGAGACAGGGTTTCGCCACACTGGCCATGCTGGTCTTGAACTCCTGACCTCAGATTATCCACCCACCTCAGCCTCCCAAAGTGCTGTGATTACAGGTGTGAGCCATCACACCTAGCCTGTACCTGCCTTTTAATTGGAGTTTTGGGTCAATTTACATTTAATGTAATAATGATATGGTTGGATTGAGATCTGTTATTTTGCAATTTGTGTTTCATTTGCTTTAACCTTTTTTGTTCCTCTATTCTTCCTTTCCTGCGTCTTTTGCATTAATTCAATAATTCTGATTATTTCATTTTCATTCCACCATTGGCTTTCTGTTATACTTCTTTATATTAAGTTTTAGTGCTTGCACTAGGGTTTTCAATATACCTCTTTAAATTATCTCAATGTACTAAGAGCCCACATTGTACTATTTGACATAAGAGGTAAGAACTTAGCAAAAGTATCATTCCATTTATGCCCCTTCCTTTATGTTATTGCTGTCATGTATACTAGACCTATATATTTAAATACAGTGAATAATTTTTGCCTTAATTGCTTTTTTAGAGAAATTAAGAAAACAATTTAAAGTCATTTATATTTACTCACATAGTTACAACTTCCAGTGTTCTTCCTTCCTTTTGTAGATTGGAGTTTCTATCTAGTATCATTTCCATTCCCTCTCAAGAATTTTTCAAAAAATTCTATAAAGCAGATTTGCTGGTTGATATCCCCACCCGCTATCAACTGTGTTTGGTTGTGTCCCCACCCAAATCTCACCTTGAATTCCCATGTGTTGTGGGAGGTTGGAGGTGATTGAGTCATGGGGGCAGGTCTTTCCAGTGCTGTTCTTGTGATGGTAGGTGAGTCTCACACGATCTGCTGGTTTTAAAAACGGTAGTTTCCCTGCACAAGCTCTCTTTGCCTGCTGTCATCCATGTAAGATGTGACTTGCTCCTCCTTGCCTTCCACAGAGATTGTGAGGCCTCCCCAATCATGTGGAACTGTAAGTCCAATAAACCTCTTTCTTTTGTTAATTGCCCAGTCTTAGGTCCTTATCTGCAGCATGAAAACGGACTAATACACTGGTAATAAATTTAAGTTTTAATTTATCAGAAATTGTCTTTATTTTACCATCATTTTCAAATACTATATCCTCTGGATACAGACTTCTGGGTTGATATTGCTATCCTTACCCATCCAAGTTCAACTGTAAAAATGTCATTCCATTGTCCTCTGGCCTTCATGGTTTCTGAATCCTTCACTCACACACCCAACTTGTACTATATCATTTTCTCTAGCCGCCTTTAAGATTTTGTCTGGTTTTTTGGATCTTTGATTTTCTTTGCTTCTCAATAGTTTAACGATGAAGTTTTTGGTATAATTTTCTTTACAAGTATCTTGATTAGGTTTTGCTTTACTTCTTGGATCTGTAGATTTATATTTTCCACAAAATTTAGAGAAATGCCATTCTTTTTTTTTTTTCTAGAAGCAGTTTATTACCTTAAAGCATTTAGCAAATCTGACCTGCCTAATTTAGACCAAATGTCTTTATTTTACCAATAATCTTTAAAACTCTTGATTTCCCAAAGCTTACTAAAGTCACATTGTTACAGGCAGTTAGACAGCATGAGCAGGGCAGGAGAGGGTTCTTCTCCCACCCACCAGGAATGTCAGGTGATGGTAAAGCAATTATCACATTGCCTCTCCAAAAGTCATACATTGGCCAAGCTTGGTGGTTAACACCTGTAATCCCAGCACTTTGCGAGGCTGAGGTGGGCAGATCGCTTGAGGTCAGGAGTTCGAGACCAGCCAGGCCAACATGGTAAATCCCTGTCTCTACTAAAAAAGAAAAGGAAAATTAGCTGGCATGGTGGTGGGTACCTGTAATCCCAGCTACTCAGTAGGCTGAGGCAGGAGAATCACTTGAACCTAGGAGACAGTTTGCCATGAGCAGAGATGGCACCACTGCACTCCAGCCTGGGCTGCAGAGCAAGATTCCATCTCCAAAAAGAAAACCTCCTTTCTTTATAAATTGCTTGCTTTCCAAATATCCAAAAAAAAACCTTCCTTTTTTTTTTTTAAAATAAATTACCCAGTCTCAGGGTGTATCATTAGAGCAGTGTGAGAATGGACTAATACAGAAAATTGGTACCAGGATAGTAGGGTACTGCTATAAAGATAATCCAAAAATGTGGAAGTGACTTTGGTACTAGGTAACTGGCAGAGGTTGGAACAATTTGGAGGGCTCAGAAGAAGACAGGATGATGAGGGATGAGGGAGTATCTGGAACTTCCTAGAGATTTGTTGAATGGTTTTGACCAAAATGCTGACAGTGATATGGACAATGAAGTCCAGGCTGAGGTCTCAGATGAAGATGAGAAACTTTTTGGGAACTGAAGTAAAGATCTCTCTTGCTGTGCTTTAGCAAAGAGACTGGTGGCATTTTGCCCCTGCACTAGAGGTCTGTGGAAATTTGAATTAAACTTGAAAGAGTTGATTTAGGGTATCTGGAGGAAGAAATTTATAAGCAGCAAACATATTCAAGAGATAACCTGGCTTTTTCTAAAAGCATACAGTCATATGCGTTCACAAACAGATGGTTTGAAACTGGAACTTATGTTTAAAAGGGAAGAAAAGCATCAAGGTTTGGAAAATTTGCAGCCTGATCTTGTGGTAGAAAAGAAAAACCCATTTTGCAGGGAGGAATTCAAGCTGGCTGAAGAAATTTGCATAAGTAATGAGGAACTAAATGTTAATCTCCAAGACAGTGGGGGAAATGTCTCCAGGGCACTTCAGATCTCTTAGCAGCAGCCCCTCCCATCACAGGCCCAGAGAAAAAATAGTTTCACAGGCCAGGCCCAGGGCCCTGCTGCTCTGTGCAGCCTCAGGACTTGGTACCCAGTGTCCCAGCCACTCCAGTTCCAGCTGTGGCTAAAATGGGCCAAAGTACAGCTCAAGCCATGGCTTCAGAGGGTCTAAGTGTAAGGGTTATTGCCAAGTTTAAAATGAGGAAACTGAAGCCAGTATAAGAAAATTAAATGCCAATTTATTTAGCTCCCAGGTGAGGTTCTCTGGTCCGGGGAAAGGGGGCCAGAGAAGTTGCGCTGACTTCCTGGGGTAAGGGGTTTTTATGGCTATGAGGAACAAGCAACTGCTGGGTACTCTGATTGGCTCCAGGGGAGCGGGATTGGGACGGGGCGGGCCGCCATTGGTTGTTGGGTTGTTGGGAGGGTTTTCCAGTGCTGGCCAGGGTTGCATCCACCAGAGCCTTCCAGGGGAGCCATGCAGCAGAGCTAGGTGCTGAGTGCAGAGGTGGGTGTGTCTGGCCTCCCGGCGAGGCAACTGGCCTTACACTAAGTACCAAACTTTGGCAGTTTCCACATAGTGTTGGGCCTGCAGGTGCACAGAAGACAAGAGCTAAGATTTAGGAACCTCTGCCTACATTACAGAGGATGTATGGAAACGCCTGAATGTCTGGGTAGAAGTCTGTTGGAGGAATGGAGCTCTCATGGAGAATCTCTCCTAGGGCAATGCAGAAGGGAAATGTAGGATTGGAGCCCCCATGCAGAATCCCCATTAGGGCACTGTATAGTGAAGCTGTGAGAAGAGGGCCACCATTCTTCAGACCCCAGAATGGTAGATCCACTGACAGCTTGTACCATGTGCCTATAAAAGCTGCAGGCACTCAATGTCAGCCCATGAAAGAAGCTTCGGGTGCTGTACCCTGCAGAGTCACAGGGACAGAGCTGCCCAACACCTTAGGAGCCCCTCTCTTACATCAGCATGCCCTTGATGTGAGACATAGAGTCAAAGGAGATAGTTTTGGAGCTTTAGGGTTTAATGAGGGCCTTACCAGGTTTTGGACTTGTATGGAGCCTGTGGCCCCTTTGTTTTAGCCAGTTTCTCACATATGGAATGGGAACATTTACCCAATGTCTATACCCCATTGTATCTTGGAAGTAACCAACTTGTTTTTGATTTTACTGGCTCCTAGGTGGAAGGGACTTGCCTTGTGCCAAATAAAACTTTGGGCTTGGATTTTTGCATTAATGCTGGAATGAGTTAAGATGTTGGGGCATGATTATGTTTTGAAATGTGACAAGGACGTGAGATTTGGGAGAGGCCAGGGGAAGAATGATATGGTTTGGCTCTGTGTCTCCACTCAAACCTCATCTCAAATTGTTATCCCCATGGTTGAGGGAGGGACTTGTTAAGATGTAGTTGGATCATGAGGACTATTTCCCCATGCTGTTCTCATGATACTTAATGAATTCTCATGAGATATGGTGGTTTAAAAGTGTTTGACAGATCTCTTCTACCTCCTGCTGCTCTGTGAAGAAGGTGCTTGATTCCCCTTCACCTTCCATCATGATTCTAAGTTTCCTGCGATCTCCTAGCCATGCAGAACTGTGAGTCAATTAAACCTCCTTTGTTTATAAATTACCCAGTCTCAAGTAGTGTCTTTATAGCAGCATGAGAATGGACTAATACATTGCTTCTTCCCAGCTTCTGGTGGCTCCCAGTAATCCTTGGTGTTCCCTGGCTTGTAGACAATTCCTCCAATCTCTGCTCTGTTGCTACATGGTCTTCTCCTCTCTGTGTATTTCTGTGTGTCTTCTCCTCTTCTTATACGGAAATCAGTTATTGGATTTAGCTCCTGCCTTAGTCCAGTATATGACCTCATCTTAAGTAATTACATCTGCACAGACTCTATTTCCAAATAAAATCAAGGTCTTAGGTTTCCAGTGGACATGAATTTGAGGGGGAGGCTATTCAACCCATTATAAAAACTTATTGCAGTAACTTACACCTGTTATTATCAGCTAGATGGTCTCATCAAAAGCTTCAGTGTGTCACTAGTATAACTTTCCTAGAATCTGTAACTATCACAGAAAGAACCACTGAGCAAACCTAAGAAGTGGTCACAACAAAGACAGAGTGAGCACAAGAAAAACCACTTCCTGAATGTGATCGGGGATGAAAAGACCATGATTCCAAATTCTGACAACAAAAGCTGTTTGTTGCAGGAAACCTTCCATAAAATCTGCCTGTGAAGCACTGGATACCGAACATAGTTCCGTGAACTCTGCAGAACATCTGATGTGCTCAGAGCTTTATCATCAGGGTCCCTTCCTCACTGGGTGTGACAGGCCTACTCCAAGACAGGGTAAGGTGAGAACAAAGTGTACATATTCCTTAACATCCCAGACCCACGACAGTGCCCCAGCTACACTAATGAGATGACAATTTTCTTCTGCTAAGCTTTCCTATGAAGCTGGCTTCAGGATAAAAGAAAACTTAATTTGTCCAAGGAAGCTCTGGCAATGGAAACTGTCACTCTTGACTTTGAGGAAACACTCCATAGTGGCTGCAGAGTAGTTTCTGCTCCTTGAGTTAGACTTTTGGACTCTGACATTGGATCTTACATGATGATACTATTTTTAACTTCTAATCTCAGAGTTGGTGTTATTGGGCAATGGATTAGATTAGATGCAAAAGAACATCAGAAGTACAGTCACAATCATTCCTGTTTGATCAGAAACTTTCAAATGGCATATCAATCTATTAATTGTCAATGTGTACAGAACTTTGTTAATGACTTCATCTATGGGTTCATACATTGCCCCCCCCTTACCTTGTTGATTCTATGCTATAGCTGGAAGCTGAGCAATGCCATTTTATAAAAGACAAAAGCTGTTTTCCAAAAATAAGTTGCCCCTTTCTCCTCACAGTGACTGCTAACCTTGGCTTCTGTAAATAAAACTGCTAGTTTACTTTGCAGAATGCAAAGAGGTAAAGCTGCTTACCTTCTCTTATCAGTAACTGCCAGAGTTGCTAGCCTTTGCTTACCAGTAATGACCAGAGTAAGCAGCCCCAACGACTTGTAATAAGTAATTAAGATATGTGATTTCCACCACTACCCAGACAATGTGTAAACTAACACTTATCTTGACTTCTGTAAACCACTTAAGTAACAATCGGAATGACAAAAGTCCCCTGGCCCTTGGAATGTCTGGAGCCCCCCCCTCACCCTTGTCTCGGCCCAGGAGGTGATTTACGGAATGCCCTGGCCCTCAGAATGTCTGAATCCCTTCACCCCCACTCCCAAGGTGGTTTTACAGGTATAAAAGAGTCTTGTCACCCTCCATTCGGGGCCACGGGTTGGAGAGACGTGAGTCCTCCATGGTCACCAGCAATAAACCCTGCAATTTGGCATACTTTTGTCTTGGTGTTGACTTTCTATGCTCGGTCCGGTATAACATTTGGAGGCCCCAGCGAGATATTCTATTTTTCATCACCAGACAAAAGCCATCTCAGAGTCTCGCCCGGGCGGCCGCTCCCACCTTGGAAGCCTCTAGGGGAGGTGCCCCCTGAGCTATCCCAGGGCCCCAGAGTGCCACTGTGGAGGATAAGTGGCCACCTGGCCAACGTTCACCCAAAATTCCTCAGGGTCCTAAAAGCCTCCGGAGGTAAGTTTGGTTTGGAATCTGGGAACTAGTTCAAAGGAAGGGCCTGAGTTGGGGGACAGATGAGTCATTGCAGCTCTGACCAGGCAGGCCTCACCGAGACGTTGCTTGAGGCCTCTGGTAGCTGGTATAGTGGGTATCAGCATTGGGTAGCTGGTATAGTGGGTATCAGCTTCTGGTAGCTGGCATAGTGGGTGTCAGCATTTGATTGTTTTCCGTAACCTCAGTGTGAGTGAGAGAGTGAGTGTGTATATATGTAGTCCCATGGCTGAAAAGCTATGGGGCTTGAGTGGGCCTTCACCCGCAGTTCCACAGGAGTGTCATAAGGCATAATGGTGATTCACTTCAGAGCTGTCCTACTTGGACTTCCATCCTGAGGTGACCAGGCCCGGGGATTATACAGGTACACCTTAGCCAAGACGCCAGTGAAACATTCCTCCGGGAACGTGGCTGGGCAGGCAACTGATTGGCCCCCCTTCTGGGAGGCTCCCACCCTTTGTCTGTCACTCTTGTATGTGGTCCTGTCTCATCTGTAAATTTGTCAGTTTTATTAGACTCCTGTTAGCTGAAAAACAGTGGTTTAGACCTGTTATTCTTGAGGTGGATAATATTCTCCATTGGCTAAGTGACCATTGACTTCAAGAAACTAATTGAGTTTACACCTCTGGAAATAATTCTGTTCTCTTTCCTTTTCCTCTTCTTATCCTATCATTGAGGCCTCATTCTTCCCTTTTCCATATCTGAGAGAAAATTCTGCCCCCGATGACCTAGGTGTAGTTTTTTTCTGTTTTAGAGAATCAAACTTTAAATAAGAAACTACCACCCCTCTTTGCCCATTTAGGGTTAAAAAAAGGAGTAATTGTCTATTCTGTCAAAAGAGACAGAGAATAGAGAGAAAGAAAGTAGACAGAAAGAAAGAGGAGAAAGAAGAGCAAAAGAGAGAGGAGATGGAGAACAGAGAGAAAGATAGAGGAGAGAGGACAAGAAAGTAAGAGAGGGGAAGAAGAGAGGATAGAGGACAAGAAAGTAAGAGGGAAAGAAGAGACAGGAGAGAGGAGAAAGAGGAGAGAGGAGACAAAGAAAAGAGAGCAAGGAAAGAGAGATAGTGAGACAGGAATTTAATGCTTTTTAGGGTCCCTGTGTCAAGGTGACCAAAAGCTGCAGGAGCAGAGAACTTGCAGCTGGCCCAGCAGCTTAGAGCTCAGTTTTTAAACTGACACAAAAAAGTTTGTTTTTTTTTTCTGCCAGCCGCCAGCCCCACCTGGATTTCAGGCAGGCCACACTTCCTCAGGGTGCAGTATTTGCATCTAAAATCTGGCTTTAAGAACAGCTTTCTAACCCTTTGTAATGCAAGTTACTTGTTAGCACAGTAGTTAAAATGTAAGGCCTGCAACTGCAGGGTTGTTGGTTCAAATCCTCAGTGAAGCCAGTCTTAAATTAGTAGAATCCCTTGGGGAAAATTCAAAAACTGAAGGAAAAATCAAATGGGATCATCTAGCTTCTGGCCTTGTACCCCTCTCCAGTGTATGACGGCCAACTTCGAGGTTTAGTATTCAGTTGAATATGGCATAAAATTAACCCCTGGAGAACTCTGCTCTTTATCTAAACTAGAATAGTCATCCTTTAGAATTAGGTGGCCTGACACTGGGATCTACGACTCAAAAAAATTACCCAGGCTGTATGGAAAATGGTCACAGAAACTCCTGGACACCCTGACCAGTTTCTATACATTAACTGATGGTTGGAACTAGTCCAACAATCCCGCCATGGCTGAAACGCTGCACAAGACAGGCTAGACTTCAGGTCATATTAGCTGGCCCAAAGAAAGCTCCTTCTGGGCCAGCCATTCTCCCCACCCCAGCAGAGGATCAGGAATTACCTCCACCCTACTCAATGCCCTCTGAACCAGGGCCTCAGCACCCCCTTGACAGTACTAGTAACCAAACCTTGTCCCCCCTGCACACTCGCAGCGGGGCCCCATACCCACTGACGGTCCTTCCTCTCCAAGAGGTGCCCCCAACAGGAGAAGACAATCAGAATTGCCCATTCTTTGTTCACATCCCTTTCTTGTCAAGTGACTTATATAACTGGAAGGTGATAGAAATTAAAGAGAGGACCAAAACACCAAGTGCTGACACAAGCTTTATTAAGAGCAAGGGAAAATCTGCTGGGCTGCACCCAAAATTGGCACACAGCACCCATGGTGTAGCAAAGGGGATTTTTAATGGCCTGCAAGCCGACAAATGCCTCCAGTGTGAGGGGCTGTGCAGGAGGGGAGGTGCTGGGGAATTGCTGAGTTTAATAGTTCCTGGGAGGGCTGGGGAACTGCTAACATGGTGAGAGGGAGAGGGTTAGAAACTTGCTGAGATGGAAAGTTCCCGGGAGGGGGTAGTGCTGGGAGGCTAAGGATCTTAAGGCAGTAGTGAGGTTTTACAATGGAGTAAGTTCTGTCAGAAAGCTCAACATCCCTCGTTCTCTGAGAAGCCCCAGGCTTTCACAGGTCTCTTAGAATCTGTACTGCAGAATCATTGCCCCACTTGGGATGACTGCCAACAATTATTACTGAGTCTGTTCACCACAGAGGAAAGAGGCAAAATTAGACAGGAAGCCCTGCAAGCCATTATAGGTCCAGGGCAAGGAACAGTAGAAAAAAAAAGGTCGGGGGGAAACCAAATTAAAAAGGTTTTTTTCCCCTACCTGACCCCAATGGGACCTCAACACCTTGGGGGGTCACCAGGCTCTGAACACTTTTCACCGGTATCTTTTAGAAGGGGTTAGGGAGTGGCCCATAAGCCCAGTAACTGCTCCAAGGTAGGAACTGTAACTCAGGGTCTACAGGAGTCGCTGACTGCTTTCCTTGAGTGCCTACAGGACGCTTATCACACCTACACTCCTATTGACCCTGAGGCTCCAGAGAATCAGCGGGCCATCAATCTGGCTTTCATTTCCCAGTTTGCCCCAGACATCAAAAGAAAATTGCAAAAATTAGAGGGGTTCCAGGGAATGAATTTAGCTCAGTTGTTGGAGATTGCCCAAAAAGTTTTTAACCATAGGGACACCTTAGAGGCCAAGCAAGATAAGTGAGTTACTAAGGCAGTGATAGCAGCTCTCCAGGAAACCCGAGTTAACTCATGACATGGACAACAACAGAACAACAGGCTTTTAACAGACTAAAAGAAGCCTTGACTACAGCCCCGGCCTTGGCCTTGCCCAACATCTCTAAACCCTTCCAGTTATTCGTACATGAAAGACAGGGGGTCACTAAGGGGGTACTCACCCAGACTCGGGATCCCTGGTCCCGGCCAGTCACCTACCTCTCTAAAAGACCTAATCCGGTAGCCTCTGGATGGCCAGCTTGCCTAAGAGCAGTGACAGCCACAGCCCTATTAGTCAAAGAGGCAGACAAGCTGACTTTGGGGTAGGAGTTAAACCTAGTGGCACCCCATGCGGTAGAGTCACTACTCCATGGAGCTCCGGGAAAATAGATGTCTAATGCCCGCATAGTTCAATATCAGGCCTTACTTTTGGACCGGCCCCGCATAAAGTTTTTAAAGACTATAGTTTTAAACCCCACCACATTGCTACCTGACAGCGAGCCAGAGGAGCCCATACATTGACTGCCAACAGACTACAGATGTCCTCCATGCTGTGCAACCAGATCTCACTGATGTCACCCTGCAGAACCCAGAAGAGGTACTGTATACAGATGGCAGCATTTTCATGATCGACAGAGTCAGGTATGCCGGGGCAGCTGTGGTCACTCTAGAGCGGGT
Organism: Saguinus oedipus; assembly: GCA_031835075.1. NCBI lineage: Eukaryota > Metazoa > Chordata > Mammalia > Primates > Cebidae > Saguinus > Saguinus oedipus. The sequence goes on along the minus strand of CM063171.1, from coordinate 52,571,767 downwards.
TGTTTGGGCCCAGGCTCTTCCACACGGAACCTTGGCCCAAAACGCAGAACTCATAGCTCTGATAAAGGCCTTGGACTGGGTGGAGGGAAAAACTGTTAACATCTAGATGGATAGCCTGTATGCCTTTGCTACGGCCCATGTACATTTATAGAGAAAGAGGACTACTTACCTCAGAGGGAAAAATCATCAAAAACAAAGAGGAAATCCTTGCTCTGCTAGAAGCTATATGGGAGCCCAAGGCAGTGGCAGTAATACACTGCAAAGGACACCAGAAGGGAGATTCACCAGAGGCAAGGGGAAATAGAGCAGCTGACCTGCAAGCCAGACAGGCAGCCTTGGGGCCAGTAAAACCTCTGACTCTTCTTGTGACTCTGCTGGCCCCAACCCTGCCGCCATCCCTGTGTACTCACCTGAAGAAGAAAGCTTTGCTAAGGAACAGGGGGCATGACAAGTTTCCATAGGATGGTGGATTCTACTGGACACAAGGATTGTGCTCCTCGAGGCTCTAAGATGGACTCCACCAAGCCACTCACTTAGGACAAACAAAACTCACTAAGCTACTGAGGTCCAGATACTACATTCCACATTTGCATGAGATTGTTAGGGAAACTAGTACTCGTTGTAATGTAAGTGCCAGAGTAAATCCAGGAGGTAGTAGGACTAGTCAGGCAGGAATAAGATTTAGGGATACTAGCCCAGGGAAACACTGGGAGGTAGATTTTACTGAAATAAAGCCCCCAGTGTGCAGCTATAAATACCTCCGTGTGTTTGTAGACACTTTCTCTGGATGGGTCGAGGCTTTTCCTACTAGGTCAGAAACTGTACTGGTAGTAACAAAAAATTGTTACAAGACCTGGTTCCTCGGTTCAGCTTGCCCCCGACACTGGGATCAGATAATGGCCCTGCATTTACAGCACAGGTTTTTTTAGGGCCTGGCCAAGGCCCTGAGTATATCCTGGAAACTACACTGTGCCTATTGCCCCCAGAGTTCAGGGAAGGTTGAAAGGATGAACCAGACAATAAAGGAGACTTTAACAAAATTTATTCTAAAGACCGGTGAAAACTGGATCAAACTGCTTCCTTTTGTTCTCCTCCATACCCAATGTACTCCCTTACTCCCCAAACTTGTAGACACCATACATGCTGAAGTCCATAACCACACACTCCTTAAGTCCTTACAGGCACTCCAGTCTGTTCAGTCCCAGGTGCAACCGCTCATCAGGGAAACTCAACCCACCCCAGTGGACCTCACTGACCAGCTGGTACACCCCTTCCAGCCAGGGGACAAGGTCTTGGTAAAGAGATTCACCACCTCCGGCCTAACCCCTCGCTGGAAAGGACCCTACACCATAATCCTGGTCACCCCCATGGCAATCAAGGTAGATGGACTAACTGCCTAGATTCACCACTCACATGTAAAGACTGCCCCCCCACCCCGGATGCACAATGAAGAGTAACCTTGGCTTCAGCAGACCACCTAAAGCTAAAACGTTCACGCTCCTCACAGTAACCTTCCTTGTCCCCTGATTCCTGTGGTAGCCCCTCGGAGGGGACCCCCCCTTGACTCCCACCTATTACTGGTGGGTCCTTACTGAATAATCCACTGGAGAACATGTTAGTTCTGTAACTGGAAAGGGATCCACCCTTGTCAACTTAACCCTAGAGTACATTCCCAGAGATCCCATAACCTTCTCCCTAGACCTCTGCATTCTCTTAAGCGAGAGCCTAGATGTAAATACTATAGGACAAGAAGATGGGGGTGGGGAAATGCGGTAAAAGCAAAGGAGATGGGATGTGGGAACGTAGAGGCCAAAAAACTGCTTCAGACTATGGGGCTATATCTATGCCCAGGGTCTACCCCACAAAGGAGATGAAATTGTGGAAACTTAAAGGAGTTCTGCTGCCCCATTGGGGCTGTGAGACTATCTCCACTATATCAGGATATATTGCAAACAGGGACTCTTTCATTTCTATCACCCGAGACTCTCCCCCAAACCCCTGCTACATCAGTTCTTGTAACCCACTCAAAATAACAGTCCTGTATCCAGATAGGAGATGGGCAACAGGGCGTATCTGGGATCTCCGAGTATATATGAATGGGTGGGACAAGGGAAACATCTTTACCATCCAGTGTATACAAAATAGGAGAGGATTAGACCTGTTGTTGTTCTTAAAGGAAGAAGGGCTGTGCGATGCACTCGGCAAACAATGTTGCTTCTACGCAAACAAATCCGGGCTCATTCGGGACAGCCTTATGATGGTTAGGCAGAACTTAGAAACAAGAAAACACCTCAAAAAGTTGGAACCAAAAATTGTTCTCTTGGTCCCCCTGGCTAACATCCCTACTCACTGGATTAGCAGGACCCTTGGTCCTAATGGTCCTAGGGCTAATATTTGGACCATGCCTTTTAAACATGCTTCTCAAATTTTTCCAGGAAAGAATAGATTTGGTCAAGTTAATGGTTCTGAGATCCAACTATGGGCCCCTGTGTCAACAAGAGGAAATCTATTAAAGATTTAATACATGTTAAAAGAACAGGGGGGGATGTGCTCTAGCTGGAACCTGAGCAATGCCATTTTATAAAAGACAAAAGCTGTTTTCCAAAAATAAGTTGCCCCTTTCTCCTCACAGTGACTGCTAACCTTGGCTTCTGTAAATAAAACTGCTAGTTTACTTTGCAGAATGCAAAGAGGTAAAGCTGCTTACCTTCTCTTATCAGTAACTGCCAGAGTTGCTAGCCTTTGCTTACCAGTAATGACCAGAGTAAGCAGCCCAAGCTAATTCCATCTTGGCCCCAACGACTTGTAATAAGTACCTAAGATATGTAATTTCTACCACTACCCAGACAATGTGTAAACTAACGCTTATCTTGACTTCTGTAAACCACTTAAGTAACAATCGGAATGACAAAAGTCCCCTGGCCCTTGGAATGTCTGTAGCCCCCTCTCACCCTCATCTCAGCACAGGAGGTGATTTACAGAATGCCCTGGCCCTCAGAATGTCTGAATCCCTTCACCCCCCACTCCCAAGGTGGTTTTACAGGTATAAAAGAGTCTTATCACCCTCCATTCGGGGCCACGGGTTGGAGAGACGTGAGTCCTCCGTGGTCACCAGCAATAAACCCTGCAATTTGGCATACTTTTGTCTTGGTGTTGACTTTCTATGCTCGGTCTGGTATAACAATTCCACTTCTGAAATATCTACTGAATCATCCACTTTTCTTTCTCCCCACCACTACCATCATAGTCCAAGACATCATCATATCTGTCTTGATCACCACAACTGTCTTTGAACTAAACTCTAACTTCCGCTCTAGTCCTGCAAATAGTTAGGATGCCATGGGCAGCAAAAGCAGAAATCTTGATTCCAGTTGGCTTAAAGAAAATTAGTTATCTTGCATAGAAGGATAGCCAGCAATAGGGCAAGTTTGGGAGCTGGGTGACTCAGCAGTTAATCATTGTCACCAGATTTCCAGGTTCTTTCTGTCTTTTAGCTCATCTATGCCTAGTTTGTCATCTTTACTCTCAGGCTGCTACCCTCATGGATGAAAGATGGCTGCAGCTCTTGTCATTAGCTTCACACCCAGACATGTTCAGGTGCAGAAAGAGACTCTTAGTGCATTCCTACAAATGAGGATACTTTTCCCAGAAGTCTCCCACAATAGATATCCCCCTCAAAGCTCACTGGCCAAAGCAGGTTTACATGCCCACTACTAAACCAATCAATTACTAACAAAGAGAATGAAATCATCTGTACTGATTTGGACGAATCAGGATTTATCCCGAGTTGGGAATACAATCTTATTTCTCTGAGTTATTTGGAGAAGAGATGAGCACCTTAACAAAACTACAATTTTGCCTGTGAGAGCTAAGGGAGGAAAAGATACTGGACAAGAAAGTAAAGGTGTCATCAAGACCCTCTGCCACAAATCTCTTTTCTATTGAGCAAGCTTGTCCAACCTGCAGCCTGCATGCATCCCAGAATGGCTTTGAATGCAGCCCAAAACAAATTCATAAACTTTCTTAAAACATTGTGAGGTTTTCCTGTGGCTTTATTATTATTATTATTTTCACTCATCAGCTATTGTTAGCCTATTTTATATGTGGCCCAAGACAGTTCTTCCAGTGTGGCCCAGAGAAGCCAAAAGATTGGACACCCCTGCTACAGAGCAGCCAGAATAATTTTCTCAACTTGCATTTCCAATTATGTTCTTTCTCTGCTAAAGCTTTGGTGGCTTCCTATAGTGCATAGAATGTAATCCTGAAATCTTATTTGGGTTTACAAGGCCCTGTGGGCTCTGGACACTGCTCTCCTCACTAATTATAAGCCAGTGCTTCTGGTTTCCTCTCCATCTTAGGGCTTGTGTGTATGCCTGAATTTGGACTGTACAGAAACAGAACCAATAGGATATATTAGGTTGGTGTAAAAATAATTGCAAAAGCCTCAATGACTTTTACACCAACCTATAAAAGGTTTATTTTAAGGAATTGGCTCATGTGATTGTGGGCGCTGGCAAATTCAAAATTTGCAGGGCAGGCATGCAGGCTGGAAACTCAGGCAGGAGTTGATGCTGCAGTCTTGAGGCAGAATGCCTTTCCTGAGAAACCTGTTTTTGCTCTTTTGGCCTTTCAATAGAGTAGATGAGGCCCACCTACACTGTGGAAAGTAGTACCCTGACTTAAAATTAACTGATTGTAGATGCTAACCACATCTACAAAATATCTTCACAGCAACACTTGGATTAGTGTTTGATTAGACTGGACACTATAGCCTAACCAAGCTGTGATGTTATTTTACACATATATATTTTTTCATCCATGGTTCCTGGCTTATAACTCCCATCACCATTGTAACAGTCTTTTGTTATAATGTTGGTGTATTTGTGTGTTAGGCCTCAGATCAGGCCTCGGAAAATAGAATTTGTCTCTCTGATCTTCTTGCCCTTCTTTCACCTCAAGGCAGAATTCTAGTCATTCCCCTCCTTCCTCTGCCCTATACCCCCAACTTCTTCCAGCTTTATAACCTGGAGGAAGGAATGCTGCCATCATTTAGCTTCCATAATAACCAAAGAGGACTGGTTTTCAAGAGCTTCTGGATAGCTAAACACATGAGGGTTCCTGGAGGGTGGGGCTTCCAAGGCATGGAAGCCCTGTGCCCCTTCCCCACACTTCACTCTATATGTCTCTTTATCTGTGTCCTTTGAGAAATCCTTTATAATTAGCTGATAAATGTGTTCCCCTGAATTCTGTGAGCTTTTCCAGCAAAATAATAGAACCTAAAAGGAGGGTTATGGTAACCCCAAGTTGAAGCTGGTCATCAGACATTCCAGAGGCCCAAACTTATTACTGGTGGGGGAGAGGCAGTTTTGTGAACTGAGCCCCAAACCTTGGGATCTGATGCTATCTCTTGGGAGATAGTGCTAGAATTGAATTAAAGGACCCCCAGCTGGTGTCTGCTGCTTGGTGAGAAGGTAAAACTCTCCACATTTGGTCACAGAATTCTTCTGTGTTGGATGTTGTTGTGTTGGTGTGAAAGCAGAGGATAATCATGGTTTGCAAGAGATCCCCCTTAAGAGATATCACCCTCAAAGCTCACTGGCCAAAACAGGTTCACGTGGCCATTGCTAAACCAGTCAGTTACTAACAAAGAGAATGATACCATCTGAATTGACTTGGACCAATCAGGATTTATCCCCCAGAGTTGAAAATACAATTCCATTTCTCTGAATTACTTGAAGGAAACATGAACACCATAACAAAACTAATTTTGCCTGTAAGAACTAAGGGAGGAAAAGATATTGGACAAGCAACTAAAAGTGTCAAAAATTCTTTGCCACAAGTTTCTTTTCTTTAGAGTAAGCTTGTCCAACCCTAAACACAAATTGACACATAAAGCTGTTAGATATAGTTAACCCCAAGTTTCTCTTCAAAGAATCAGCATGTCAGTATGTTCAGCTCTCTTATTCTTTAATTCTGCATTTTAAAGTTTAACTTCCTTGTAGTTTCGGTGAACAACCTTTTCCGCCAGTTCTTTTTTTTTTTTTCTCTCCAAAACCGGCTTTCTGAAAGATCATTTTCTGATACAATGGCAGTTCTTTTTTTTTTTTTTTAATCATCACAATTAAAGCCAAGAATTTTAAGAACTTCAATTTTGGTGGTTGTTTTTTTTTTTTTTTTTTTTTTTTTTTTTTTTTTTTTTTTAAGAAGGAGAGGAAAAGGAGGAAGAAAAAGAGGGAGAGAGAACAGGAATATTGCTTTATTCTATGAATGGGTATTAATAATGGCCAATCAATATTTTGTGTATTTAAAGTGGAGAATGTATATTTTATGTATCTAAAGTGGAGAGCTCTACAAGTGCTTATTAAGTTTACTTGTTCCAGATCTGAGTTCAAATTCTGGATATCCTTATTAATTTTCTGTCTCGTTGAGTCTAAATCTCTTTATGGGTCTTATGTATCTGGGTGTTAGGATGCATTGATCCTTATACCACTCTGTCTTTGTTGCTTTGAAATCTGTTTTATCAAATGCATGAATTGCAACTCCTTTTTGTTTATTTACTTATTTTTGCTCTCCATTTGGTTGGTAAATCTTTCTCCAACCCTTTGTTTTTAGTCTTTGTGTATCTTTGGATATAAAATGGGTCTGGATGTAGTATACCGTTAGGTTTTGGCTGTATCTTTTGATTGGGGGATTTAGTTGATTTCAATTTAGGATTACTGCCATTTGATGTTAACTGGCTATTTTATCCATTTGTTGATGTAAATTCTTCTTTATGTTGATGCTCTTTACTTTTTGGTATATTTTTAGAAAGGCTAATACTGGTTGTTCCTTTCTGTGTGTAATGCTTCTTTCAGAAGTTTTTGTAAAGCAGGCCTGGTGGTAATAAAATCTCTGAGTACTTGCTTGTTCATAAAAGATTTTATTTTTCCTTCAATTGTGAAGCTTAGTTTGGCAGGATATGAAATTCTGGGCTGAAAGTTCTGTTCTTTAAGGATGTTAAATATTGGCCCCCACTCTCTTCTACAAACCCTGGCTTGTAGGGTTTCTGTTGAGAGATCTGCTATAAGTCTGATAGGCTTCCCTTTGTGGGTAACCTGACCTTTCTCTCTGGCTGCCCTTAGTATTTTCTCCTTCGTTTTGACCCTGGTGAATCTAATGATTATGTGCCTTGGGGTTGCTCTTCTTAAGGAATATCTTTGTGGTGTTCTCTGTATTACCTGGGGTTGAATAGTGTCCTGCTTTGCTAGATTGGGAAAATTCTCCTGGATAATATCCTGAAGAGTATTTTCCAGCTGGGATTCATTCTCTCCATCACATTCAGGTACACCTATCAAACGTAGATTAGGTCTTTTCACAGAGTCCCATAATTCTTGTTTGCTCATTCCTTTTTATCATATTTTCTCTATTCTTGTCTTCTCATTCCATTTCATTAAGTTGGTCTTCGACCTCTGATATCCTTTCTTCTGCTTGATCAATTCAGCTATTCAAACTTGTGCATATTTCACTAAGTTCTCATGTTGTATTTTTCAACTCCATTAGTTCATTTATATTCCTCTCTATATTGTCCATTCTTTTTAACATTTCATCAAACCTTTTTTCAAAGTTCTTAGTTCCTTTACATTGGGTAAGAACAAGTTCTTTCAACTCCCCAAAATTTTTTGTCATCCACCTTTTGAAGCCTACTTCAGATAATGGAACACAGTCCTTTTCCATCAGGGCTTGTTCCGTTGCTGATGAGGAATTGCTATCCCCTGTAGAGGAAGAGGGGTTCTGATTTTCGGTATTCTCGGCCTTTTTAGGCTGTTTTTTTTCCCTTTATTGTGATTTTATCCATCTGTTGTCTTTACAATTAGTGCCTTTCTGATTAAGTTCCTGAGTGGACGTCCAATTTATTGATTACCAGTGCTGGAATCCGAGCAACCCTCTGTGCCGGCCAAAACAGCAGCGATAAGATCGATGGTGTTCTTCTGCCTGGGAATCTCCATTCTGGCTTCCTTCTTGAGTCCGCAACAAGTGGCTCTGCCTTCCCAGAGCTCCAAACACCAGTCAGTAGGGGAACCAGTCCCGTTTACTGTGCATGAAGAGCTGCCGTGCTGAGGTGGTGACAAAACCGCTGCGCCGGCCACAAAAGTCACGCTGGCGACCCGCGGGGCTCCTCCACTGGAAATCTTCTGGTCCGTGAGTGACGAAAATTCCTCTGAAAGTGTGGTGTCCTCACGTTTTCTGAGCTTTCACTGGGAGCTACAATCCTGAGCTGTTAGCGATCAGCCATCTTGGATCTCCCTTTTCCGCCAGTTCTAACTAGTAGTTCGCATCTGTTCCCCTGGTTCCCTGCTCCATCCTGACTCAACCCAGTCATCTGCTCCAGTCACCTGTTCTGGTCACGTGCTTTGACCCCTGGCTACCTGCTCTGACCTGTCTGTAACTGCCCTTCCTGCCAAGCTACCTACCCCACAACTCTGGCTCAAACCCCTGCTCCCTTTAAAAATAGCCAATAGGGATTAGTATAGACTGTGAGGCCTAACCCTAGCTAATAGGGGAATGACACAGCAGTAGGGGTGACCTCCATTAGGCATAAGTCACCTTTCCCTTCCACACACCTCCAGGTGTGTGCTCATCATTGTTCCATCTGTGAGCTGTACCCTTCTATAGAAGTAAACTGCCTTGCCGAGGAAATTTATATTCCAGTGCTACTTCTTTGGCGGCACCGAAAATTCTATTTATAACAAAGCTAATGAAGGTAATAAAAATATTTCATCTGAAAAAATGGCTCCCTGGCATAATATTTTAAAGTAAAAATCCTTAAAGATCAATAAGCTCTGGAAGGAACTTTCCCATATCTACATAATGATACAACTGACCCACCAAGGAGAGCAACTGCTCCTGTTCACCTCCTTATTATCTTAGGATCCATTACAGGAAAGAAGACCAAGAATGTAACCATACCTGAACAGACCTTATTCAAGGTATTAACTGTCAAAAAATCATTTACATTCCAAAGAGAACTATTTATGAGTTAATTCTGTTCTCCCACCCAGTCATTCTCCCTGGTAATCATTTATTGGCTCTCAATGAAATTCCTCTTCTCCCCATCCCATAATCCATTTCACGAGGATCCGGGCCCCTATTCTTTCTGTAAACTCAAGTTGGTGCATAAGCTTCTATACCTCACTGGGAGGTTGAGTCTTCATTCTGAAGGCTCCTGTGTATATGAATTAAATAGATTTGTATCCCTTTTCTCCTATTAATGAATCTGCCACATGTCAGTTGATTTTTCAGTTAAACTTTAGGAGGCCACGGGCTTTGACCCTGTAAACCAAAAATAAAAGCACCTCCAACAGACTGAGTGAACCCCTCCTCCTGACCAGCAGGCTCATCTGACTGGCATTAATATTAAGGGAATTCAAGGGAATTCCAAAGAAACCTGAAAAACTGGTTCATGCCATGATGGGAAGAGGAGGTCAAATGTGCTCCTCTCCTATCATTATACTCTCCTCCCTTTGGAATTCAGGCCCATATGACTAGCATTAATATTAAAACAGAGATCTTAAGACTGACAAAACAGATTATTTTTAGCAATAAAACATCAAATTCCAACCTGACTCTAATATAGCATCACATTGCTGATGGTAGGCCTTGAAAGAAATTATTTTACCTCAATATATATATATATTTCTCCTTCCTTCCTTCCTTCCTGCCTTCCTTCCTGCCTTCCCTCCCTCTTTCCTTCTGTCTTTTCCTGTTTTTCTTTCTTTTTCTTTTTCTTTTTTTTTTTTTGAGAAAAGTTCTCACTCTGTTACCCAGGCTGAAGTGCAGTGGCATAGATCATGGCTCACAGCAGCCTCAACCTCCGGGTTCAAGTGATCCTCCCACCCCAGCTTTCCAAGTAGCTGGGACTACAGGCGTGCACACTACCATGCCTGGTTAATTTTTTTGTATTTTTTTTTTTTTTTTTTTGTAGAGACAGGGTATCACCATATTGCCCAGGCTGGTCTCCAACTCCTGGGCTCAAGCAATCTGCCCAGCTCAGCCTCCTAAAGTGCTGGGATTACAGGTGTGAGTCACTGTAGCAAGCTCCAAAATCTATTTCTTTGTCATATTTTGAAACAGCCCTGAAAAGCTGTCTCTTGTGGGGGAAATTTACATTCTGTAGAGAATCCTCTTCCCTTTCCAGGTCTTTTTATGATCCTGAAGAGATTAGCTGAGGGTCTAGCACCTTTCAAATGTCTGAGTAGGAAACATTTGCCGTTTATTGCTTCTAAGGGCAGCCACTTAAGAGACTTCATCTACATAATAAGAACCTTGGCCTCCACAACCCCTTGTCTTAACCCAGACACCCATTTATATTTATTACGGGTCTTTAGATAATAACTTAACTCTTTCAACTAACTGTCAATCAGATAACTTTTGAATCCACATGTAGCCTGTAAGCCCCCAGTGGAGTTGTCCCACCTTTCTGAACTGAATCAGTGTATACCTTACATGTAGTGACTGAGGTCTTCTGTCTCCTTGAAACATGTAAAACCAAGCTGAACCACAACCACCTCGGGCACATGTTCTCAGGATCCTGAGGCTTTGTCATTGGTCATGGTCCTCACATTTGGCTCAGAAAAAAATCTCTTCAAATATTTTATAGAGTTTGGTTTTTCATCAACAGCCTCACACTATCACATGGATTCTTCTTCTTTTCTTCTGTCCAGCCAGAATGAAAGGGGCGGTGTGTGTCCCAAAGATGCTCCCAGCTCCCTCGGGTTTCCAAAGAGGTTCTCGGCCTTGCTAACTCTGAAAAATGGGGAAAGGGGCCCTGGAGGCTTGGTGAGTTTGCCACTGGAATAAATATTATGGACCCAAAGAGTTTAGCAGAAAAGTGATTTATTAGACAGACAGAGAGAAAGAAAGAAAACAGCTCCCACGCTGCCTCCCGTGGGAGGGGACCCAGAAAATGAATCTATATAGGTCAGGAGCAGGTGAATTTTAACCCTTGAGTTATTCCCTCCCCATTCATGTTCTCGTCCAATGAGAGGAGTTCTTTCAAACTTCCTGTGAAGTGATTGATCTTTGACTCTCATACTAAATTGGCTACTTGGTCCACAACTCTTGAGTTATAGAGCCCCCTCCTCCCAGAGCTTTCCGAGGGCTTTTTGGACAAAGAAGCCCACCTGGATGTCTCTACCTAGCCCACGCACAGGAAACCCAGACAAAAAAGTTTGCATTTGAAACCACTCTGGTTCCCAGATGGAGGCATGGAGCAGCAAACTCCTGCCTTTGAAACCACGCCCCGTGCAGACCCAGGAAGAGAAGTTTTTCTTTAACACAGTCCCTCAAAAGGATGCCCACACCCTCAATGTGGTGGACCAACTTTTCCTCTTCCAGGTCTTAATGTCCCCTAGGAAGACCTCTGTGAGGGTCTCCTGTCCTATTCAGATTAGGTACCCTCGTCTGGCTCCAAAGGAAACTCTCTACCTCTAACATATGCTAACATTACACAATTTTGTAATAACCTGTTTACCTCTCTGTACTGCCAACTACAACATTAAGTCTGAAGAGCAAAAAAACAGTGGTTACTTCACTGTTATGCTCCGATTAGCCAGCACAGAACTAGTCTCATAGTAGTCACTCAGTAAATATTTATCAAATGAATGTATCTCATCCAACTCCATTTTCTGATTGAAGTAATGATTTAGAGATGATAAGCCCCTTATCCATGACTACATCAAAAATAGTAGTTGAGCTGGGTTAGTACTCACAACTCAGCTCCTGCCTGCAAACCTGGGCTCTTCTCCACTTTGCTACCTCTTTGTGCTGGAGGGTTAAGATTCTCCAGATCTGGTAAGGTTTATTTTTTAGAGGTGTTTGGGGTGTGTGGGGGGGTGGACGTGCGTGCGTACTCAGCTCTCTTTTGTATTAAAAAAAGAGAGGCACACTCAGTTTCCTGCAAGTAATAGGATTTTGGGGTGGGGGGAATTTCCTTGTTTTCTTTTTAGGCATATCCATGATAAGGGTGATAGAAAGCTCAGGTGACAAGAATTGCCATCCAGCCAGGCCTGAAGGAAACCTGATCAGGAGCTCGTTTTCTCCTTGTTCCTGAGCAGCAAAATGTCACCCGTTCCTGCCATCCTGCGGACTCAGCTCTGGCCTATTGCTTCTGTTCTTCTTGCTGCTATCTACCAGTGACCAGCCTTCTGTGCGGGCCTTCCTGATGGCTGCTGCTGAATAGGAAGATGAGCTTGCACAAGCCTTCTCTTTGCAAGTTTTATCATCTCTTATTGCTACTCAACTGATTTTCTCTTCTATATTTTCTAATTCTAATTTCTGACTAGGCTAATCTGGTTGGCTCCGTTGGTTACGATCTTTTCTGTTTGGGTACTGTTTTTAATGCCTGGCCACCCCATAGGTTAGCCTGTGGGCTGACTGCTTTTGCAATCAATTGGCTATGATATGGGAGGACAAAAGGCTGCAGGTCACCTGGAATATAACAGGTTTTTTGCATGGAAATTGTAGAGGAGGCATTTCTTTCTTTCCTTGTGACTGAGAGTAAGGCAGATAACATTACTGACCTGTCTAGTACAGCAAAAAACAAACAACAAAAAAAACCTCAAATGACAGTTTTTGGATAACAGTCCAATGCATTCTCTCATGGAAAGGTATAGTAGTATCTTTAAAAGGCCCAAATGCTTTATTTCAGGCATGTGGTGGGTTCCAGTTTTCTTTTTCAGGTTAAGGGACTAGGGAAAAAATGCCAGGGGAGGTGTGAAGAAAATGGAAAGTAAATAACTCAGATTGATACATTATTTGACTAAGACAGTAACAAGTGAATTTAAATGAAGCTAGACCTCAAAGTGATTTCTATGATAATAGACAACTAAGTTTTATTTTTCTTTCTTTATTTTTTAAAATATATTTTAATCTAATTTGGTAGAGTAGGAGAAAATAACTCAATGTTCTGAAAATAGATTTCCCAGAGAAAGCCATTAAGGCAGCCCTTTTGTTTCCTGTCATATTCTGAATCAGTTACAAGGACAAACTCTATTTGTTTGGGTACATTAATTTTGCTCAACGGCCTTTCTATAAAATGAGCATCAAATTGATGGGACTGGACCTCAGTAGAGAAGAAGTTCCAATTTTCTCTGGATGGATTGTTCTGGACGTGCAATGGAAAATTATTATTAATAGCAATTCATGTTTACTATCCAGTGAGCACAAGAGAAAGATGGAGTTTAGAAACACAGCTGTATCTGACTAAGCACTGAGCACCGTAGTACAAATCACTAGGAAATGATGAGCTGATCTTTGTCTTCTGTGTGACTAGTCTATGTGGGCCATATTTGGTATGCTGGAACACAGATTTTCTCTGACTGTGTCTTGGTTCAGTAACTTCGGGGAAACAAGATAGGTTTTTTAATATGATCTAATCATTTGGGTTGTCTTGCTGCAGGTACCATATGGTGCTGATGTGTTGGATGTCTCCAGGTGTTAATTTCAATCATTCATCTGGACACATGGTGAGAGGCTGAATAGTCATGCTTTCTTCCCCCATGGAGTTTATATTGTGATTAAGTCTGGTTCCTAGACTTCCTGATTCTGATTCAGCCTTCAAAGTTCAAACCAAAACAGAGGTATTCAACGGTTCTTGATTTTCCTTCTCAGGTTAAGGAGTTGGGAGTAAAGCATGCTGAAAGAGTGTATGAAGAAGGAAATTGAAAGAAGCAAAATAGGCTGGGCGCGGTGGCTCGTGCTTGTAATCCCAGCACTTCAGGAGGCAGGAGGATCACTTAAGGTTAGGAGGTCAAGACCAACCTGGCCAACATGGTGAAACCTTGTCTCTACTAAAAATGTAAAAATTAGCCAGGTGTAGTGACACACACCTGTGATCCCAGCTACTCAGGGGGCTGAGGCAGGAGAATCACTTGAACCCTCGAGGCAGAGGTTGCAGTGAGCCAACATCATACCACTGCACTCCAGCCTGGGTGACAGAATGAGACTCTGTTTCAAAAAAGAAAGAAAGAGAGGGAGGGAGGGAGGGAAAGAAAGAAAGAGGAAAGGAAAGAAGGAGGGAGGGAAGGAAGGAAGAAAGAGCAAAATAACTTCATCTTCCTGGGGCTCAGTCAGAACCCAGCAAGTTCCTGGAGATAGTGGGGTATGGAGAGTTGCTATAATCCATATTTCTCATAAATGTATAAGACTTTGTCATTTGCATTCTATGTGCTAAGCTCATTTCTGATTCTATTTCTCTTCTCTTCCATGGAAATAAACAAAGACCTACTCACACGAGAGCAGGCAAAATCTCCTTATTTACAGCTTGTTATAGCAAGGGAGTCAGCCATCATAACTTGTGTTTGGCAGAGACTCAAAGGCAGGCAGGAGAGTGGGAAGGTTTCATAGTAATAAAACGGGAAGACTTCAGGTACACCCTAATAGGAGGCTGTTGGCATGGAGAAATTGGAGGCAGCCAACCAGAAAGAGGGCATCCTATGTGATTGATTTGGGTATAATGTTTGGCTTTCTCTGGTTGGCCTTGAGTTGGAATCAGGGATTAAAATTAGGGAAGCTAGCAGTTATTAATCAAGTCTTGGTGGGCCAATGGCTACAGGGATTATTGCTTAGCTTCCTGGGCTGTTTGCTAGAGATAATGGTTTGGTTACTACAGATTGTGGGGCAGGGAGTTCTACTTAAAAAAAAATTATCTATCTATCTATCTATCTATCTATCTATCTATCTGTCTGTCTGTCTGTCTGTCTATCTGCACACACACAAGTTTGTAAAGAGAAAGGGAGAGTCTCACTCTGTCACCCAGGCTGGAGTACAGTAGCACAGTCACAGCTCACTCCAGCCTAGACCTCCTGGGCTCAAGTGATCCTCCCACCTCAGCCTCCCGAGTAGCTAGAACCGCAGGCATGCACCACCATGCATGACCAATTTTTTTTTTTTTTTTTTTTTTTTTTTATAGAGACAGTGTCTCACTATGTTGTCCAGGCTGGTCTTGAACTCAGGCTCAAGCGATTTGCCCGACTCCACCTCCCATTGTGCTGTGATTACAAGCATAAGCCACCATGCCCAGCTTCAGAATTCTACTCTGATAGATGGTCTGGCCATTGTCTTGTATATTCAATATCTCACTTATCATTTTACCTAGGTTGCTTCATGTATTTTAACTTTTAAATCCTTTATCTTACACATGTCTATGAATAGCCATCAATTCTGCAACCTCCATAGTACATTTTCTAAAAATCTTTAATTACAAAAAGAATACATGTTCATCAAATTAAAAGTTTTTAAAATGGAGATAAACAAAAGGAAAAATAATTTCATAAACTCCCACCAACAATTTGCTTTATGTTCTTTCTATGTGTATATGTCAATATAATCTGATAGCACTTGTACATTTGTAACTCTTATAAATAGTTGTCTGTGTGTGCTCCCTGCCTCCGTCTGCCACCCTGGCCTGCTTCCCCAGTTGGGGATTTGCAGAGATAGAGTGTTTTTCATTTAGCCCTTACTCTCCAAACCTTACATGGTATGTCACACCTGGAAGCGTGTTTAATAAGCATTTAGCACAATTGGGAAACTGGGAAATTTGATGTGGTTAAACCCAGTGGATGGATGGATAAATGGATGAATGGATGGATGGATAAATTGTAATACCTTTAACCATTGTCAATTCTATTTCCCGTAACTAATGATTTAAACATCAAACTTTTGAACGAACATGTTGTAGCCTCTTGACAGCAGTGGAGAAAATCCTGACTTCTGCTCTCAGCTTAGTTATTTCTCCCATTTGTCTGTGACTGATAGCCAATTACCAAATGACAGTGTCAATCCATTTCATCCATATGTGCATTCAACATTTTTATAAAACTGCAATCTCCCTGTCACGAGTAGATAGATCATTTTCATTTTTCAATTATTTGAGCTTCAGTTTAGGACTTTGCTTAATGGTTTTGCAAGACATTGATTAGAGAGGTCTTTTTCTTTCCTGATTAAAAGCGTGTATGATATCTTCTCTCTAGCTATCTTTTATTTGTATCTAGTAATTGTGAATCTAAATATATGACTATGGTTATCTGTCACATATTATATTATGTGAATTTTTCAGGAAGCAAAATAATTCTTAAAAAAATCATTTCAGAAGATTGTCATTAGTCAGACTAAGGATATTGGAAGTAAATCTTATGTAAAATAAATTGTTTTCAATAAAATATTATAATAGAAAATCGCTGTTGCCAACTCCTATTCAATATTCCTCCTATTGGAATATCTCTGTATAATATCTAGAGAAGAGTTTCTACATAAATTGTCTCTACAGCCATTGTCCTTGGGGCTTAGTCTTTAAAAAACTACAGTTGGTCATAGCATGAAGAAGAGTACAAAATCAGCTGTCTGAGCCCCCTCTTATTCTAGCTCTGTCTCTTTCAGGTTTTATTATCTCGGATGTGTTGTCTTTTCTGCTGGAGTCTTAGTTACCTCCTCTGTAAAATGGGGATCGAATGTTGTCTTGTAGAAGATAGTCATTCATTGTCTCATTCAATGTACACTTACTTATGTATCCAAGCCCTATTGTAGGCAGCGCTATTGAGTGATAGCACAACCCCATGCACAGTATGTTCCCATTGTTTTTGATGCTCTGGGGATAAGTAGGATGGAGGCAGGCAACCAGCTTCTTCAAATCTTCAAATCTTCAGGAGTGAAACTGGTAACTCAAAGATATAAGCCAGTTTCAGAGAACAACAAGCTGTAGTTGGAGGTAGAAGTATTGAGGCTCAATACTTTGGTGATTTGATTCTGGGAAACTGAACTGTTCCCTTTCAGTTCTTTCCTGGGCAAAATGTAAATAATGGTTTCTGTGTCACTTACTGTCCAGAATTCTCTAGGCGGTTATATCTGTTAGCAGTTTACATTCATTACCATAATCAAATGAGATCATCGAATGGCATTATGTCTGCACTGACCTTTGTAAACTGTAAATATATAATTGGTGATTAAAATTCTTACTTTTTTTTTAAACTCAGGTTGGTTTGAGGAAAGTCATGTATTTCAGTTTTTTGGTTAATGTTTCCCAGATGAGTTTTGAAACTCTTCCCTGCACCTAGCCTAGAGTTTATCCACAGCATCAAATGTTTATTGACATCAACTAGGAAGCATTTCAAAAATCCTGAGGTATCTTGCCCTAAGCAATTGAATTGTATGTAATCTCTGGGGGCGGAGCAGTTAAAAAAACTCCCCAGGTGATCTGAATGTGCAGCCAGGGCAGAGAAACACAGCCCCAAGAAACACCTTTCCAGTTTAGCACCTGAAGGTTGGCCAGAAAACATCCTAAGCTTTAGGACTGTTCCAGGTGGGTGGGTAGTGGTTTATCCAACCTCCCTCTCGCTTTCAGAAAGGTGGAGGCTGCAGCCATTCTGAGTGCTTGGGCAAGTGGATAGATCTGCCTCCCGTTAAAAAACACCATTGCCAGCATTTAGTATTTTCAACAGTAGTAATAAAATCACTTTTTATAATTGAAGTGCTTCACAGATTCCAGCGTGCTTTCAAATGCATCAACTCATTGAAATAAATTTATTTCGCCCCTACCAATATAAAGATTTTTATAGGAATTTTAGAAAGTATGGAAAAGCTGAAAGAACACCTCAAAAAATCTTCCAAATCCGACTACTTAAATACAATCATATTTCGTAAATTTCCTTCTAGTTTTTTTTTTAATT
This sequence comes from Saguinus oedipus, assembly GCA_031835075.1. NCBI lineage: Eukaryota > Metazoa > Chordata > Mammalia > Primates > Cebidae > Saguinus > Saguinus oedipus. The sequence continues at coordinate 52,554,068 of CM063171.1, read as the reverse complement.
AGTTAAAAATTTTATCATAAGATTATGTTGTTTAATGTAAAAATGTTAAATACAGACTTTATAAAGCAAAATATGAAAGTCCCGGTCCTCCCTTCAACTCCTCGTCTATCCCAACTCCTACCTCACCTTATAAAATTACACTCTTCAGAGTCAGAAGTTGTTAATGGTCTTTATTTGCTTTTTCAATTTAGGTGATTTTTATTTTTTTCATTAAAAAATGATTTCCATAGGTTATTGGGGAACAGATGATGTTTGATTACATAAGTAAGTTCTTCAGTGGTGATTTGTGAGATCTTGGTGGACCCATCACCCAAGCAGTATATGCTGCACCCTATTTGTAGTCTTTTATCCCTTACCCCCTTTCTACCCTTTCCCCTTGAAGTCTCCAAAGTCCATTATGTCATTATTATGCCTTTGCATCTTCATAGCTTAGCTCCCACTTATGAGGGAAAACATACGATGTTGGTTTTCTATCCCTGCGTTACTTGACTTAGAATTATAATTTCCAATCTCATTCAGGTTGCTGCAAATGCCGTCAATTCATTCCTTTTTATGGCTGAGTAGTAGTCCCTCATATATACATACCACAGTTTCTTTATCCACTTGTTGATTGATGGGCATATGGGTTGGTTCCACATTTTTTTGCAATTGTGAATTGTGCCACTATAAACATGCATGTGCAAATATCTTTTTCGTATAATGACTTCTTTTCCTCTGGGTTGATACCAAGTAGTGGGATTGCTGGATCAGATGGTAGTTCTACTTATAGTTCTTTAAGGAATCTCCACAGTGTTTTCCATAGTGGCTGTACTAGTTTTACATTCCTACCAGCAGTGTAGAAGTATTCCCTGATCACTGCATCCATGCCAACATCTACTACTTTTTTATTCTTAGATTATGGCTATTCTTGCAGGAGTAAAGTGGTATTGCATTGTGAGTTTGATTTGCATTTCCCTGATTGTTAGTGATGTTGAACATTTTTTCATATGTGTGTTGGCCATTTGTATATCTTCATTTGAGAATTGTCTATTCATGTCCTTAGTCCACTTTTTGATGGGATTGTTTTTTTCTTGCTAATTTGTTGACATTCCTTGTAGATTCTGGATATTAGCCCTTTATCAGATGTATAGATTGTGAAGATTTTTTCCCCCCTCTTGGTTGTCTGTTTACTCTGCTGACTGTTCCTTTTGCTATGTGAAAGCTCTTTAGTTTGATTAAGCCCCAGCAATTTATCTTTGTTTTTATTGCATTTGCTTTTAGGTTCTTGGTCATGAAATCCTTGCCTAATCCAATGTCTAGAAAGGTTTGTCCATTGTTATCTTCTAGAATTTTTATAGTTTCAGGTCTTAGATTAAGTCCTGAATCTATCTTGAGTTGATTTTTGTGTAAGGTGAGAGATGAAGATCCAGTTTTATTCTCCTACATGTGGCTAGTCAATTATCCCAGCACCATTTGTTGAAAAGCATGTCCTTTTCAACAGATCAGATCAGATGGCTGTAGGAATTTGGGTTTATTTCTGGGTTCTCTGTTCTGTTCCATTGGTTCTATGTGCCTATTTTTATACCAGTACCATGCTGTTTTGGTGACTATGGCCTCATAGTATAGTTTAAAATCAGGTAATGTGATGCCTCCAGATTTGTTCTTTTTGCTTAGTTTTGCTTTGGCTATGCGGGCTCTTTTTTGGTTCCATGTGAATTTTAGAATTTTTTTTATAATTCTATGAAGAATGTGGTGGTATTTTAAGGGGAATTGTGTTGAATTTGTAGATTGCTTTTGTCAGTATGGTCATTTTCACAATATTGAAAATGAGCTCATCCATGAGCTCCTCCTCAGCATAGTACTGGAAGTCCTAGCCAGAGCAATCAGACAAGAGAAAGAGACAAAGGCATTCAGATTGGTAAAGAGGAAGTCAAACTGTCGCTATTTGCTAATGATATGATCATTTACCTAGAAAACCCTAAAGACTCCTCCAGAAAGCTCCTAGAACCGAAAAAAAGAATTCAGGAAAGTTTCTGGATACAAAATTAATGTACACAAATGAGTGGTTTTTCTATACATCAACAACGACCAAGCTGAGAATCAAATCTAGAACTCAACCCATTTTACAATAGCTGCAAAAACAACAACAACAACAACAACAACAACAACAACAACAACAGCAACAACAACAACAACTTAGGAATATACCTAACCAAGGAGGGAAAAGACCTCTATAAGGAAAACTACAAAACACTGCTGAGAGAAATAATAGACGACACAAATTAATGGTCTTTACATACAAACACTTGCTGGTTTTTCCTTTCTCTGTGCATAAGTTTAAAAAGTTTTATTTTTCATTGTTGTGTTCTTAAAATATATGCAACTTTTATTCAGTTTTACTCCAATGAAAATTATATCATAAGCTTTCTTGAGCATGATTTTTAATGGCTGCTTAATATCCTATTGAATATATATATTATAATTTGCTTAATTATGCACTGTTGAATATTTAGGTTTTTTTCTAGATTTTTACTATTATAAATCCTGCAATAACTGTCTTGCACATACAGCCTTTTCTGTTCTATTTAGGCATTTCTTTTTAAATAGAGAAAGGTGTCTTGCTATGTTGTCCAAGTTGGTCTTTAACTCTTAGCCTCAAGTGATTCTCCCATCTCTGCCTCCCAAAGTGCTGGAATTACAGGAGTGAGCCACCGTGCCTGGCCTCTTTCCACAGTTTCTCTAGATATCCATACTCTAGGAGAGCATTCCTGGGTTGCACCAATGATTCTTTCCATCACCCTGGGAAGTTGGCTATGCAGGTAACTACCCATTGGATAGTAACACATGGAAAGGAGCAGGGGTTTTGAGGGTCAGACAAACTCATATTCAAATCCTAGCTTTGGCTGAGTATGGTGGCTCATGCCTGTAATCCCAGCTCTTTGGGAGGCAGAGACGGGTGGATCACTTGAGGTCAAGAGTTCAAGACCAGCCTGGCCAACATGGTGAAACCCCATCTCTACTAAAAATACAAAAAGTATCTGGGTGTGGTGTTACACACCTGTAATCCCAGCTACTTGGGAGGCTGAGGCATGAGAATTGCTTAAACCTGGGAGGCAGAGGTTGTAGTGAGCTGAGATCACACCATTGCACTCCAGCTTGGGTGACAGAGCAAGACTCTGTCTCAAAAAAAGAGAAAAAGAAATCCTAGCATTGCCATTGATTAGCTGTGTGACTTTGGAAAGTAACTTAATCTTTCTGACTCTCATATTGTGCACTTGTGATCCAGAGATAATAATGCCTACTTTATGGTGCTACTGTATTATGACGATTATTTTGTAAGCCACTTATGGAGGTAACGTCCCTGAATTAACATGGAGTAAAAGGTATTTCCTGTACTTCCTTGAAAACAACAATGTTTTGGGACCTTTAAAAAATTGAAATGTGGCTTATATACTGTAAAGTGCACATATTTTACACTTAAAAATTTGACAATTTTTAAGCATATGTATAAACCCAAGTAACTAAAATTCAGATCAAGAAATAGAACATTTTTATCACCCAGAAGATTTTTTTTATGCCTCCCGCTTCCCCATCAGTAACCATTTTTCTTCTCAGAGGTAAGTGCTGATGTCTACAAAAATGGATTAGTTTTTTGTCTTAACGTTTACCATTTTTTTCTTTTATTTCTTTAAATGAAGTCTCTCATAGATTTATTTCCTCAACAATTTTGTCATTATGGTAGCATTGGCTTTCACCTAGATGACAAGACTTGTCAACACAAATATAAAGTTTTCTGTAAGTAGCATCCAGTAGTTAGTCCTATGCTGAATCCAAAACATCTTATTTTGCATGTCATTCTTTCTAGTGTTCAGTTGCACAGTGGAAAGAGAAAAGGATGGAAGAGCAGAGGAAGAGAGGGTCTATTTTATCAGGGACAATGAGAGTTTAACACAGCTGGGGAGGCCTCAGGAAACTTAAAATCATGGTAAAAGGCAAAGGGGAAGCAAGGCACATTCTTCACAAGGCTGCAGGAGGGAGAGTTGTCTTAACCTTTATTTAAAGGAATCAAACAGTATATATTTTTGTGTTTCTGGTATCTTTTGTTCAAGAACTATGTCTGTAAGATTTATCCATGTTGTTGTGAGTTTTAACAGTTTGTTCTTTTATATTGTGTCATATTTCAAACTCTGAGCATCCCAACATTTGTTTATCCATTTTGCTATTGATGGACATTTATGCTGTTTCCAGTTTGGATCTATTATGAACACTTTGGCACATATCTCTAGCGGACACAGAACACTCATTTCTTTTGTGTATATACCTAGGAGTAAAATTGCTGGGTCACAGAGTAGGTGAATATTTAGCTTTGGAAGATATTTCCATTATTTTCTATGAAAACACATTTTAAAAACTTAAAGTCACTTAACTATTTATTTCAGTAAATGGTAAGTGCTACTATGTGTCAGGTAGTTTTAAGTCCTGAACTGGGGAAGTTCCAGGGTTAGTCAATTGAGAGAATCAAAGATGTTAGGGACCACTTTTTCTTTTTACCCTCTTTAGAGTGTTTTAGAGTACGGAACTTCATCTTCTCCTTCCTAACCTCATGATCTTAAGATGGCTTCTGCGTTTCAGGTATTTTATTAATATCATTACAAGACCTCATCCACAAACAAAAAGGAGGTAAAGAGGAAAGGAAGAGTTCTCCTTGTGTGTGTGTTTTATTTTATTTTTGAATCAGAAAGAAAACCTTCTCATAACATCCCAGCAGGCTTTCCGTCTGGCCATTGGCTGGGTTGGGTGATAGCCCATGTCCTAGCAGCAAAATCCGGATGAAGAATTTCCAATGACTGGGTGCAGTGGCTCATGCCTGTGATCCCAGCACTTTGGGAAGCTGAGGGAGGAGGATTGCTTGAGCCCAGGAGTTTGAGGCTACAGTGAGCCAAGATAGCACCACTGCACTCCAGCCTGCGGCATAGAGCGAGACTCTGTTTCAAAAATTTAAAAAGTTTCCAGCATTTTCTTTCTATTTTTTTTTTTAGTTTCCAGCACTTTCAACTTATTTAATGAGAAGCGTGTTCAGCCAGCAAAACAGAAGAAGAAATGTGGTTATAGACAAGCAACCAACAGTATCTGCCATAGCTATTTTATAGCTGCTTAAACTTGGGTAAGTAACTTACTTTCTGGCTTTTCCATCAGAAAAATGGGAACAATAACAATTGCTTTAAAGATTAGGGTCAGTATTAAGTGAAACAAAATAACATGTGATGTGATAGGTATCAAATAAATGCTAATACCCTCCCTTTACACTATTCTTACTCCTATGGTGCTCAATGGTAATTTCATCAATTGTCCAAATGAAAGCCCAGTTGAGAAAAATGGCTGGAGAATGTATTTCATGTTGTGATATATGTATGTAATTTATAAATTATATGGCTAGAGAAATTGTACTTTATTATTTTAGGAGGCAAAAGAGAATGTGGAAGTCTGAATCAGTTACAGGGAAATGTATTGCAGTTAAACAAATTGTTTTGCTTCACAAATACATGAACAAACGTGGTCATGTGAAGGATATTGGATACCAAATGGACTTTATTTTTAACTGTTTGTTTTAATAGCTCATGAAAATATGGTGGTGCTTTTATGGTTGCAATGAATTTTAGGAACAGGAGACTTCACTGCAGCTTTTTAGCACTAAATCTTTTTAGTGGAGGAATACCAGACTTAGTATGCTGGTGTCTCTCCATGCACCCTGGTGGCCAATTCCTCCTTCTGCTGCTATTCACTCTTCTCTGAAAATTGGAGGCTGTGAGGATGGGTAGAAGGGGTGATAATTTCAAGAGTTGGTGCCTAGGAAAGTATTATCATCCCTCATGAGCTTCATTTGCTTTTCCCAAGTTGATTCTCTTTCTCTCTCTCTTTTTTTCTTTTTGAGACAGAGCCTGTCTCTTGTCACCCAGGCTGGAGTACAGTGGTGCAGTTGTGGCTTACTCAGCCTTGACCTCCTGGGCTCAAGGGATCCTCCTGCTTCAGCCTCCTATGTAGCTGGGATTACAGGCCTATGCCATGTAATCTGGCTATTGTTTTTTCTTTTTTGTAGAGACAGGGTCATGCTATGTTGCCCATGCTGGTCTCAAACTCCTGCCTCAAGTGATCCTCCTCCTTCAGCCTCCCAAAGGGATTACAGGTGTGAGCCACTGCACCTGGCCAATTCTCATTTCTTAAATACACACCTTTTCCTCTTCTTGTGTAGGGCATATGATGGCTTCTTTGGCATTGAGAATTTAAAGTGGGGAAGATTTGGGAGGCCGAGGCAAGAGGATCTCTTGAGCCCGGGAGTTAGAGGTTGTAGTAAGCTATGATTGTGCCACTGCACTTTAGCCTGGGTGACAGAGTGATACTTTGTCCAGAAAAAAAAAAAAAAAGATAAAAGAAAAAAGAGGGGAAGACTTTGTGGGTGTAAAGACTATTTTATTTCAATATTAGAAATTCAGCTTAACTTTTTGTCCATAAAAAGGAAATTGATTAGCTCATACAACTGAGAAATCTAGGTCATACTGATTTCAGGTGTGGCTAGAAGACAAGCTCAAAATTGTCAAAGGATTGGTTTGCCTGGTTCCTGCCTTGCCTGCTTTCCTCTATCGTGGCTTCATTCTCAGACAGGTCAATCTGTAGAGGTGACAAAATACTTGCCAGTAGTTTGTCTTCTTGGCAAAGTCAGCAGAAAAAAATGCCTTCTTTCTCTAATAGTTCCAGGAAAGGTATCCACTCTTGTGGCACAGCTAAGGACAGGGCTGATTCTGAGCCACAGGGTACCAGTACAGGTAATACAACAGTTTCTAGTTAGCATCAGATTGAGCAGTGCTTATGCTCTATCTCTTGTTAACCATTTTGAAGTAAGGAGAAGTGGCAAATGACTTATCCTATTAGCCTTTTGATAACTTTCATTTCGTTCATCTTCATCTTCATTTTTCCCTTACCTTCCTTTTGCCCTTCTAAAATCTCAGTAAGGGGGTGGGTGAGAGTTGATCCTAATTGGGATAATGAGGGTGATATTGCCACAGTGGTGGTGATTGTGCCTTTGGTAAGTGGGGACTTGATTATACCAGTCCTAGTTTTCCACCACAAATTCCTTTGTCTTCTTTTGTTGTCTTAAAGAGCATGGATGACAGAGCTAGAGCTCCTGGTCTTAAAACCAGGCATCTCAGCTCTGCCCTTAGGAACTGTTGCTTAACCTCTCTGTATCTCAGTTTCTTTACCTGTAAAATGAAGACAGCAACAGAAAATTGTTGAGAGAATTAAATGAATTAATATATATAAAAGACTTGTGTGATAGACTGGATTTTTAATTACCTATATGTAATCAGCTATGGGAAGAATGTACCTCCCCATCCCATTTGAAGTTAGACTTGGTCTTTCTTCTTTAAGGCAGTGTGTCTCTCTGTCACCCAGGCTGGAGTGCAGTGGCACTATCGTAGCTCACTCCCTGCAGCCTCGACCATCTGGCTCAAGAGATCCTCCCACCTCAGCCCTTTTGAGTAGCTAAGATGCTACTGGTGTGGTGCATTGCCACCACACCAGGCTGATTTTTCAATTTTGTGTAGAGATGGAGTCCCACTCTATTGCCCAGGCTTGTCTCAAACTCCTGGCCTGAAGCAATCCACCCACCTCAGCCTTCCAGATTGCTGGGATTACAGGCGTGAGTCAATGTGCCTGGCCTTAGGAATTTCTTAAAGGAAGATTTACAAATGGCCAATAAGCACATGAAGATACTCAACCTCAATAGCCATCAGAGAAATGCAAACCAAAATTACAATGAGATACGACATCATACCTGCTAGTATAGTTATAATAAAAAAGCTAGATAGGTTGGGTGAGGTGGCTCATGCCTGTAATCCCACACTTTGGGAGGCTGAGGTGGGAGGATCATTTGAGATCAGGAGTTCGAGACCAGCCTGACTAGCATGATGAAACTCTGTCTCTAGTAAAATGTAAAACTTAGCCAGGCATGGTGGTGGGCATCTGTAATCCCAGCTACTCAGGAGACTGAGGCAGGAGAATCGCTTGAACCCAGGAGGCAGAGGTTGCAGTGAGCTGAGATCCTACCACTGCACTCCAGCCTGGGTGACAGAGCAAGACTCTGTCTCAAATAATAATAAATAAAAGGCCCGATACTAACAAGTATTGATGAGTATGTAAAAAAATTAGAACCCTAGGTGCAATGGCTCACACCTATAATCCCAGCACTTTGGGAGGCTGAGGTAGGAGGACTGCTTGAACTTAGGAGTTTGAGACCAGCCTGGGCAACATAGTAAGACTCCCATCTCTATATTTTAAAAAATAAATAAATGAATAATTTAAAAAAACCCTAGAACCCTCAAACACTGTTGAGAGTATACAAAATGGTGCAGCTGCTCTGAAAAATTGTTCAGCAGTTACTATAAAAACTGTCTGGGAAACTGTGTGTCAGTTACTCTGAAAGTTAAATATAGGTTTACGAATGACCCATCAATTTTACTCCTAGGTATAGACCCGAGACAATTGAAATGATATAAATTGGTATAATATTTCTGGGCTATAATCCAATTTGACCCATAAATTCTACCTCTGGGAATATATTCTAAGGAAATATATATTTTCTATTTTTTTCCCAGGACATCCTCAAACTCCTGGGCTCAAGCAATCCTCCCACCTCATCCTCCCAAGTAGTTGGGACTAAAGGCAGGCCCCACTGCACACAGCTCTAAGAAAATATATTCAGACAATAGTGTAAAATATATGTATCAGATATTCATTGAGGTATTGTGTAATAAATTTGGAAATAACCTCAAATATCTATCAATAAGAGGTAAGTTATGACACAGTTTCTATTAGGCAGTGGAATAACTAGCACTTATTTGAAAGGATTTTGTTGATGGCTGAGTGTGGTGGTGCACACCTGTAATCCCAGCACTTTGGGAGGCTGAGGTCGGGGGATCACTTGAGGCTAGGCGTTTGAGACCACCCTGGCCAACATGGTGAAACCCCATCTCTACTAAAAATTCAAAAATTAGCCAGTCGTGGTGGCAGGCACCTGTAATCCCAGATACTTGAGAGGCTGAGGCAGTAGGATCGCTTGAACCTGGAAGGCGGAGGTTGCAGTGAGCTGAGATTGTGCCACTGCACTCCAGTCTGGGCAACAGAGTGAGACTATGTCTCAAGAAATAGAGAGAGAGATAAGAGGATTTTGTGTTACTGGAGCTGATGATTCTTTTACCCTGTAATTGTTTAGGAGATGGAATGACAGACTAGGGCACTTTTCCTTATTCACTTACCTCTGGGCCCAGTTCCTAGAAGATCCTACACATTTGAAGTAACAAAGACGAATGTGCAATGTTTGCAAGTTTCTTTTCTACAGCTCCTGGTTGTTGGAGGCTATGCTGAGTTGCTTTCTATGTTTCTACTTGACAATTGGGACTGAAAGATGCCCTTCAATGTCCCAAATGAGAGAAGAGAATTGTGATTAGGAGTGACTAAGGTTCACAATTTCAGCCTGGAGGAAAGTGAATTAAAAAGGTAAGCAAAGCTCCCACCTTGGAAAGGCAATCTCCCCAGGCTTGTGGAAAGAGACCTGCAGGATACCAGAGCCCCCATGTCTACTCCCAGATCACTGAGAGAGCTTCCCCAACTAGAGACTCAGCAACATTTGGTATCCTACATTTTGGCAGAGGGTTGCAAAGAGTAGGAGTGAATGCCTAAACTCTATTTAGCACTGAATGGTCTTTGCTGCTTTCAGTCCTGAAATTTCTACCATGTTCCAGTAAATCTAAGTACAATCTAGTCCTAGGGTCAGGGTGAGATAGCCAGCCTAAATTTTGATAGTTCTTAAGGCATCTATTTATTGAAAGGGAAGATATCCATGATGTTAAGTAGAAAAGGAAAGCTGATCACATTAGGACATAGATATGTTCATACGCTTGACCATGTTCACATGTACATCAAAACATCATATTGTACACCTGAAATACATGCAATTTTAAAAGCTGAAAAAGAGTAATATTATGATTTCTATTTTTTATATTAAAAGCATACAAGTTGTTTGTAAAGAGAAAACATTTTGATGGACATATGTCCAGCACGGTAACAGTGGCTATCACCGGATGGTGTGTTTTGGAGGTGATCCTTATTTTCTTCTGTATACTTTGCCAGCATTTTATTTTTATTTTGCAATGAGCATGTATTTTATAAACAGTAGAAATAAAAGATGCCAATGTGAGAGGGTCAGGTAGCTATTACTGGCCTCAATAGGTAGACTTTGGAGCCTGGCAGATCAACAGTGACACGTAGCAAAGTCCATAATACAGGTGGTTCCTGACTGCAGGGCAGAGGGCGCTACTTTCTGCCTGACTTTTACCTCTCACCAGACTCTTGAGGTCATGCATGTCTCCTGTGTTATACGGAAGTTAAAGGAATGTCAGAACCCGGTCTGCTAAATGGAGGATTGCTATGGGCTGAATTGTATCCTGCCCCTTCAAATTCATATGGTGAAGTCCTAACCCATAGTCCTTGAGGATGTGGCCTTATTTGGAGATAGGGACTTTACAGAGGTGCTTAACTTAAGATGAGGGTATGAGGGTAAGCCCTAATCCAATCTGACTGGTGTCCACTGTGGGAAGTTTGGATACACAAAGAGACCCCAGGGATTAACCTACCCAGAGGAAAGGCCACGTGAAGACACAGCAAGAAGGTGGCCGTCTGCAAGCCAAGGAGAGAGGCCTCAGAAGAAGCCAAACCTGCTGACACCTTGGACTTCCCAGCCTCTAGATCTGTGAGAAATAAGTTGCTGTTGTTTAAGTCACCCAGTCAGTGATATTTTGTTATGACAGCCCTAGCAAACTAATACAAGGATATTCACCATTTTGTGTTTTTGCACATTGAAACATATAAATGTTTCAGCCTCAATATTTTCACAGATGCTGTCTTTTTTGTTTTCATTCAGAGTAGCTTTCTTCAACAAATGTTTCATAAGAACAACTTCATAATATGTTGTCTCTATTTACGATTCTGCATAATTATGGGCTTCCACAATTTCATTTTATTCCCGTACAGAACATGAATTTATCTAATTAAAAATAGGTGCTTCAGCAAATGATTCATCCTGCAAGTTGAGATATTCTAAAATGCAATTACAGGATTTGAACATTAATACTGTACACCATTCGAGGGCTTATTGTTTAATTTGTTCAGTACTTCCTGTGCTTATGAAAGGATAAATTTCAAGTTTCTCTGTTTGCAAATCATTTTTTCAATAACTGCATTTTTGTATTTCATTTGACAAACAGTTTGATTAAAACTTTTCACAAGCATATGAAAATGTGCTCAACTTTATTATTCATCAGAAACATACCAATTAAAACTACAATGAGATACCACTACACACTAGAATGAGTAATCATAAAGATTGACACTACCAAGTGTTGGCAAAGATAAGTTGCAATTGAAATTCTCAGGCATTGGTGGTAGGAATGCAAAATGATATAGTGCCTGGCGGCATGGCATTACATTATAAGGTTAGATTCATTACCATACGATCTAGAAATTCTACTTCCAGGTATTTACCCAGGAGGAATAAAAACATATGTCCAAACAAAAGCATGTACATGATAGTGGGGCATGGTGGTGGATGCCTGTAATCCCAGCTACCCAGGAGGCTTGAACTGGGAAGAGTAGCTTGAACTGGGGAGGTGGAGGTTGCAGTGAGCCAAATCATGCCACTGTACCCCAGCCTGGGTGACAGAGTGGGGCTCTGTCTCAAAAACAAAAACAAAACAAAACAAATACCATGTACATGAATGTTTATAGCAGCATTATTCATAATAGCCCCAACTAGAAACAACAAATATCCACCACTATTAAATGGATAAACAAAGCGTGATATATTCATACCACAGGAAACTATTCAGCAATACAAAGAAAGGACATAGTACAGACAATAACATGGATACATCTTAAAAATATTATGTTAAGAGAAAGAAGTCAATCACAAAAGGTTCCATACTAGGTGAATCTACTCATATGAAATTCTACAACATGTAAAACTATAGTGACAGGAGGAGAGTCAATGGTTGTCTGGGGCCAGGGTTAGTGGAGCTGAGTAAATATATACAGGTATGAGAACACTTTCTAGGGTGAAGAATTGCTCCATTTTTTGATTGTGATGGTGGTTAAATGATTAGACACAATTTGCCAAAGTTCACCAACTGGGACACTTAAAATTGTATAAATATTACTTTGAAAAACAAAAAAGAGAAAGCAGTTTCCAACCAGTTTTGCACAACATACAACCAGAATTAAGAGGACTTGTTTAGACAAAGGTCAACACAATGATGGAATACCTGTATTGGTTTATAAAATAGATATTCAAAGGCTTGAACTTTTTTTATTATTATACTTTAAGTTCTGTGATACATGTACAGAATGTGCAGGTTTGTTACACAGGTATACATATGCCATGGTGGTTTGCTGCACCCACCAACCTGTCATCTACATTAGATATTTCTCCTAATGCTATCCCTCTTCTAGTCCCCCACCCCCCAACAGGCCCTGGTGTGTGATGTTCCCCTCCCTGTGTCCATGTGTTCTCATTGTTCAACTCCCACTTATGAGTGAGAACATGCAGTGTTTGTTTTTCTGTTCCTGTGTGTGTTTGCTGAGAATGATGGTTTCCAGCTTCATCCATGCCCCTGCAAAAGACATGAACTCAGCCTCTTTTATGGCTGCATAGTATTCCATGGTGTATATGTGCCACAATTTCTTTATCCAGTCTAACATTGATGGGCATTTGGGTTGGCTCCAAGTCTTTGCTATTGTGAATAGTGCTACAATAAACATAGGTATGCATGTCTTTATAGTAGAATGATTTATAATCCTTTGGGCATATACCCAGTAATGCGGTTGCTGGGTCAAATGGTATGTCTGATTCTAGATCCTTGAGGAATTGCCACACTGTCTTCCACAATGGTTGAACTAATTTGCATTCCTCCCAACAGTGTAAACGTGTTCCTATTTCTGCACATCCTCTCCAGCATCTGTTGTCTCCTGACTTTTTAATAATCCCCATTCTAACTGGTGTGAGATGGTATCTTACTGTGGTTTTTAACTTGCATTTCACTAATGACCAGGGATGATAAACTTTTTTCATGTTTGTGGGCCACATAAATGTTTTCTTTTGAGAATTGTCTGTTCATATCCTTTGCCCACTTTTTGATGGGGTTGTTTTTTTTTTCCTGTAAATTTCTTTAAGGACTTGAACATTTTTAAACATCAGATTGGTGACAGCAGAGAGAAAGCACTTTATGCCATATTGAAATATGTTTTTATATTCAATGTCAGCATTGTCACAAGATTTTATAGTCTAGTTATTCTGTGCATATGTAAAAATATTTGTAGATTTTGGCAATTACAGTTTCTTTTTGATAATTAAAGGAATTATTTTTTGAGAGTTTAAATGCAATTATAAATTATGTGTATGCCACATCCAATTCCAAGTAAATCTCTTACTTTAGTAAGAACATGACTTTTTTTCAAAATTTGTATGTATATTATCACCACAAAAATTAATCATTTTTCTTTAGCATTGAATTTTTTTTTTTAAGTTGGAGTGTTGCTCTGTCACCTAGGCTGGAGTGCAGTGGCATGATCTCGACTCACTGCAGCCTCCATATCTGAGGTCCAAGTGATTCTCCTGTGTCAGCCTCCCAAGTAGCTGAGATTACAGGCACACACCACCACTCTCAGCTAATTTTTTTGGTATTTTTGGCAGAGACAGGCAGGCTGGTCTTGAGCTCCCGACCTCAGAGGATCCACCTGCCTCAGCCTCCCAAAGTGCTGGCTTGAAAATTTTAATTTATTATAGAATAACAGTCATAACAATTCTATATATTAAATCTTCAAGAAAATAAACTTCAAAAGCTTTACTTTGATTCCATGCACTGGTTGGAAAAAATTAAATTATTATTGGACCAAACTGGTTTTCTAGTTGAAGCAGCTGATGGCAGTGATATACAATTAGCACCATTCGATGAAAGTTTTTCTTCGTCACATATACTGCTATTGTTTTTTCTATATACACAAGAAAAAAATGGGGAAAAACAAGCAAAAGTATGAATGTTGTTTGATCTAAAATAAAAGTCATGTGTCGAGTGATAGTTAAATCCACCTTCTGCAGCTTCACATGTTAACCGTCAACTTTAGGCACAGACTTAAAATAACTTCTAGCTTTAAAGGTAGATGCTGATGTTTCTTCAAAATTTTGTATTTATGGCCAGGCATGATGGCTTAACCTGTAATCCCAGCACTTTGGAAGGCCAAGACAGAGCAATCACTTGAATCCAGGAGTTTGAGACCAGCCTGAACAACAAAGAAAAAAAAAATAGCCAGGCATGGTGGCACATGCTTGTGGTCCCAGCTACATGGGAGACTAAGGCAGGAGGATCACTTGGGCCTGGGAGGTCAAGGCTGTACTAAGCTGTGTTTGTACCACTGCACTTCAGCCTGGGTGACAGAGTGAAAACTTGTCTCAAAAAAAAACTAAAAACGTTCATATTATCAGTGATATAATTACAACCCTCATGATGATGTATATGTTGACATATTATCTGCAAATATCCTATCATCATTAACTTTCTTAGTTAACAGATGCTCATTACTTAAGTTTTCATTAAATACACACTTTGTAATTCTCAAAAGGGGTCAGGAAAAGGAATGGATTATTGGTCATTCTTCAGAATTAAGGGGAGAGTTGTCTTTGCTAAATATATATCTCATGACTACTAGATGAGGTCATGAAAGAAGCTAGAAGTACAATATGGAGGTCTTCTAAACCCATCCCAGTTAATTTTTTTTAGTCAAGTAAAGTTTTAGTGAGGTGAAATGCAAAGATTTTAAGTGTATTCTTCATAGGGTTTTAACAAAGGTATATGCCCATGTGACCCATTCCCAAATAAAATATAGAATGTTTTCTTTACACCAAAAAGATCCTTCACTTCCCCTTCCAGTTAATTCCTACCTGTATGTGGGCTTTTTGTCGTTTTTCTTTTGGGACAGAGTTTTATTCTTTTGCCCAGGCTGGAGTGCAGTGACATGATCTCGGTTCACTGCAATCGCAACCTCACAAGGCTCAGGTGATCTTCCCACCTCAGCCCCACTACATAGCAGGGACTACAGGCATGTCCCACCATGACCGGCTGGTTTTTGTATATTTAATAGAAACAGGGTTTACCCATGTTACCCAGGCTGGTCTCAAATGATCCGCTTGCCTTGGCTTCCCAAAGTACTAGGATTATAGAACTGAGTCACTGTGCTTGGCCTGTAGGTGACTTGTGTTCTGATTTCTATTGCTATGCATTTGTTTTGCTTGTTTAAAAACTGTATATAAATGGAATCATACAATAGAAATTCTTGTGAGTTTGGCTTCTTTATCTCAACGTTATGAATTAAGATTCAACTACAATACTGTATGTATCAATACAATAGTTTGTTCTTTTTTCTTTTTCTTTTTAAAGATGGAGTCTTA
The DNA here is from genome assembly GCA_031835075.1 of Saguinus oedipus. Lineage (NCBI taxonomy): Eukaryota > Metazoa > Chordata > Mammalia > Primates > Cebidae > Saguinus > Saguinus oedipus. Next base: position 52,538,539 of record CM063171.1, on the reverse strand, counting down.
CTCTGTGGCCCAAGCTGGAATGCAGTGGTGTGATCTCAGCTCACTGCAGCCTCCACCTCCTGGGTTCAAGCAATTCTGCCTCAGTCTCTTGAGTAGCTGAAATTACAGGCATGCACCACTAAACCTGGCTAATTTTTGTACTGTTTTAGTAAAGACGGGGTTTCAACATGTTGGCCAGGCTGGTCTTGAACTCCTGACCTCAAGTGATCCGCCCACCTTGGCCTCCCAAAATGCTGGGATTACAGGCATGAGCCATGGCGTCTGGGCCTCTTTTTTCATTTTTAAACTGCTGAGTGATATTCTGTTCCATGCATCTAACACAATTTATTTATCCGTTTTCCTACTGATGGATATTTGGGTTATTTTCAGTTGTATCAGATTTTTCTTCAGGGGTTAATACTTTTTGTGTGGTGTCTAAAAATAGTCACTTTCTTAAAAGTGTTGTTGGATAAGCATAAGTTTTAAATTTTGATGGAGTCTAGTGTATCAGTTTTTTTTAATGGTTGGTGCTTTTGTGTTCTTTCTAAGAAATCTTTGCTTACCCCAAGGTTGCAAAGAGTTTGTTCTATGGTATTTTCTAGAAGCATTATAGTTCTAGCTTTTATATTTAGATGAATGATCTATCTCAAGTTACTGTTTATGAGTAATGTGAGGTAGGAATTGGAATGGTTACTTTTTATCTATATTAGGCAACTTTTTTGAGTCTAATTTTTTTGAGTCTAATGTGTACCCCCTCTACAAAGTGATTAAAGGCTACCTCAGAGTAGAACTGAATAAAATACATAACTTATGAATATTAACATTTAGCACAGCGTAGGTGTAGAGCAATGTAGTTCAATAAAGATCATGTTATATTTTTGCGGGCCTCTTTGAATATCCTACAAATAGTCTTGCCCATATTCTCGGGGTCCTTTTAATGTGCAACACCCTCAATTAACATGAACACAAGTAACCATAACCGGCACTTTATGTAAATTCCACTAACTCTTTGAGCAAGTATGATCTTCATTTTGAAGATCATATTTCACGATTAAACAGGCTGGGGAAACATAAATAACTTGCTCAGGGAAACAGCTAGTAAGTGGTAAGTGGTGTTCCAAATTAGGTCCAAGTTCAAGCTTACGTCATATTCACTACATTCCTTTGACTTTTTTTTTTTTTTTTTGAGACAGGATCTCACTCTGTCACCCAGGCTGGAGTTCAGTGTGCCATCATAGCTCACTGCAGTCTCAACCTCCTGGGCTCAAGCGATCCTCCCACCTCTGCCTCTGGAGTCGCTGGGACTACAGGCGTGCACCCCGACACTTGGTTAGTGCCTTCAACCTCTTAAATTGGGCCTGACATTCGTGTTAACATGTTCTTTCGGAGTCATCTGGATGTGTTGTGAGTAGCACTTAGAGATAACCCTCATCTTCAGCCTGTTTGAAACATCATTTTCCCGGTGTATCTTCTTTTGTTTTATTTTATTTTGTTTTTGAGACAAAGTCTCACTCTGTCACCCAGGCTGGAGAGCAGTGGCGAGATCTCAGCTCACTGCAACCTCCTCCTTCTGGGTTCAAGCAATTCTCTGCCTCAGCCTCCCGAGTAGCTGGGACTACAGGCACCCACCACCACGCCCATCTAATTTTAGTATTTATAGTAGAGACGGGGTTTCACCATCTTGGCCAGGCTGGTCTTGAACTCCTGACCTCATGATCCACCCGCCTCTGCCTCCCAAAGTGCTAGGATTACAGACATGAGCCACCATGCCTGGCCCTCCTGGTGCATCTTCTACCACGATCCTGATGCTCTGTTGGCAGTCTGCAAATGACCCTTGTGTGCCTCCCCTACACCTTAGTCTTCTCCATTTGGTCACGCTCCCCTCTGCTGTCCATCCATGGTTCACACCCAGGGAAGTGCAGCCCTCCAGGGAGTACCTGGAAATGTGGAGTGGGTATTTTGACCTGCTGCATCGAGTGGGCAGGGTTCAGGGATACTGAACATCATACCGTGCAAGGAGCAGACCGGGAAAAGGAGTCCTTCAGCCCAGTAGGCCAATAGTATGCCTTCACCCAATCAGGGTTGGCTAAATCCGAACTGTCTTTAGGGATCCATTTTCCTCTGTGAGGCTTTCTCTGCCCAGCCAGGCCCCAAGTCATCGCTGCCTCTTGATTGACTATCTGCTAACACTACTTCTGCTGCTCCTGTAGAGACTTTAGTCCTGTGTTCTCTGGTTTCCTTCTCTTCTGGGTGCCTTTCTGCTGAAACACATTGGAGGCACTCTGGCTTTAGGAAGCAAGTCTGCTATTCACCTATCTAGCACTTCATGAGTACTCTAAAACGCCTCAGTCAGTAGAGCTGTAGGAATTTCTTCAGGGGTTGTAGGCAGAGACATGAACAGCGGCCTTTTGAGTACAAATATGTATGCTATCGGTGGCTGTGAGAGACCTCAGGGCAGGGATGGGTGCAGGGGAAGGCTTCAGCCATGACTGACCCTTGCCTAGAGCTCAAGGCAGCAACGGAGATTCGAGAGAGCCGAAACCGCTGTCAGCACTCAATTCTGCACGGGCAGTCCCTGTGATTTATGTGCCAGGCCATTAATCCAGTAAGAAGCCACTCAATGGGCAGATGAACAAAAACAGAGGCCCTTCTGAGAGCCATAAATTCACTCTCCTAACAGCTTTATATACTTGAAAGTGAAGGGTATTCCAGAAGCACTGTGCAAATGACTCAGAAACTCAGTTCCTAACAGAAAACTGGGAAATTCGATTCTACCGCTAACAAATTGAGGACTTAGTTAGTAAAGGTGGCTAGTTTGGCACAGAGATGAATAAAAAGCCAGGGCTTAATCTTTCAGGAATTCCAAAACTGGGAAGAGTAATTCTCCCATTCTACTTTTTTCTCCTGCACCTCCATATCTAATCCTAAGAATCATTCCCTTAATACCCTTGTATTAGTCCGTTTTCACACTGCTATAAAGAACTTCCTGAGACTGGGTAATTTATAAAGGAAAGAGGTTTAATTGCTGCACAGTTTCCTATGGCTGGGGAGGCCTCAGGAAACTTAAAATCATGGCAGAAGGGGAAGTAGCCACATCTTACATGGCAGCAGGCAAGAGACAGCATGTGTCAGTGCAGGATTCTACCTTTCATAAAACCATCAGATCTCATGAGAATTCACTCACAAGAACAGCATGGGGGAAGCCACCCCCACAATCCAATCACTTCCCACCAGATCTCTCCCTAAACACCCGGGGATTACAATTCAATATGGGATTTGGGTGAGGACACAAAACCTAACCATATCAACCCTCTCTAGACTCCTCTTCTGCACCCCTCTGCAGCTGCCAGGCTTTCCTAATGTCTGCATGGATGGTCTCAACACTCCTTACCTGGTTTCCCTCATTGCCCCTGCCCCGTTCTGTTTCAGCATCACACATCAGCAGATTCATGTTTCCAAAAAAGCAATCTGATTTTATTGCTCAGTAACAGATGTGAAGCCCTTTAATGATGCTCTGTTGTTTTAAGGAAAAATCCAGATCCCTTACTAAAGCCCTTCCCCATTGTGGCTCTGTTTGCCTCTCCAGCCTTTCCTCAGTTTTGGTCTCCAGTCCAGACAAAGTGACTTTTTGCCTGGTTCCCAGACCTCTGTGCTCCTGCCTGTTGCTTCCTCCCACCCTGTGTGCCAGCCCCCAATTCTGCTAACTGTACTTTCAAGATGCAGCCTGGGCACTATCTCCTCCTCCCCATTGTATCCCCTGGGTGAGCGGTGCTTCCTATGTGTGCTTCCACCACACCTACCCATTCTCACTTGTCACATGCACCATATCTGACTCTTTGTTCTCTCTTAGCTGACTTTGATTTTCTCTAAACAACAAGCACTAGATCTGATTCATTGCTGACTGCTCAGCACCTAGTAGAGCACCTGGCACCTGCTGGGCACATTATAAGTGTTTGCTGAATTTATTTGAATGAGTGCCTATGCAAGGTCATAATAAATAAGACAAGAATAGCTTATTCAGAGATGACTGTAATGCACATTTATCTCTCTCTTGTCCCTGGGTTGCTTCTGATGCGGCACTTGGAAAAGTTGTGATGGATAATTGAACGCCTCATTGTTCTTGAATGATGTATGGAAGTGGCATGATCTTAGAAAAGAGACAAGGTTTCTTATCTTTGGGGAAATCAAAATACAAGTCTCCAATATAATTCTGTCTCACAAATGATACAAGCATTCATGTTCAAAGCAATATTTACATCGAAGCTCTATAATGTAGTAGGTTGGATATTTTGGTTAAGTACTTGAGTTTTTTAAACATGTTTGCTTTATTTTTTAACATTTTTACTTTTCTTTTCTTTTTTTAACAGAGATGGGGTTTCACCAAGTTGGCTTGGCTGGTCTCAAGCTCCTGGTCTGTGATCCGCCTGCCTTGGCCCCCCCACAGTGCAGGGAGTACAGTGTGAGCCACCACACCCGACGGAAACATCATGATTTTATTAAGCAAACTGCCTTGCTTTTGAATCAGCTTTACTTATTTGGTGGCCCCAGACATCCTTTGGTATGTGGCTGCCACTCTCTGCCTTTGTCTTCACATGACCTTCTCTTCTGCCCTTATAAGGACACATCATTGGATTTAGGTAATGACCTAGGTGATCCAGAATGAGCTCATCTTGTGCTACTTAATTACATCTACAAAGACTCTTTTTTTCAAATAGAGTCACATTCACCAGTTCTAGAGATTGGGGTGACCATGTTTTTGTGGGGGAAGGGTAGCACAATTCACCCCGTTATTGAAAACACATTTATAAAAGCCACTGGGATAGAATTCCAGGAGTTTTCAATGACCATTTTATCTTAATTATAAATTACTATTTTGAAGTGCTCCAGAGGGGTCTTCTGTCCTCAGTTTGGAAGGGGCTGCTACTGGATGAGCATTGAGAATTAGTATTGCATGGGGACGCCACCTTCTGGTTGCTAAGATTCACAACTGGTAGACTTGGAAGTCACAGAGTAGAATAGCATGCAGCAGCCCAGATAATAAACTTGATTACGTGAAATCATACTTGTTATTAGCACATCGAAAATACAGAATGGCTATTCAAATACAGCTCCCTTCCCTCTCTGAGCCTCAGTTTCATTACCTGCAAAGGTGAAGATTTCTTCACTCATTCCTTCATTTATTAAAGCACAATTATTTGAACATCCACTAGGTGGTAGTGGCTGGGGCTGCAATTAGTTTCTTACAGATCATTCCTTTTTACAGGTTTGTCATGTGGATTAAATGGAATAATGCAAATAAAGGATCTTGTGCAGGAGTTATTGTTGACCTTAAATTCTATTTGATCCAAATATCTAATTAGAGTGGCCTGCCTTGACACTTGGTCTTACATGATGAAGATCTCTTTTTTTCTTTCTTTTTAAAAAACTAAAAAAAAAATTTTTTTTACGAGACAAGGGCTACTCTCTTGTCTAGGCTGTACTTGAACTCCCGAGCTCAAGGGATCTTCCTGCCTCAGGCTCCTGAGCAGCTGAGACTATAGGTTTCAGCTTTTTTTTTTTTTTTTTTTTTTTTTTTTAAATACTTGCTAGCTCTTACTCTCTACTCTTCCCTCTGGCCTGCAGAAGTTACATACCACCTCATTTAGCTCGGTTAACTATTTGGACATGAACCAATTATTGGGTACCATGAATTTCTAAGCAAAAAGAGAAAAGGGTCTGGTGATAACCTTTCCTTTTCCTTCTTCCACCCCATTCTAAATTTCCTTATTTAGTGCCCTCTAGAAGAGACCTTTCAATCTGTCAACACCATTGAATATCTTTTACACACTGGATAAGATACTAAATGTTGAATATACAAAAACAAGGAATTGTAGTCTTGAGAAGCGAAGTAAATCCTAAAAATGAACCAGGCAGAACTCAGTGTCTCCAAGAGGATGTTTTTCACTGAATGATTGAAGCAGTGTTTGGAAAAACACAGGTCTCATGATTTTTCTAAATTCAAATGCAACACAGAGTCATACGGGGATAGAATTTTCCTGGATGTCTGAATAATCTGCCAACCAGCTTTTCACCTCCTTGTGTTCACTTTTTCTTCACCTGGACATCTCCTAACATCCTCAGAAGGAACCATTTCTAAGCTATAAAGAACTTGGAATATCTTTTTCAAAAGTACATTTTTCAACATTCAAGGAATTTCAAGAAATGTACTACTTGCCTAAGGGTAGATGATTTCAAAGAGCTCTCTTGTGATGCCTTCAAATAAGCTGGTGATTGGAAAGCTGGTGCATGAGAAGAAGGCGTTCTTATTCTACATTGACGTTTCCGAGGAGGAAGCTAGTTAGGGGCATTCTTTCCTCCCTGACATTTTATCCCTGCTGAAATAAGTCAAAATACCCAGTGTTCTTTGTATTCAAAGGTGACACTGGTACTAGCATGACTGTCAGCTGCTGTCAATCCTCGGCTTTTGGAAGCAGTGTCACGGTGCTTTAACTTGCTTTTCACTTTGCTCAGCATGTCTTTGAAGCATCACCTCTATTCATCTCTTCCAAAGCTACTGTTAACCACATTGCACTGTTTCAGCAGGAAATCAGCTAAATACTTAAAAGCTATGGGCCAGCCTCCTTCTTGTTGAGGATATATGCCTGTTTTTCATAGAGCTGTCCTCAGAGAGATAGCATCAACATGCCCTGAATGCATGTAACACTGCATATTCCTGGACCTTGTCCCCAGACCAACAGATTCAGAAACTCTGGGAAAAGATCAGGTAATGTGCATTTTAAACAAATGCCCCCAGTGAATCCTTTGCAATGATGGTTACGACTTTTGAGTTGAGGCTTTTGTAGTCATCAACTATAGTTTTGTTGAGCCTTGTCTATTCATTTACACACAGGGACATCCAATGGTGTGCAGGAGCCAGTTCCCAGAAATACACCTGAAAATCTCCACAAACAGGAATTCTGTTCATCTGATTCAAATCTTCCCAGAAGACTCTCTGTCCCTTACATATGTTATGGCTTATATGTGGAAAATGTTCCACTTGCAATCAAGTATAACTTTCTAAATTGCTGGGTAGATCCTGAATAAAGAGAACACATGAAATTCAAAGCTAACATATTTTGAAGAAGAGGAGCTTGAGTAGTGAGAATAGAATGATAACCTTCTAAAGAAAGGGGAAGAATATCCTTAGGTTGGCTGATACACAGGCAGGAACTGTTTCTGGTATATGTTGAGAAAATAAAAATAAATGCAACATGTTGGGCATGTTCCTTTTTAAACAGGTGAGGGCCAGGCGCAGTGGTTCACGCCTGTAATCCCAACACTTTGGGAGGCTGAGGCAGGTGGGTCACGAGGTCAGGAGATCGAGACCATCCTGGCCAATATGGTGAAACCCCGTCTCTACTAAAAACACAAAAATTAGCTGGGTGTGGTGCCATAATAGTACAGAGCATATAATCAGGAGGCTGAGGCAGGAGAGTTGCTTGAACCCGGGAGGCGGAGGTTGCAGTGAGCCAAGATTGCGCCACTGCACTCCAGCCTGGTGCCTGGCAACACAGCGAGATTCTGTTAAAAAAAAAAAAAGGAAAGAAAGAAACAGGTGGACACCCAGCCCTGCTCAGGGCAGGTTGCATTTCCTTTTCTGGCTGCCTAGATACAGTGCCACTAGCTTAGAGCTCCATTTCCATCTGCACTGGTTCTACAACCACAGACAGCAATTCTGCCCAAGGAATTTCTTATACTTTTTTTTTTTTTGAGACAAGGGTCTCGCTCTGTCACCCAGGCTGGACTGTAGTGGTGCGATCTCGGCTCACTGCAACCTCCACATCCTGGGTTCAAGTGATTCTCCCTCCTCAGCCTTCCAAATAGCTGGGATTACAGGCACCCACCACCATGCCCAGCTAATTTTTGCATTTTTAGTAGAGATGGGTTTTCACTATGATTATCAGGCTGGTCTCAAACTCCAGGCGATCTGCCTGTCTTGGACTCCCAAAGTGATGGGATTTATAGGTGTAAGCTACTGTGCCTGGACAATTTTTTTTTAACTTTTGATTTTGAAAAATGTATAGTTTTATAGAAAATTGCAATATGTGTGTGTATATGTGTGTGTGTGTGTATATGTGTGTGTGTGTGTGTGTGTGTGTGTGTGTATGGAGGTTCCATTTACCCTGCACCTGGCTGCCCCGATGTTAACATCTGGCACAGCTACAGTACAGGAACAAAACCAGGAAACTGGAAATTGACACTGGTTGTTGGAACAATCTATAGAGCATATTTAGATTTCATCAGTTTTGTATACATTGTGTGTGTGTGTACGTGCTGCTCTCTGCAATTTTATCAAATGTGTAGATTAGTATAAACACTACCACAACTGAGCTACAGAACGGTTCTGTTACCACAAGGCTACCTTCACAGCCATACCTAGCCCCTTCCTCCCATCCCTAACCCCAGCAATGGCTAGTCTGTTCATCTCTGTGATATTCCACAATTATGTTTAATAGCATTTTAAAGCCTTGAGGAAACTTGCAACCATGCTGAGCTTCCTACCTGGACTGTCCAAGTTGTCTCTCACGGTACCAATTGCTGTTTTCGTTAGTGCTCTCATTACAAAGTTGCATAAATGTCTAGTGGTCTGACTATCATCCTAATATTCCTGAAAGCGGTATTTTTAGTGTTCACTTTTGCTGAGTGTGTGGTTTTCAGCAACATCTATTCTGCATCACCACAGAAATATTTGTATAGTGGCTGAAATATAACAGAGGTTCATTTTCTTCACTCACAGAAGAGTCCAAGGAATATGTTCTGTCTGGCAAGCATTTTTTTTTCTGCACTATTCTTGTTCATAAACTTTCAAACCAGCTGGGTGCAGTGGCTCATGCCTGTAATTCCTCGACTTTGGGAGGCCAAGGGGAGTGGATTCCTTGAGCTCAGGAGTTCAAGACCAGCCTGGGCAACATGATTAAACCCTGTCTCTACAAAAAAATACAAAAAATTAGCTGGGCCTGGTGGCTCATGCCTATAGTCCCGCTACATGTGGGGCTGAGGTAGGAGGATGCCTGAACCCAGGTGGTCGACGCTGCAGTGAGTCAAGATGGCGCCACTGCACTCCAGCCTGGGTGACAAAGTGAGACCTCGTCTCAAAAAACCCCAAAAAACAAACAAACAAACAAACTTTCAAACATGTTCTTTGTTATCATCAACTTTGAACCTGAACCTAATGTCATTTTTAAAAATTACATATTACAATCTGTATTATTTCATTTTAACAGATCATATCATCAATCAGTGATCATTTTAAAGCATTTCTAAACCATTTAGATTTTAAGACATTTCTAGATGAGGATGACTGCATTTTATAGAACAGAACTGTCTCATTACCACCAGCACACATGCCTTTCTCCATTCTTAGTGATTCCTTTTATGCAGAGGCCACCCTCCTGGCTCTCTCCAGCCTATCTCTTACTCCTATCCCTTCCCACAACCAGTCCTCTTTTCTTCCTTCTCTTATGGGAAGGCAGGGATAAGATTGCCCTGGGCCACAACTGACAATAGATAAATCTGGCCAGTTCTGAATGCTATGGAGGAAGCTCACTTGGCAATGTCTCTAACTTAGACTTTAACACTGATAAAGATGACATCTTGGCCTCTATCTGTGATCTCGTTTGTCTTATTTCTATTTATTTATTTATTTTATTGTACTTAGGTTCTGGGGTACATGTGCAGATCGGGCAGTGTTGTTGCATAGGTACCCACATGGCAAGGTGGTTTGCTGCCTCCATCCCCCTATCACCCACATTTGGCATTTCTCCCCATGTTATCCCTCCCAAACCTCCCCACTCCCTGCTGTCCCTCCCCTAGCCCCCACCAACAGACCCCAGTGTGTGATGCTCCCCTCCCTGTGTCCATGTGTTCTCATCGTTCAACACCTGCCTATGAGTGAGAACATATGATGTTTGATTTTCTGGTCTTGTGTCAGTTTGCTGAGAATGATAGTTTCCAGATTCATCCATGTCCCTACAAAGGACACGAACTCATTGTTTTTTATGGCTGCATAATATTCCATGGTGTATATGTTCCACATTTTCCTTGTCCAGTCTATCATCTATGGGCATTTGGATTGGTTCCAGGTCTTTGCTATTGTAAACAGTGCCACAATGAACATATGTGTGCATGTGTCTTTATAATAGAATGATTTACAATCCTTTGGGTATATACCCAGTAATGGGATTGCTGGGTCAAATGGCATTTCTATTTCTAGATCCTTGAGGAATTGCGACACTTCTTCCACAATGGTTGAACTAATTTACACTCCCACCAGCAGTGTAAGAGTGTTCCTATTTCTCCACATCCTCTTATTTCTTAATTCGTTCAAAACCTGAATTGGAAAAGCAATTTTTACTTACTGGGCTCTACTCAAAGTTCCCAAGAAAACATACACACACACACACACACATACACACACACACACACACACACACACACACACGTTTTGTGATGATACAATTCAAAGGATAAAAGTTGCTTTTGTTTGTTTTACTAATGCAATGGTAGGGAGTATAGGTGGAAAGGAAGGGATATTGAAGCAGCTAAAGAAGTTTTAGAAATATCTAAGCAGAGTAGAAAGGACGAGGTGAGTGCTCAATGTGGATTCCATTCTTAGGATAGGATAGTGCCTCTCAAACTGTGATAGTGCCAAAGAAATACCTGGGGGTGTTGGAATTCCTATGATGAGCATTAGATCTACAGTGGGGCCCAACTTCCATGTTTCCAATACACTCCAATATACTGATGCCTCTGGCCTGCAGACAGCACCTGAGCTACAAGGCTGTAAGGCATTACGAATCACTACCTTTTGCAGGCAATAATGACTCATCAACCTATTTTTTTATTATTATTATTTATTATTATTATTTTTTGAGACAAAGTCTCACTCTGTCACCCAGGCTGGAGTGCAGTGGTGCATTCTCGGCTCACTGCAATCTCTGCCTTCCGGGTCCAAAGGATTCTCCTGTCTCAGCCTCCTAAGTAGCTAGGACCACAGGCAAGTGCCACCACACCCGGCTAATTTTTTGTATTTTTAGTAGAGGTGGGGTTTCACTGTGTTAGCCAGGATAGTCTCGATCTCCTGACCTCGTGACCCACCCACCTTGGCCTCCCAAAGTGCTGGGATTACAGGCATGAGCCACCATACCTAGCCTATTTATTATTATTATTATTATTATTTTCTGTGAGGAAGGAGGAGAGAGGAAGGGAAAAGTGGGGAAAAGGAGATTAAAAAAAGGAAGGGAAAAAGGAGGGGGAGCTCGACCTATTTCTCTTGAAGCAAATTTATGCAAATAATTATTCTGCTTAATCAAATATTTAGGAAGCGCCAGTTTCCTAAATGTACATCCATCTAGATAGCATTTCATACCTGCCTATGTCACTCATCTGCCACCACTTCTAATGCCCACCCCCACTTCAGGAAGCTTTCACTTCTTTCACAACTCCCCCCAGAATGGAATGACTTAAAATGACCACCATTTATTTCCGTCACAGTTCTGTGAGTAACAGTTTGAATGGGGCTCAGCTGGGCCATTCTACTGATCTTGATTGAGCTCCTGTGTACGGGCAGCTGCAGGGAGCTGGATTGCCATGTCTCTGGCAGTGCCGGCTGTTGACTGGGACGCTGGAGAGGACTGGGCCACGTGTTTCTCAGCATCCATATGGCTAGACCAGGCTTGTTCACATGCTGACTGAAATGTTCCAGGTACAGTCAGCCTTCCATATCCATGTGTTCTGCATCTCTGGTTTCAACCAACTGCAGATAGAAAATACTCAGGAAAAGCATTGAGCCTGTACTGAACATCTGCATCTCTGGTTTCAACCAACTGCAGATGGAAAATACTCAGGAAAAGCACTGAGCCTGTACTCAACACATGTAGACTTTTTTCTCGACATTATTCCCAAACAATTTAGTGTAACAACTGTTTACGTAGCATTTACATTGTATTAGGTAACATAACTAATCTAGAAATGATTTAAAAGATACAAAAGGATGTGCATAGGTTATATGTGAACGCTGCAGCATTTTATGTAAGAGACTGGAGTGTCCATTGAGGTCCCGGAACCAATCCCCCACGGACACCGAGGGATGATTGCACGTCATTAGGGTCAGCCCAGATGTGGAAGCCCTTTGCATGCCTCTACCTGAATCACATTTCCTGCCACCCATCCCATGGGTCACAGCCAGTGGCATGACCAAATCTGGAGTCGGAGTCAGGCAGGATTGCCTAAGGTCGTGGATGCTGGGAGTACGAAGCATTTGTGGGGGCTTTTGCAATGAGGCTATTTGAGTTGAAATTGGCCTTTGAAGCCTGTTTCAGAAAGGCCTGTCAAGCTTCTTTCTATCACCACACTATTCCTCCTACACTGTCCTCCTCCTGGAACCCTCTTTTTACTTATCCTTGGACAAAGCCCTAGTCCCCCTGCTTTTTTTTTTTTTTTTTTTTGAGACAGGGTAATGTTCTTTTGCCCAGGCTCTGCAGTGCAGTGGCACAATCATGGCTTACTGTAGCCTTGAACACCTGGGCTACAGTGATCCTCCCACCTCAGCCTCCGGAGTAGATGGGAATACAGGGATGTGCCACCATGCTTGGCTAACCTTTTATTTTTTGTAGAGATGGAGTCTCACTATGTTGCTCAGGCTGGTCTTGAGCTCCTGGGCTTAAGAGATCCTCCTGCCTCACCTCCCAAAGTGGTAGGATTACTATTTATTTATGCTAGTTACTTTATATGTTTTTAATTCCATGTCAAGTGGGTTTTCTTATTGACTCCTTAAAAAGGAGGAAAGTGAAGCATAGAAAGGTGAAGCAACTTGTTTAGGAAGCTGCATAGCCAAGACTGGAACTCATATCTCTTGAACTCAAGAGGCTGGCCTTTTCAACTAGTCTGATAATTGAAAATTAATGGCTATAAATGACTCACATGCAGATAATGAAGAATTGGCCAGGGAGTGTGTGTTTGCCCACTTGTTGGGACTGCAAATCAGGCTTTAGGGGTAGAAGAAGCTCTCAGGGTCCACGGATTTTTGGATCTCAGATTTGGACTCAGATCTTTAGGTTCACCAATTTTTCTCAGTTCTCTTAGAGATAATCAGGCTCTGTTGAGCTGAATCATTATAACAGTCTCACAAGAGGCTAAACAAATAAAAAAGACTAGAATGCTAATTTATTAGTGTCTATGGATTTAGAGATGTAACAATCACACCAGCACAGATGTCAGATGGTCAGAATGGCCAACAGGGAAACTAAGTTGAGATGGGAAGGTTGCAGAGTGAGTTTATTTCCTGCCCTTGCAAAAAGGATTTGAGCCCAATGCAATGGGAGCTGCTATTTTTAAGGAATACAGTCACCACTGAGGCATGGTGAGTCAGTCTCAATTAAAAGACTGTATCTGCCAAGCTGGCAGGAAAACTCACTGAGTCATCAATACTCTATCTCTCTTGGACAATGCTGGAGAAAGTCTTTTCTCTCAATTCTCCATTTTCAAAATTCCATGGAAACCTCAGTATCAGGCTTCACTTTATTGGCTTGGGATCGTGAAGTTGCTCTGTTGACTGTGGTTATTCCCTGCCCAGCATTTTGACTGCAGTTTGTGCAGCTATCACCAGGGAATGGCAAAGCCTCAGGCTTAATTATGTAGGAAGGAGGTGATTGGTCAGTCTTTCTGTTGAGATAAATAATTCAGGAAAAGTAACATAACTAAGTGAGGTGAATGATGCTTTTTCTAGAAAAAAAACTTTTTGCTCATAAAAAATGTGGTACACAGTTGGGATTGTGAAGGAAAGAAATGCAAAAATCTAGTCTAAGAGTCAAGATTGAAGGCAGGAGAAAGAAATGACCTAAGATGACTTAACTGCCAAGCGGTTTAATTTAGGGAATGGGGCGTTTACAAAGTCATTGGAAGGTCTAAGGCCGTGGGCTTTAGACTAGGTTTCTGGAAATGACTCCCAGAATAAAGCAGAAGTGACCTACCAGAAGAGCTACCACCTCTGAGGCCACCACTAGGGCTACTGATTTCAACAATGAAACTGTGTTCCTGTAACAGGAAGCCACACTAAGCAAGCAACTTGCATTCAAAATGGGTTTCAAGATGTAACCTTGAAGCAAACTGCAGAAACCTTTTCCCGTAGCCTGCAAAAAACCAGACTCCACATTCCTCTTTCTCACTGCATACACGCCCTTCACATTTATCTAACGACACGCTGGTATCTACTTATGTGCCTTCTTAGAAGTTCCAGGGGCTAATCTTGAGATAGGCAGACCAAGCCTGGAGACGCAGCTGCAAAATTCCAGAGATTACCTCAAGGTGGCTAGTGAACAACCTCACCACTGTGGCGAGGATGTCAGCCCATGCTCGAGGTAGACTGAGACCCAAGATAGCCACGGGCACGAGACACACAGACATTGTACTCAGCACAATTCTTGCGTGCCTTCCATATCAAGTTTCCCCTTTTCAACCCTTGTCCCTTGCCTTTCCCTGCAAATTCGAAGTGGTCATGTTGGATGGGAATCCAGTCACTTCCTCATGACTAGTTTTGGTTAATAAAGTCACTTTCTTTCCACCAGACCTTGCTCTTGTTGAACTCTGCAGGTGACAAGCAAGCGGATCTGCATTTGGTTACGACACTGCTCCTCACCCTGCCTCTAGACATGCAGAAGGCTGGAGAATGGATGCAGAAAGGCCGAAAAGCCTCATGTGCCTACTACCCTGTTTGCCAGTGACAACAAAGACTTGTCCTGGCGCAGGAAGTTGGCCTTCACCGGATCCACCTTCCAAACCCCAGTTGAGTATAATGTAATTGGCCACTTGATGTGTTTCTGGAATGCTAGTTGGGAGGGAGCCTGGAGAATAGAGTTTGTCATTTTGTAGCCCCTGGTATGGTTGGCTGGAAGGAGTTGGAGGGAGCCAGCGCTCACTCTCCACACATCTAGGATCAAGTGGCTTATTCACCACCATGGCGATGACTAGCTGTATCAGCTGTGATCAGGAGCCCTCACATTTGACGACTAGCTGTATCAGCTGTGATCAGGAGCCCTCACATTTGCCAAGGGCTCCCTCTCCACCATGTGGTCATTGCCTTCCCTCTCTATTATTACCCCTTTCGTGGAAGAATCAGCAGAAGCCTAGAGGCGTGGGATATTTTGCACAAACTTAGGCTGGAGGAAGAAGGGGAGCCAGGCTTGGAACTGCATCTGTCTGATTCCAGAGACTGCAGTCCCCACCAGTATTTGATCCTTCCCCCAGCTGCTATCTCTCCAAGTCAAAGGCCCCTGAAGCTCTCCCTCACTCTGTTTCAAGCGGCAACAAGCCCCAGGATCCAGGCCTGTTCACAGACTCGCGACAAATCTCCTGCAGCTTTTCCCTTGCTCCTGCTTTTACTGGGAATTATAAGGATTTCAGCAGTGTCAGTGCTTGAAGGAAGCTTTCTCTACCTACCTCTCCTCCCTCTGGGGAGAGGACTGCTTTACTTATCCCAGGGAAGGTCTTAAATGACCTTCTGCTACATCCACAGATTTTATTTCATCCCTCTCCATTAGAAATAAACATGAAGGCAAGACCATGACTTTTGAGTTCTTTTAGTCTCCACGGAATGTAATTACATTTTTTTTTTCTTTTTCTAATCACAGGAGACTTCTCTCAGCAACCCAGTTACTGATTCTATTACTCCCTCACTCTCCACTTCCAACTGCTCTTTGAAGCGGTTTTGGTAGGGAAGTCATTTTGCTTCAAGTTGTTGAAGAGGCCTCATTAACGAGGTTGATGACAGTCAGATCCTGCCATGCCTCTTAAGAGACTTGTCATTTCCTCTACCCCAAACCTTGTACAACATATGTGGATGGAATGGTAAAGCAACGTGGTCATTATTTGTCTATTTGCATCCACCATTGGGAAATATCTCCTTTTCAATTTAAAATACTCTCAAAACATGAGGTGTCATCTGTTTGTCCCTGGTCCCTGCTGTCTCTTCTCTCTCTACATCCGGGTTCATTCAGTAACCACCTAAAGAATTTTGCAACACTTGGGATTTGTTATTATCATTTATGCATCTGAAAATGTTTGTGAATGCTGACTATGTGCCAGGTACTTTGCTACGTGCTTAGAAGAGTAGGTGAATAAATATGGTTCCCGTCTTCCAGAAGCTTCCAATCCAGACAGTACACAAGCGATCAACCCATAATTTAAAGTGGGTGCTGGGTGTGGTGGCTCACACTTGTAATTCCAGCACTTTGGGAGGCCGAAGAGGGAGGATCACCTGAGGTCAAGAGTTTGAGACCAGCCTGACCAACATGGTGAAACCCTGTCTCTACTAAGTATACAAAAATTAGCCAGGCGTGGTGGCAGGTACCTGTAATCCCAGCTACTCGGGAGACTGAGGCAGGAGACTCACTTGAACCTGGGAGACCAAGGTTGCAGTGAGCTGAGATTGTGCCACTATAGTCCAGCCTGGGTGTCAGAGCGAGACTCCGTCTAAAACAAACAAACACACAAACAAAAAATTAAAGTGAATATACAGGAAATTTCCTCGAAACTTGGTTCCTACTTAGACAAAATGGAAAGGGAAGGCTTCTCAGAGGAGGAAGACTTACACTGAAGGAAAAGGAGAAAGCTGCCATGCAAAATGAAGAGAAAGACATTTTGGGTAGAAGGCACAGCATGTGGGAAGGCCTGAGGTGGGAAAAGAAAAGGCTGGTATATTTCAGGTCTGCAGGGAGGCACACGAGGTGGAAGCCAACTGTCCAGAGGGAGGCTGATCATCGAAATCAGTGGGGTCAGACCTTGCAGGGCCTTACAGGTCAAGGTAAGGAGTTGTGATCATATGCTTAGTGTGATGGAAACCATGGAAGGGTTCTGAGCAGGGGAGGAAGGTGATGTCTACTTAAGGAATTCTCACGACTGAGTGAGGGGTAGGCTGGAATGAGGGGATGATGGCAAAGAGGATGCAGAGGCCACTGCACTCGTCCAAGGAAAGCATACAGAAGCCTGGACTAGGTGGTGGGGAGTGGAGAGGCGGAGGTGGGGGACACGAGATTGCTGATAGCGAAGATGTGAGTGGTAGTGAAGGGGAGGAGTTAATAGCCGGCTCTGCTCTTTCAGATGACTTGGGGAGTGAGGAATCCTAGCACCAATATGGCAGGCGTGGGGGTTAACCACCATGGGGCGGGGGTGGGGGGGCGTTAATGGGCCTTATGACTTACTACTATGCCTCTTGGCAATCTACCTTTTCTCTCCTCTGGCTATATTCTTGTAATGCCACCCACATCCTAGTAGATAAAGGGTGCATATTTACCTGCCTCAAGTCTAGAACATGAAATGCCTCTTGAATCTGACAGTATGAGGAGTGGTTAAGCACAGTCTCTGGAGCCAGGCAACCTCCACCGAATCCTATTTCCCTTGACCATAGGTGTAATCTCACCTGGCTTCTCTGAGGCATGGCTTCTTCAGCTGTAAATTAGGGTGAAGATAATAGTGCCTACCTTCCCGGACTGCTGGGAGGATTGTATGCACTCCTGCTGGGGAAGTCTTAGAAGCAGTACCTGGCACACAGGTTCGGTGTTAGCTCATACTAGGGTAAATCACAGGGGACCAGGTACTTTTGAGCTGCTTTTATTTCACTTGACACCCACCCTTGAAATGGGCTTTAGTGCTTCAAGGCATGCCCCAAATAGATCCAACCACAGACTGGATTCACAAGCAAAGTCTGCCTTACTATTTCATAGGGAGTTGAAGTGGGAGTTTCCTCTAGACTGCCCAGTGTTTCATTTCAAAATTCCTATTGAAAATCTGGCGGCTAGGCATGGTGGCTCATGCCTGTAATCCTAGCACTTTGGGAGGCCAAGGCAGGAGGACTACTTGAGGCCAGGAGTTCAAGACCAGCTTGGGCAACATGGTGAAACACCATCTCTACAAAAAATGCAAAAATTAGCTGGGCATGGTGGCACATGCCTGTAGTCCCAGCTGCTGGAGAGGTTGAGGTGGGAGGATCACCTGAGCCTGGGAGGCAGAGGTTGCATTAAGCCAAAGATCTGACCACTGCACCCCAGCCTGGGTGACAGTGCCGGAAAACCTGGCCCCTTCTCCCTCTATTCACTTGCAGCATTTTCCTCTTCCAGTTTTTCTGGCCTCTGGGATTAGACCCCCCCACTTCCCACCTCACCTTTAGTCCTTTCATAGAACCCACCTGTGCTAATTCTCTCTCCGTTTTCTGCTATGGTCTGAATATGTCTCTCCCAAATTCGTATGTGAAATCTCAACCTTCAAAGTGATGGTATTAGTAGGTTGAGCCTTTGGGAGGTGAGCAGGTCATGAGCGCTGAGCTCTCATAAATGAGATTAGTGCCCTTAGGAAAGAGACCCCAGCGAGATTCCTCTCCCTTTCTGCCACGTGAGGATACAGAGAGAATATGGCCATTTATGAACCAGGAAGTGCCCTTCATTAGACACCGAATCTGCCAGGTCCTTGATCTGGGACTTCTTAGCCTCTGTAACAGTAAGAAATACTCTTCTGTTGTTCATAAGCCACTCAGTTTACGATATATTGTTATAGCAGCCTGTAACAGGCTGAGACATTTTCTATTTCCCAATTTCTGATCTTATCTTTATTATTTTTTTTTAAATTGCTTTTGGGTTTATTTTTCATTCTTTTAAAAACTTCCCAGTGTATATTTTCCATTCTTTTACCAACTCTTGAGATTAAAATCTTAACTCATAAATGTTTAGCTTTTTTTTTTCTTTTGTTACTTTTAAAATTATGTTTCCCACAAGCATGATTTTGGTTTCCTCTCATAAGTCTTGACGTATGGTATTTTCATTGTCATTCTGTTGAAAAGACTTCATAACTTTTATTGTAACATTTTGTATGACCTGTGGATTATTTAGGATATTGCTTAATTTCTAAATGAGCCTTGTTCATGTCATTGATTTCTAGCTCAGTTGCACTGAATCAGAAAATGTACTCTGCATAATTTTACTGCTTTGAAAGCTGTTGTGACTTGCTTTATGTATGAGTCAGCATATAGTTAATTCTATAAATATTCCCTGTAAATTTGAAAAAAATATTCACTGTGCAGTTACTGGGTACAGTGTTCTATGAATGCACATTAGGTCAAGTTTGCTACACATGGTATTTCTATATATTTACTAATTTTTTATGTTAACATATTCTATTAGCTTCTAAAAGGTGTCTTATAAAATTCCACTATGATTGCAGATTTGTCTATTCTTCCTTTTAGATTTTTGATTTTTTTGCTTTGTGTATTTTGGAACTATATTATTAAGTGTATACAAATTTAGAATTATTGTATCTTCTCATACAATAACTGATAATGGTAAATTAAACCTTTTATCATTATGTGGTATTTTTCATATTAAGTAATGTCATTTATCTTAAAGTCTACTTTGTCTAAAATTAATAATTTACATCAGCTCTCTTTTTGTTAGTATCTGCATGTTATATCTTTTTCCATTATTTTACTTTCAACTTTCAATATTTCTGTAGCCTTTTGTTTTAGATGCATTCCCGGTTAAAACAGTATGTAATAAAGTTTTATTCCCCCATAGTTCCATTGAAGACTTTTTTTTTTTTTTTTTAGACAGAGTCTAGCTCTTGTTGCCCAGGGTGGAGTACAATGGCACAATCTCGGCTCACTGCAGCCTCTGCCTCCCTGGTTCAAGCGATTCTCCTGCCCCACCTTCCCTAGTAGCTGGGATTACAGGTGCCTGCCACCATGCCCCCCCATTTTTTGTATTTTTAGTAGAGATGGGGTTTCACCATGTTCGTCAGGCTGGTTTCGAACTCCTGACCTCAGGTGATCCACCCACCTCAGCCTCCCAAAGTGCTGGGATTACAGGTGTGAGCAACTGTACCCGGCCATTTTAAAGAATATAAGTAATTTACTAGATTGGTAACATCCTGGGATTTGTATGTTACTTTGCAGAAGATCTTGTATAACAACCCACTGCTCTTCAGGTTATTAATAACCTAGTCTTAATGTGTCTCAGCCTTAGCGTATGTGAGAAACCATAAATTGTAAATTATTGTAAACATTTACATGGAAATATAAACATCATCTTGTATGTTAAATTATTTTTGTCTTTAAAAATCTAGTCTGATAATCATTGTCTTCTAATATGAGTATTTTGCTTACTTATATTTAATTTGGTTTCTATGTATCCAACTTGTTCTGTTTCTTTTTCTCTTTCCTTGCTTTATTCTGAACTGATTATTTTTCACTTTTTTATTTTCCCCGTGTTTGAAGAAAATGTAATCTTTTAGCATTCCTTGAGTGGTTACCATGAAGATTACAACATAAATTCTAGATTTGCAAAAATCTAATATCAATTGGTTATTTTACTCCCTTTTCAGATAATACACACATTTCAGGAATGATACTTCCTAAACCTTAATATGCATATGAATCATAGAAGATTTTGTTAAAATAGAAATTCTGATTCAGTGATACTTCTGAGATTCTGCCTTTTAATAAGCTCTATGAGCCACTCTATGATTAGAAAGCCTTTAGAACACTTTACTCTCTTGAGCTCCTCTCTACTTAAATGCCAATAATGTTCTTTCTCTGTATTTTAAACCCTATAACACATTACTGTAATTTTTATATGGGTAACATTAATCTAGATTCACCCACATTTATTTTATATATATATATATATATATATATATATATATATATATATATATATATATATTAGATGGAATCTTACTCTATTGACAGGCTGGAGGGCAGTGGCACCATCTCAGCTCACTGCAACCTCTGCCTCCCAGGTTCAAGCAATTCTCCTGCCTCAGCCTTCCAAGTAGCTGGGACCATAGATGTACACCACCACATCCAGCTAAGTTTTGTATTTTTAGTAGAGATGGGGTTTTACCATGTTGGTCAGGCTGGTCTCAAACTCCTGATCTCAAGTGATCTGCCCACCTTGGCTGGCCAAAGTGCTGGGATTACAGGTGTGAGCCACTGCACCCAGCCTCACCCACATACTTACTTACCATTTTTATTGTTCTTTGTCTCATCCTGCGTCTTTGATATTTTGGATTTTGGATTTTTTTTTTTTTTTTTTTTTTTTTGAGACAGGTTTCACTCTGTCACCCAGGCTGGAATGCAGTGGCACAATCATGGCTCACTGCAGCCTTGACCTCCTGGGCTCAAGGCAATCCTCTTATCTCAGCCTCTCAAGTAGCTGGGACCACAGAGGTGTGCTACCATGCCTGGCTAATTTTTGTATTTTATGTAGAGATGGGGTTTTGCCATGTTGCCCAGACTGGTCTCGAACTCCTGGGCTCAAATGATCCACCCACTGCGGCCTCCTAAAGTGCTGGGATTAAAGGAATGGGCCACAGTACCCATTCCTTTGATATTTTGATATTTCATCTGGAACCATTTTTCTTTTTCCTTAAGAATACCCTTTGGTATTTCTTTTAGTAGAGTTCTGCTGGTGAAAATTCTGTTTTTGCCTGAAAATGTCTCTTTTTATTTTGAAATTTTTTAAATTTACAGACATAGAGCAGAGGATTCCCGTATACCCTTTACTCACTTTTTAAAAATGTTAACATTGTATTTACTGTAATATATTTGTCAAAACTAAAAAATCAACATAGTTACATGCTCCTGAACACACTTCAGATTTTATTTGTATTTCTCCAGTTTGTCCACTAATGCTTTCTTTCTGTTGTAGGATCCAATCCAGGATACCGCATTACATTTAGTTATGATGTCTCATTAGTTTTCTTTGGTCTGTAATAATTTCTCAATCTTTTCTTGTTTCCCATGACTATGACAGTTTTGAGATATACTAGTCAGGTATAAATAGCCAGGTATTTTCTAGAGCTTGTATTTTTTAGGGGCTCTCCAGCGCAAACTGGAAAGCCTGCTAGACAAATTCTGAAAGAGCTGTAACACTCTGGAACATTTTTCAGTTGCTGTTTGTCGGTGTGTTAATTTGCTAGGGCTGCCGTAGCAAGACTGGATGGCTTCAACAGTAGAAATTCATTTCGTCACAGTTCTAGAGTCTAGTCTGAAGTCAAGGTATCAGCAGGTTTGACTTCTTCTGAGGCCTCTCTCCTTGGCTTGTAGATGGCCATCTTCTCTTTCTGTCTTTGTGGTCTTCCCTTTGTGTGTCTGTGTCCTAATATCTTCTTATAAAGACAACAGTTATATTGGATTAGGAACCCATGCTTAGGACCTTATTTTACCTTAATTACCTGTTTAAAGGCCCTATCTCTATATACAGTCACATTCTAAGGTACTGATGATTAGGCGTCTAACATATAAATTTTGGGGTGACACCAACAGTCAGACAATATCATACACCTTTTCATGCTTCGAAAGCATGGTTTTTTCTTTTCATTTGTGCAAGACATGTCCCAGCATAGAGAATTCTAAATTGGCAATTATTTATTTTAGCACTTTTCTTATTTCATTGCCTTCTGGCTTCCATTGTTTCCTCCGTGTTCCATACGTTTTTTATTCTCTTACATTCTCTTCTATATTTTCATCTTTGTTTTTAACACATGCTTTACTCTGGATAATTTCTTCTAGCTATCTTTCAATTCAGATTTGAGGGTATAATAGAGTATTTGTTGACTCTCAGTAGCCTGAGTGACCGGAGGACATCCACAGGAGGATGGGAGGATTCGCTCGGGTGAAAATTCAGGGCTTACAGAAAAAGTCTAGATTCTTTAGACTGGCAAGGGAAGCCTTTTGACATAAGGCTCTAGTTTTACTTTGTAGCTTTCCCTGCTATTGTTTAAGACCAACCAGCTAGACTCATATCTTCGTGAAATACATCTTTATTTCTGATTCTCAACTGAAATCATTTCCTCCTTTGAAGTGTTGATTTCCCCTTGTCTCTACTGAGCTAATCGCCAAAGTTTTGGCCTATGTGTCCCTTATTCAATGAAGCCACTTTTGATCATTTTAGGCACAGGGCATAGGGACTGCTGCAGGCTACTTAATATACGTTAGCTTGTAGTGTTAATTATCTTGTAATGTTTATGCCTTGTTTTTCAAATTAATAATAATACTTGAAGGAAAAGTATGTCTTGTACCTTGCAGCACCCAACACCTTAGCCTCAGTACTTAAACCCAGGTTTGACATGTATTATGTTAACACATTTATATTGATTGATTTTTTTTTCCTTTATCACTCTCAATGTACTAGAGAGAGATCCTCTAGCTGTATACACAATGCATTTTAGCTTTTGGTCACTTTTTTTTCTTTTGAGATGGAGTCTCACTTTATTGCCCATGCTGGAGTGTGGTGGCAAGATTTTGGTTCACTGCAACCTCCGCCTCTCAGGCTCAAGTGATTCTCCTGCCCCAGCCTCCTGAGTAGCTGGGACCATGTGCCATAATGCCTGGTTAATTTTTGTATTTTTGGTAGAGATGAGGTTTCACCATGTTGCCCAAGCTGGTCTCAAAATTCCTGAGCTCAAGCGATCAGCCTACCTCGGCCTCCCAAAGTGCTGGGATTACAGGTGTGAGCCACTGTGGCGGGCCTTGGTTCTTTTTAATTTTATGGAAGGTACAGAAATAAATGAAGGCCATCCAAATGAGAGTAGCTAGAGGCTGTTCATTCAGAACTTGCTATAGCAAGGGTCATCATCATTTATATTTGGCAGAAACTCAAAGACAACAAGGACAAGGGAAGTGGGGAAACGATCATAGAAAAAAGGGAAGGGTTTAGGTATGTACCACACGGAGGCTGTTGGCACTGGGAAGCTGGAGGCAGGTTAACTAGAAATGAGGCATCCTATGTGATTGGTTTGGGAAGCACATTTGGCTTTCTTTGGTTGGTCCTAAGTTGGAAGTGGAAGTAAAATAAATGGAAGCTGGTGGTTACAGGCCAAGTCCTGATTGTTTGGGGATAATCACTGCAGAGTATGGTTTGGCTTTCTGAGCTAGATGCTGCAGAGGTTATGGGTCAGTGTTCTTTGCTCACTTGTATATTCAGTCCCTCAGTCCCCGTTCTGGCCACTCTCTTACTTGCAAGAGTTTGACCAGTTGAAGAAAGGCTAGTGATCCAGATCTCCAGATCTTGGCGATTGTTTAGTTGCCTCCACAATCAATCTCATTGTGAGATCTTTTGGACTTTTTTGTGTTTTACCATTATGGTGATAATCTGGTAAGAGAGTGCCTGTACAGAAGAATTTAAGACTCTGGATAGAATGCAAAGGATCAGCATTATGACAATTATGATGAAAACAAGAACAGGTTATAGCTCTTTTAAGATGCTTCAGAGCCAGGGACATAATTGCCTAACTCAGGCAGAGAAGGAAATCATAGGCTATGACAGTCAACTAAAGAAAGCCAAGTAGCTTTTTGTTTAAGGTGACATACAGCCTTTCCTATATTGCCTTTTTCATTGATCCAAGTACAGCAAGACATTTTGGCAATGGCACAGATTCCACTGTGACTGGCCGACAAGGAATCTAGAGCAATGTGATTGTCTGTCACTACTCATGCTAAGGAACTGATCTGTGTTCCATCTAGTGCAAGGGCAGCATCCTTGATATTCTTCAGCTAGTGATACTTTTCTTACAGTTTTTTTTATTGGTATAATTCTCACAACTGGGAACAGCATGAACAATGAGTTGGTAACTCCCCTAGGGAAAGTACCTGAATAATCACAAGTGGCTTTGTTTTGGAGTTCATGTGAGTCAGGATTTCCAGTCTTGGTGACTTCTAGAATTAAAGTCTCTATGCACAGACAATACCACTTGGAATGCCACTCCTATAATGTATGAGGTGTTAGTTGGAGGCAAACAGGACTAGGTATCCCGGACACTGAGGAATTAATATCTGGTAGGGGTACGTGGAGATACAAGAGAAAAGGAGTAGCTCACAATAAGGATAAGGTTGGAATCAAGGCCTTGTGTTAGCTGAGATACATACTTGGATCTCAATTGGCCTCTTCCAGTATTTGGCCAATAATCCTATTCAGGTTACTGAATTCAAAGTTGGGAATACCTGGGGTCTGAACAATACATTATAATAATTGGTTCTTGTTCAGGGAGAGGGAGAGACACCAGCAAAGTTGCAGGTTGATTTGCTGAAGACCATTTGTCCATGTAATTACAACTGGAAATACAGTTTTTAATAATTCCCTATGATCTTGTTTAATGAGATTAAAGATGTTCTGAGATTTTTATCATGGAGGTCTGGTAATGGAAGCCACATCCGACAGTCAGTAAGATTAAGGGAAGTGGATACTGAGTGGAATAACCAGAGAATGGCATTATGATAAGTATGTTTTGACCTTATAATTATATTAAGGAGAGAATAAAAGGAAAAGGGGGGCCAGTCGCACTGGCTCACGCCTGTAATTCCAGCACTTTGGGAAGCTGAGGCAGGTGGATCACTTGAACCCAGGAGTTTGAGACCAGCCTGGGAAACATGGTGAAACCCTGTCTCCACAAAAACATGCAAAAATTAGCCAGGGGTGGTGGCATACACCTGTAGTCCCAGTTACTCTAGGGGCTGAGGCGAGAGGATCACTTGAGCCTGGGAGGTCAAGGCTGCAGTGAGCTGAGATAGTGCCACTGTGCTCCAGTCCGGGCGACAGAGCAAGAACCTGTCTCAAAAAAAAAACGGAGAAAGAAAAAAGGAAAAGGGGCCATTAGGGGAGGACAAAGCCAGGGTTCTATATAAAATGAGAAAAAGAATGATTATAAGCAAGCAGGTAAAGAACAAAATAGGAATTAGAGATCTTGGTTCGATGTCTTGGGAGGAAGCTGCCCAATACTTTAGGCCATCAACTTCTTCTGAAGGTCTTGGGCCCTGAGGGTCAGCTACCAACTTTAGAAGACTGACTTCTTCTAGAGGATCTCTAAGAATCCTTAGTTTGAAGCATCTTTTTAGATTAGCCTTTCTATTGTATAGAATTCTGAATTACTTCTTCAGTTGTGAAATGTGAACCCAGGATTGACTCCCTGGAGTTTCATTGTTATGTTTGCTATTAACAGTGCTAGATAAGGCTACTTTCAATGAGGTTCAAGAACAGTTTCTTTCTGATGTCACTTCCAAATACTTAAAATTTCCTGGTGAAGATCATGAAGAGGCTGTTTAGGAAGATGTTGTGGGGATACCGGCATAATGGTCTTGGTGATAGACCTGGGTATGGTACTTGAGTTCCTTGAAATATTGTCATTTTTGTGTGCAGTAGGACAGAGGCTATTATCTAAAGTGAAATCTCTCAAGCATGGGTCTTCTAGTTACTAGTTCATGGGGTGATATAGTCCCGGGGGAATAATGGACCACGTAACTATAAAGGCTAGTGAAAGTGGGAGTACCTTTGGTCAAGGGAGTTCAAAGATTTCTGAAAATTTTGCTAATTTAAATTTAAGGATGCCACTGGTTCTTTTAATCTCGTCCAGAAGACCGTGGGTAGTAAGGATAGTGTAGTTTTGAGTAAGGGGCAATGCCTTACAGAGTTATTTTATAATAGTTCCCATAAAGTGCATGCTTTAGTTATTCGATATAAAAGTCGTTATGTCCCAGGTTGGAAACATAAAACCACACAGCTCTTTAGAGACTGTAAGGGCTGCAGCCTTTTGGAAGAGAAATGCTGCAGTCTACTCTGAAAATGGACATACAATTAAAACATTTAAAAAATCCATCTGAAAGTGTGCAAAGGGCTATTGACAGGTGACATGTGACCCCAAAATAACCTTGGCTGTCTTTTTCAAGTTTCCCAACTAATGTCCACATAAGGGAGTAAGCAATTTGTCTGTACCATGATGGAGAAATTCAGGGAGAAGGCACTTGAAACTTCACCCCCTGGTTCAAGGAATTCTCCTGTCTCAGCCCCCTGAGTAGCTAGGATTATAGGCGCTTGCCACCACGCCTGGCTAATTTTTGTATTTTTAGTAGAGACAGGGTTTCACCATGTTGGCCAGGCTGTTCTTGAACTCCTGACCTCAGGTGATCCACCTGCCTTGACGACCTAAAGTGCTAGGATTATAGGCATGACCCACCGTGCCCACCAAAATTGATATTTTATAATTGTCTCTTTGGGTACCTCCAGAGATTTATCCTTTGAGGGCTCAGACAAGATCATCTACTGGTTAAGGCTGCTTTGTTTGTCACAATGATCTGCCAGAGCATTTCCTTTATCTTTCATATTTTCTCTTTCTGCATGAGCCTTTACATTATAATGGCCACCACTCAAAGAAACAGGAGTGCATCCAAAAATTCCTTAAATTGTTGCCTATTTTTGCTGGGAGTTTTGCAGGGATGAGCAACTCTCTTTTTTTCCTCAAAACATCTCAAAGTCATGTACTATTCCAAAAGCATATTTGCTTTCTGTACGTTTGTTTACTCCCTGGTCTTCAACTAATTGACAAGGTCTAATATTCATGTATGATGTTCTGGCATTTGTGCTGATTTTTACCCAGGTAGAAGACTATATTCTAAAGAGAAATTAGTGATACCATATCCTGCTAGATAAACTCCAGTTTCAGTTTTTGAGACAGGATCTTGCCCTGTCACTCAGGCTGGAGTGGAGTGGCATGATTGCAGCCTTGACTTCCTGCACTCAAGAGATCCTCTGCCTCAGCCTCCTGAGTAGTTGAAACTACTGACATGTACCACCTTACATGGCTAATTTTTTTCTTTTGGTAGAGATAAGGTTTTCCTATGTTGCTCAGGCTGGTCTTGAACTTCTGGGCTCAAGCAATTTGCCCACCTTGGCCAGTTTCAGTTTTGAGGTATGATCCATTAACAAATAGTATTAGGTCAGGGTTCTCACCGGGAGTCTCTGGTAAATATGAATACACAGTTTCCCAAGGTGAGACTATTGTGAGGCTCCCTATCTGGTTAGGGGCAGAAGAGTGGCAGGATTGTGAATGGTGATGTGAGAGGAAGAGAGTAGCAATATCCTAATAAGTTAATCAGCTGGCTGAAAAGTGTTGTGTGTTTTCAGTCAGTGGTAACGTCAGGACTATGTGAGGGACCATGAGATCAAGAGGGGAACCTAGAACTATTTCAGCAGAAGTGTGGACAAGTGATTTTTGTTATTTTCGTAACAGAAGCTTTTGACACAGATAAGAGAGGAAAGTCTTTGCAACCAGATCAAAGGTAAGGCTATATATAGTAACTTATATGCTTTGATAGTTCCCATCAAGTTGAGTTAAAACCCCAAGGGCTTGTCCAGATAGTTTATACATAAATAGATCAAAGGGATTTTTGTAGTTAAAGATGCCCAGTGAAAGAAGCTGTTGAAGAACTTTCTTAAGGTTACAGAAGGCCTATTCCAAGTTTGGGTTCCCAGAAGAAAAAGTATCTTCCTGAGGTCTGAGTCAATTCGTAAAGGGATGTCACAATCTCAGAAAAATTTGTATGAGATATCTAGTTAAGGCCGGGCACAGTGGCTCACACCTATAATCCCAACACTTTGGGAGGCCGAGGCGGGTGGATCACAAGGTCAAGAGATCGAGACCTGGTCAACATGGTGAAACCCTGTCTCTACTAAAAATACAAAACAAAAATTAGCTGGGCATGGTGGCGCGTGCCTGTAGTCCCAGCTACTCGGGAAGCTGAGGCAGGAGAACTGCTTGAACCCGGGAGGCGGAGGTTGCGGTGAGCCGAGATCGTCCCATTGCACTCCAGCCTGGGTAACAAGAGCGAAACTCCGTCTCAAAAAAAAAAAAAAAAAAAAAGAGAGAGATATCTAGTTAAACCTAGAAGTCCTATCACTTGTCATTTAGTGAGAGATCTAAAATAAGTTTGGATAATCTTTTGCCTAATGAGAGAATGTTTTTCCCTCCTTAGACATACCATGTCCTAAATAATGAATTATACTTTGGAAAGTTGAAATGTATCTGTTGAAGCTTTGTTCTTTTTCTGTTAAAGCTGAGAGCAAGTAAATGGAACCCTTTTACAAGTTTTCTTTTTCTCTGAATGAAACAGATCATCTACATATGATGTCACACTGAATCACAAGAGAAATTTAGATCTTTTAAGGGGTGTTTGAGGAATTGGGAAAAACAGGAGGGGGCTTCAATAAAACCCTGAGGCATGATTGTCCAGGTATATTGTTATCTTCTCCAGGTGAAAGATAAAAGGTATTGACTGTCCTATAAGTGGTCTAGAGGCATAGACCCCGCCCCCTCCTCAAAAAAAAGGCAGAGCAAAAATACACTACAGCGAAACAAGTGGCTTCAGGTAGAATTGATGCCAGGATGGTATCTGAGTTACGTACTACTGGGAAGCAAGGACCAAAAATTCTGTTGATTGTCCTGAGGTCTTGAAAAGTTGATATTCTCATCCATTTGGTTTCTTTCTTTTTTTTTTTTTTTTTTTTTTTTTTGCCAATCAATGAGAGCTTGTAAGGTTGCTCAGGTTGGCCTTCCATTTGGTTTATTTACTGGCAAGACTAGAGTGTTACAATTACTAGTGCAGGGTATGAAAAGACCATTAGATATAAGGCCTTCAAATGTAGCTTTGAAATCTTCCTTTGCTCTGTCTTCAAGGGATATTGGGGATGACTGAGTAACAGTTTGGTATGAACTATGTGCTTTTTAGGTTCTACTCATTATTTTTTTTTCTATGTCAGTGGACTTTTAAGGCCACAGAATGTCAGGTAAGGTGTCAAGACCTTCCTGTGCGGGTATGCATCAAATATAACGGAGGAGGCAAAGGTATATCCACAGTAGGCACAACTTGATTATGAATAGAGGAGTCTTCTAGAACTTTTAAGAAACAATTCTGTCTTGTGCATTTAATATTATGATTCTATTTGCAAAGAGGGGGCTATTAAATTTGCAGGGTAGTTTCACAGAGCAGGAAGGAATGTTTTTACTCAAGGGCCCAAGGGTTACAGTTAAGGGCTGGGAGAAAGGAAAAAATCTGTGGGTTATTTGAGAGACCTATCACTTGTGTGTATGCTTACTCTAAGGAGAAGGCTCAGCAAAGGTGGAGAAGTTTAATGCAGAAAGAGCAGCACCTGTATTTACAAGGAATTGATGAGATTGATCATCTTTCTTCGTTCATTTATGCTGCTATGACAGAATACTAGGTAATTTATAAAGAATAGAAATGTATTTCTCATGGTTCCGGAGGTTGGGAAGTCCAAGATCAAGGTGCTGGTATCCAGTGTCTGTTAGGGGCCTTGTTGCTGCATACTCACATGGAAGAAGGTGGAAGGGCAAGTGGGGGCAAATGCTGTGTCCTCACATGGCAGAGGAGCAAAAAGAATGAACTTACTCCTGCAAGTTGTTTACAGTTGCACTAATTCATTCCTGTGGTAGCACCCTCATGACCTAAATATCTTCCACTAGTTCCCATCCCCCAACACATTTACCTTGGGGATTAAGTTTCCAACATATAGATTCTGGGGAACACATTCAGACTACAGCATAATCTATACAGTTAATTCATTTGAGTGTTTAAGGGCATGGCAGAATATTGCGAGCATTTTTCTTCTTCTGAGAACACTCTCATTGATTGGGATTGAGGGATTCTTTTTGTCTTGGTTTTTCTTGTATAAGATAGTACAATCGTTTTTTCTGGTTTACAATATCTGTAAGTGTCCTTGTCAAAATGGCTGGTGGGAAGAGGGCCACGTCGCTGTTTGATCTGTAAGACCACAGTTTATTTTGTGTCGTGTGTAATTTTTATTCTAAAGCCCTTTCAAACGTTCTGACAGGTATTTAGTTCAGGTAAAGAGCTATTTCCCATTCTAATTTCTGCTTTTGAATTAGCCTTCTTCTAGTTTCGGGTTTAACTCCATTGACAAAATAAGATGAAAGGGCCGCTGTTACAGTGGCACCTTTGTTAACTCTTGAATGTTGTCAGGAGGTAGATTATAGTCTATCCTGAAAATCTCCTATAATTCCATCTTGTCTTGGTTTGCATTATTGAATTATGGTACAGCAGATTTTTATAGAAAATGTTTAGGAGACTTTGTTCTCCTTTTTAGGGCTTGTTTTTTTCTCAGACTCTAAGTTTATCGGGGAAAGAGTGATCTTTGTAGATCCCTACCCATGACAGTCCAACCAGCTTTTCTTTAAATTCGAGATTTAACACCTGAGGATCTGGCCAATATATGTATACACTGATATATTTAGGTTACATAACCCTGAATCATATGAACTCAAATGAATCCTAAATTCTTCTACAATTAGTTGCTGGTCTTGTTTGGAAGTAGAGAAGTCTTTGATTATTGCTCTTAATTCATCTTGGGTGCAAAGTTTAAATGCTGCAGTTGCCTGAATATCTTGCTTTTGAGGGGAGATGGCTCTTTAGAAGCAACTGACATTCTGGAGTTTTAGGAGAGTTGTTGAGAAAATGCAGGAGGCCTGGACAAGAGGAAGAGAAGGGGAGAGTTGATGAAAGTGAAGAAAGAGAGAGATCAGAAGGCTACGGGATTAAGGGGGACATCTGGATATAGGGAGCCAACCGAAAGGGGAAGATTTACTGGTAAATGAGTCTAGTTTGTTGCTGCTTACGTTTGTCAAATTGCTTGTTAGCTTTGGCCAAAACATCTTTTAGTGGAATAATTCTTTAATCAGAATTTCCTGTGGAGGCCTCTGTGTATTGCTCAAAAACTGTTGCCCGTGAGGCCTAAGAAATCTTAATTCCCTTTCTTTTCTAAGTTGCCCATCAAATAAAAAAGTCAGGTGGTCCCCAGAGTGGCTACTGAAGGCCTAACTCCTCATTGCTGAAGTTATGCCACTTAGAGAGATAGGCACAAGCATTATGATTGTAACGAGAGTATGTATAAGAAGCAGAAGTTTTTCCTGGTGAAGGAGAGGACAGAAACAATTTAGACTTAGAGCACTCCATGAGGGCTGGCTACCATGTTGAAAGTTATGCTCTGCTTTTCCTGTCTCAGTCCCCAGCCTGATTTTTGCCCCTTTTGAACACAGACTGGACAATCTGTGCCCCCTGGAAGAATCTCAGAATAACCTCTTTCTTTGGATCAAAAGCAAGCCCACAGTACAAAAAATCAAGATGAAGGGAGAACCTCATCCAGTTTTATTGGTGACTCACAACAAAGTTTGTCCAAATGGATGTAGTCTGGTGAGAACTGCAAATTCATCGGTCTGTGAAACTGGCTTGAACAACAGGGTTGTAGGGCCCATGACCGTGTTCTACCCCTAGGATTCTCCTTCTTATGGAAAACACTTTTAGACAGCACAATACAAAATAGAAGTACAAAGGACAGCACAAAGGATGAAAAGAAGTTGCCTGATTCCACTAAGGATGAAAACAGTAATCAATAACAGAATCCGAATATCAAACTTCAAATGAATAGCTTAGGAACTCAAGGCAAAGAGGGAGGAGTTCCAAGCCACCACTGACTTACCATGTTGGCATGGACTTGACAAGCCATAAGCAACAAGGCACAAGGAGCCCCTGTGGGCACAAGTGGCCAAAGGCTGAGGTCCACAGCCATGGACAGCACAGACCATGTCTCAGTGGAGTCTTTGGGAAGTGTGGAAAATCAGCTTGTTAGAGAAGGGAGTCAGTCACCTTCACTTGCGTTTGTCAGAGTCTCAAAGGCAGGCAGGGGAGTGGGAAAGCTTTATAGTGAAAGATTCAGGTAAAGGGAAGAATTCTGGTGTGCTGATTGGAGCTGTTGGCAAGGAGAAGCTAGAGGTTGGCTAACTAGAAACAGGGCATCTTATGTGATTTTTTAAAGGAGCCTACTTGGCTTTCTCTGGTTGGTCTTAAGTTAGAAGCAAGTAATACAAGAGGGAAGCTAGCAGTCATTGTCCAATACTTAACCATTCTTGGCTGATTGCTGCAGAGGTGGTGGTTTGGAAGGCTAGTTGCTAAACAGGTTGTGGGTGAGAGTTCTGTTATCATATATGATCTGGCCGTTGTCCATTTGTTTAGTCAGTCTATCAAGAAGATGTCACTGAGCAATTACCTCTCATTTAATCATAGTAACTGCCTCTTTCATATCCCTATTTTACAGCTGAGGAAAGCAAAGCTCAGGAAGTCTGAGTAATGTATTTAAGGTTATACAACTAGTGACACTAGCAGAATTTAAACCTATGTGTTCTGGACCTATTTTAAATGATGCTTCATCTTGTAAAGACCATGAGATTATTCTGATGCTGCCCTATCTTTAAAAATAGTATGTAATTAATAAATAGTTGTTGGGTGAGTGAATGGATGAAAATAATTTTGGAATATTTCTCTTGAAATTTCTTCCAAAGCTGGCATCTTTTGAATACTTTTAACAAATGCAAATCTTGATGATGGTTAGTTAATTTTTGGAAACAGACAAACATTTTTCTGAATTAAGATGGTGAATAAGGTGAGGGAACAAGTTGGCTCAAAAGCCTAGCAGTCCGTTTAGTAATGAGGTTAATTTTGGGATTTTTGCACATTTTGCATGTGATTGACAAAGCAGCTTCGAAGGCCTTTCCAAAGAAGAAGTTGCAAAACTAGTTGCATTTTGAGAATTAAGAACTCAACTTTCTGAGATAGTACTCATTTTAGATAATACTCATTTTAGAAAGTAAGCGAAATTCTTGTTGTTTTGTGGTTTACCTTTCTGTTTAGTTTTATGTAGCTAAGTGGTCTATGTCATTCAACAAATATTTATCAAACACCTATTATGTATTTAGTGCTGTGCTTTGAACACAGGTATCAATATAGCCCTTGTCACTAGAAGCTCACAGTCTAGTTGAGAGAGAAAATTAACAACTGAAATGCAATTCAACAAATACCATAAGTAGACTGATATATATTAATAGCTGGATGTCCTGGGAACACACAGTAGAAACAGTGATGAGCTGGTACATTGTGAACAACTGACTTCTAGGGGAGTGAATTGGAGGGTAAGGACTTGATTTGCAGTGTTTACTGATTTCCCTGGTGTAAATGCTCCTACCGTGGCCAACATGACATCATCAAAAGGGGAGTTGGAAGATGTGCATTAGTACATTATACTGAATTTCCACCATATAGATAAAATGCATGTAAATAACCTGAAGAGGATACATAGTAGTAAAATGGAGTAAAATAATTCGGAAGCGATGGATTTTGAGTATTTTTACTTTTGCTTTTAATACAATTTAATTTTTGAGTGGCTGTATTTAAAAACTAGCTCACAAAATTACTGAACACTTAACAATCAACTCTTGCAAGTGCGTGTGAATCAGTGCAAGTGGGCATACCACCAAGTGAGAGCAATGTCAGAAATTACCGTAGGCTCACAGAAGATGAAGACTAAGGCATCTGAAGGCAGGGAGCTCCAGCAATAAACATCTAGGTTGTTGAATTGTTACAGGACTGCCAGGTTTCTATGCCTGCTGTGCAGGAACAGACCAATATACAGACAGTGGGGTTGCAGCAGAGAAACAGTTTAATAATCACAAGTTACAAGCCCCAGGAAACAGGAAGAATTCTCAAGCTTCAATCCATTTCATCAAGGGGTTCTAGGTAAAGGTTTTTAAGGGGATTTCTGGAGGGTGAAAGGAAAATTTGGGGTCATCAATTTGTAGGGGTAAGGGGGATGAAATCATCAGGATGTGACAACTGCATTTCTCCAAGAATCAGCTTTTTATTGGGCCTTCCAGACAAGCTGGCATCCTTAGTTTTGTTGTTATGCAGAACCTAAAGAAGCCAAGCAAACAGAAGGCTTATCTTCTCACAATGTTTTAGATTTTATCTATAAAACAGAAAAAGAATGAAGAGTCTTGTGACAAGGGCCACATTCTCCTGGGGTAGTAAGTAGCATTCAGCTACAGGAAAGTCAGCCATAGGGCAAGCTGGCTTAATAATAGTAGCTGTAAGCCTACTTGAATTTTTTTTTCCCCCTTAATCAATTTTACAAAATGTTCTTGGGGACATTTTCACAACGGTCAAAGTAATTCGTTAATTAATTATCAATTTTTTAAGGCGCTACTTTATTCTGTTTTAGGTGCCTGGGGTGGAGGGCACTGCAGCAAAAACCAAGTCCCTGCTGTTAGGTTAGAGAGTTTACATTCATGGGGGTGTGTGTGTGTGTGTGTGTAAACAAACGTCTGGCATGTCACGTGGTGAGTGGTAAGTGCTATGGTTAAACATTGAGTAGTGCAAAGGGGAAAAGGAGTGGGGCACTGTTATTTCCTATGGGGTTGTCAGGCAGTAATAAGTGTGGAACTATATCAAGGTAAAGACTGGAAGTTTTGGCATCTGACAATCAGTTTAAATAAGGCAAAAGCACAAACTGCACAGATCTCAACCATCCAACAGGACTGGAACACAGAACAACCTAGAAACGCCACGTACCTGGTCTTTACTCGGCTCGCCGGATTTGCACAAGCGCAAAATCCTTTCTTGAAGGTCCTATCAGGAACACCAGACCAATCAGCTGCAGCGGGGCGGGGCTAATACCAGTCCATCCTTTGCCCGAAGTCAGCGAAAAGCGCGGGCTCCCTTGCGCATGCTCAAATATTCCAACGTCCTCCTTGCGCGCCATTTAAGACGGTCTGCGCATGTGCAGGAGCGAGACGTGGCTGGCTGTTTGTTGTGTTTTTTTTTGTCCCAAGGCGCTGCCGTACCGTCCAGTCGGCGAGTTGCATTCTGGTTCCGTCTTGTCCCTAGTCTGTGGAGCTGGGTCTCCCACCGACAACGGTCGCCACCGCCATCATGAACCGCGAGAGCTTCGCGGCGGGCGAGCGACTTGTGTCGCCGGCTTACGTGAGGCAGGGCTGTGAGGCCCGCCGCTCGCACGAGCACCTCATACGGCTGCTTCTGGAGAAGGTACCGAGCTGTCGGTCCCCTCCCCAGCCGCCGCGACCCCGGGGCTCTGGCTCCACCCGGCGTCCCTGCTGGTGCTACCTCTTTGGCAGCTCTTTGCTGCTTGAGACTAGTCCCAAGTCTGTCTCAGTTTGGTCGTCCTCGCTGACCGACTGCGGTCTGTGCCTTCTCAGCCTTGCCAAAGCCAGTGAAAGCCAAAGGCTGCTCTTAAGGAGGGGGTGTTGGGGTCGGGGTTTTGAGTCCCGCTGTTTCTAACTTCGGGATGCAGAAGTGAGGGAAAGTCCCAGTTTACTTTTTTTTCCTGCGGAAGGGCAAAGTTCGCGGCTCCATCTTTCACCACCCTCAGGGAGTCAGAGCACATACGGTGTTTGTAGAACTCTGTGTGTTCACTCCAACCACGAGGTTTCCGCGGAACTTCACGGGTCTCCGTCCCTCCTGTCTTTGTTCCTGAATTTTAATATCACTACAAGTTTTGTTGTGTTGTTTTTTTTTTTTTTTTCTCCTGAGACAAAGTCTCGCTCTTTCTTCCAGCCTGGAGTGTAATGGCATAATCTCGGCTCACTGCAACCTCCGCCTCGCGGGTTCAAGCGATTCTCTTGCCTCTCAGCCTCTCAAGTAGCCGGGATTACAGGCGTGTGCCACCACACCCGGCCAATTTTTGTTTTTAGTAAAGACGGGGTTTCACTATGTTGGCCAGGCAGGTCTCAAACTCCTGACTTAAAGTGATCCACCCTCTTCGGCCTCCCAAACTGCTGGGATTACAGGCGTGAGACGACAACCACTGCCCTCTTCTGCGCCCCTCCACCCCAGTCATAACGCCCTGGTTTGAAGCATCTTCATTGGGGTTGGGGCATGTTGGTTTCCAGATAGTTTTACTTACGAAAATTTAAATATCTGAGTAAATGTCATCGTATGCATTTATCATCACTTTTCCAAATCTATTAATAATTGTAATTAAATGTACAAACGTTTTGTCTATTTGCAGTCTATATATAGTGCTGAATTTATGCCTGAATTTTAGCAAACAAAGAGCATGGCAAAATACACGTTAAAAAGTGAAAACATTCCTGTTGTGTTCTAGAGAACCATAATTTTGTTAAATATAATCATACTTTTTTTTTTGTTTAAGGGCAAGTGTCCAGAGAATGGCTGGGATGAAAGTACACTTGAACTCTTTTTACATGAACTTGCAATCATGGACAGCAACAATTTCTTAGGCAATTGTGGTGTGGGAGAAAGGGAAGGGAGAGTTGCATCCGCATTAGTTGCTCGTCGTCATTACAGGTATCTTTTTTAAATTAGTACGGGACGCCTATCGTGTATTTATTTTGGGTTCAAAACAATGGCAGCAGTATTCATCTTGTTAGATTATCAAATGTCTGTCTGTAAACCACTTCTTCCCTGCTCAAATGGATATTTAAACCAGATGCAACAGGGAGATGGAAACAATTTAATCTCAGCCAGTGCTTTTCAAAGACAACAGTCTAAAAATATATGGGGGTTACCCTGGCAGGTTCTGGGTGAACAATACGGGGTATACATTTTGTTAGGAATGGTTACCCTGGTAAGCATATCTGGTTTTAAGAGTTTAAAATCCGTTAAGGCTGTTTATAGTTTTCCATGTTTCTTTTCTAACGTTGGTGGGGTTTTTGTTTTTTTGAGAATGATTTATAGTTAGAACTTTTAAACTTTGTTTTAAACTGTGTTTAAACTGCATCCCATTTTATAAATACCTCTCTGTTGCAATAGATTATCAAGTGACTTTTCTCTTTTGCGTTATTGAAGAAAAGCTTTTTTTTTTTTTGAGATGGAGTTTTGCTGTTGTTACCCAGACTGGAGGGCAATGGCACGATCTTGGCTCACCACAGCCTCCGCCTCCAGGGTTCAGGCAATTCTCCTGCCTCAGCCTCCTGAGTAGCTGGGATTACAGGCACGCGCCACCATGCCCAGCTAATTTTTGTATTTTTAGTAGAGACGGGGTTTCACCATGTTGACCAGGATGGTCTCGATCTCTTGACCTCGTGATCCACCCGCCTCTGCCTCCCAAAGTGCTGGGATTATAGGCGTGAGCCACCACACCCGGCCTGAAGAAAACTTTTCATTAATTCTGATAACAATTCAATTGTAGTTGTTCCAAATATGATCACTTATTTCTCTGTCCACTAACCTGTGAAGTGTAAACTCTTTTAAATAAAACTCCTGTCTTCCATGCTTTTATATATAATGAAAATTTCCTCAGCCTAGTAGAATTTGTATTGCAGTCAAAACCACTGTAGTCAAAACTGATGATAATGCCTAATTCGGATGAAAATTTCAGTTAGCAGTTTGCTGATAACATGGTAGATAATATATGTAACAAATGTTTTGTATGTGAGATTTCAGTGGTGAGGAAGTACAACACTAGTATTCTTTGATAATCCCCCTGTACAGAATTTCTGATGTTTTACTGTCAATCAGAAATTACTCAAATTACAAAAGGGTTTTTTTATTTTAAGGAGTATTCAGATGTATCTAAACAATGTATAATATCATCTGATTTAAAATGGGTAGATTTGCACTCTGATTTTATAGGAGCATATTGTTCTTTTAAAATGAAGGCAATATTTGAACATCAGCTTATCTTCATTGGAACTTAGTCCACTATGTGATTAGGGGAAAAGGAAAGAAAAAAGATAATTTAATGTTTCATATATTCCAGTTTTGTATTGCTACGGAACAAACCGCCCTAAAATTAAGTGGCTTAAAACATTTATTTATTATTATCTCTCATAATTCTTTGGATTAACTGGGCTCAGCAGGGTGAGTATTGCTTTGGGATTCTCATGTAGTTGCAGTCAGATACTAGCTGAGAGTTTAGTCATCTGAAGGTTTTCCTAGCATGAAAATTTCACACAGTCACTCCTGCTAGATTCTTCCTGGCCAAGCAAGTCAGTAAGGTCAGCCCAGATTCAAGTATATGGAAAGTAGACACCATCACTTGGTGTGGGAGTAGCATTTGGGTATAGGGAGAAAAAGAATTGATAGTGGCTGCCTTTGGAAACCAGCTATCACAGCATAATTGATAAAGTTGTTTCAATTTAAGTAGGATAGTTCCACATTGTTAATAGTTTATAACATATCTATAACAGCCAAATATTGCTTCTGGTGTTTTTTTGGTTATTTTATTTGCATACTTGTACATTGTATTACTTAGAATGCTGAATGTATTTGTCCAGTTTTTGGCCCATTTTTTGCTTAGGTTTATTCATGGGATTGGACGATCGGGTGATATTTCTGCTGTGCAACCCAAAGCTGCAGGCTCTAGCCTTTTGAACAAAATTACCAATTTTTTGGTCCTGGACATTATCAAGCTGGCTGGTATGTACTGTCTTAATCATAATACTTTTGGCTGACTGGACACACACACACCATTGACTCATTTCCTTTATTATTGCCCTTTTCCCAAAAAAAAAGTACTTTTTAAAAATAAAATGTCTTAGAATAAGATAGAAAATCAGAGCCATAAGCCCAGAAGTTGAATTTGGCATTGAACTTCCTGGGAGTGAGTACAGAAACAGAAGCACTAGGGCTATGACTTTTATTATTTTATAGATGAAGTATATTATTTATTCAAGAAGGATGCTGGGTATTTAGTGGGATAACAGATTTTCTGTTTTGCTTCTTATTTGTAGGTGTCCATACAGTAGCCAACTGCTTTGTAGTTCCTATGGCAACTGGTATGAGTCTAACCCTATGTTTCTTAACATTACGGCACAAAAGACCAAAGGCAAAGTATATTATATGGCCACGAATAGACCAGAAGTCCTGCTTTAAATCCATGATCACTGCAGGTAAGAGAAGTGTCATATATAATGTGTTAAACATCACAATTAGAAAATTCAGACTTCTTATATAAATATAGATAAGTGAAAAATAAACTTAAATCTGTACCCTATTGCTTGTTTTTTTTTTTTTTTTGGAGACAAGAGTTTTGCTCTTGTTACCCAGGCTGGAGTGCAATGGCGCAATCTCGGCTCACTGCGACCTCCACCTCCTGGGTTCAGGCAATTCTCCTGCCTCAGCCTCCTGAGTGGCTGGGATTACAGGCGCACGCCACCAGGCCCAGCTAATTTTTTGTATTTTTTAGTAGAGACGGGGTTTCACCATGTTGACTAGGCTGGTCTCGATCTGTTGACCTCGTGATCTGCCCGCCTCGGCCTCCCAAAGTGCTGGGATTACAGGCTTGAGCCACCGCCCGGCCCTATTGCTTGTTTTAAAGAAAAAATTGTGGTAAAATTTGTAACAAAATTTAATGTATGTTTTGCTTTATGTAACTTTTGAGTTTATGGATACTTAAATATCTACCATAAAAGATTACTCAATTATTATTTGTTGAGAGACCTTTGCTTATATGCTAGTTAAGTGTAC
The DNA here is from genome assembly GCA_031835075.1 of Saguinus oedipus. Lineage (NCBI taxonomy): Eukaryota > Metazoa > Chordata > Mammalia > Primates > Cebidae > Saguinus > Saguinus oedipus. The sequence goes on along the minus strand of CM063171.1, from coordinate 52,498,401 downwards.
TGTTTTAATTGAAATGTGAAAACAATTTTTATCTTTATGAAAAATTTACAGTATACATTTTGTTTTAATAGAAGGCTTTTGTAGGCTATGAGATGAATCAGTGATCCTTAGGCTGCTGAAATTTATTATGTTTTTCGTTAGAGGTAAAACATTAAGTAGATGATTGTGATTTGTTTCAGTGATTGAATTATATTATGATTTATGTCCTGTCTGAAAGAAACTGGACTTTAAAATAAAACAAATATTGCCAGAGAATGAGTGGACTTGCTTTTCTGTGGATTGAAATTGAACTGGATTAAAGTGATCCTTTTTGTTATCAGTGTCTATGTTATTACTTCTATAGATATCTGTTTAACTTTTATTTTGCTTCTTTCCAGAATTCATTCTTGTCAATTGAAGTGTTAAATAGACCTAAGGTCCTAAAATTGTGTAGTTGTCCTTCACATTATTTTGACCTGACTTTGACTAATACTGGAACTGAGCCATGTATTTATTACTGGAGGAAGGTTAATCTACCAACATAAATATTAAGAGTTCTTGTGTAGGCCGGGCATGGTGGCTCAAGCCTGTAATCCCAGCACTTTGGGAGGCCGAGGCGGGTGGATCACGAGGTCACGATATCGAGACCATCCTGATCAACATAGTGAAACCCCGTCTCTACTAAAAATACAAAAAATTAGCTGGGCATGGTGGCGCATGCCTGTAATCCCAGCTACTCGGGAGGCTGAGGCAGGAGAATTGCCTGAACCCAGGAGGCGGAGGTTGTGGTGAGCCGAGATAGCGCCATTGCACTCCAGCCTGGGTAACAAGAGCAAAACTCCGGTTCAAAAAAAAAAAAAAGTTTTGTGTAAAACAGCATGCTTCCTAGAGTTTCAGGATCTTCCCTTATTTTAGTTCACACTAACAGTTTGTTTTCTGGTTGGTTAGGTTTTGAGCCTGTGGTGATAGAAAATGTTTTGGAAGGTGACGAGCTGCGTACAGACCTGCAAGCAGTAAAGGCTAAAGTTCAGGAACTTGGGCCTGATAACATTCTGTGTATTCATTCTACTACATCCTGTTTTGCTCCGAGGGTGCCTGATAGGTAAATGATCTGTGAATATTTTCTTTTAGCTGTTTATCTGTCTTTTAAATAAAATATGATATACTAATTCTCAAATATGCTTAAATAACGCTTCTTAGTAAATAGGTGAATGGTCTGTTCTAAGAGAATAGATTGACCTTGTGGAGAAACAGCGTAGTGGCTTGGGAAAATAAACATTTGAAATAGAACAAGGAAAACAACTAGTACAGGGTGGGAGCTCCCTTTATCACCCGAGTAGATGCAGGCCATCTTTGTTTTCTTGCTCTTTATCCTGTTTCTGATTTCTTAGCATCTTTTTTCTTATTATTTAATAGAAGTTTCTAAGATAAATGTTGGGTTACTTCTTTTCATTGTTATCAGTGTTAATTTAAAAAAATTTAGGGTTGTTTACTTTCAAATTTCTGTAATGGAAAGATTAACTCAGATGTATACTTAACGTGTGCATAGTGGTTGTCATTGTCTACGTTTTGAGAATAATACAAACATAAAAAGCAAAAAGGAAAGAAAGCAAATGTTTACTTTTCTAAAGGATAGTCACAGATTTTTATTCTCAAAGTGTAGTAGGCTTGGATTCAGTAATAAGATTTCTGGTTTTGACTATAATTTTTTTTGTTTCATTTTAACATTTTGAATGGAAGTGGTAATAATTTGTAAGAACTATATTGACTTTGGACTTTCCTTGTAGTATCAAGTTATACCTTGGTTTTAATTCATGGAATCATGTTATTTGGCAGTAATGAATGCTATGTTGGCTTTTATTATCTTATAGGCAGATTGTAAGAGACAGTTTTTAAACTAGGCTCTTAAAAATTTACCTGGTTACATTCATGAGGCTGTGAACTCTATTTTAAGATTACTTTGCATATGCTATTGTGTTTTATTCATTACTTACCAACCAGATTTCAAATTTGTATTGAAATATTAAATAAGCATCTTTTTTTTAGTGATGGTTTTGATATCTATAAAATTTTTAATGTGATAGAAATCACATTTTGAAAAACAGCGCATGGATATTTGTATTAATTGGATTATTTATCCTGTGGATACTTTCCTTTTGTTTCATTTTGACTAACGTCTTTTGAATTTTACAGTATGCCTGGCACAGTGTTAAGTGTTCTACTTGTATTATCTCCTTTAGAAAAAATTTCATAAAGTTTTTTATCAGTCAGAAAAATTCTTACTTGTCATTGTTGTGTAATGAATATTTCTGAATACGAGTGAAGTAGGAAAAGGGTGATGCACAGTAATGTTTGAATTTCTGACTTTATTAAGTTTTAAAACTACATTTTGATATTTTTTACATCAAGCTTTATTCCTTTATAGTCTTAATTTTTTGGGTGCAGTATACATTTTGTTTTTATTAGTTATTTAATCAGACAAAAAGTATTGTGAAGGGAATTCACTTAAAGGAAATGTTACAAAAAAGAAGGGTATTTCTTCTAACTGATAAACACCTTACATTGGCTCTAAGTTAGAAAACAGTTTGATTCAAATGAAAAATATTTTTTCTGTTTCTTTTTTCATTTTAATACTTTTTTGAAACACACCCTAACCATTAACAGATTTAAGTAATTCAGATTATTTAAAACTAGTCAAAAGTGATTTTTCTTTTCTTTTAAAAATAGAATGTAGTGTTATGGAGCCTTATTTTCAAAGAAGTCCTTTATTAAGGAATATTTTCATTTGAACACGCACCCTTTATTTTATGAAGAAAATACTTCATAAAATCCCAGAAGGTCTATTTTGTAAAAAACACATCTATTTTATAAAAAAAAAAGTCATCTGATTAGTTTGAAGTAACAAAAATGATTTTTGTATCAATGTGTAGGGTTTGTAAAAATGAATGATAAAATGAGTTTTAAATTCATGAGACTTCAGGGAAGCAAATTGATAACTTGTTTTTGGTCTGAGGCAAACTGGACAAAAAAAGAAAACTTGTGACAGATGAACATAATAGTATTATTTCTCCTTCTAGTTAACAGTATATTAATGACATCTAGTAGATAAAGAACATGTGTTATGCGTAAACAGGTAATTCAAGCTATACATTTGAAATATGTCCTGTTGGAAAGGACTTTACTTGTATATAAATGCTTTCAAATTCTTTATAATTTAGAGAGAAAACTTTTAATAACTTTACTAAAACATAGGATTTAGTTTTAGTTTCATAGCAGGAGGATGTTTCTATTAAGGATGAGCTCAGTCACAAGAAGTATTTGGCTTTGTGAAAGAACATCTATTTATTATGCTCTCACTGAAATTTATTACCTTACTTGGCATAAAGTTAGACTCTCAAATTAAATTAAAATGAGAGGTGTAAAATGAAAAAGTAAGAGTAGATAAGGGTAGATTTAAAACCAGTAGCTATTTAAAAGATTCCTCAGTATCCAAGTTGTTGGAAAATGTTATTTTGGTAATGACACATTTTAATGTTCTGTATTTTTTAATACATTTAAGTCTATTTGAGAATGCATTTTTTATTTTATAAGATGTTTAATGTGAGATTTCTTGAGATTTCCAGATATGCTAATTATTTTCAGATAATGAGCTTCAGAATGGTAAGCATCCAAAAGTGTTTGGAAAAAAAAGCACATACCACTTTGTGAGGGGTCATTATAAATAATCTTCTGGCTTTCTATTTAGGGAATTTTTAATTTTAAGATGATTTAAAAGTTACCATCTCCATAAATTTTTATATTTTTTTCCCATTGATTGATAACAATTTAAAAGCTTTTTTAGGTTTATTTGAAAGAGCTTGCTATGTATTTCCAAGTTTACTGCAATAGAAATTTCAGTGTTTATCGTTTTTTTCCCTTAGTGTACATTAAGGATAACTATTAATTTTTTTTTAAAGTTTCTTCACTGTCATTTATAAAGCACAGTGTGAGTATGTCTTTCTATTGAATATTTATGTTTATAGACTAGAAGAACTGGCTGTGATTTGTGCTAATTTTGACATTCCACATATAGTCAATAATGCTTATGGAGTGCAGTCTTCAAAGTGTATGCACCTCATTCAGCAGGTAAGAATTTAAAATGATATATACATCACGGAAAAATTCATTTTAACATATTATGGGATTGTTACTTTTTCTACAAACTGATATAGTAAAAACAGTTATTTATCACCATCTGCTTTAGGGATTATTAGGAACCTGCATCTGATCATCTGTCAGTACAAGTCATTATTCTTTGTACTATGGTGGTAATTGGACTGATAGCTTTGCTAGTAGACTAGAATCAACATAGAAATATTTAGTAGTTTAGCTTTTAACTTTCTGAGAATGTTTCATTACCAGGATAATCATTTTTCTAATATACTGGATTATACCATTTTTTAAAATATATGATTTCTTCTATATTTAAGGAATTATTGTACCTTATTATCTTAGGCTAGAAATGACTTCATTTATAAACATTCTAGTATATAGCTATGGAATTGGCAGGTTTTTATATATTTTTTTAAGCATCAACTAGATTCTGGTCATTTGTTTTAGGTTCTAATTTTGAAATTATGTCTGTGTTTCCTATGTCACTTATAGTAAGAACTATGGCCTACAAGCCTTTGTGTATTAAGGCCTTTGCTGATTTGCTGATTTCATTTTCTACTGCTTTCCGTTTGCCTTCTCTGCTCCAACCACACTCGCTGCCTTTCTTTTTTTTCCATTTTGTCATGTGTGTGCATTTCCAGGCTTTTGCTCTTGCTTATCCCACTCACTGGACTGCTCTTCTAGAGAGCTGCATGACTTTCTTTAGGTCAGTGAAACTTCCTCAGAAACTCTATCTGTGATTGTTATTATTGACAATCAATAACTGATTACTGAACCAAGTGAATGAATAAATGAAATATTGTATTTATTTATGCAGGTATATTACAGGCTATATAGTTTGTGTGCATAATGATGTTAATATATATACTCAGTTTTGACATACATGTCAAACCCTATCTAACACCTCCCCCTTTCTCACTAGCATTTTCTACTTTTTAATTTTTATTTTTGAGATTAAGGTCTCACTCTGTTGCCTAGGTTGGGGTGTAGTGGTGCATCCACAGTTCACTGCAGCCTCTACCTCCCAGGCTCAAGTGATCCTCCTACTTGAGCCTCCCTGGTAGCTGGGACCACAGGTGTGCGCCACCAACCCCAGCCAACTTTTTGTATGTTTTCTAAAGATGAGGTTTTGTCATGTGGCCCCAGCTGGTCTTGAACTCGTGGGCTCAAGTGAGCCTCCCACCTTGGCCTCCCAAAGTGCTGGATTACAGTTGTGAGCCACTGTGTCTAGCGCTTGCTAGCGTTTTTTATCCCTCTCTTTCTTTTTTTACAATGTTCATTGATTTTAAGATATAGTGTTCTACATTTTGACATTTGAAATTGTGATGTCTTATGGTCAGTGGTGTCTTACAATGTTAACAGGTAATGTTTTTTCTTAGTGACATATAAAATAATCATGCTTTTTAAAATTGGTGGCTTTTTGCTATTTTTCTCCAGAACACTTATCAACACTTGATGTAATGTTTGTTCATTGTCTAGTTGTTGACTGTAATTAGAATTAAGGTTCTGTTGAGGGTAGAAGGTAGAACTTTGTTTTGTTCACTGCTCTGGCCTCAATACTTAAGACAGAATGTAGTACATAATGGACAATAATAACTGGTTACTAAATAGAGTCAGTGAATAAATGAAATATTGTATTCATGTATGACATGGGCTACATAGTTTGTGTACATAATGATGTTAATATACATATTCAGTTTTGACATACATGTGATTTGTGTTATGTGGGCATAAGTTATTCACAGATTACCTGTCGCCTGCTCCAATATGGTAAATGCTCTGAAGCACAATAGATAACTATCTAGTTATTTTTTTGTCTTTTATATCATTTTGAGTATACCAGTATCATCTTTTACATAAATGTGGTTTATATGAAATAGTAATAGCTGGTTTGCTTAATTTCTTTACTCAAGTTTGTGTCAGTTAGTATGTCATTGGCAGCAAGTAACAGAAACTCAACTCAAGGTGGATTAAACCAATAAGGAAATGGATTAATTTATGTAGCAAGTCCAGAGGTGGCTTGGGTTGTAGGCATGGCGTGTCAGGATTTCTTAAAACATTTAGAGAAAGACTGTTTACCATTTCCTTGGTATTTCTTTTTGTTATACCTTAACTTTTTAAGGCTTCTTCACTTAATCTATACTAGAGTGTATCTAACTTGTATGGTCATAGAGGAAGGGTATACAATTTTCTGCACTGGAAATCTTGAAAAACATTTTACTTCAGTGATTGATTTTTATTCCTCCCCTCCCTTTCCACCTTGCTCTTCTCTGTAGTTTTTTTTTTTTTTTTTTTTTGAGACGGAGTTTCGCTCTTGTTACCCAGGCTGGAGTGCAATGGCGCGATCTCGGCTCACTGCAACCTCCGCCTCCTGGGTTCAGGCAATTCTCCTGCCTCAGCCTCCTGAGTAGCTGGGATTACAGGCACGCGCCACCATGCCCAGCTAATTTTTTGTATCTTTAGTAGAGACGGGTTTCACCATTTTGACCAGGATGGTCTCGATATCGTGACCTCGTGATCCACCCGCCTCGGCCTCCCAAAGTGCTGGGATTACAGGCTTGAGCCACCGCGCCCGGCCTAGCTTCTCTTCTTTTAAAAGTCAAATACCATCAGCATTACTAAAAGTTTAGGAAAATGAGGAAGGAGTAGAAGATAATTCATAACACTATTACCCTAACAAATACCCTTAACAATTTATATATTTACTTTGTCTCATTTTATATACATATTGTTTTTACATAGTCATATTCATTGTGTACATTTAATTTTTTTAGTGTTATATTTCTGTACTCTCCAGATGCCTGTAAAGTCTTCATAATGATCATTACAATGATACTCATAACATATTTTTAAGTACTAGAAAATTTGGTGGTACACTTGAAGAGATTAAAACTAAAAGAGGCTGGGTATGGTGGCTCACTCCTGTAATTCCAGTACTTTGGAAGGCCAAAGCTTGCGGATCACTTGAGGCCAGGAGTTTGAGACCTCCCTGGGCAACAAAGCGAGACTCAATCTCTACAAAACTAAAATTAGGAAAAAATTATCTGGGTGTGGTGGTGTGTTCTTGTAATCCGAGCTATGTGGGAGGCAGAGGCAGGAAGATTGATTGAGCCTAGGAGTTCGAGGTTATGGTGACTTATGATCACACCACTGTACTCCAGCCTGGGTGACAGAGTGAGACCATCTCTTAAAAAAAAAAAGAGAAAAAAAAAAACAGCTCCAGAATATGGTAAGAAAGCTGCCCTGGGAGCTGTGCATCTTCAATACTCTGCTTTGTCATTACCTCTCTGCATTTGTGAGGTGATTTTACTAACATTTTAACCAAAGCATAAAACTATAAGATGGGTGAATAAACTTTTAAATGCAGACATTGTTGCAGATAATGTATTACCTTCTAAAGTTGACATTCCTTTAAAAATTTTTCTTTGATACATAATATTTGGATATATTTATGGAGTGCATATGATATTTTGATACATGTACACATTATGTGATGGTTAAGTCAGAGTATTTAGGCTATCCATTACCTGGCATTTATTTTTTCTTTTTGTGTTAGGAACATTTCACATCCTCTCTTCTGGGTATTTTGAAATACACAATATGTTGTTGTTAACTGTAGTAACTGTACTGTGCTATTGAACATGAGAGCTTATTAAATTGAACATTCCTTTAAAACAAAAAGAGCAAATATATAAACATTCTATTTTTCCCAAATTGGCTTTTGCCAAAAGAGTTTGTGGCACTATTGATTTAAATCAAATAAATACTTGAGTCTTATTGAGTGCTGGTTTCTGTTTCATGACATTAAAAAAAAATTACAGTTAGCTTTAATTCATCTCAGTAGTCCTTATTGTTAATATTTACCATTTACTACACTTTCCATGTGTCAGGCATCTTACTAGGCTTTTAAAGTTACTAACTGTGACCTAACAATTTTAGGTGTACTTCTTATTCCCATTCTGCACATAGAGAAATAATCCCTACTTCTTATTCCCATTGTGCACATAGAGAAATAAGATAAATGGGGTTAAGTGACTTGCCCAAGGTCTATAGCTACAAAATAGCCCATCTAGTTCAGTGTGACTCCAGAGTCCTATTTTTCTGTTGAAAAACAAAGCTAATACCATAAGTCTTTTCTTTAGAAAATAATATTACAATAATTAAATATATGAAGAAAAACTATAAAATGCTTTTTATTTTTAGTAAGATTATGTTTTTAATTTTTTTATTTTAAGGAGAGACCCCAGAATATCTTAATACTGAATATATAGAGTGTTCTGTATGCACATGTAGCCCCCAGGGAAATTAGTTTTGAATAACTGATATTTCTGTTTATATTTACTAAAATGACTAAGAGATTCATGGAGTATGGATGTTAGAATAGATTAATGGAGAGGGATATAGTAGAGTCACAAAAATATGTGTATGAGACGAATTATTTGAGTCATAATGGATTGTAAAACTCCAAAAGTGTGGGAAGCAGCAACTTTGCCTATTAAGAATTTGAGGGAAGTAGGTGTTACTACTGTTTATTCACAGACCTAATTGTCACTTCATTCAACAAGTATTTACTGGGTTCCTACTTGTGTACCAGGCACGAGGGTAGGAACTGGAGATGAAATAGTGAATCTGACAAAATCTTTAACTGTCATGGAGCGTTCTGTTTTTTTGTTGGAAAGCAGACAGTAAACCTTGAGTATGACAGGTCTTGGATAAATGCTTAGGTATTTGGCGGGGAGGGATGTCATTAGATGGAGTGATCTAGGAAGCACTCTACAAGAATGTGAGTGAGCTCTGAATGATGTGAAGGAGGAAGCTTTGCAGCTCTCTAGATTCCAGACAGAAGCTAATAGGCAAGACTCTGGGCAGGAGTGTGCTTGGAATGTGTGAGAAATAGCAAGGAGGCCAATATGGCTGAACCATAATGAACAAGGTGAACAGTGCTTGTAGAGCTTTAAGGTGTGTTAAGGGTTTGGGATTTGATTATTGATATGATCGTTGGCTGTGGAAGGATTTCAAGCAGGAAAGAGTGATGTGCTATGTGGGAAACAGACTGTAGGGAGGCAGGTGTAGAAGCTAGTGCAACAACCCATGTGAAATTTCTTGGTGGCTTTGGCCAGGGTATTAGCTGTGAAGGTGGTAATAAATGGTTTTATTCAGATGTATTTTGAGTGTGGATTTTAGATCATATACTGGTGACTTACGTAGCTGAAAGAGGGGGGTCTCTGAACCATTTCTGAGATTGGGTCTGGCCTGTTTGTTTCTTGCCATAGAGTATGCTGCCTTTTGAATACCTTCTGTGTTTCAGTGATTGAAGGATTCTAGCAAAGTCTGGTGCACTGATTTCTCTAGCACTTCTGCTTCCAATTTACATTCCTGTTTCTCTCAGGAAGCCTTGGACAGTACTGTTAATACAAAAACAACTCTGTTCCACTTATTTTTATATGCTGCAACTTCGCATGTTTTCCAGGATTTTTTATTCTGTTAGTCTTATATGCTTCTGTTTTCCTGTGATATGATGAGATTTTCTCTGATCATGGTTTATTAGGAAATTAGAAAGAAGAGGAAGAGGACGGTTAAGATTTGAACAGCTGTATCATGACCTCCAGAGCAGCCACTCCTTTTCCCTGTTTTGGCTACTTTCACTTGCTGCCTGAATCTGGACTCATAGATAGGCCAGCTATCTGTTCCTTCTATTCTCCCTGAGATAGTGAGGTGTGAAAATGAAGGTCAAATATGGTTATAATATTAATAGGAATGCAGATTGTGAATACAGATTGAAAATCTGTGGCTACAGATAAAGAAAAAGACTATCTTAGTTGTAATTTAGATAGTATCTCTATTTTTAAGAGGAGAAAATTGAAGCACATTAGATAGAAGGTCATAGACTGTGTTGGATGGGGACCAGAACTGAGTTTTACATTTCTAGTAGGCAAGTATTCAATTTTTCACCAGAATATTAGATTTTCACTGGAAGTTCATTTGCAGTGGAATGAAATCATCTAAGTTTATAATATTAGGGAGCATGAGTTATATAGAAACATTGCTTCTAGGATTGCCAAGAGTATACAAATGAAACTTCCATTAAGTAATGTTAAAAGTTTTGCTTTTCTTTTTTGTTATCTGAGTGCTTAAAATGGTCATATAGGTAGTAGATTGTCCAAGCATTAAAGAGAGGCATGTGTATAATTAACTCTTTGGCAACTTGGATGACTATAATCCATTAAGTTATGGAGGCCACCCTCGAACTCACAGAGGGTGTTTAAAACCACTTAATAGTTATAGGGCCCTTTGTAGACATTTGTTGTCAAAAAAGGAGTACAGATGGGAGGCAAGGGATGAATTCATTCTCTCTTACCCAATTTTAACGGTAAAGCTCTGTTTCATTCAAGTTCGCACCTGAGCTGATACTTAAACCATGCTTGCTTCACAGAGTTGTTAGGAAGATTAAATGATTTATGTGTGAAAGCAAGTTGTAAATTAAAGTTCCACATATAAGGAGCACCACCAAAAAGTTTGGTTTAATACTTAAAAACATTTTATTGGCACTATAATAAAGGAAATAAAAATTTTCAATTGTTTTTTATTTCTATGCATTGTTTTAATAGTGTTTATTTTTAGTCTAAGGTAGAGTTGACAAACATTGTATATATTTACAGTGTACAATTTGATATTTCAATGCATGTATATATTGTGAAATGGTTAAATCAGGCTAATATATTAATTTCCCCAAATACAGTTTTTTGTTATGGTGTTTATTTGTTAATAGCAGTTGTCTGTTTTCCTAGCAACTAATATGTAATATTATATTGATTCTAGGGGGCTCAAGTTGGTAGAATAGATGCTTTTGTTCAGAGCTTGGACAAAAATTTTATGGTTCCAGTAGGTGGCGCTATAATTGCTGGCTTTAATGATTCCTTCATTCAGGAAATCAGCAAGATGTATCCAGGTAAATAAATAAGTTGCTTTTCAGAAAAAGTAATAAACAAACATCCATTTGTACATTGGCTACTGTAATAAATCTTAATTTCCAAAGCCACCCCCCCTTAATCTCCTTAATGTAACTTATCCTTCTTATTTCAGGAAGAGCTTCAGCTTCACCTTCTTTAGATGTCCTTATTACTTTATTATCACTTGGATCAAATGGCTATAAGAAACTATTAAAAGAAAGAAAGGTAAGTTTTCCCTTTAGGTGTCGAATAATATTCTCAACTAGAACTGTACTCTAAATCATTGGTGTTTCTGCCTGTTAGTTGCTTGCATTGAGAGGGAGATATCTAGTATGGTCCGACAGTATTTATTCAGATATGGAGTCCCCGTGGGTGGTTTCCTATTGGTTTTTGTCAGCCTGTCTATCCAGATATTTTGAGGAATCTTGAATATATGATTTTGCTTTTATTTATTTACTTGTTAGAAACTCTTGCATTAGGGACTCTTTTTCAGTAAAATTCAATTCATTTATCACTTAAAGGTAGAGGCTCTTAAAAGAAAAATGGAGAAGTCATCTTTTTAGTTTTTGGGAACCTAAAAACTTGTTTAGGTGTGAGCTGTCAGTCACGGGAGGAAGAACCAGGTCAGAAGTTAGCTCTATCTTTTTACACTAAAATAATAAATTTATCTCTTGTTATTATTGAATGCTGAACTGATTGGTTATCTTGGCTATGAAAAGAAAAGTAACATTTATGCTTGGAAACAGGACTTTATCTCCAACACAACTAGCTTAATTCAGGACAACTCCAAAAGACAGAGATAGTTAGCTAGGGCAGGTCAGACTGATGTGTTTTATTCATCCTCTCTGGTGCACTTTTTATATCCAGTAACTTTCTAGTACTTAATAACAATTATAGTCCCTTATATTTATAATAGTGCTTTATATATTCGAAAACATTTTCATATGTATTATCTCATAGATCTTCTCATAGCCTTATGATGAATATGTAACAGAAGTTTAAAAGTCTTGTGCTCTATTCTACCCCAGCCCTCTTTCCCCTGCTAATTCATTCAATGGGAAAGTAATTGTTTAATTGTGAGGACACCCAAGATTTACGTGATACAGGAAAATATGCTCAATGGCATTAGTCATTAGGGAAATACAAATTTAAAACTACAATGAAATACCACCACACACCTTTTAGCATGGCTAATGTACCAAAATATGCAACAAGATAATGACTTTCAAATGCATTATACAAAATGAAAGAAGCCAGACTCAAATGGCTACATATTATATGGTTTCATTTATATGCCATCCTAGAAAAGGTTAAAAATATATATAAGGAAAGAAGAAAGATTAATGGTTGCTAAAGGCTAGGGGTTGGGGAGGGGACTTTTTGGGGTGATGAAACTTTTATATCTTGATAGTGGTAGTGGTTTCATGACTGTATGTATTTGTCAAAATTGACAGAAGCGAACACCTAAAAAACAGACACCCTGAATTTTACTATATGTAGTGAATTACACCTCAGTAAGTCTGACAATGAATTTTTATACAATAAAAATAAAACTCTGGTTTTATAAACTCCAAATTGTAATCACTCATGGTCATAGATTGTTGTAGCCAAGAGAAGACCTTGGCAAATCTTTCAAGGGAACAGATCCATATATCAGATGACAGTTTTCTATAGATGGGGAAAACTTACCTGCTTATATGAGAGTTGAGTTGTTTCAGATGCCAGTGGTTCTTAGCTCTCGTGTAATTAGTTTTTTCATCCTGGAAAAGTTTTAAAGATTTTATTTCCCCATTGGTGAAGGAGACAATTGCTATCTCAGGACACTTTTAGTTTTAAAAGACTCTAGAATATTTCTTAAAAGAGTTACTCTCTGGACTTTGGACATAATAATATGGGAATTGGTCTGTAATTTAGTAATCCAGTATAAGGCATATTGGTAATATAAATCAGACATTTTGTAAATTTGACTTTTTCTTTTTCTTTTTTTTTAAGGTGAGGTTTCACCATGATGGCCAGGCTGGTCTGGAGCTCCTGACCTCAGGTGATCCACCCACCTTGGTCTCCCAGAATACTAGGATTACAGGTGTGAGCCACCGCACCCGGCTGACTTTTTCTTTTTAACATAATGATCTCTTCAGTTTCGTGTTACCTCATACCCATTTCTGCCCTTATCAGGCTGTCTTGGCTTCCCTCTTTGCATCTGAATAAACACTTAAGATAGCGTGGTAATGCAAAGGTAAAGTTGAATGTGGGGTAAGAGTCATTCAGTAAATATTTAACTTGCTATGTGTTTAATGAGCACATAGTATATGTCAGGCATATAGAGATATAAAGATATAGCAGTTAATACAGTAGATAAAGATACTTGCTCTTGTGGAGCACACATTGCCTATGGGGGAAACCAGCAACAAACAGGCAACATAATACAGAAATTACAAAGTTTGCTTGAAGGTGAAAAGTACTATGGAAAAAAAGCAAGAACAGATTAAGGAGAATTTGGGGTAATGAGGTGGTGGGAACTGATTTTTAAATACAGTGGTTAGGGCAGGCCTCGTTGAGAAGGTAGCTTTTTTTTAAGACAGTCTCGCTCTGTCCACCAGGCTGGAGTGTAGTGGTGTTATCTTGGCTCATTGCAACCTCTGCCTTCTGAGTTCAAGTGATCCTCCCACCTCAGCCTCCTGAGTAGCTGGGATTATAGGTGTGTGCCACCGTGCCCAGCTAGTTTTGGTATTTTTAGTAGAGACAGGGTTTTTCCATGTTGGTCAGGCTGGTCTTGAACTCCTGACCTCACGTGATCCACCCGCCTTGGCCTCCCAGAGTGCTGGGATTATAGGTGTGAGCCTCTGTGCCCAGCTCAAGACCATGACATTTGAGTGAACTTGAAGTTTGAGGGAATATACACATATGATGGTGAAGTGTGTTTCAGGCAGAAAGCCAGTATCAGGACCCTAGGCCAGATGTAGACCTAGTGTATTTGAGAAGCAGCAAGGAGGCCAGTGTGGCTGGAGCAAAGAGGAGAACTGTGGGAGTTGAGGTCAGGGTGGTAATGAGGGTGGGGCTGATCATGTGGGGCCTTCTAGGCCACCGTAAGGTCTGTGTCTCCTACTCTTGAGTGAAACAGGGCCATTGGAGGGTTTGAATTGAGTAGAATGATCTAACATGCTTTGAATTCTCACATTGATTGCTGTTTTAATAATAGATTAGTGGGGCAAGGGTAGAAACTGGATGGCTCCTTCTTAGGAGCTTTTTATAGTAGTTAAGAAGTGATTGGCTGGGAGCTAGATGGTGGCAGTGGAGGTAATAAGAAGTGGTTAGAGTGTAGGTTTATGTTGAAGGTTGAGTGAGTAGGAGTTCCTGGTGGATGTTAGAGACAGGTAAAGAATAACTGAGATTTTCTAAGGTTTTGGAGGAAGACTAGGAGTTCAGTTTTGGACAAAATTAAATTTGAATTGACCTTCAGATGGAGTTGCAAAGAAGAGAGTACGATATGTATGTCTAGGATCAAGAGAGAGAATTGAGCCGAAAATTTAAATTTGGAAGGTAATTGACCAAGAGACTAGATGAGATTGCAAGAGAGTGAGTCTAAGCAGAAGAGGTATAAGGACTGAGCTCTGGGGTACTACAGCATTAAGAGGTCTGAGAAAAACAACCAGCAAAGGAGACTTAGAAGGAGCATTCAGTTAGGAGGAAGACCAAGAGTGTGGAGTGCTAAGTCTTCCCTTGGTATCCCTCAGATACCAAAATCTGCAGATGCTCAAGTCCCATATATAAAATAACATAGTATTTTGTGTAACCTATGCACATCCTCCTGTATTCCTTAAATCATATCTAGATTACTTAGAATACTGAATACAATGTAAATGTTATATAAGCAGTTGTTATACTGTATTGTTTAGGAAATAATGACAAGAGAAAAAGTCTGCATTTTCAGCACAGATGGAATATTTTTTTCAAATATTTTTGATCCACACTTGGTTGAAGCTGTGGAGGCAGAACTCATGGATACAGAGGACCAACTGTGTATTAAGGAGCAGGGAGTGATTAGCACAGCTAATGGCACTGTTAGGTTAGGTAGGGTGAGCATTAAGATTTATTTGACCATTGGTTAGAATGCAAAAATCATTCTTAACATAGTCTTTCCATGCGAAGTTTGTGTTTATACAAATACCACATACGTTCTTATAGATTTATGTACATATGAAATAATTATACATAATACTGAGCTCTTACTCCATGGAAGGCACTAAGTACATTTGTATGTATACATTTAATCCTCAAAATATTCCTGTGAGGTATTGTTATCCTCATTTTCAGAGGAAATAGAAAAGTAACGTATGAGGTGAGTTGTGGAGTATGGACTTAAATCTGGGCAATTGGGTCTCCTGTTCTCTGTCTTCACCTCTAAATTCTACTGCCTTTTTAAATAAAGATAATAATCTAGCCTGGTCGCTATGGAGCTATTTATATGGCTATAAATCTCAAGTACAGGTCTACTAATATCTAAAGGAGACAAAAACAGTGAATAAATCTAGCTACTCTGACCAGAAAAGCTCAGTTATATTTTAGAGAGAATATATGTTGTTTGCTGGTGCAGAATCACCGTCATTGGAGAACTGTTCCTCCCTGCCTCTAGGTAGTCCTGCTGAGTCTGTCAATTACAGTATTCCTTCCTTCTCTTTTATAGGGTGGGCAAATAATCTGGCTAGCCTGGTTCACAGGCATGTGGAGATAGTGTCCTTCCAGTAGATTTGATCGATCCTTTAGAGACAGGACCTCTTGCTTTGCAGATAGTAAGCTGCAAGGATATAATCTTACAACTGCCAGCTGCCATATTTCTAGCCATGCCAAGAGTGACTTCTTGAGTCCAGGGAATGTAAAAAGGAAAACACAATTAAGTCATTTGAGACTCTGTATCCAGCCATGTCTGCTTGTAGACTGGGCTGTTAGATGAAGCAGTGAATTCCCTTCTCTAAACACACTAGATTTCTAATGCTGATACTTTTGATTCCTCTTATACCTTTAAGTCCTTATATCATTAAGTCTTTCACAATGTTTCCAACATTCATTTCTTTCCATTTCCACTGCTACCACTCCCTAATTTAAGTCCTTACCACATCACACCTGATGGTTACAATAATTTACTCACGCTTCTCCTGTTCCCCAACCTTGGTCTATAATTTGTCATATTGTAGAGCAGTTTCAGGTTAATATTCTAAAGACACAACTCTTCAAGTTGTTTTGCTTTGGGTTCTGGTTGCCTGCAAGATGAAGTTCAAACTCCTTAGCCTACCATAATGATCTTGTATAATCTGATCCCTTTTAAAAACAGTGTTGGTCCCTACTCATATATTTATTCATTCCAACAAATATTTATGTGTAGGTCCTAAAGTTAAATTTACAAACAAGACTGATTTAGTCTTTACCCCCATGGAAATTATAGTTTTGGGGGAAATTCTAGATATTAAATAGTTAGAAATTTGATGGGAATTATGAAAGGAAAGCAGAGTGTTTGAGAGCATCTGTCACCAAACCCAGCTGGGGCACCTACCCCAGCTCTGGAAGAGTCAGGGAAAATTTCCCTGGAGAAAAAACAGTGCATTTGTTCATTGAGATTCATGGTGTGGTCCTAAGGTAGTACTGAAGGCTAGTACAACTGTAAAACACTGAAAAGGTGTTTTAAACTGAGTCTAGAAAGCAAAGTATTGTGCAGTCATTTGAGGGTTTATGTTTTAAGTTACTTTATAAAATTAGCTTTCTTTTAGGGTAGATTCAGATTCATTAGGTCAGAAGGAGGGCTCAGGCAGCTGCATTTTTAGCAAAATTTTCCTGATGAATTTTGGTGCAGATTGATGTTTGATACTCCTTGTTTTGGGGCACATAGGTCACTTGTATGTATAACAGAAACTTGGAGAGGAAACATACAATGTTATAGCATTTTAACACTTATACATAGGTAAATAGTATTTTATGGTATTTGAGATGGAGTGTGTAAATATCCCAAATATCAAAACTTGGAAATACAACAGTAGTTATCTGTATTTATTTCTGATGTTTTGTAGTCTTTTTCCTTAGGTGTTTTTTTTCTTTTTTCGTAGCTGCTTTTTGTTTTATATTGACCACTTCTCAGATTTGGCTAAAATCATAAATTAATTAGTTTTTTTTTTAAATAGAAATAGGGTCTTGCTATGTTGCCTAGGCTAGTCTCAAACTTCTGGACTCAAGCCATTCTCCTCCCTTGGCCTCTCAGAGTGTTGGGGATTATAGGCATGAGCCTAAATTTATTTTTAAACTAAATAAATGGAATATATTATAACTCTCTTATTACAAAGTAATAAGTCATTTAAAAAGTATACTTTGTTATGTAGATAGTAACTTTTAAAGATTTTTTTAAATTTTATTTTACATTCCAGGGTACATGTACAGGATGTGCCGGTTTGTTACATAGGTAAACATGTGCCATGGTGGTTTGCTCTACCTATCAACTCATCACCTAAGTATTGGACTGGGTGTGGTGGCTCATGCCTGTAATCCTAGCCGAGGCAGGTGGATCACCTGAGGTCAGGAGTAGACCAGCCAGGCCAACATGGCGAAACCCCATCTCTACTAAAAATACAAAAATTAGCCGGGTATGGCGGCACACGCCTGTAATCCCAGCTGAGTAGCTGGGAGGCTGAGGCAGAAGAATTGCTTCAACCTGGGAGGCAGAAGTTGTAGTGAGCCGAGATGGTGCCACTGTACTCTAGCCGGACAACAGAGCGAGACTAGCTATTTTTCCTGAAGCTCTCCCTGCAACTGCACCCCTCTGACAGGCCGCAGTGTGTGTTACTTTCCTCCCTGTGTTCATGTGTTCTCATTGTTCAGCTCCCTCTTATGAGTGAGAACATGTGGTGTTTGATTTTCTGTTCCTGCTTTAGTTTGCTGAGGGTAGTCTTCTAGCTCCATTCATGTCCCTGCAAAGAAAGTCATTTCTTTTTATGACTGCATAGTATTCCATGATGTAGATATACCACGTTTTCTTTATCTAGTCTATGATTGATGGGCATTTGGGTTGATTCTATGTCTTTGCTATTGTGAGTGGTGCTGCAATGAACATATGTGTGCATGTATTTTTATAATAGAATGATTTATATTTCTTTGGCTATATATCTAGTAATGGAATTGCTGGGTCGAATGACATTTCTGGTTCTAGATCTTTGGGGAATCCCTACACTGTTTTCCATAATGGTTGAGCTAATTTACATTCCCATCAACAGTGTAAAAGCATTCCTATTTCACTGCAACCTTGCCACCATCTGTTGTTTCTTGACTTTTTAATCACCATTCTGACTGGCGTGAGATGGTTCTCCCTGTGCTTTTGATTTGCATTTCTCTCATGATCAGTGATGTTGAACTTTTTTTCATGTTTGTTGGTTGAATGTGTGTCTTCTTTTGAGAAGTATCTGTTCATGTCCTTTGCCCACTTGTTAATGGGGTTGATTTTCTTGTAAATTTGTTTAAGTTCATTGTAAACTCTGGATATTAGACCTTGTCAGATGGCTATGTTGCAGATTTTTCCCCCATTCTGTAGGTTGTCTGTTGCTCTGATGATAGTTTCTTTTGCTGCGCAGAAGCTCTTTTGTTTAATTAGATCACATTTGTCAATGTATGCTTTTGATGTTTTTGTCATGAAATCTTTACCTGTGCCAATATCCTGATTGGTATTGCCTAGATTTTCTTCTAGGGTTTTTATAGTTTGGGGGTTTACCTTTAAGTCTTTAATCCATCTTGAGTTAATTTTTGTATAATGTGTAAGGAAGGGGTTCATTTTCAGTTTTCTGCATATGGCTAGCCAGTTCTTCCAGCATCATTTATTGAATAGAGAATGTTTTCTACATTGCTTGTTTTTCTCAGGTTTGTCAAAAATCGGATGGTTGTAGATGTGGTCTTATTTCTGAGTTCTCTATTCTGTTTCATTGGTCTGTATGTCTGTTTTTGTACCAGTACGTACCAAGCTGTTTGGTTGTAGTATAGTTTGAAGTCAGGTAGCATGGTGCCTTTGTTCTTTCTGCTTAGGATTTTCTTAGCTATTCAGACTCTTTTTTGGTTCCATATGAATTTTAAAATAGCTTTTTTCTAATTCTGTCAAGAATGTCAATGGTAGTTTGATGGAAATAACATTGACTCTGTAAATTATTTTGGGCAGTATGGCCATTTTCATGATACTGATTGTTCCTCTCCATGAGTATGGGATGCCTTTACATTTGTTTATGACCTCTCTAATTTCCTTGAGTAGTGGTTTATAGTTTTCCTCGAAGAGGTCCTTCACTTCCCTTTTTAGCTGTATTCCTAGGTATTTTATTTTCTTTGCAGTAATTGTGAATGAGAGTTTATTCATGATTTTTGGCTCTTTTTGTTTGTTGATACTGTATAGGAATGATTGTGATTTTTACACATTGATTTTGTATCTTGAGACTTTGCTAAAGTTACTTATCAGCTTAAGAACCTTGGGCTGAGACAATAGGTGTAGTATCTTGGTATAGTATCTTGTCATCTGCAAACAGAGACAGTTTGACTTCCTCTCTTCCTATTTAAATACCTTTATTTTTTTCTCTTGCCTGATTGCCCTGGCCAGAACTTCCAATACTTGTTGATTGGTAGTGGTGAGAGATGGCATCCTTGTCTTCAGCTGGTTATCAAGGGGAATGCTTCCAGCTTTTGCCCATTGAGTATGGTATTGTCTGTGGGTTTATCATAAATGGCTATTATTATTTTGAGGTATGTTCCTTCAGTACCTAATTTATTGAGAGTTTTTAACATGAAGAAGTGTTGAATTTTATCAAAGTATAAAATTTTTTACATCTATTGAGATAATCATGTGGTTCTTGTCTTTAGTTCTGTTTGTGTGATGGATTACGTTTATTGATTTGCATATGTTGAATCAGTCTTGCATCCTAGGGATGAAGCCTACTGAGTTGTGGTGGATAAGCTTTTTGACATGCTGCTGGATTCGGTTTGCCAGGATTTTATTGAGGATTTTTGTGTCGATGTTCATCAGGGATATTGGCCTAAAGTTTTATTTTGTTTTGTTAATTTCTGCCAAGTTTTGATATCAGGATGATGTTGGCCTTGTGAAATGAGTTAGGGAGGAGTCCCTCCTTTTCAGTGATTTGGAATAGTTTCAGAAGAAATGGTACCAGCTTCACTTTGTACCTCTGGAAAAATTCAGGAGTCAGTTCATCTGGTCCTGGGCTGTTTTTCGTTGGTAGGCTATTAATTACTGCCTCAATTTCAGAACTTGTTATTGGTCTATTCAGGGACTCAGCTTCTTTGTGGTTCAGTCATGGGAGAGTATATGTATGCAGGAATTTATCCATTTCTTCTACATTTCCTAGTTTATTTTCACAGCAATGTTTATAGTATTCTCTGATGGTTTTTTTCTATTTCTGTAAGTCAGTGGTGATACCCCCTTTATTATTTTTTATTGTGTCTATTTGATTCTTCTCTCTTTATTAATCTAGCTAGCAGTCTATCTATTTTATTAATTTTTCAAGAAACCAGCTCCTTGATTTGTTGATTTTTTTTGATGGTTTTTTTTTGTGTGTGTGTCTCTGTCTCCTTCAGTTCCACTCTGATCTTGGTTATTCTTTGTCTTCTGCTAGCTTTGGGTTTCGTTTGCTCTTGGTTCTCTACTTCATTTAGTTGTAATGTTAGGATGTCGATTTGGGATGTTTCTGGCTTTTCAATGTGAGCATTTAGTGCTATAAATTTCCCTCGTAACACTGCTTTAGCTGTGTCTCAGAGATGCCAATACGTTATCTCTTTGTTCTCATTAGTTTCAAATAACTTCTTGATTTCTGCCTTAATTTCATTATTTACCCAGGAATCATTCAGGAGCAGACTGTTCAGTTGTGTGGTTTTGAATGAGTTTCTTAACCTTGAGTGCTAATTTAGTTGTTGTCTGAGAGACTGTTATGATTTCAGTTCTTTTGCATTTGCTGATGAGTGAAATTTTAAGATTTCTATATGCTGTCATTATAATGCCAAATAAACATGTTATTTAGTATTTCTTGCTTTTGTTCTTCTTGAATTGAAACCATAAATAATAATAGTAATGTGCAATATTTACTACAATAAACAAAGTGTCTGGAGTAATTTTGTAGTTAAACTTATTTAATTAGCAAATTAAACTGAGTGTACTCCTAAAAATTACTATTATGTGTTTGAAATGAAACTTAGTCCTTAGTCATGAGTACTTTGGTAGGCTAATAACCCCTTGGAATTTGCCATCCATCCCTCTATTCTTAGCATCCCTTACCTGATACATAGTAGATGCTTGTCCTATGTCTGTTGAATGAATGAACACAGGATATTTAAGAACACCTGAGCCAGATGTTGTATAATCATCTCCTATTTTGCACAGGATATTTAAGAACACCTGAGCCAGATGTTGTATAATCATCTCCTATTTTACATAGAGTATCTTTCCAGAAAATTAGTAAGAAAGCAAATTTGATACACACACACACTTTTTTTTTTTAAAGATATGGGTTCTTGCTATGCTGCCCAGGCTGGACTTGAATTCCTGAGCTCAGGCAGTCCTCCTCAGCCTCCCAAGTAGCTAAGAACTATAGGCATGTACCTCTGTCCAGTTGCAAATAATATTTTGATACTGATTTCCATTATGAATTCTATGTTCTTTTTTTTTTTTTTTTTTTGAGATGGGGTCTCATTCTGTCACCAAGGCTGCAGTGCAGTGGCATGATTATAGCTCACTGCAGCCTCGACCTCCTTGGGTTCAGGTGATCCTCTCATTTCAGTTGCTTGAGTAACTGGTGTCCATGGGTGTACACCACCATGCCCCTCTAATTATTTTTTTTTCTTTCTTTCTTTTTTTTTTTTTTTTTACTTTTTGTGGAGACAGGGTTTCACCATGTTGCCCAGTTTGGTCTTGAACTCCCAAGCTCAAGCAGTCCTCCTGCCTCAGCCTCCCAGAGTGCTGGGATACAGGCATGAGCCACTACACTCAGCCTGTTCTTTTTTAAGGGAATGATCTACTGTATAATTCTATGTTCTTATAAAAACATTTCTCTAAATATTCAGCTATATGGATATAGTTGAAAAGTTGTGAAAAGGAATGGTGATTACCTGTTGTATATAACAGGAATTGTACTTCCTGCCTAGCAGAAGCACTTTTCTAACCTTAAGATTTTGGAATTGTTAATTTTAGGGGATTTTGTCATCTTTTTGGAATCTGTTCTGTCTTGTGACATTGATGTTTTGCCTTTAAGATTTTCAACTACGGCCAGGCGTGGTAGCTCACGCCTGTAATCCTAGCACTTTGGGAGGCTGAGGTGGGCAGATCACGAGGTCAAGAGATTGAGACCAGCCTGGGGAAACCCTGTCTTTACTAAAAATTCAAAAATTAGCCGAGTATGGTGGTGTGTGCCTATAGTTCCAGCTATTTGGGAGGCTGAGGCAGGAGAATTGCTAGAACTCGGGAGGTGGAGGTTGCAGTGAGCTGGGATTGCACCACTGCACTCCAGCCTGGCAACAAAGCAAGAAGACCCCATCTAAAAAAAAAAAAGATTTTCAATTGCTTGTAGATGATTTCAAAGGCCCATGCATGTGTACTTTTTGCTTGGCATAAATGAAAATCCACCTGCTTTGAGAACAACCTGCAGCAATATGTAGCTCAGCTAGTGAATGAATCCAGCAGGCTGCTCAGTTTCATTGGGACTTTGTTCTTTATTATCAGGGGGTAAACACTTTATGGGAGAAATTTTATGTTGGAATAATATTCATGAATTGGATGCCTTCATCTCAGATATCAGGAGGTAACTCTCTTTGTAACATTCAGAACTTTGTTCTTTTCCTTTTATCTAGATATACAGAGTAGAATAAACAGGAATAGGACAAGAACAGGATTATAGGTACAATGTATTATCATGTGTCTCTAGGCATCTTGCTGGCTAACTTTAGTTTTTTTTACTCCTGAAGACTTTTTTTAGGCTAGGGGAAAAGCAAATGGGTAGGGAGCTAACATTTTTGTGAATGTCTGCTGTATGCCAGGAACTGTGCTAGATTCATTATATTTATTATTTTGTGTAACACCCAGAGCAGGTGTATGAGGTAGGAATTATCCCCATTTTGCAGATAAAATTGAGGCCCAGAGGAGTTAAGTACTCCCATAGGTATCACATATAATTACCAACATTGCCACTGAAACCCAAGTCTGTGTGATGGTAAAGTCTCTGCACTTTCTGTCTTATCACTCTTCTCACTGCTTCCAGTCACTCATCCAACGTTGAGGGAGTGATCACTCACTCTGTGCTAGACTTTTGAGCCATAAAGATGATGATCTTGTGACCCTCCCACTCTATCTAGTGGAGGTGTGTAAAACCCCAAAGGCTCTCTAATGTACTAATTGGTTTTATTTAAAATTCTATGTATATAATTTATTTATAAGAGAGAATATCTATAGGAGTAATTTTCAAAGTATTAAGATGCCCATTTGAGAACTCTGTCACTGTCAGTTAAAGTTTGCTTTTTTAACAACTTCATTCAGTAGGCAGGTTTTTCTGTTGAAAAATGTGGATGTCCTCCATAAACCATAATTGCATATATGTAGCATAATTATTGTTTTTTTATTGGATTTGTTGCAGAAATAAGGGCCTCTTCTGTTTAAATGGACTTGCTTTTGAACTGTGAAAATTTAATCGTGATAGTTTATTGGTTCAGCTCTGGAGAAGCTGAGGCAAAGCTATTTTGCTTCAGCCAGAGCTATTTATATACCATCACTGAGAGCTCCTTTTTATATTATTGGTGTTATTGTGTACTTAAAAAAGGAATGTTAGAAGAAAACTTAGGATTTTTTTTTTATTCTATGCCCTTATTCACCACGATGGTATTTTTAGAGGTTATTTCATCTAGCTATATCTATTCAGAAAAGGCTTTATCTTTTTCACAGTAGTGGCAGACAAGAACTCAGCTTGAAGTCATTCCTTCTTAAACTTTCTTTTTTAAAGGGTGAAAGGATCAGAGAGAGTGGAACTCTGTGTGTGAATTGAGCCTCTTTGTCCTTATCCCCTTCCTGATCAACGCATTTGCTTCATCCAGGGGAGAAATAACTATGAATTTAACCCCTTTTCTAAAAGGGGTTAAAACGTAAGACTGTTTCTTTTAGTTTATCTATGTGGGAAAAAGTCTATGGCCTTAGAAGTTTATCCTCATTTCTGTTTTGCTTCTGGAGAAGATCATTATTCTGTTTTGCTTTCCTTTTAGAAGAGTGCTTTGCTGAACAGGGCAGTCAGATAATCATTTATTGTTGCAAGTATCTGCTGAATTGGGTAAGTGGGAGAATAACAGCACTGTGGCTGCTCCAGTGGCTGGAATTTGTGACTTAAAAACTGGGGGACAAAGTAGGTTTTAAAAGAACATCATACACTTCAAACAATGTCCTTATAACAGAGCTAAGTTTGGAAACATTAATAAATTTGCAGCCCTGTAAGTGGAGTAGTTGAATCTCCACAGAAGCATCTGATTTCAGGCCCACATATGGGGCCTTAGCAGCTTGAATGCAGATGGGTGTAGCCTCTGAGGCAAGACTTGTTGAGTGCACATGAATCCTTATAGCTGGCCACAGTCATAGACAGCAGCATGTTGTATTTAGTACTATTTTCCTCGAATATGGACATCTGTCTGATATTTACCTGTTGTTGGTCATCCATCCATCCATCCATTCATGTTATCTTTGAAATAGTAGACTACTGGTTATGTTTCTTTTGGTTTAGTACCTGCCTTATGAGACATAGTAATAATATGTGAGGTTCCATTTTTATCTTATCCTATAACATGAAATGGTATGTTTCCAAAGACATGATTATGTAAGCCCATTTCACTTAAAATTTAGTGGATTATGTACGTCTTTGGATTCTGGGAGGGACAGCCTAGATGTCGGATTTCATGACTGCAAATCAATTTGCAAAAGGCTCTGTGAAGGATAATGCTTAATATAATTCAACTTATCTTCCATTAACATCTTGAACTATGGTGTAAAGTTTTGTATTTTTATTCTAGAAATATAGCTGACATTAGCATTCAGGTATATAGTTCAGTTTATCTCTAGTGAAAAGTCTTTTACAATTAAGTTAAATACAGCACAAAGAACATGGAAAATCAATAATATTTCATTTCGTTTAAGTAAGTTCTTTCTATATACACTTGCTTGGGTTGCTCATAAATTTCTTTCTTTGCAGAATTATTTTATAATAGATGTCAGTTACAGATTTAACTGTAGCAAAAAATAGTACAGGTTCTGTAGTAACTTTAATATATCAGGTAAAAAACTGCTTAGCTAAGTATCAGTGTAGGATAGTGGTATAGTCTCCTAAACGATATTTTAAAAATGTAGTAATATTAATAGGAGAGCATTTAGGAGTATAACATGTGGAATATTGTAGAATTCAGCATAGCATACTGTGCTTTAATATATTTAAAACATATTTGCTTATTGCTCTGTTTTATCATAACCCTTTACACAGAGTAGACATACTACAAATATTTGTTAATGGGTGTAAACCTGCATCAAAAAAATTTTTAATCTAATTACTCTCCTACTAGTGATGTGAGATTTAATTACTTTAGTGTTATGTTCATAGTCTAAAAATACCATCCTAATGTTACCTACAGTTCAAACTGAATTCTCATGGCATTAGCAAGTGATTGATAGAACTGGTTAAAACTAATTTGTTAAAGTATTAGAAGTTGAACATTGGGCAGATTCACTTTCTTAATAGCCATGTATGCATCAGTTAGTTTAAAAGCACCCTCTAGGGGTGTTACTAAGGAAACATTTCCTTATTTTGTCAGAAATAGCTAACCTGAGTACAAATTAACTACTCATCAGGTTCTGCTTATTCACAAATGTGACCACATTGGTATTTAATGTGGCTGCCAAAGTAGATAGAATAGTATTTTAAATTGTCTTCACCACTGAAATATGTAAACTGGAGAAAATTTTGCTTCATTAATATATGCTTGAGGGTAAATGAAGGATGGATGTGGGTTGTTGTTAGGTGGTAGGGCTCTGTAAAAGGCATTTCCTGCCTGTGAGATTTGTTTCTGCTTATGGGAGGTTGATGAATTTCAGAGTAAATTAGATAGAAGCCAGTTAAGACTTTGGTAAATAACATAAGTGAAGAAAAATAAGCATTTAATATCTAAATGAAAATACGAAGCTGCTTTAAAAAATACTCAGCATTTAAATTAGTAATCTAATTATAGGAGATGAAAATATAGAAATGAAACAGGAATTCTCTTTATTAACCCTGGTGTGGTACTGAAAAATTATGAATTGTTCTAATTGCTGGAAAAACTGTTGATTTGTTCCATTTGATTATCTTATTGTTTCACCTTTCATAGTATGGGAATATTAGTTTAAGGAGGGACCAGGGCCGGGCACGGTGGCTCACACCTGTAATCCTAACACTTTGGGAGGCTAGGGTGGCTGGATCACCTGACGTCAGGAGTTTGAGACTAGCCTGACCAACAGGGTGAAACCCCGTCTCTACTAAAAATACAAAAATTAGCCAAATGTGGTGGCACACGCACCTGTAATCCCAGCTACTCTGGAGGCTGAGTCAGGAGAATCGCTTGAACCCTGGAGGCGGAGGTTGCAGTGAGCCAAGATCGGGCCACTACACTCCAGCCTGGGCAACAAGAGCGAAACTCCATCTCAAAAAAAAAGGAGGGACCAGGACGCGCGCGCACACACACACACACACACACACACACACACACACACGTTTTTTTGAGACGGAGTTTTGCTCTGTTGCCCAAGCTGGAGTGCAGTGGCATGATCTTGGCTCACTCTCATGCCTCAGCCTCCGGAGTAGCTGGGACTACAGGTGCCCACCACCGCGCCTGGTATTTTCAGTAGATACGAGGTTTTACCATATTGGCCAGGCTGGTCTCAAACTTCTTACCTCAAGTGATCCACCCACCTCGGCCTCCCGAAAATGCTGAGATTATAGGTGTGAGCCACCGCTCCTGACCCAGGATATTTTTATGTGTCTAAGAAGAGATGCTTTTTTGTTTGTTTTTGGAAATGATAATGACATTTGTCTCCTTAAATATTTCTCTATACTTTAAGTAACAGAAGAGAAAGGCTTATCACATATAACTAACATTTATTGATAGCTTCATTAGGTATGGCCACTATAGATGTTAACTTTTTGACTATAAAAGGAATGAATTAATTTTAGTGATCTAAGATTTCTGTAATTCCAACGTTCTGATAATTAATCTTATATCCTAAAATTTTAAAATGATTATTCAAAAATTTTTAGGTCAGAGTATAAAATATATGTACTGATTGACAGAAGTGAAAATGGTTTTGTTCTTAAGTAGACTCATTAATAATTCATAAACCTAGTAGGAATTTTCCTCCTAATCTTTACCTAACAAAAGATGGAGTTAGTCATCTATGTGCTTCAGGCATGAAAAAATTCCTCTGGGACTCAGTGTGGGATCAGAGTATCTTGGCCTTTGAAGCTGGAGAAGTGTCATTTCTTGCTGTCTCCGCTTGGGTACTCTGTGAGCCCCTGGCTGTTTGGTTTATCCTTAGAGTTTATATGTTTTGTCTGTGATTAGAGAAGTTCAGTGCAAATGGGTTTGTTTAGCTGCAGATGCAGTTGGGCAGATACAGATTTCAACAGTTTTTAAAGGTCTTATGAGGAGAAGAAAGTAAAATTTTAGGTCAAATAGTTGCCAACTTAGTATTGACTTAGAATTATTAAACTGCCACTTACATACATGTGACATTTTATACTTGTATATTTTTATTATGTTTTCTACGATTTAATATATTTTATTTTTCAGATTGGGACACTTTTTAGTTTTAGTTGCCTTTTTTTCTGTTCTGTTACCCAGGCTGGTGTTAAACTCTTGGGCTCAAGCTTGGATTATGGGAGTTGGTATATTATTTTTAATTGATTAAGGATATTGTTCATTTTAATGTTGTGTGATTTAAAGGAAATACATTTATTAACTACTTTTTCCTAAACAACTTGCATACTAAAGTCTGGCAAATTTTTCTTGGTGTTGGGGCAATGGTGGTAAAGAAGACTAAGTCCTCATCTTCAAGAAGTTTTTCCCTTGTAATAGGTAGTAATAGGCAATATTCATTTAAGCAAGTATGTGAGATAATTTCAGGTAGTGTTAAGTAAAGTGAAGGTACAAAAATAGGTAATATGTTGGAAGGAGATTGGAATTGGGAAGGAAATTGGCAGAGTTGGAAAGCTGTTTTAATAGTGAAGTTAACCAAGGAAGGTGTCTTTAGCATTTGACAAGAGGGACCACTTGGGGAATGATCTAGGAAATGCAGAGAGAGCAAACACAAAGACTTGGACACTAGAATGACTGGAAAGGAGGCTAATGTAACTGGTGTGTAGAGGCCAGGGGAAATGATAGTCACTAGGTTGAGTATTTTGGCTGGGTCACATGATGTGCGGCCTTAGAGTTGAAGAGTGTGACTTTTTAATAGTTACACGAGGAAGTCATCAGGGGATGGAAATGAACTAGTGTGCTTTTGAAAAGACCTATCTAGTCTCTGAGTATAGAACAGATTAGAAGAGTGGAGAACAAGCAGACAAATCTTTTAGGATCTATTGCTGTGTCCAGGGAAGAGGTTGATGGCTATGTGGTCCAGAGTGGTAGGTCGGGAAGTTCTGAGAAGAAGATGGATTTGTGATAGATACATAATAGTGAAGGAAGAAAATGTGCTGATTTTTTGCCTTTACTGAAATCCCGTGGCTTTTGATATTTGTGGCAGCTTTGAATTTCACTGTATTGTGGCAAAGGAGATAATTGGTCTTAGGGCAAATGGATGAGTTAATTTACAGTGTAGACCTCATACCAATCAGATTTTTATCTTACTAAATCTGACAAGTTGCAGTAGATATTTGATTTGTTTTAAATGTGACATTTTATTGTTGCAGGAAATGTTTTCATATTTGTCCAACCAAATAAAGAAGTTGTCAGAAGCCTACAATGAAAGACTGTTGCATACACCTCACAATCCCATATCTTTAGGTAATTTCTTTTTTCCTAAAGAAAAACAAATATTACAATCCATCTCTAGGAGGTAGCTGGTATTTCTAGAAAGTGAGAGAACTCTTTCTGGTTATAATGATATCTATATAACAGAACTAAGTTCATCACAGTATTTTAATTTGTAAATTGAAGAAGTTTAGCCTTTTGAAATGCTTTAATATATTTCTAAGATAAAGCCAATGCACTGAGAGAATGAGAATCAGTATTAAGTATTATAATGAATATGCAGAAAATACTTAAAGTCCTGTTTCTAACCAGAACTCTAGTTATAAATTATTAAAACTTTCTCCAGGTCAGGTGTGGTGGCTCATGCCTGTAATCCTAGCACTTTGGGAGGCCAAGGCGGGAGGATCACATAAGCTCATGAGCTCAAAACCAGCCTGGGCAACATAGGAGACCTTGTTTCTATTAGTTAAACTAAACAAATAAATAAAACTTTCTCTAGTTAACAAAACACGAGCATATCAGAAATCAAATCTTATGTTGTTTTTAATGCCATTATTGCTTATTTTCTTTAGCCTATGGATGTTAGAGAAATCTGTATTTATGATAATTTCGCTTGTATATATAAGGGCTTTGTGTTTTTGTCATGTAATATAGAGGCTACTAAAAACAATATAAATATTGACTTTTATTCACTTAATTATCTTTTAAGCTTCAAATTACCCCTTTTAAATTGTGAATATATGTAATACAATGTTTCATATTTCACATATATCTGAAGAAAGTAAGGAAAGTGAATCATTTGTAACTGAAGCCTTTTTTAGGAATGGGCTTCTACTGAATACCATTTGAACACCAATATATAATAAAAACCACCCCAATTAGTCTTTGCTGTTTTATGATCTATGTAGATGTTATAGAAGGCAACACTGTGTAGCTTGAATTCTGGTTCTTCCATGTACTAGCCTGTGACCTCCTTTTCCCTCACATGCAAAATTGCTAAATGATTGGTTGAGACTGTGAAGCATCTAGCATGGTGAGTCGTCAGTAAAAGGTAGCTACGAGTGGTGCTATGTATGCAATCCAGTTTACCCACACAGCCTCAGGATGACCATTCCCATCTCTATCTGCAGACGTTGATCTTACTTAGTTTTATATATGTACTGAAATATATCCCACATTCTCACTTTACAAGTTTTTAAAACTTGGTTGGATTTGAATGAACAGCCATACTGATGATGTTATTGTTCCACTTATTTAGCTGGAAAAATTTTCTCTCTGGAAGGATGATACGGAAATTCTGTTTCGTATTCTGAGATGTTAATTTACATTAAAATATTTTTGTCCGATATGTGAAAAAATCCCTTCTGTAATTTATTAAGTACATTAAAGTGAAATTGTGCCACTTGACAACGAATAAAAAGTAATGTCTTCATCATTACAATTGTTACTATTGAGTGATTTTTATGCCAGTAAACCAAGGCTTATTGGGATACTTTTTTCTTTTTCAGCTGTGACACTTAAAACATTAGATAAACACCATGACAAAGCTGTCACTCAGCTTGGCTCGATGCTTTTTACCAGACAGGTTTCTGGAGCCAGGTAAGTATGTTTAAAAGAGACGTGGGTTTATTTGGCTTTTCAAAGTTAACTCCAATAAAGTATCTTTCCTCAACAATGGTCCCCCAAGTATATGCTGAACTATACCTGTGGATTCATCATGGAGTGAAGAATGATGAGTTAGAGAATCTGTAAGGCTACTACATGCCCACCTGTGGACTGCTTATGCCTGAAATAGTCACAAAAAGTCAAAAAAAGGATCTGTAAGGCTACCATATGCCCACTTGTGGACTGCTTATGCCTGAACCTTGTTTGTTTTCATAGACGTACAGAAACAAAGTTTTATTACCTCTCTACACAGATTTTTTGTCTTTATTTCCTTTGTTAGAAGATCTTTGGCGAGTCACAGTATGGCATTAGAAATAAGTCATCTTCATCACTAAATGGAAGTGAAAGTGTTGTTAAGGAAGAGCCTTCTTCCTAAACTAAAAAAAGATTATGCAACCCTTGCCTGTGTAACTGCCTAAGAAAATGGTATTTTTTCCTCTACAATATACATGGCCTGAAAGTGAATCTCATTTTTCCTTTTAGATTTGATGAGGTCAGAGAAAAATGACTTGAAAAGAAATATCTTGTTGTAAATATTTCTCTTTACATGCTTGTGTTAAAGAATTTTTCTGTAACTACCAGAAGATAGAGATTTTATATCACAGGGCAACTTTTTAAAAGTAAAATCTTAGATTAATTTACTTTTTACCTTGATGAACTCTTATCTATATGTGGTGTAGTTTTGACACCTAAAATGGTTTTCTTGACTTTGATTTTAGTATTGCCATTATTTGTCTTTATGTTTAGGTTCAGCTTAATTGACTCGTTAAGAAAAATGATTAAAGTATTAGAAATCTGCTTATATCTAATATGCCAGTGAACTAAAGCTTTAAAAATGCAGGTGCCTTTGCTGAATATTACTGTTTGCTGATCACCACCCCACTATAAACAGTTACATAACTTCTTCTGGATCTTTGCTTTAAAACTGTCCATTGCAAAGCATTGATCAGATAGATTTTTAGTTTATTGATTATTTGAGGTAACACATGACAATTACAGTGGTTTGACTTGCAAATTTCAATATTTCAGTAAACTGTGCCTATATGAAGTAATTTTCCAGATTTGGCAGAAAACCAAGTAATTTTCCTTTTACCTCCTTGAAGAAGATGTAGAGGTGTTTGAGATTCCTAGAGCTTCAGGTAAAGAGGAAGAGGATACTGGCAAAAATAAAATAAATAAAAAGAGATTCCTAGAGCTTGTAGATCTTTCATAGAAGATAAGTAAATGATAATCGTGAGGCAGAATTTTTCTGTGTAAAAAAGCAGTGTGTTATAGAATCATTTTAAAGTCAACCCAGTCTATTTTCATAGGCTATGATTTATGGCTGTTTTTAAACTTCTTAATAAGTGGATATAAGGGTTTGTAACACATATCTTTTGTTTATGGGTGACACTGTGTTACCATCACCAGACATATTAAATTGGTAAATCTTTCCTCTTTCAGGGTTGTGCCTCTTGGGTCTGTGCAAACTGTGAGTGGCTATACTTTCAGAGGCTTTATGTCACATACAAATAATTACCCTTGTGCTTACCTCAATGCTGCATCAGCCATCGGAATGAAGATGCAGGATGTGGACCTGTTCATAAAGAGACTTGACAGGTGTTTAAAGACAGTAAGGAAAGAACAAAGTAAAGAGAGTGATGACAATTATGACAAAACTGAAGGTGTGGATATTGAAGAAATGGCTTTAAAACTAGATAATGTACTTCTTAACACACACCAGGATGCTTCTTCATGACATGCAAAGGGTTTCTTCTTAATCATCTGAAAGAAATGATAAAGCTGTAGCACAAGCAAGTAGTTTAAAGACAACACTTGAGATTTTGAATTGAGAATTTCATGGAGAATATTCAGTCAAGGAGTAGACTGTTGTTTGAACTAGTCACTGATGATTGTTAAGTTTTCCATTCTTAGACTGCTTCAATGCTTGTGAACCTTAACAGGTTATAATATACAATTCACATTTTTCTAATTGTTAGGATATCTTTCAATTAAGCCTCATGGCTCAGATAATTTTTACTGGTGTAATGACAGTAATATTACCTTGAATTATTTTTGAAATGCAAATTACACAGAATTGAGAAAGGTCTCTTATGCTACTAGTTACTAGTTTGTTGAAATATGTAAGTCACAATGTGCCTGTGAAATGGACATTCCCCAGGGAAGCAGAGTCAAGGTATAAACATCCATTTTGACCCAAAAGCAGTGGTTCTCAACTGGGGATGATTCACTTATCTGAACAGCATCTGCGGACATTTTTGGTTGAACATCTAGAGGATACAGGCCAGAGTGCTGCCCAGTGTCTTACAATGCATGGACAACTCCCCACAACAAAGAATTACCCAGCCCAAAATGTCAGCAGTACTGAAGTTGAGAAATACTCCTCTAAAGTAGATAAACTCCTCGAGTAAAGAAGTTTACCATAGCAACTTTAATTATTCAGTAATACTTCAGAGAAGATAGCTTTATAAATGTCATCAAATATAGAGAGTCTTAAGTGATAACCAGGGTCATGGGTTCTAAACATGCCATTATGGCACTGGTGCATTTTTCCACTTGAGTAAGGGAAACCATTATTTCACTTACTGTTTTTGCTTTAAGCAGCTGTTTATATTGGTTAGTTTGTTCAGATGTTGTGTACAGACATCATCAAAATTGGCTAACATGGGTATTTTTGAGCATAGTTTTGCTAGGAAGGTGAAAATCATACAGTGTGATAAACAGGTGTATTCCCCCCTTTCTGCCCATGTGTTCATTTTTCTAAGTCTGAAATTCCAGACTTACTTGCATTAACAATAGTTTTTGTTGTGAAGCTTCTAAACATGCCACTATGCCAAAGCCATGTTTCTCAAAACCAGCTCTGTGGATCGTTGTTCCTAAAAGGTGCTCATGGGGAGCAAATGTTCTGCAGACAAATAAATTTGGGAGCCACCTTTGCAAACCTGCCTCTTGGCATATAAAAGGCTCTAAGAATTGCTTCACTAACCCAATTTGAATATATCCTTATCCAAAGAGAAACTTATTTTTTTAAAGTGAAGTATTTATTAACAGCCCATTGAACATACTTTTAAAAACACTACGGTAGAGAATGCTATGTTGCCCCCTGGGGTGCATTTTTCTCATTGATTTGCCATTGTAACCTATGTATAAGAAAGGGATTTTCTGGTATTTTGGTGACATTGTGCATTGTCCTAGACTGTTTGTAAACATGAGCTCGGATAGATACCACTTCCTTTAATGTATAAGGTGGACTCCTATGGTCACTGGCTTGACCACCTTGGAAGTCAATACTATTTTGAGATTAAGTTTTAAATTATGAATATCACAAAGTTTATTTTAAAATGTATTTATTTTATCTTTGGGGCTCAAACATTTAAAAAATTTACGTAGTTGTAATAACTCATTTCAAGGGAATAAATACTGGATTAAAAAGTGTAAATTTTTAATGAGAATTTGGGACTAAATTGCAGAGCCAATAAAGCTGAAGAGTTGCAACCTCTGGAGTCAAGAAAAGGATTGAAATGATGTTGCAAATGTAAATGCTGGCAGTGCAGCTTACTACGCATGCAAGCCAAAATTGTTTTATAGAGCAAGTGATCTATATTGTTGTGATCATCATTTAGCTTAAGAAAGGCCAGAGCTGGGAAACTCACAAATGTTTTCTCATCTGCAGTATATTAGCAATTCTTGGGCTTCAGCTGCTGAATAGATAATAATTCTAATTGAAGATAAATTACATGAACTCACATGTGAATGATAGATATGTTACAACATTTCATTCCCGATGCATAAAATCAGCTGTGGTTTTTATTATTAACCCTTTCTTTTTCCGTGGTATTAGAATTCTAGCTCTATTCCTCCTAGCTTAAAATTTGACTCTGAGTTCATGGAATTCACAACAATTTTTGAAGAGTTCTGTCTATTCAGCCTTTCCTTGGTCCTCACCCTAGTGTCATTTTCCCTTACTTCCATTTCCACATATAAGTATTAAAAAGGATGTGTTTATTATAATTTGCTAGTACTGATTGGGAAGCCTCATAATTGGCCTTTGTTATATTTGCACTTTGACAAAGGCAGTGGATGATACATTTCCAGTCATTGCTGAAGATAACCTTTTCTATCTTTGTGACCCAACTACCCTTATTAAAACTACCAGGTAGAATTTTGGAGTTAGGTTTTTAAAGTCATTGGGCTATGGCAGTCTGCCTAGAAAAGAAAATTGAGAAACAGAATATTCTTTTGGTCTCTCCACAGTGTGTTACTTACACATGGCAGGGAAAGGAATTTTAAATCAAACCCACAGTTTGGTTCTTAGGTCCTCTGCTGGAGAATTCTTACTCTATCAGGGAATGATATGTGACGCCAGCCTTAGGAACCTGGTATTTGACTGTAAATCTTTCTATTGAGCTTTTTGTATTAGTTGAATGAAGTTATAGAATATGAATTATTGAATGCAGTTCTGTTCAGCCGATAGGCACTTGATATACAGAATGGTAAATTTAAATATAAGTTAAATTTTCCTAATATTATGATCAGTACTTAACGCCATTGTGGTTCTGTGTCTTTAACCGCCTCATAATAAGAACTCTCATTGAGGACTGGGCTACAGAATGTGCTTGTATTTTTAGACGATGTCTGTGGCTTCAATAGATTTTAGTAAAATTTAAACAGATAATTTGTGCTTACTGCTGATGACTTTAATTTTGAATAGCAGTTCATCCTGAGAGTTATATTCAAGTGTCCTTTCACAGAGGAAAATAACCAACAGCTGAAAACAACAACGATAAAACTGGTGAGTCTGACTCATATTACACTGGGAGAAAGTTTTTGGAATACATACACATTTGGTGTATGTAAGAGTTGGGTTTTCTTTTCCCACTTTCTGAGATGTACTAACTTCTGCCAGGCCCTTAAATGATTTTTTATGTTTTACATTTTTGAGGCCAACCTTATTTTGTAACTGAAAAAAAGTCCAGTTTTGCATACACAGAAGTTTGGTTATTTTAGAAGTCTCATAGCCTGAATAATTTGATAATAATTGAATATGATACTAATAGCTTTTTAAGAAAAGGTTCTATTAGTCAGTTTTCTCCTTGTCTGCCATATTATGTCGGCTGAATGTCTCTTACAGCCAATCTTAGTAGACAGACCTAACACTCACTGCATCCTTTTGTGCCTTACTTTTTACTTTCCTTTTGCCCTTATGGTAGGTACACATGTAACATGGTAAGTTTAAGGCTAATGAATATATGTTTGTAATTTCCTTCTCACTATTCTGCAGTTAAAGCTAAGGCCTTAGGCAAAATCTAGAAATGTTTATGTTGTTTTATTTTTTATCAAGTGGTGTCGACTTGAGAAGTACAGAGAAAGGCTATGCTTAACTGTGTAACTGTGGGGATTTTAGCCACGAGATTATGAAGCTGATGTCAGCCTGCTAACCTGTTTTTCCAAAAGGAAAAGATGTTTCCAAAAATGTTTTTGCTATAGACTGTTTAAAAATAAAAATAAATTATATAATTTATTACATGAAATAAATTTTTAATAAGTCGCTGACAGTGCATTATTTTACCTAATCCTTACAATAAATAAAATCTGAAAGTACAAATAACTAACACTAATTTACTTGCCCATTTTTGATTCAGTCATCAGTATCAGCTTGTCGAAATCAGCAAGGAAAGTCATACCTATAATGAGAATCATGACTCATGGCCAGGGGCTAAATTATTTTAAAAAAAGAAGAAGAAGAAGGAAAGAGACGATATTCCAGCAACCATTTTGCAAACGTTGTATTGACTGTAGAAAGTACTTAGAAGCATTTAATCTTTTCTAAAAGAAACACTACCTTTTACTTGAAAATTGGTTTGTATCAGTTTCTGCTTTAGATTTCACATCTAAATTGTGCTGTTTGAATTTTGCAGATAGTTGCCTTAGATTTGGAATTTGATCTCTGCACTGGCACTTATTAACCATGTGAGGTCACATATTTAGCATCTTTGAATTTCCGTATCATCAAATATAAAATGGATACAACCTTATAGGATTGAAGATTAAATGAGATAATATATGGTAAAGTGTAACTCAGTACCTTTGCATAAAGTACTTACTGTTAAAAACTGCTATTATGCTTTGCAAAAAGCTATACCATCATAAGTTTTGCTAGACTTAAATTTAAATATATTTATTATTATGTAGTTTATTCAGTAGAATTTTTTTTGAGGGGGAGTCATCAATGAATTTTGTCGGCAAATTAAAAGTATGTAGTTGATTTTAGATGACCATTATTTTATATTTTCAGGGTTTTTTTATTTTGGCTTTTATGGATTTTTTTTTTTAGTTTTGTATTTTTGAGAATTTTCTTAAAAACCATATTTAAAGTGCATTGACTAATTACCTGAAATTTCAGATTACAACCCAGAAAAAGTTTATATACAATGACTTCAACATTGATTATATTATCTGACTAAAATTTGTGGTATAATAGGCAGATCTGCAGGCATGGCAATTGTTCAGTATATTTAGCCCTATTCTTACATGACTTTATAGTAGAATAGCTGATCATGGCTCCCAAGTGGGTATCTTTAGCAGACTTCTCTCCTGAGCCCCACACTTATATGCAGCTGCCTAGTCAACATCTTTTGCGTGTCTCATGGACATCTTAACCTCCACATGCCAAAGATGATTCCTTGATCTTCTGCCCTAAAAATCTTTTCACCCACAGCCTTCCTCACCTCAGCAAATCACACTTCTCTTCAGTTGCTTAGGCCAGAAACCTTGGAGTAATCCACCACTTTTCTCTCTCCCATCCTTCGCCAAATCCATCAAGAAGTTATGTTGTAGCTGGTTACTGATTTGTCCAGAATCAAGTCATTTCCCACCTGCTCTGTAACCAGCCAGTTCTGAACTCCCAGTGTTTCTTGTTTGAATTATGACAGTACCCTTGGTTCCCCTGGTTCTACTCATGTCCCTTCACCATCTGTTCTCACAGCCAGAGTGATCTTCTGGAAACATAGTCCTGTCACGTGTCTGCTCAGACTTCTGCGTAGCTCCCACGTCGCTCAGAGTATAATGAGCCCAAGGCCTTGCTGTGTCCCAAAAAGCCCTACAGCACTGGCCATCATAACCACTCCCCCTTCATCTTTCTGACCCGACTCTTCATCCTTAACTCCCTCCATTCCAGCCAAATTGGCCATCTTGCTG
This sequence comes from Saguinus oedipus, assembly GCA_031835075.1. Classification (NCBI taxonomy): domain Eukaryota; kingdom Metazoa; phylum Chordata; class Mammalia; order Primates; family Cebidae; genus Saguinus; species Saguinus oedipus. The sequence goes on along the minus strand of CM063171.1, from coordinate 52,460,422 downwards.
TTCCTCAAAGGCATGCTTAGCCTTAGAGCCTTGGCTCAAGCTGGTCCCTCCACCTGGAAACATCTCTTAACCCAGATGCTTGGCTAACTTGTTTCCTTCATACTTTTTATCAGCGTTCTCCCTTTTCAGTGAGCTCTACCTTGACTACCCTTTTTAGTACTGTATCTGTCTCCCCCCTCCCTTAACATTGTGTAAAAATTGAGACTGGGGCCTCAATTTTAGGGTTTGTGAGAATCATCTGGAGTTGTTAAAATGTAGATTCAATTTCTAGGTCTGGGATGGGGCAGCATCTCTAGCAAATCCCTAGGACATGCCCACAGTGCTGGCCCACTGTGGTCCAACATACCATTCATCTAAATATTTATTTTGTACTGTTTGTCTCTCACTCTCTGGCTGTGGCATAAACTCCACTGAAGCAGAATCTTTGTTTTGTTCACTCGTGTATCCCAAGCACCTAAACAGCACCTGGAACATGATAGACACTCAAAATATTTATTACATGAATGATTCAATAGGTATTATTAAATATTTATATAACTATATATGAAACGCCATCATGTCTGATTGAAACTTCTCAGTGGTTTTCCATCTCTCCTAGACTAGAGCTCTAAAAATTTTACTTGGGTGGTAGACACAAAGAGGTTCTGTTCATATCTTGCACAGAAAGACTCTACCCAGCTGCAAGGAATATGCTTAGCTGACAGCCTTCCTGCTGTTACCTCCTTCAGGGTTAGCTCAAACCTGTCTTTGAGCCAAAGTCAATGGCCTTCATCCAATTTCTGAGCAAGGCCCAGGTACAAGGGCCCAGCCATTTCCACCCAGTGTGGCTCTGGAGCACCCTGCTGGGCTGGCAGACATTTGGTTGGGTCTGCATCCCAGTCCGAGGGCTCCCCCTGCCCTCGCCTGCTTTTCCCCTTTTCTTTTTCAGGTGTTAACTCAACAAACCTTTTGCTCTCTTAACTTTGCCTCAGTATGTGTCTCCCAGAGAATTCAACCTTTGATACCCTTGGCCAAGAAAATGAGCTACACTCTTCTGCACACCTTTCTACCCATTCTCTCTCTTGCTATAAACATGTCTACTAAACCCGGTTGCACCCACTTAGTAGTATTCCAGTGACATCAATCCTCAGTAAGGTTCATTAGCCTCATGAATCTTTTCTGTGTTGGCTGTCACAGATTATGCCATTGTGTTAGCCTGGCATCATTTTTTAGCTATTTGATGATTGAAAATACTAATTACTGTTTTGAGGAATGGTTCCTGACTTAATGATTTATCACACCTTTGATAAGTGGTCCATGTGCCATGAGAAGGTGAATCAGTTGGTGGTTGAGTGACCAACCTTCAGGAAGAGGTTTCTCCCAGGAGCTACAGTGATCACAAAGTGACTTCAGCCCCTGGCTCTGCCACTTAGTGACCGAGTGAAGAAACTGCACAACTTACTTTTCACTCATCAGTAAAATGGGGATAATATCTCACAGGATTGAAATAAAGATCAAATGGGAGAATCTATCATATATATAGTACTTAGCAAGGAGTCCCGTCTGTAGCATGTGGTCTGATAGTAGCTATTATTAAATGAACGTTATTTTAAAAAACTGAAAAAGATCTTCCATAAAATAGCACCAGAAACAGTCTTTGTAAAATGTAGTTGTGTTTGTTGGCCTGATTTTTATTAAATCCTGTTCTGATAAAGAAAATGAAGGCTGGAACCCTCTTCAGAGCACTTGGCTTCAGTGGCCTTTTTGGAGATGGCCACTTGCCCCCCTCCTCTTTGCTCCTGCCTGACTTGTGCTGTTGGATTCAATTATTTGTCTTAAGGCTTTTTTCTCCTGTTAAATGCCGATGCCTCAGGAAATAGATAACTGCTATTTATCCTTATTAGTTGGTGACATCTTTCTTTGGATGTATTTATCAGATGTTTCCCTAAGAGTAGGCTTTTTGTTTAAAAAAATTTTTTTATTATAGGAACTTTCAAGCATATACCAAAAAATATGATGATACCCAGTATCCATTCATCAGCTTTGGCACATATCAAATCCAATTTTGTTTTACCTACACCACCAGCCAGTCTTCCCCGCTATCACTTTAAGCAAATCTCATCATCATTTCTGGGTGTAGCTCACATTTCAAAATGTGTCACCAAAGGAAAGGATTCATTTTGGTTTTTTAAGTCACAATACCATTATCACACCTGAAAAATTTAACAATAATGTCTTGATGTCATAAAACATGCTGTCAGTATTCATTTCTATAATTACCTTTCTTTTTCCTTTGAGTCAGGATCCAAATAAGATCACCTAAGGGTAGATTTTAGTGGAAAAGGGTAAGAGGAGGGAATCGGGAAGCATTAGGAACTAGTGACAATTAGAGAAGTACAGAGAGGGGAGATTGAAAGTGTCTGTCTGAGACTTGAGACAGTGTTTGTCTGTTTGTTTTTTAAACAACTTTCCCCTGGGTTAATAATACTGGATTTACAGGAGATGTTCATACCTCCACACAGGCTCCCAAAGATCTTTCAGGATGCTAGAGAAATTACAGTTTGACATGCTTCAAGTTTTGCTGGTTATCATGAGAAATGGACTTGAGTCCACACTGGTGTGTAATAATTCACTTTCAATGCCAGCTTTCCCAACGTGAGGCTTTAAGTTAGGACCCCAAAAAGGATTAGGCCTGTAATGTGCTGGTGGTGCGGTGGTAATCGTCATAGCTATATAGAGCTATCTTTCATTCTAAAATGGATTGAAGACAACGCAAGCTATGCTGGGCTCCTGCCAGCCCGGCTCAATGAGCTGAGAAGGCAGAACGCCATCTCAAAATGAGTGTTTAGAGCAAAGGGGAGCAGAGAGGCACCCCTGGGTTGGAGCAGAGGAGCTGACTGTGGTGTTCCTGTTGGAAGAGTCCTCCTGATTCACTTCAGGGATCACAAGAGAGATGAAGGAGCTTTTGGGAGAACTTGCTTGAGACCAAATCAAAAGCTGAGAGAGATCTATTCCCACTCCTCCAAAAAACTTGGTCATAGGCAATAAGTGGGTCCTTTACACCACAGTGGCAGAAGGTACTTTTCATTGGAAAACTCTCAAACAAACCAAACCAAACCTCTCCTTGATGAAGTTAACCTGGGAGTATGGGATCCAGTGTCCCTAGGAATCCGTTAGTCTAATGAAATTCCCCATTTTAGCTTTCCCAGGTAATAAAACAGATCCTGAGAATGACAACCCAAAGCCACACAGCCCCTTCAGGATGGCATTGAGGCAGGTCTCAGGCTGCAGCCAGCAACGGCCCATGATGGCCAGGGGCAGATCTGAAGGAGGTGGAGAAGAACCTGCAAGACAACATCTTGATCCAGAAAACGTTTTCCTGGTTTTGGGATCAGGTGTTCTTTTGATTCCCTATCAAATGCATTGATTTCTTGTTTTCATTGTCTCTCTCACCACATCCAGTTGATGCGCTGTTCGTCCTTGCCTGGTGACTCAGACCGTCCTGGGGTGGGAGAGGTGGGGGTGGTGGCGAGCAGGAGCTTTCGAACAGTAGTCCCTGTAAACTTTTTTTAAAGGCCAGTAAAAACATTCATCAGTTTTTATCTTCTAATTAAAAGCAAATGGACCTTTTAACATTAGGAAATTCAGCATTTTTTGGGTTTGTATTTATGATCATTGTCTATTTTCCATTTATCCCCATCTATTTGCAATAAGTGTATTTTAGGGCCAACTTGGTTTATGCTGTTCCCAGGAAAAAAAAGTAAAACCCACAACCAACCAAACTGCTTTATAGATCCATCCCCATGGAGCCCAGAGCTTCCTAGGCATGAAATTGACTGACGCACACAGAGGCAGCAGGTGCGGGGCCACATGCCACTTGCCGCCTTTTTTTTTAGTGTGTGTTTATAATCAGTAAATGGCTGTAGATGTTTAAATGGTTGCCTAATACTGATGGAGAGCGGATGCCATTATAACTTGAACTTGTATTGCCACACAGATGGTGGAAATAAACATCCAATTCTGCACACAGTTTTGTTTGTTTCTCACTTTAAAAGATCAGCTGAGTGTCAGGCATCCATGGTGCCAGAAGGGGGGCTGCGGCTGGGGGTGGGGAGTGATAGGAGAGCTGGGCTGCTGTCGGTTCAGATTGGCTTTTGTGCTGACAGTGAAAAACAGCAGGTTCCCCTGTAAGTGGGAGGAGGTTCATGGCATCGGTGAACTCCACTCTGGAGTTACCAGGCAGCAGCTCCAAATATTCAGTCACCCTTCTCCATCATAGAAGATTCCAGCCCTAACCCTGCCTGCTGGAACTCCTGCCACACCTACTTTTCCTTCTCCCTTCTCTTTCTTAAACACCTTGATAAATGGAGCTGGCTGAACATGGTGGTGACCTCGGTTTCACCCTCCTCACTTCCCCTGCCTGTCCCTTGAATGCCCATTGATCGCCTACATTTTGTGGGACCTTAGCAAATATTTCTTGAACAAATGATCAACTGATTTCTTCACACTATAGAAATAACCAACAGTGTTAATGTTAACCTTGTCCAGAAATATTTGTTTTAACAGATTTGGAATAATCATAGAAATGAATCTGTGAAATTTTGCCAGTCAGTGAGCAAAAAAGAGCAGAGTGAATTTGGGGACAGAGAACTCTTCCTACCTTAAAATTGCCTCGTGGTTCCTCACACTTTGGGAAGAAGCCCAAAGCTGGGAATCCTCTGCAAGCCGTTTCTCTGGGACAGAAGACACTGGCCCCAAATGTAAATGTTTAAGAGATGAATCCATGCTTCAGGGTCAAAGAATACATTCCATGGGGGAGCAAGGGGCACAGGGTTTGTGACAAAGGCCGTTCCTAACAGGCTTGGTCTGTTTTATTAATGAATCCTGCAAAAGCAAGGCAAACCCACCCCCACCTCCTCCAGTTGGATTCTCTCCTTCATACCAGCCCTCTTTCTCTGAATCAAATAATGCACTAATCCTTCCCATTTCTGTAGAGTGCCTTCTGGATTACAAAATGCTTTGATGTACATTATTTTGTTTTCATCTTCTGACAGTTCTTGGAGCCAGGCAGGGCATGATGATTATCCTTATTTTGCAGTTAAGCCCCAGAGAAGTTTGGTGACTTCCATGGCTTATCTTGTCTGGCTTCATTCTAAGGGTAAGGTCTGGAAACCCTGGCACTCACAGCTCTGACACCAGCCTTGGAGCCATCTTGGAGCATCGAAACATGGAGTAGGAGCCTTTGCTTTAGAGCAGGGGTGGTTGGCAAACATTTTCTATAAGGGGCCAGGCAGTAAATATTTTAGGCTTTGCCAGTCATACCATTTCTGTTGCAACTACTCGAAAGCAGCCACAATCTGTAAATGAATGGGCATGGCAGTGTCCCAATAAAACTATTTATGGACACTGACATTTGAAATTCATATAATTTTCATGAGTCGTGAAGTATTCTTTGGATGCTTCCCCCCCCCCCCCCAAATCTTCTAGAAGTGTAAGAACCATTCTCAGCTCATAGGCCATGCAAAAATAGGCAGCTGGCTGGATCTCGCTCACGGGCTGTGGTTTGCCAACCCTCCTTCAGAGCTGGTTCTGCTGTTTATCCAGTGTGTAATCTTGGATAGTTCCCTGGATAAACCTCAGTGTCCTCAGCTACAAGATAGGAAAGGTAAGGAGGAGTTCCTCCATCAGGGACTGGGGATGCCATGCAGTAACTGTGAAGTGTTTAGCATGACATGTAGATCACTCTTGGGAGTGGGAGGTGTTATGATAAGATGATGTTGAGTCCCTTGAAGTTGTTTGTCCTCCCAAATATACTGATAGGGGGTGCTTGTCACTGTACAACCACAGCCTTTTTTACACCGGGTGCTAGTGAAAAGTTGAGGGAAATCCAAACATGCTACAGGACAGAAATACTTTTTTTTTTTTAACCGAAGAAAAGCCTTAAAAAAAAAAGTAGCAACTTATCAGGGACAAGAAATGACCAAACTAAATGAGAACAGGCTGCACGTTGAACCTGCTGATAGGAAGCCAGAGCAAGGTGCTTCCCCACTCTGGCCTCCGTTTCCTCATCTGTATAATGAGAATTTTGGATTTGGTCCTCTCCCAGGCCCATCCACCTCTAGCACTCTGTCATGCCAGGTAATAACCAAAACATCTAGATCCAGGATTCATGTCTGCAATGCTCTTGCTATGCTGGCGAGGCCCCTGCCACCAACATGAGATCACACCTTGGTGTGATGTTCCTTTATACCTCCCCACAGGGTCACTGGAGCTTCCCTCTAGGGGTGGTCCTTGGGCAAGTCTATCTCTCTACATCTCAGTTTCCTCATCTGTGAAAGGGGGATAATAATGGTCTCGACAGCATGGGGTTGAGGGGAAAACGACATAGGATGCTAGGTGCAAAGTGCATAGCATGGTGCGTGGCATGGTACAAGCACTCTGCCAAGGCCGACGAAGAGCTCAGTGTTCTGCATGTCACTGGTGCCTGCCTCCATGCTCAGGTCCTCAAGAGACCCGTGACGTTTTTGCCCTTGATCTTGGCATTGGTGTTGGTGATGGCGGTGAGGAATCACCTAGTAGCCAAGTAGGACCTTTTATTCCTGAGGACTAAGGAGACTGTGAACATTGTGAATCCTCCACTCCTAGCACTCAGAGTACTCAGCCCAGGCCAGAGGTCATGGTCTGTGGGGCTCTGGCGGTCAGCAGAAGATGCCGGGATGGAGCGAGGTGGATGATGATTGTGAGCTCAAAAACCTGCAGAGCAGGATCCAGGTAAGAGCCAGAGTCTGTCCACTCAGCATGTGTGAACATGGCCTAGATTTGCCCAAATCCAGCTCCCTGCTCTCCCCTTTCAGAAGCAGCAGCTTGTGACTTGGCACCTGTTTCTGGAACCCACTCAAGGCAAACCTCAGAAGATTTTGCACCTTGAGCCAAAGAGGATGCAGAGCTCTTGGGACTCAAGAGGCTGAGTAGGGCTCCTGCCCTCCCTCTGGTCTGAAGTTTCCCATACATCAGCTGGAACCTTCACACCTGCCCAGAGGACTGCTGACTCCCACTGACGGTGGCCACAAGGTGACAGCTTGTGTCCTGTGAGGGTGGATGGTGAGAACCATCTGGTAACCAAGCAGATGAAGTCCTGGGGTGATGAATCCTAGGAAATAAAGAAGGTTGGTCTTATCCTTAGCCATCCTCACTCCCTTGGATCAAGTCCCCAAAGTCATCACCAGAGCAGGCCCTGGGCAAGGAGGGGATGACTGATCATGGTGTCATTGTCAAGGATGGAAGAGTGGCTTCTGCCTTGCACCATGCCCCTCTCCTGAGCCAGCCTCCTTCCTACCTTTTGACTCCCACTCAGGCAGTAGGCACAGCCTTCTAGAGTCAAAGCTGGCACAAATCACAAGTCAGCTGGCCTGCAGGGCATTGAGAACCCCCAGGGCATGGGTGAAAAGGGCTGAGGCTGGCTGGACCATTTATCTATCTGAGATTTACTGAGCACTGGCCAGAGACTGCTCATTTCTTCTCAATATTCCCTCCTGTCCCTGAGAACCCTAACTTTGAGAATAATGCTGCCATTCCCAGTGGGGTAAGCTTCCTAGCTGATGTAACTGTGCATTAAGGTTAGACAAATGAGATGTAAACTGAATTATTGTATAGAACTGCTAGAAAGTTTCCCTAAAAGAAAAGTGGTGTGCCTTTTTACACCTTTTTGTTCCTGACACAGAATTCAGATGTGATGGCTGGAGCTCAAGCAGCCATTTTGGACCATGAAGTGTCTACTTACACTAAACCTGCTGCAGTAGAAAGGTGGAAGGAGTCTTGACCTCTGATGATGACAGTTTCACAGACCTTTTCCTGGGATGTACACCTTCAAACACCTCTTATTCCTGAGAAGCAGATAAATTGCTCCCTTTTAAAGCCACTGTTGTTTTATCTGTTACACATAGCCAAACTTGATCCAAACCCAAAAAGAAAAAGAAAAACATGATCCAAACTAATTCAAGTCCCTGCAGTGTGACAGACACTCTTCGAGGTGGTGGTGACCCAGCAGTGAGGATGGTCACCGGCATGGTGACCATGGTGTCTGCCCTGTGCAGCCACATTCTAGTGGAGAGAAAGCTATACATGTGGAAACAGTAATTTTACGAAATAATTGGTGGCATGAAATAAAGAAAACAGGTGATATTGAGTGAGACAGTTCTGAGAATGTCTCATGTATTAATTTTCATATCAGTTCTGTGAGGTGGTGACAAGTATCATACCCATTTTACAAATGAGGAAAAGGAGGCCTGGGGAGGATAACATTGCTTGCATAAGGACACGTGCCAGGGAGCAGAGGAAGCATCATGTGACTCCCAGCACTCGGCCTCCAGAGCTCACACTCCTGCCAGCTGCTCCCACTGCTTGCACAGGAGGGCAGAGAGTGGAACCACTTCTCAGGAACTGTGGCCTGACCAGCACTGGACCTGCTGACTCCTATCCAGTAGTCTTTTTTTTTTTTTTTTTTTTTTTGAGACAGAGTCTGGCTCTGTTGCTCAGGCTGGAGTGCAATGGCATGATCTCCGCTCACTGTAACCTCCGCCTCTCAGGTTCAAGCAACTCTCCTGCCTCAGCCTCCCCAGTGGCTGGTACTGCAGGTACGTGACACCATGCCTGACTAATTTTTGCATTTTTAGTAGAGACAGGGTGTCATCATGTTGGCCATGCTGGTCTCGAACTCCTGATCTCAAGTGATCGCCTGTCCCAGCCTCCCAAAGTGCGGGGATTACAAGAGTGAGCCACTGCACCTGGCCCTATCCAGTAGACTTTGTAACACTACTCCCTTCAGGTGTGACCTTTCTACCATGGTGATTCTGGGGCATCTAACTTAGTGGTGGCTGTCCCCAAGAGCAAGCCTGACAAGAGTACCAGCTGGAAACTGCATGACTTTTCTGGGGTGAGGCACGTGGCTTTTCTTCCATTGCCTTTATTGGTAAGAAGACACAAAGGCTGGCCCAGTCTCAGGAGGAGGGGACACAGACTTCCACCTTTCTCAAAGAATGTATAGATTTGTTTAGAACCACCACATGAATCAGTGAGACGTGTGCTCAGTGACGGTCACTGGGTAGGGAGGCCCCTGGGAAGCAAGCGGAACACAGATATGGTGGCTGGAGCTGCAGCAACCATCTTGGACCATGAGGACTCCACAGAGAGATGCCAGGAGCCAACAGCACTGCACAGACAATAGCGACCTTGCACAGTGAATGGAATCTCAACCTAATGCAGATGAGTCCTAGGAACTGGGAGCTGGGGAGGCCTTGTGTTGCCTAGGCATCAATACCAGCAGTCAGTGCTGGCTGGGTTCCCTCCCTAAGGGCTCTGTGAGCTGCTGACCACTGCAGCAGCTGACTTGGGAAGCACCAAGGGGCTGGCCCAGGGCAGATGTGCCCAGACACGTGGAGGTGTCTGCCGGGGCAGGGCCAGCCCTGGAGCTACGCTGGCCCCTGGGTAGGCCAGGTCAAGTGAGCTGGTGGGATCATCAGTGGATTGCTTCTAACCATTGACATCTTGGAGGGGGAGGTTTTGAAATCAACTTCCCTTTATAGGAACTGGCCCAATTGCAGAACAGCTTTCTGGTGGGTCCCAAAAGTTGTGGAATTGCCTGAGGTCTGGGGAGTATGGACCAGGGCAGGAGAAGCTTAGGGACTTGCCTCAGAAGTCTTCCGATGTCTCCCATGGTCATCACCCCTGCCACCAACTAGGAGAAAGGAAGCCACTCCCCCAAGAAGAGTCCACAGATGGTTCACAGAACAGCAAACAGGAACACCTGCTCTTCAGAAAGGGCCTAGGCTTCTGGTATATTTTCCTACGTTAGCTCCTTTCCCCTCCACAACAGCTCTGCAAGAGAATATCATTATTCACCTCTACAGAGGAGGAGAATGGAATTCAGAAAGATGAAGTCATGTGCCTGAGATCACATGACAAGTCACAGGGACAAGCCTGAAAGCCAAACCTGCCTGGCCGTGAATCTTTCTTTCTTTCCTCTGCCCTATCCTGGTTCTCACCTTGAGATACCACACCAGGAGCTGGGCTTGGACTAACTCCAGGATCCTTGAGTGACAGCAGAAATATGTCTACAGCTGCCTCAGGCCGTTCAAGAATAAGGTCAGCTGCTTCCAGGACAGATCCTATAGGAGAGGAGCACTCTCAATGCTTGGAGGCCCCATGGGGCTTCCACCAGATGCTGCCCAGGTCATCTGCAGCCGGGACAGCCGGGGCGGGGGGCCCAGCCACTGGGAAAAATGACTGTGGAACCATTTCCCAGAAAAGAACAATGGCAAATGGGGGACTTATTCGTGGGGAAAAATGAAGAGTATGGCACTGAAAGGACTGGATTTTCCATGGAAAGGCTTCTCTCCCTGTCTCTCATTCTTCATCTGGCTTTGATTGCGAACAAAGCCTTGTCTTTTTTTAGGTTGAATAAATGATTTGTCCTCAATACTTTCTTGGGAACCCCTGGCCCAAAATTCACCCTGGATGAGAGGTGAGCACACAACAGCAGGGGACAGGCTCTTGGCCCAGGCCCTTTCCCTTCCTAGACACGAGAAGGGTGAGCAGCCCCCATCTTAGCCTGGCTTGGGCTGCAGAGGCTCCATGCCAGAGCCACGCTCCACAAACATCCTCCTAAGTCCAAAATCCTCTGCAAACCTGTGGTCTAAGAACATCTGACCCGACTCCAACTACACGAGGCTCTTTCTAGTGTTTGTTTCTCCACGTTGTGTGAATATACATACCTTTTTGCTGCAGAAATGTCCATGCATGCTTGTGTACAGGAGTCTGCCCCCATATGGGTACTATGCCCCACAGTAACCCTCCTTAAAAACCCCAGAATCTCAATATGGAAAACACCTGGTCCCAAGAATATCAGACCAGGAATTGTCGATCCGAATGAGAAAAATGCATATTCTTCTTGTCCTTCTCTCATTCTTTCTGTGTCCTTCTCTCCCTTTTCGCTCCTTCTCTTATTTTTAAAATATTCTGCTTCTTCGTTACCTTCCCTTTCTGCTTTTCGTCTTTGTGGTTTTTGCTTTTGTTGTTGTTTCTGTTTTGAGACAGGGCCCTGCTGTGTCACCCAGGCAGCGGGGCAGGGGTGCAGTCATAGCTCACTATAACCTTGAATTCCTGGATTCAAGCAATCCTCCGTCCTCAGCCTTCCAAGTAGCTGAGACTGTAGATACATGCCACTACACCTGCTTATTTTTTAACTTTTTGGACAGACGGGGTTTTGCTTTATTGTGCAGGCTGGTCTTGAACACCTAGTCTCAAGCTCTCCTTCCACCTTGGCCTCCCAAAGTGTTGGAATTACAGGTATGAGCCACCGAAACCTGGCTTCATCTTTGGAGCTCTTTGACTCGTGTTTCCCTCCAGCCATTCATCTAACAGATGTGTACTGTGACTTGGCCATGCAGATACAATGGGGAGCCAGTGGGCCTGTCCTGATCTCAGTCTGGTCCTGAGGGCGAGTCTAGTGGGGGAGCCAATAGGGAAAGAGATGATCTTCAGGCCATGTGGTGGGAGGGAAGAGAGGGGATGCCTAAGGAGCTGAGGCAGGAAACACGAGGAAGGAGCACTTCCCCAGACTCGGGGCAGGATGGAGCCCGGCAGGCGCCTTGGAGGTGCCTCTATTTCTTCCCCACCTAGGGCACCACAAATAAACACACTAGCATGTTATCCCTACAACACCATCTCAACGCCACATCTTGGCCTTCTCTTCTGCCAGGGGGCTCTGTCAGTCCCCTCTTCTGTAGGGCCATGGTCAAGGGCTCTGGAAAGGCTTCTCAAGAGAAGGGAATTCTAAGAGGAGAGCTGGGGGATTTTGTTAACTGGAATTTTCTTCTTTCCTCCATGTGATATTCAGTATATTCATTTCCTAGGGCTGTGTAACAGAGTACCACAAACTGGGTGGTGTATTCAACAGAAGCATGTTATAGTTCTGCAGGATGGAAGCCCAGATCAACGTGTCAGCTGAGTTAGTTCCTTCTGAGGCTGTGAGGCAGCATCTGTTCCCTGCCTCCCCAGCTCCTGGGGGTTTGCTGGCAGTCTTTGGTGTCCATTGGTTTGTAGATGCATCACCCTTCTCTGCCTTCATCTTCCTATGGCGCTCTGTGTATATATCTGTGATCAAGTTTCCCCTTTCTGTAAGAACACCAGTCATTGGATTGGGTCCCTCAACTCCACTATGATGTCTTCTTCATTAATTACATCTTAATGACCCTGTTTCTAAATAAGGTCACTCTCTAAGGAGCTGGGAGTTAGGGCTTCATCATATAAATTTGAGGGGACATAATTCAACTCACAATTTCAAGTCTTTTCTTGGAGTCTCAATGCTTCCAGGGGAGAGATTTTGGTCTTTACCATCCAGCTCCATTGGGCCTGTGGCTTCCAAAAGGACTGACGAGGGATGAATCAGGAGACAGACAAGGAGCTGGGTGGGCTTTGCCACTGCAGAGTGAAGGAGGCAGTAGCCCTGTGACTGATGCTGTCAGCCAGGGGGAGCCTGAAGGACGCAGGGAGGCCAGGAGCTGGCAGAGGAAGGCTCAGGTTCCATGAAGGCTGGGACCAGTCGGGGTGCCAGAGCTATCTCAAAGGGTTTCACAAACAATCCTTTGATGCAAAACATTTGAACAGAAAAAAGAAGATAATTCCCCATAATTCCGCCCCCAGTCATGAAGTACTTTTCAAGTTAAGCCCAAAACAAGTGACAAGGAACAGTTGAGTGTCACATGGAGGTTCAGGACAGGGGTTGCATTGACAGCTCAGCCACTTACGAGCTGTGTGACCTTGGAAAAGTTGCCCTCTTTGTGCTTCAGTTTTGTCCTCTGTACAAGAGGGGAGACAGCTGTACCCACTGCCCAGAGGTGTTGGAAGGATTCCTTGCGAGCCTATAAGCAGAGCTGTCAGCAAAGTGCCCGACACGCTCTGCTCTTCAGTAAACGTAGCTGTTGTTATGTAGAGAGTGAGCAAGTGGTGAAGCCCAGAACAGACGATAATCATGCTAGGTCTGCTTTTAGCCTTTCAGAGATGCTTACCTTAAGTGCAACTATTTAGGGAACAAGCGAACTGATCTTTCAGGTCAGGAGGATAGTGGAAAAATGTCTAGCTCCTTTAAGTTTATGCCATCCATGTCCAAAGCTCAGCTAAATTGCATCCCAAGACACTGAAAAGCTTGCTGATATGGCCACGGAGCTGCTGTCAGTATTCCCGGAGGAATCGCGAGGTATGGGAGTGGCATGAGAGAGCCAGGGACAGAAAGAGCTTTTTCAGTTCCTTTTTAAGGAAAAAAGGGTAAATTGTAGAAACTCCAGGCTGGAGTGGTGTTAATCCCTTTTAAAATTGTTAGGCAGTTTGGCACACTGGCAGAAGAAGAGAGTAAAAACCCCCATGACCGTCCTGGGTTCACTGTCTCTTTTAGGGAAGTGTCTGATACAGATTTGTAAAATGCTCGAGGCCTGATGGACCTTGATCTTGTGAGATCTTCATCAGAGACCCTCACAACATCCCTTTGGACAGGAAGGAGAAATATGATCTGGCACAGGTGGGTCGATTTCCCTCTGGTTCTAGGCAGAGAATGTTGAGTAAGAATCAGTTTGAAAGGAAGGTCTTGCCAGGTGCGGTGGCTCACGCCTGTAATCCCAGCACTTTGGGAGGCTGAGGCGGGCAGATCACAAGGTTAAGAGATCGAGCCCATCCTGGCCAACATGGTGAAACCCCGTCTCTACTAAAGACGCAAAAATTAGCTGGGCGTGATGGCATGCGACTGTAGTCCCAGCTACTCGGGAGGCTGAGGCAGGAGAATTTCTTGAACCCAGGAGGCGGAGTTTGCAGTGAGCTGAGATCACGCCACTGCACTCCAGCCTGACGCCTGGCAACAGAGCAAGACTCTGTCTCCTAAAAAAAAAAAAGGAAGGTCTTAAGAGTTGAATCCTGAGTTCAAAGTCTCCTCATTGCCTTTTAGAAATGGATCCATCCTCCCCTGCACTGGATCGAATCTCCTCTCCCTCCCCACCCCCTGAATGTAGTTTTAGTGTTTTCCTGCTTGTTTGTAGAAACACATTAAAATACTAACAACAAACATAGGATAATTTTGCATTTTGCATTTTTTTTCTTAAATTTTACTCCAGTGGTGAAATGTATCATCAAAATTTAAACCATTTGGTAATAATTTTACATTTCAGGGAATACTGAAGCCCTGAGTTTTGCTGATGAAGAAGGAAGCTAGTTGGCCAATAGACATTCTTTTCTCTTTTTTTGAGACAGAGTTTTGCTCTTGTTGCCCAGGCTGGAATACAATGGCGTGATCTCGGCTCACCACAACATTCGTCCCCCGGGTTCAAGCGATTCTCTTGCCTCAGCCTCCTGAGTAGCTGGGATTACAGGTACATGCCAGCACGCCCAGCTAATTTTTGGTATTTTAGTGGAGACAGTGTTTCTCCATGTTGGTCAGGCTGGTCTTGAACTCCCAACCTCAGGTGATCCGCCTGCCTGAGACTCCCAAAGTGCTGGGATTACAGGCATGAGCCACCATGCCTGGCCAATAGGTTTTCTTTTCTGCTCTTGTTTTCTCATACACATACACAAGAGAGAGAGAGAGAGAGAGAGAGAGAGAGAGAGAGAGAGAAAAAAAACCACCATTTTCCTGCTTAATATCAACTATGTGCCTGGCACTGTGCTAGAACCAAGAGATTCAGAATCATAAAATCAGAAGGAAACTGGAGATTTTTGAGAACAAGTGCAAAAGCCACTTTCCTGATGATATAGGAGTTGCAGAAGCATTTTAATGAGTCTTTGCTATACAGCCATCCTCAAAAGGTTTGCAAGCTTCCTTACCCTTTGTGCTGGGGTTTTACTTTTGAAATAAAAGCTGATCTCCTGGGAAAGGCCATAAAGACAAAATTGCAGTCCAGGGTTTTTTTTTTTTTTTTTTAAAGCAAGGAAGAATGTTCAGGGAGGAACTCCTGAATGATTATATTCAGCCAACCTCTGGGAAAAAAACCAAATAACTCCCTTTCTCTCCTCCAACAACTACAAAACCAACTGGCCCCAGGATGTGGAGGGCTGGCTCATGCCCTATCTCAGCCAAGCCCTTTCCTGGTCCTTGCTGCGGTGTGTGTGGTGGGCCCAGCAGTGTACACTGTATCCTGCGTTTCACAGGGAAGTTTGTTCTTGTAAGTGGAGTGGAACAGAACATGGATCATAGCTGTGACAAGCCAGGAGCCGACGTCCCCCAGAGTTTCCCAAAGCAGCTGCTTTCTGTTCCTTCCTAGTACTATAAAGTATGTTTTCTAGAAATGTCAGGCCAAATAAAAAAGAGAGCTTCTCTTCTTCTCACCTAGTCCGTTTCTCACTCCTCAGTCGCCTCCTGTAAATCAGATCTCAGTTCCATCCATCAGGAGCTGGCCGAGATTGTGTAGGTAATTCAAAGGGAGGTGTTTACTGGAACGTGGGGTTGCCCTGAGCTGCTGGGAGTTTGGAAGGTCAGTGTCACTTGGCTTTTGTGCAAATGGCTGAAACTGCTTTACAGAAACAAGAACTTCATCCCACATGCCTTGACCAGTGGCTCTTGATCCTGGTTACTCATTTGCAGTACTTTGGAGGCACTGAAAAAATTCTAGTGTCTGGGCCTCCACCCCAGACCCAGTGACCCAATCTCTAGGGGATGACCTGGATCTCTATTATTAAAAAAAGTCTCCTTCATTCCTTCCTTCCCTTTTCCCTTTCCCTTTCCTTTCATTCCCCCTTTCCTTCTCCTTTCCTTAACTTCCCCTTTTCCCCTTTCCTTTTCCCTTCCCCTTTCTCCTCCCCTTCCCCTTCCTCCTCCCCTTCCCCTTCCCCTTCCTCCTCCCCTTCCCCTTCCTCCTCCCCTTCCCCTTCCCCTTCCCCCTCCCCTTCCCCTTCCCCTTCCCCTTCCTCCTCCCCTTCCCCTTCCCTTCCCTTCTTCCTTTCCTTTTTTCCCTTGCTTTTCTTTCTCACAGTCTTACTCTGTCACCTGGGCTGGACTGCTGGTGGTGTGATCTCATCTCACTGCAACCTCCGCCTCCCAGGTTCAAGTGATTCTCCCTCCTCAGCCTCCTCAGTAGCTGGGACTACAGGTGTATTCCAGCACACCTGGCGAATTTTTGTATTTTTAGTAGAGATGGGTTTTCACCATGTTGCCCAGGCTGGTCTTGAACTCCTGACCTCAGGTGATCCGCCTACCTCAGCCTCCCAAAATGCTGGGATTACAGGCATGATCCACGACACCCAGCCTCTTTCCAGATATTTCTGAACCACTTAGGCACCAAGAGTTCAGAGTCCAACATCCGAGAGACCTGGGTTTGAAACTTTATTTCACTGCTGACTTGAGAGGGGACCCTTGAGAATGTTTCTTAAAATTTTTTTGAGGCAGTTTTCTCAGCTATAAAATGAGAGATAATAGTAACTACCTTTGAAGGTTGAAAGGATTAAATAAAATGTTAGTGCTCGATACATGGTAAGCACTTAACAAACATTGGTTGTTAAGGTTATTATGGTGTTGAATCATTGCCAAATGCTTGTGGATCTTGGACTCATCCTGTCTGTCCCACAGCCTCCTCCATGTGCGTGGGCTGGATTTGACGTAATCAGGACCCATCTTCTTTCTTGTTTCTCTGTTTTGCCCATGAATGTGTTTGGCTTCAGTCTCAAACTGAACATGGGACATTGGCTTCACTCCTATCGCCTCTCATATTCAGGATGAGAGCAGAGGCGGGAACATAGAGCAACAGTCTTGCAGTGTATAATTGGCTCCAGTGGTGTCGTTGTTCTTGACCAATCGCCCAGCAGTGACGGTGTGAGGCTCTGATTGGCTTAGGACTGGGTCACATGGCCCATCTAGAGCCAGTGGTGAAGTACAAACTGAAGAGTATGGGATGGAGACTGAGGAGGGAAGCCAAGGCTGGGTTTAGTGGATGCTAGGGCAAACAGCGTAATGCTTGCCTACTACAGCCTAGTTCGCACATTGTTGGGTATAACCGTGCAAAGAAATAAGACCACTTATCACAGAAATGGGAGAGGAAAGATGTTGAAAACCCCGTGCTGTAGCTGAGGCTGACATCCAGCTGGTGTCACCCACAGGCTGCAACGGCCTGTGTCTACTCTGTTGGTTGCCATACTGCTTGTTAATTCTTTCCGTATTTCCTCTGCCTGCAATGACTTCCCGGATGCTCCCTGTACGGATTCTAATCCCTCTTTGTTCATGCTTGTCCATCTAGCTGGTCATGTTCCTCCCTCCATGTGCATGTGCACCCACCCAAATCCTACCGACGATTCAAGATCCTACTCAAATCCTCCTTCTCCAGAAAGCCCCTTGCTCCCTCACTTCCTCCCATGACTAAAGGAAATGCATTCGGGTTTCCGGCACTTTTATCTATGTCTTTTTTATAGCATGCATCACTTTCAAACTTGTGCAATTATTCTAGCACATACCGTTGCTTCCACTACTATCCTATGACCTTCTAGAGGGCTGGGTTTATTTAGCTCAGTGCCTTCTTTACTGTGATGGCTAATTTTATGAGTAACGGAGACACTGAAGGGTGAGGAGGTGGAAGTGGGTTGGATGAAGTGAAACTGATTGATGGTGACAACATACATTATTTGGGTGATAGATATCCTAAAAGCCCTGACTTCACCAAGACGCAATTTATGCGTGTAATCAAATTACACGTGTACCCCATAAATTTGTAAAAATAAAAAGGAAAATAAGCAAATAAAATGTTATCTGTCAACTTGGCTGGGCCATGGTGCCCAGCTATTTGGTCAAACATTTTTCTGGATGTTTCTGTGGGGTGTTTTTGGATAAGATGAACATTTAAATCAGTGAACTGTGAATAAAGCAAATTGGCTCCATAATGTGGGTGGGCCTCATTCAATCAGTTGAAGGCCTGAATAAAACAGACACTGGCCTCCTGTGAGCAAGAAGGGACTCTGACAGCAGATGGCCTTTGAATTCAACCACAGCACTGGCTCTTCCTGGATCTCCAGCCTTCTGGCCCACTCTCCAAAACGTGGACTTGCCAGCCTCTGTAATTGTGTGAGTGAATTTGTTTTTTTTTTTTTTTTTTTGAGACAGTCTCCCTCCATCACCAGGCACCAGGCTGGAGTGCAGTGGCAGGACCTCGGCTCACTGCAACCTCTGCCTCCTGGGTTCAGGCAATTCTCCTGCCTCAGCCCCCTAGTAGCTGGGATTACAGGCACGCACCACCACGCCCAGCAAATTTTTTGTATTTTTAGTAAAGACGGGGTTTCACCGTGTTGGCCAGGATGGTCTCCATCTCTTGACCTCTTGATCCGCCCACCTCGGCCTCCCAAAGTGCTGGGATTACAGGCGTGAGCCACCGCGCCCGGCGTGTGAGTGAATTCTTAAACCTCTCCTTTTATATATGCATGCCTTATTGTTTCTGTTTCTCTGTAGAATGTTGGTGAATACAGTTAACCTAAGTCTTTGTGAATAAGTGACCGAATGAATAAATGAATAAACGGATCCTGCATGGCCACAGAGTGCTCTGGATCTAAGGGAAAGCCTGCTTTCTTCACTGCAGCTGACGGCATTATGTATGGAAACAGGCTTTTGAAAGGGCAGCGCTTCACACAGATTGTTCCTTCTCTCACCATTGTTACTACCTTGACCGTGGCTACTGGTTCCAGAACTTTGGTTGCCATATTGCTTGTTAATTCTTTCAGTATTTCCTCTGCCTGCAATGACTTCCCGGATGCTCCCTGTACGGATTCTAATCCCTCTTTGTTCATGCTTGTCCATCTAGCTGGTCATGTTCCTCCCTCCATGTGCCAGAACTTTGGCCCATGCTGGCCTTCAAGTGGTCAGCAGTTCTTGCCCTCATGGAGAGCCAGACACCTTATTCGAAATAACCTCCACCCCCATTCTCTTTCCTCTGCTGCCTAATACTGAGGTGGTCAACTGGTGTTTAATTTCCTGTCTCTCTCACATGTCTGGGCCACACCATCATGCCTCCATTTGTTGGAAGAAAGCCATGAAGATGGGGGCTTCACTGTTTTCTTTTGCATGAGCAAATCGGGCAGCCATTGAAGAACTGAATGAATTCGCAGCTAGAAGGGGGCTTTTTGCTAGTGTGTCTGGTGATAGGAGGAAACCGGTTCTCCAGACTCAGTGATTTTGCCAAGACATGTTACCGTAACCACGGAAAGGCCTGTGCTGAATGAAAACAGTTTCTGAAACCAGTGACAAGCCCCAGATGAGAAATTGCCCCAATTTACTGCAAGTCCAAACAGCTTGGCTCCAAGGAGAGGGCTGGCACCACATTTGAAGAACAGCTGTGAGATCAATTTGGGTATGGGTTTATTAGTCATGAGCTGCGTTTGGAAGGGTGTCTGTGGGGAGACGGGGTCTTGGACAGGGGACCCAAATACTGTGAATAATCCTGACAGCCACATGCATCGCTCGGGAAGATTTCACTGCCTCAGCTGTGCCTCGTCAGTTGGCCAGTTCAATGAAGCCTCAGTAGATAAGAAAGAACAACCCAGGCCCAGGGCCAGCCGGCCAAATTCCAGCCTGGCACTGGGCCCTGATTGATGATACATGTTGTCGGATGGCAGTCCCAGCCTCGGAGATTCTCAGGTTGGAAGACAGAAACCCAGGAAGGTCAAGGAACAGTTTCCGGTTATAGGAGAACCATGAGTCTTTCTGGGGCACAAACCTCACAACACAGCAGGAGCACAGCAGCTGCAACGAAGGCACAAATAGTTATCAGATCCCCACCATGTGCCAGCCCCTACTCCTACCCTCCGCGAACTGAAATCCTGCAGGCAAATAGCACGTGAGGCAGTGTGAGGAGTACCAGGCTTTTCAAGAGGCTTCGTCACCCTCCGGGGCAGTTAGCTCCTTGGTTGGGCTTTGGTGCAGTACTGTCCTTCCTTTCTTTCTTTCTTCCTTCCTTCCTTCCCTCTTTCTTTTTTCTTTCCTTCTTTCTCTCTTTCTCCTTCCTTCCTTCCCTCTTTCTTTTCTTTCTTTCCTTCTTTGTCTCTTTCTCCTTCCTTCCTTCTTTCTTTTCTTTCTTTCCTTCTTTCTCTCTCCTTCCTTCCTTCCTTCTTTCCTTCCTTCCTTCCTTCTTTCTTTTTTCTTTCCTTCTTTCTCTCTCCTTCCTTCCTTCCTTCTTTCCTTCCTTCTTTCTTTTTTTTCTTTCCTTCTTTCTCTCTCCTTCCTTCCTTCCTTCCTTCTCTTTCTCCCTTCTTCCTTTTCTCCCTTCCTTCCTTTCCCCCTTTCTTTGTTTTCTTTCTTTTTCTTTTTCTTTTTTTTTGAGACAGAGTATTACTCTTGTTACCCAGGCTGGAGTGCAATGGCGTGATCTTGGCTCACCGCAATCTCCGCCTCCTGGGTTCAGGCAATTCTCCTGCCTCAGCCTCCTGAGTAGCTGGGATTACAGGCATGCACCACCGTGCCCAGCTAATTTTTTTTTGCTATCTTTCTTTCTTTCTCTTTCTTCTTTCTTTTCTCTCCTTTCTTTCTTCCCTCCTTCCCTCCTATTTCTCTCTTTCTCTTTCTTTCTTCCCTCCCTCCTTCCTTCACTTCCTTCTCTCTTTCCTCTTTTTTCTCTCCTCTTCTTTCTTTCCTTCCTTCTTTCCTCTCTTCCTTCCTTCTTCTCCTTCTCCCTTCCTCCTTTTTTCCCTTCCTTCCTTTCTCTCTTTCTTTTTCCTTCTTTCTCTTTTTTCCCTCCCTTCCTTCCTTCTCTTCCTTACCTCCCTCCCTTCTTCCCTTCTTTTCTTTCTTTCTTTCTTTCCCTCTTTCTTTCCTTCTTTCTTCTTTCTTCTTCATCAACATTTTATTATTATCATTATTATTATTATTATTATTTTGAAACAGAGTATTGCTCTGTCACCCAGGCTGGAGTGCAGTGGCATGATCTCAGCTCACTGCAACTTCTGCCTCCCAGGTTCAAGCAATTCTTGTGCCTCAGCCTCCCAAGTAGCTAGGATTACAGGTGTGCACCACCATGCTCAACTAGTTTTTGTATTTTTGGTAGAAATGGGGTTTCACCATGTTGGCCAGGCTGGTCTCAAACTCCTGACCTAAAGTGATCCACCCGCCTCAGCCTCCCAAAGTGTTGAAATTACAGGCATGAACCACCATGCCCGGCCCACCTCAACATTAAAAAAAAATTATTTATGATTTTTATAGAGATGGTGGTCTTGCTATGTTGCCCAGGCTGGTCTCAAACTCCTGGCCTCAAGTGATCCTCCCACCTCAGCCTCCCAAAGTGTTGGTATTATAAGCGTGAACCTCCAAGCCTGGCCCATATCAACATTTTAGATGACGGCTTAGTGTTGTTACATGGCTGTATCAAAATAAATTGACTCAGACACCCGTGGATGGACTCTTATTCCAAATAACCTCCACCTCCAACCTCTTTCCCCAGCTGCCTACTACTGAGTTGGTCAACTGGTGTTTAATTTCCTGTCTTGGGTTGTTGCCAGTTTTTTGCTCTCAGAGACCCCACCAAAGTGATCCTCTCTGCAGCCATCCACTCTCGGGGACGTCCTCCTGCATGATTCATTTCTACTCTGTCCCTAGAACCCAGCACCTGCCCTGTGTCTAGTAGTTCTCAGTAGATGTTTGGGGAGTAACTCGAACGAGCATCTTCATGTCCTCCTTCTGTTATCTCCTTAGGAAAAGTACCTAGAACTAGAATTTTGGGATCAAAGGACACAGACATTGTAACACACACTGCCCCCTTGCTTTCCAGAAGCTCCTGCCCGTTTACGGTCCTCCATGCGCTGTCAGAGCTCCTCCTCGCTCCCCGGCAGCTGGGTCTTTTCCTTTTTTCAATCTTTGCCAATCAAACAGGCTCAGTGCTTAAAGCTCCATTGATCTATTTGAGTTGGAATTACTTGTCTCCCTTCCTTCTTCTCACCAGCCCAGAGCCTGCAGCAAGGGAAGTACTTAATACGTATGTGATGCAGTTGCTTGAGAATGTCTGTAGAGCCCGTCACCATGCCAGGTGCCCAAGGACATGCAGAGAAATATGTCATTGTTTCTGCCGCTGGCCACATGGAGACCTGACATGTCACCTTACATGGTCGGCACCCACCTTGGGAGAGAAACTAACAATGCTGTGGGAGGGAGGACACAGGAAAATGAGGGTCCCCCATTGGGTGGGTTACAGAGGGCGTGTCCTGGGAACCAACACAGTGTGTAAGGTGGAAAGGAGGAGGCGTGGAGCAGTGAGACCCGCCCCAATGAGGCAGACACTCACTCACTGCATTCACAGTTGGCATCCTTGCCTCACCCATCGGGGAGAGACTCCAAGAAGAAGGAAGGGACTCTGTATGGTGGCCGCATTTCTTAACCTACAGCTGAGAACCACCCGCAAGAGAACCCTGAATGAATGCCTATTAAAAGTGCATTTGGGCCAGGCGCGGTGCTCACGCCTGTAATCCCAGCACTTTGGGAGGCTGAGGCAGGCGAATTATGAGGTGAGGAGTTCGAGACCAGCCTGGCCAACATGGCGAAACCCCATCTCTACTAAAAAATACAAAAATTAGCTGGGCATGGTGGCTTGTGCCTATCATCCCAGCTGCTGGGGAGGCTGAGGCAGGAGAATTGCTTGAACCGGGACCCAGGAGGCGGAGTGAGCCAAGATCGCGCCTCTGCACTCCAGGCTGGGCTACAGAGTGAGACTCTGTCTCAAAAAAAAAAAAAAAAAAAAAAAAAAGTCATGTTCCTGTCTTCACCACAAAGCAAGTGGGTCGGAGCTCTGGAGTTTGGGCAGGTCCTGGCACCTCCATCAGGAAATTCCTTGACACAGCAAAACTTGGGAGCCATGACTCAGGGCAACATCCACCTAGCAGGTGTTAGAGTGAAATGGTGAAGGGAGATTTAGGGTTTGCATAAAAACAAAGAACCCGTTGGTCCAGCACCCTCCCTTCCTGCTACACCCTCACATCAGCCTGTTTGTTCTGCTGTCAGGAGGCGAAATCTCTCCCTGGTTCTTGTGTAATAACCTTGCTGGGGAGAACATTCTTTGGTCTGTGGGATTTAGAGACTGGCTAAGTGTGGCTGCTGACGTGTCTGTCCCCCAGCAGCGGTGGGAATGCTTCTGGCTAAGTTGTCCATGAAATGTGAAATTCTCTTGGGATTTTTCAGGAGTCTCAGGGGAGGACCTCCATTTGCCTACTCAGTGGCCACAGAGGAGAGCACATTCTTACTGCTCTGTCTGTCTGAGTGGTGGTCCCCTTGCCTGGGAGGAGCAACTCTCCCCTCCCCGGGGGCGGGGAGGTGACCAGGGCAGAGCCTTGGAGGCTGTGGCAGCTGCTGAGACCTTCCGAGGTAGTTGCCTCTAGACCTGAAGAATGGGCCTCCTTAACACCTGCACTGTGGAAAAATGCAATTTCTGCTTCTTGCCTCCTGCGGCTCAAACGGCTGCAGAGGTAAAGCCCAGAAGAGCTATGGACTTGTCAGAAAGCAATCGAGGTGGCTACATCCTGGCGATCACCGCACAGCCGCGCCTCAGTCCGATCTTGCTTTACCCAGGGTCTTGGCTCGGGCCCTGGCTCCTGACGGAGCACAGGGTGGGGGGTGCAGGGGGAGCTGTGATTTCCGAGAGGCTGCCAGATGGCGGCGAGAGGCCCGGCGCACACATGTCACGCCGACTGACAGCCTCGGAAATGATGCAGATGGAGCAGGAGCCCTTTAGCCACAGTGGATGGCATTTCTGCAATTCACTGAATGCCTAGGCGGGAAGTAATGCGCCTGATAACCCGCCGGAACCGCTCTTTAGAGCTCAGATAGGCCGAGACCGGCGCGTTTCCAGCAGCGCTGCGCTGGTGCAGTCAGCGCATCCGGGTAATGTGCGTTGTTGGAACCATCACTCCCTGGAAGCAGATAAAGCAGTTGCTCTTGAAGTTGCTGACTTAAGGCCAGATGAGTGGAGGACAGACGAAGAGCAAGCGGCTGTGCCCAGGACCGCCCACTCCTCCACATTATTCTCTACCAGCTCCCACCAGGAGGACATCTTCCTCTCCTTTAACCAGAGAACCCACTCCCACCTTCAAGAAGCCTTCCCGGATTTACCAAGGGCAAAGGCCACCTCTCCCCTTTCCTTAGGATGCCCTTTTCAAACCAGGTAGTTTCCAATGCTAGAATCTCAGTTGTTTTAGCTACCAACCCTCCCTGCTGCTGGGGAGATGGTGTGAGGTAACACACAAAGAATGCAGAGCAGTGCCTGGAACAAAGGAAGGCCCATTATTAGAATTATTATACATAATATCTAATCCATATGTTATATACACAGATTACATAGACATATATTATATAATACACATATCCATAAAATATGTACCTGTCTATATTATTTATCTGTATATGTGCAATTTAGTATACCTGTATGTATGCAATTATATATTGTAATATATAATCCATGTTATGTACACATATTACACATATTAGAATATACATATACATAAAAGATGCACATGGTATATATAGCATATCTGTGCATGTGAATTTAGTATATCTGTATGTATGCCATTATATATTGCAATCATACAGGTATTGCATACATACAAATATTACAATTATATATTGCAATGCATACAAATATGTTACATATACAATTTACAATACATAATATTGATAATTATTATTAGTTTAACAAATACTCACTAAGTACCCACTATGTGCCAAGCATGCTTCTCCCATTCTTGTCAATGTGTGACAAATGCCCAGAAAGGGAGTGGGCTCTGTGTGCAACCTGCTCTAACATAAAGCCAAATAAAATACTTTCTAAGCAGAGTGGGCAGGGGATGAGACTCAGGAGAGGCCATGAAGAAAGAAGCAGCTCCCCAAGTCCTGACTGCCAGAAAGAAAGAGAGGGCTTATGGAAAACAGGAGTGTGTGCTGGACCCAGAAGGACAAGTAGGGTTTGCCAGGAAGAGCCAGGCATTCTAGGGTATGGGGACAGAGCAAGGGGAGAGGGCAGAGGTCTTTGCTTATCCAGAGAGCAGCTGGCGAGTGCCCACTGTTTGCGCAGTACCCTGCTAGGCCCTGGGAATGGAGCAGTGACCAACGTGAACCACTGTGGCTTAGGTGGGGTTGAGAAAAAGGAAGTGTGACATAAAGGAGATGGAAATCCCTTCTTATCTGTATGGGGTCAGTTTTGCATTGCTATAAAGAAATGCCTGAGACTGGGTCATTTCTTTCTTTCTTTTTTTTTGAGACAGAGTCTTGCTCTGTCACCAGACGCCAGGTTGTAGTGCAGTGATGCGATCTCGGCTCACTGCAACCTCCGCCTCCTGGGTTCAAGCAATTCTCCAGCCTCAGCCTCCCAAGTAGCTGGGACTACAGGCATGCACCACCATGCCCAGCTAATTTTCGTGTTTTTTTTTTACTAGAGACAGGGTTTCACCATGTTGGCCAGGATGGTCTCGATCTCTTGACCTCATGATCCGCCCACCTCGGCCTCCCAAAGTGCTGGGATTACAGGCGGAGACTGGGTCATTTCTAAAGAATGGGGTTTCTTTGGGTCACAGTTCTGCAGACTGCACAGGAAGCATGATACTAGGCTCTGCTTGTCTTCTGGGAGACCTCAGGAAACTTATAATCATGGTGGAAGGCAGAGGGAGTGAGCCTCTCACCTGGTGAAGGCAAGAGCAAGTGGGCTGGAGGTGCCACACTCTTGTAAATGACCAGATCTCAGGAGAGCTCACTATTGTGAGGACAGCATCGGAGGATGGTGCTAAACCATTCATAAGAAATCCATCTCCATTATCCAATCACCTCCCACCAGGCCCCACCTTCAACACTGGAGATTTCATTTCAGCATGAGATTTTGACAGGGACACACATCAACACTGTATCACCGCTCTTCTGTCCCTGGCAGGTGGGGGATGGTGGTTGTGGGAGAAAAATTGCACTAGAGAGAGATAGAAAAAGTCACGTACTGGGGTCATGGCTGGAGTGGGTAGCTCTAGGAATCTCCAGATAGGCGTGGGTGTTCTAGAGCATGCAGAGCTAGCACCTTGTCCACTAGGTGGTCAGGGCCCAGGGGAGGCTGCAGAACCCCAAGGGAACCCAACCCTCAGCCTGTTCATAACTCGGCTCTGGAGCGATGATGAGAAGCAGAGGAGGGAGGAGGAACTGGCCACCATACAACCCTGAGGTGATGCTTTCCAGTTTCCTGGTCTGGGATCTTCCTGCCCTCTTTTGTTTTGAAAAGGCCAAGCCCTGAAGAGAGAGAGAAATTGCTTTTTATCTAAATTCCTTTATTTCACTATTTAACATAGGCCAGAAAACAGGCAGTTGCAGGAAGAAAGGAATACAGGCTGTTGGTTAGACTGTGAATTTTCTAAAGACCTGAGTTTCTCTTCTGCCTCACAACCCAGGGTACACATGGAAAACAGAGCTTGGAGGAAGAAAAAGTGAGCCTTCAGCCAGCACTGTGGAAGCCAAGCCCAGCAGGAGAGGCCCGGAAGATCTGGAGCTCAGGCCTGTCCAGTGGCCTGCACGTGGAGCAACAGGAGGGCCATGGTTTGTTTCTCAGTTGGCTTTCCTGAGCTGTGTGGGGTGGACCCAGAGGTTCCAGCAAACCATGGATAAGGAAACTTGGAAGTGAGCTAAGTGCCAGTGGATGTGCCAAGAGCAAGGAAGGCAGTCAAGGCCAGTGGGTGGAGGAAGAAGTGTTTTCTCAGCTGCAGTCCCAACTCCTGATACCCCTTTCCCCCCTCTCTACTGAGGAGAGAGCCCTGATTTTTCTTTCAGGGAGTAGGAGGTAGAGCCCTAGGGGTAGAATGATGATTGACCTCAGCCTGTCATAGTAATCCCATCCTCTTTTGCTAAGTATTAATTTACTAGCCTCTCTTGCAGCTAGATGTGACCATTGTTTTAGTTTGGGCCAATGAGAAGTAAGGGAAAGTCTGTTGGGGAAATTTTGAGAAAGAGAATAAGAGCAAGCCAAGGAATAAGTTCTGAGAGCCAAGGAAGAAGAGATGCTGGCTTTCTGCCTTTGAATGTAGCAATGATGTCTGGAACAATGGCAGCCATCTTGCTACAAGAAAGTAGGTAACAAG
This sequence comes from Saguinus oedipus, assembly GCA_031835075.1. Lineage (NCBI taxonomy): Eukaryota > Metazoa > Chordata > Mammalia > Primates > Cebidae > Saguinus > Saguinus oedipus. The sequence continues at coordinate 52,433,356 of CM063171.1, read as the reverse complement.
CATGAGGATGAGAAAACAACCACCCATAGACAGCAGAGTAGGAAGACAGAACTTGGATCTTTTGCAGCACTGTTGAGAAACTAAACCAACCTCCAGACTGTTAATCTCCATGCTTTTTCTTGAGTAAATTGTAAATTCCTTAAAGTTTAATCCACCAATAGTTAGGTATCTGATACTTCTAGCAGAGTGTATTTTAGCTGATATACTAAGTATTAGGGTTCAGTCTGGAACACAGAAACTACATCTATTCTTTCTTTCTTTTCTTTCTCTTTTTCTCTCTTTCTTTCCTTTCTTTTTCCTTCCTTCCTTCTTTCTTTCTTTCCTTTTTTCAGAGTTTTGCTCTGTCACCCAGGCTGGAATACAGTAGTTCTATCTCAGCTCACTGTAGCCTCCATTTCCAAGGTTCAAGTGATTCTTCTGCCTCAGCCTCCCAAGTAACTGGGATTATAGGCACATGCTACCATGCCTGACTAAATTTTGTATTTTTAGTAGAGATGGGGTTTCTCCACACTAGCCAGGCTGGTCTTGAACTCCTGGCCTCAAGTGATCCACCCACCTCAGCCTCCCAAAGTGCTGGGATTACAGGCATGAGCCACCACCCCTGGCCACATCTATTATTTTAACAGATAGTTTAATACAAGGAATTGGCTGAACTGAGTATTGAAAAGGCAAAATGGGACCACTGAGGTCTCACAGAGGTAGTAACTGAAGGAGGCAGCTTCCATCCTTATCACTGGGGAATCAGAAGAGGTCAGGGTTGTGAGGACTTGGAGGCATGGAGGACATGCCCTGCAAAGCTGGTATCCAGGCTGGCTCTGGAGGGGTGGGAAAAAGCTGGAACCAACCGCTGCTGTGAAGCTGAAGGCTGCTGCTGAGGCTGTGCAGATGGCAACAGGAAGAAAACAGGAGGAAACAAGCTCCTTTTCTCTGCTCTTCTGCCTTCCGGTTTCCCCTGAGAAAAAGAAAAGAACTTTTATCTGAGGATTGCAAGTCCTTTTAAATGATCAGTCCCAGAGAGACATGGCAATGAGACAGCAGTCACATCCGACTCTTCCCTTTGAGCTACGCATTCATCTTTTGAAACTGCTTGCTATTACCACAAGGCTATAAATTGACCCAGCAATGCCACACCAGACACTACAACCCATACCCTATAGCTTCACAATGCATAGCCAATCCCTGCTCAATGCGATTTCTGTAAACCAATGAGAATTCCTGACAGACAGTGTTGAAGCAGCCCACTCCCTGTCCCCTTTCTTTGCCTTTAAAAACCTGCTTTTAAAAAATGCGCAACAAAGCTCATAGCCAAGGTTACTTGGGTCTGAGTCTTTTGGGCAGATGTCCTCACTTTGGCTTAAGTAAACTCTTTAAATTATATTTTGTGTCTGGGCGTGGTGGCTCACATCTGTTATCCCAGCACTTTGGGAGGCCAAGGCGGGTGGATCATGAGGTCAAGAGATCAGGACCATCCTGGTCAACATGGTGAAACCCCGTCTCTACTAAAAATACAAAAAATTAGCTGGGCATGGTGGTGCGTGCCTGTAATCCCAGCTATTCAGGAGAATTGCCTGAACCCAGGAGGTAGAGGTTTCAGTGAGCCGAGATTGCGCCACTGCACTCCAGCCTGGGTAACAAGAGTGAAACTCCGTCTCAAAAAAAAAATTATATTTTGTGCCTCAGCCTCTTCCTTTAAGGCCAAGACTCTCAACGAATAGGTTGTGGCAGATGTGACAAGGAGGTAGGTTCTGGAGCCTGGACCTTGGGAGGCCTTTTGCTTCCCTCCTGCCCGTCTTGGAATATTGCCCTGACATGGCCATGCCATGAAGAACCACCACCAACCCCACGAATTGGGAGAACTGAATGTTAGGGTTTGTTACGCAGCAGTCAACTAAGGCCAGGCACCCAGCAACAGGACTTGATGGTGCTGGGGCAGATAGGAGAGGGACCAGGGGAGGAGGAAGGGGCAAGGACAGGTGAGAAGGGAGTGCCTGAGTCTCTCTTCTGACTTTTTTCTTATTATTACTATTACTTTTGAGACAGGTCTTCCTCTGTCACCCAGGCGGGAGTGCGGAGCTTTGATCACAGCTCACTGCAGCCTCAAACTCCCAGGCTCAAGTGATCCTCCCACCTCAGTCTCCTGATAGCTGGGACCATAGGCATGTGCCACCATGCCTAGCTAATTTTTAAATTTTTTCATAGAAATGATGTCTCAGTATGTTGCCCAGCCTGGTCTCAAACTCCTGGACTCAAGTGATCCTCCCGCCTCAGTCTCTCAAAACGCTGAGATTATAGGCATGACCCATGGCACCTGGCCGCGACCTCTTATTATTGAGGCTCAATGAAGCCACAGCTGGTAGCTGGTTTCTTTGAGCAACAAACCAATGACAATGTGGCTCCAAAGTGCAATCCAGTCCTGCTCCCCGGAAGGCTGTTCCCTGGCTCCCCATCTAACTCTTTTATGCACCCGGATCCTCAGCTTCTATTGTGGTGTCTTTAAGACAATACTTCCTGACCCTCAATCAGAACCCTCTGGTGCTCTCTGAAGGCACACTGAGTTTTCCTGCACAGCACTCATCTAAATTTATAATTACGTATTTATTGTTGTATTTCAAAGGATCCAGACCCACAAAACCAAAAGAGCTGATGCATCAAGACCCTAGGAGACACAATGAGTAACAGAACTTCCCAGTCCCTCACCCTTGGTGTGAATTTCTTTAGACCATCGGTTCTCCAAATGTGGTCTGCAAATCAACATCACTTGGCATCATCTGGGAACTTGTTAGAAATGTAAATTCCTGGGCCCTAATCCCAGTGTGATACTGAATCAGAAACTCTGGGGGTGGAGCTCAAGCAGTCTGGATCTGTCCTGGTGATTTTGATGATACTAAAGTTTGAGAACAACTAAGCTAGACATCAGGGAGAAAGGTGAGTTGGGGAGAAGCAAGGGATGAGATGAGATCCTGAGACCAGACAGCTCTACGCCAGCCAGGTTCCTCCCTGCCTGGTGTGGCCAAAGCAGGAGGGGTGTCAGAAATGCCCAGGAGGTTTGGAGGGGATTGGTCTGAATACCCAAAGATCTATGCCAGTTTCTCCAGTTTGTCGAAGAAATATCAGATGAGGCATGACTGCATGCTTAACCGGCAAAGCCACCCATTGGCCCACTGTCCACAGGGCTCTGGGACGTGTTGGGAAGACCTCTAAATTCCTCCTGAGGACCATTCAGACTGCAAAGCCAGAAAGGCCCACATCTCTGCCCTCATATTTTGTCTGTTGTTATGATTATTATTATTTGAGACAAGTCCTCATTCTATCATCCAGGTTGGAGTGCAGTGGTACAATCATAGCTGATTACAGCCTCTAACTCGAGGGCTCAAGTGATCCTCCAGCCTTGGCCTCCCAAAGAATTGAGACCACAGGCACACACTGCCATACTTGGCTAATTTTAAAATTTTGTGTAGAAATGAGGTCTCACGATGCTGCCCAGGTTCCTTTCTAACTCTTGGGCTCAAGTGATCCTCCACCTCAGCCTCCCAAAGTGCTGGGATTGGAGGTTCTCAGCACCTGGCTGCCCATTATATTTAACAAAACTGAATTATGGTGGAACCCCAGTGATGTTTTTCATGGTCAAACTTCAGGTAAATTGGGAGCTGCTCAGTACATCTTGAAGACCTGTGCTCTAGTGAGATAGCCACTGATATCCTGAATTCATCTCCCAATTCCTGGGCACAATAAAATCTACTATTGACTGGCCTGCCAGACACTTTTCCTGTATTTTATCGTTTAATTCTCAATGAGGGAGGGACTACCATACCCCCATTTAACAGACAAGAAACTGAGCTTTAGCGGGATTAGGTAACTTCTCCAGACCCATTCAGCCAGGATGCTGCAGGGCCACGACTTGACACCATGCCTCTCTCTCCCCAGGGTCTGCACTGACAGCCAGCCTGTTCAACTACCGGCCTCATCATTATTTGGAAACACGTTTCACACTCTTTTTTAAAGAAGCAGCAAAACGAACATCTCTGCAGAGAAATACACCGTGTGCTGAGCTGGCTCAGGAGGTGGAGAGGGGGTCAGAGAGAATTCCCCTGCAGCTGGTAGGCTCAGCTGCGGGTTCCAAAGATGATATTCATTCTCTCTCTCTCTTTCTCTCTCTCTCATCATCATCATCATCATCCTTTGCTCCAAGCGCTCCGAGGCTTGAAGGGAATAAACAGCCGGCAATGCAACTCCCCGAGTTTATTTACTAAAACAACATTTTTTTATTACCAGGACATGTTCACAGCGAAAATATGACAGCCCACATTTTATGTCGCCATTGATCTTTAATCCGAGCCTGTCTGGAGGTTTCCTATAAAATCAGGGCTTCCTGGTCCCAAATGTGATTCCGGCGCTCGAATGACGAATGAATGACAGCCGGGGCTGCTCTTTTCTCGTCTGAAAAGGCTGAAATTGCTTTGTGTAAATGGGTAGAAAATGCTGATATTTGGATTCTATAAATAGCTCGCCTCCCGAGCGAGCAGCGCCGGGTTTCATCTGCGCGGTCTCCTTGGAGTGTTTGGGGCCTTATCACTTGTCTCCAGGGTGCGGCATACAAATGAGCCCCCGCCCCGCGCGGGGTTGGAACATTTGGGCGCATCTGCGGTTCCCGGGCCGGGATGCTGCAGAGCGAAGCGGGACGCGGCCCTTGAGAGCGGCGGGGGGCTGGAGATGAGCACGAACCTCGCTTTAGGGGAGAGAGCCGCGCGCAGCCCCTGCTCCCGGCTTCCATTTGCAGCCGGCGCCTGCCTGCGTGGGAGCAGCTTCTATCTATAGCGCTCTATTTTTAGCTCCATCATCTGAGGAACCTGACAGCCAGTTAATGACTGGGACCCATCGCGGCGTGTCTGCCGCGCTGTGGCACTGGCACGCCAGGAGCAGATGTGCTGAGACTCAAGGTTGTTGAATCTGAAAGTGCCCTTCCGTCCCTGGGAGGTGGGACTGTTTGAGCAGTCCTGTATCAGGGGCGTCGCCCCCGACTTTCTGACAATCCTCATAGAGCAAGGAGGGGGCACCTTATTCACTTCTGCTGCAATGAATGGCGTCTTCCTGATGCACGCCCTGGCCCCCCTTCCTAGACAGTGCAGCCTGGAGAGATGGAGGGGACAGGGAAGGCTGGATGGCAGCTCTGAGCGATGACAAAGGACTCCTATTGCACCCTGGGGAGATGGGAAACCTGGGAAGATCAGGGCATAGGCATCCTGGTTCAGAGGCTGCAGTCTTTCCCCAAGGAAGGAACATTCTGTGTTTTAATGCCTTTCAGAGACGTTGTGTGCTCTGTGTTGGACTGAACACTCTGTTTTTACAGATAAGGTGCTGTACGCGCAGAGAGGCCCAGCCACCTGCCCAGGCCCACACAGCCTGACCCCCTCCCCCCGCCACTCCACGCCCTCTGCAGCTGCTGCCCCCAGGGCCATGTTACAAGTCAAGGGGCTCCTTATACTCAGTGAACCATCCCAGGGATGTGGTCAGTGTTTGTGCACTCATTCATTCTTTCACTCCTATGTGCTTGGATCCAAGGTGGGCTGACTGGCTGAGTGCCAGGAAATCAGATCCAGAGCAAGGGATGACATGGAAAAGCCAGCGTCAGGGTCCCAGCTGAGAAACCTGGGAGAAAGTCTTGGGTTGAGAGTTAACATTACAGATGTGCCCAGGAGGCCCTCTGCCAGATCTCCTGGATAACATCAACAGCCGACATAGGCAGCAGGTAGCACGTGCCAGGGCACCATCCTGAGCATGTTACAAGGATCAGCTTAGAGTCCTCACTGCAACCCCTAAAGTTGGTATGCTGTTATCACCTGGATTTTGCAGGTGGAGAAAGAGAGGCACAGAGAGGACAGTAACTTGTCTGAAGTTGCCCAGCTGGTAAGTGGAGGGTCTGGGATGGAAACTGGGGCCACCTGGCTCCCTATTGATATCCTTAACCATTCTTCTCTACCGCATTCAGGTCAGAGCAATCTGACTTGCCTCACCCAGTCCAGCCCTGCTTGAACTTCCAGACAGGCTCGTTCACTCAGGTTCCTCCAGAACAGCACCGTCCAATCACTGCACTCTCTATGATGGTGGAAATGTCCTGTATCTGCTCTGTGCAACGGGTAGCCACTAGCCACGTGCAGCTGCTGACTGTTTGAAATGTGGCCACTGTGACCGAGAAACTATTTTACTTAATTTCAATGTCAGTAACCACATGCGGCTAGGGGCTAGCCCTTGAACAGCACCACTTTAGAAGACCAGCTGCATAGTCAACTAGGGAGATTTGAAAGGTAATTATGCTAGGACCTATTCCCGGAGATTCTGATTTCAGTTGTCTGGGGTAGACCAGGGCGTCATTATTTTAAAAGGGCTCCAGTTGAGTCGATGTACAATGAAGTGTTGAGAACCACTGGGCTCCCTGACATCCTAAGCCCCGCTAGCCTTGTCTGCCTGTAGTAAGCAGCCCTCTGCTCACACTGGCAGATACTGGAAGTGACTCATTCAGCACTGTTCTTATTCCTTTTATCCCTCACCTTCCTCTACTACAGAGAATACTTAATTTCTCTAATGGCCATGCAGCTGGAAACGGTCGCGGAACTCTGCTCTGGCCAAAGAAACCTAAGCAGAATTCTGCTGGTGTACCGTCAGCCGCCTTCTTCCTGCCTAGGATGAAACCAGCATCTAGAGCTGTGCCAGCCACCGGGGAAGACCGGAAGAGTTGCAGTCAACTGGCCTTGATATCATGCTAAGGACTCAAATCCAGCAACTTCTAGACTTTTTGTTTTGGAAAACAATAACAGCCTATTTGCTTAAATCTTTCTGGTTGTCTTTTCTGTCTCTTACATTCCGAAGCATTTCTAGTACAGCCGTCTTTGTTATCCTCGGCCTTGCGATTGTTCTGAAGGCCAACCATGTTGATATATGGGAAACCACTTAGCAAACTGCAAAGCACTCAGTGAATGGACAGGGTTTGGAATTGGTTTGGAAATACTGCCAATCTCTGCTTTATGCAAGGAATCTAAAAGCAGGGCATGAAGGCTGTGCTATTTCAGGGTGAGCTGGGGAGCATTTCCAGGAGGATTTTGGGGAGGAGAGGCGCAGAGTTCTGGGAATAAGGTGACCAATTTGTCCTAGTTTGGCTGAAACCTTCCCAGTTTTAGCACTGAAAGTTCTGTGTCCCAGGAAACCCCTTAGTCCTCGAAAAACAGGGATAATTGGCCACCCTATGTAGGAGCACACAGCACAGAGACCTCTCAGCTGCTGCAAAACATCTGCTTTTGGAGCAGGTTGCTAACTCACCCCAAAGGGCCTGGCCACTTCTTACTGGGAAATCCATCAGCTGATGCACTGCCAGCCAGAACTTACTCCTCTCAGCATTTCAGCTGTGGCTGCTGGTAATGAATTAGTGGCTCTTTGAAATGCTCACACGCTTCCTTCAAAGCCTCCACGTCTATTTTCTCTAAGAAGGAGGAAGTGTGTGGGAATCTGCCACTCCTGGGGAGCAGGGCTGGCCCGTGGGCTAAGGGCTTCATTGCCTTGCTCAGTGTCCTGCCCAGAGCCAGCCTCCAAAACACTCACTGCTTGGGGGAAACGAGGCTTGTCTTTGGCTCCAGTCCTGTTCCCCATCCCCCAGGCGCCACATCCACATCTAGGTTACCCCCATTCCCTGCCTCTCCTCAATTTCATTCCAGCCAGAATAACTCCTTGCCAGTAATTATGCCCACCCCTTTCATCTGAATGGCATGTTACTGTTTGCAAAGGAATCTCATGCCTGTTACCTCTTATGGTTCTTCCAGTAGTCCTGGGAGGTGCTCATTTGTCACCTCATCTCCACTTTCTAGATGGGAAAACTGAGGCTTGGAAAATGAACTAACTCGATGGAGTCCCTTCAGTTTCTCTCTGCCGTTGCTGGGGTGTGGTTCGGGACAGGGCTTTGGAATCTGACACATTTGGGTTGAATTCTGTCTCTTCCTCCTCACAGTGTAACACTGGACATTTCATTCTCCTGAGCTGGGAGGAGTAGATCAGACAGTGTCTCTGAAGTTCCCAAGAGGTGCCCGACACCCATAGAGGCTCAGTAAGTGATTCCTCCCTTGTCCCTTTCTCCTTTTCCAAGGTGCCACCGCTTCCACTGTGCTTTAATGTTAAAAAGCTTCTAAAAGACTCAAACTTCAGGTTGGGTGCAGTGGCTCACCCCTGTAATCCCAGCACTTTGGGAGGCTGAGGTGAGTGGATTGACCCCAGGAGTCTGAGACTAGCTGGGGCAACATAGTGAAATCCCATCTCTACAAAAGAGTCCAAAAACTAGCCGGACATGGTGGTACTTGCCTCTAGTCCCTGCTACTCAGGAGGCTGAGGTGGGAGGATCGCTTGAGCTCAGGATGTAGAGGTTGCAGTGAGCCCAGATTGCGCTATTGCACTCTAGCCTGAGTGACAGAGCAAGACCCTGTCTTGGAAAAAAAAAAGACTAAAAGTCCTATAATAATAATAACTAACAGCCATGTGCCCAGCACTGTCCTAAGCATCTGTTAATTCTTTTGGTCCTTGAAGTCTGTGCTATTCTCCACAGATGAGGAAACTGAGGCACAGGGAGGCTACATAACTTGTTTATAGTCTCACAGCTAGCGAGCTGGGGTTATGAACCCAGGCTGCCAGCTCCAGGTGTGTTTCCAGCCATGCACTATTCTGCCTCCATGGATGTCCTACTGAAGAATTCCAGGAGCTGGCAGGATAGGGTAATTGGAAGGCCTTTGTGGATCCTTCATGCCTTCTGAGCACTGATTTAAAAATACTTCCGGAAATGACCATGGTGCCCTGGCAGGCACTGGAGTGTGTGTTAATTTCCTGCTGCTGCTGTAACAAGTTGCCAGAAACTTGGTAGCTTAATACAGATTTAGCTTCCAGTTTAAGAGGTCAGAAGTCCTAACTGGGTCTAATTAGACTAACATCAAGGTATTGGCAGGGCTGTATTTCTTCTGGAGGCTCTAGAGGAGAGGCATCCTGTGCCCTTCCAGTTCTGGCGGCTGGCTGCTTTCCTTGGCTGCAGCCTCTTCATCGTCGGCAGCATCTTCCAGCCTGTGACTCTGACCTCTCTTGGTAAGGATCTTTGTGATTAGGGTCACCTGGATAATTCAGGTTCATCTTCCCCTCTCAAGATGCTTGACTTCATCACATCTGCTAAGTCCTTTTTGTCATGTGAGGTAGCATATTCATAAGTCCTGGGGATGGGGACATGGGCATCTTTGGGGACGCCTTACTCTGCTTACTATGAGGCTGAGCCAGAGTTTGAATCCCAGCTCTACCAGGTGTAGCCTCTGTGCTCCAGTGTCCTCTTCTGCAAAACGGGGGATGATGAGGCTGCTGGACTTACCTCCCTCCAAAGATTGTGCAGGTCAAAGGGGATGATACACGTTCAAGTGCTTTGCAAAGTTCTATGAATGTGTAACTTCTTATTGCTGAATAAATAGTGCTGAAAGAGAAGGACTGCTTCAGGCCAGTTCAGGACCAGTTAGAAATACTTGCCTTCTGCAGCCCAGAAACCTCAACTGCAGGGTTACCCACTATAACTCTTGCTTCCATTGCCAGATCTGAAGTGTGAGGTAACTACTCTTCAGCCATTTAGCACAGCGAGTCTCTTCTTTTTGACCAGAATCAAAGTCAAAGTCATGGAAGAGTCCTTTCTCATTTGGGGGTGCATCAACCAAACACTCCTCCCACTTCTCTGAAAGGTTTAACTTCATCTGGGAACATCTGCTCAGCGTGCTCCTCCTGCCCTTCCCCTCCTCCCAGTCCTGTGTTCTGGGGCAGATTGAGGAACTGCAGCGGATCAGAATGAAGTCCATGCATCCTCTCTTTTCAAAGAGCTGGCACTCCAATGGGATGAGACACTCCTCTGGGGTCTCCAGGGAATGCATCTATCATGGTATGGTAGGATGTACACACATAACAAAAGCACTCTTCTCAGTCCCTGCCGTAAAACAGCTCACTGAATCCTCAGAATAACCCTAGGAGGAAGGATGGCCATTTTCCCCATTTTAGTTTAGATGAGAAAACTAAGGCTCAGAGAGGTTTAACTGCTTGCCCAAGGTCACACAGCTAGGAAGTAGCAATACAGGTGTCTAGAGGCTCTTACCATCCCCTTTACCACCGCTGCGGGCTCATCTTTCTTTCTTTCCCAATCCAGGAATACTGACATTTTAACAAGACTCATAGGCCTTAACAACTACATAATCATTAAGAAAAAAAAAAGAAGGTAATGATGGAAATATTAATAATACATGAGGCCAAATGGGAGAGCTGCAAAGTTCAGAGAAGACTCATGGGAGAAGGAAGTTGAGAGAAGATAACACTGGGCTTTGCGGGGCTGAACTGTGTGGTGCAGGAGAGGTAAGCCACCTGTGGCCAAGGCTTCTCCAGGCCAGAGCTATGAAGTTAGGCAGGTCTGGGGACAGTTAAGAATCCTGTTTGATTGGAGTGGAGAATTTGTGGCCTATGTTGGAAATTGAGGCCAGTCCCACTCATTCATTCAACAAACATTTACTGAATGCTGCAGGCCGGTTGTTGTCCTTGGTGCTGGGGAATTGACAATGAGAGGACAGATGAATCCAAGCTCCTAGAACTTCCACTGCATTGAAAGAGACAGATAAGGACATACTGATGAGAACATATCAGGAAGTTAAGTGCTGAGAAGAAAATAAAGCAAAGTTACAGGTGTCGGAAGAAGCGATCCGCTGTGAGTCCCCACTGCCCCTGCTCTTGATTGCTGGGTATGCCAGGAATGCCAGACCCTCCTGCTTTCACCTGGGCCATTTCTCAGGGTTGTGTTTGTAACAAGCAATCTTGTTTCCCGCCAGACAAAGAGCAGGTTTGTTTGCTGCTCACTTTCCCAGGAGCACTGTTCGTTGGCTGTTGTGGAAACCACCTCTAATGTGTGGCCTCTACCTGGTCCTGCCTCTGTCACACCCAGAGGACTTGGGAGATGTCAAGACTCAAGCTAACATCATGCTCTCTACTTGCTCTGCTGTGACTCATAAAAATTCCTTTGTCTCTGACCCAAGGCTCTCATATCTTCTGCCAGCATCCATGAAACTGTAGCAGGCTTTTTCTTTTTTTTTTTTTTTGAGATGGAGTCTCACTCTCTCACTCCGGCTGGAGTGCAGTGGCATGATCTTGGCTCACTTTAATCTCTGCTTCCCAGGTTCAAGCCATTCTCCTGACTCAGCCTCCTGGGTAGCTGGGACTACAAGTTGGGACTACAGGCGTGGGCCACCACACCCAGCTAATTTTTGTACTTTAGTAGAGACGGGGTTTCACCGTGTTGGCCAGGCTGGTCCTGAACTCCTTTCCTCAAGCGATCTGCCTGCCTCAGCCTCCCAAAGTGCTGAGATTACAGGTGTGGGCCGCTGCACCCGGCCAAACTATTATTACCTTGCAAGTAGGGAACGTTTCAGACCCTTCCCAGACCCTGACAGAATGATGGTGGTAGAGTATGGACAGGGGACAGGTGGCTTAAAGTGATCTTACTTTGATCTCAAGGGGTAAGGAAACACCACTTGACCTCAAGGTCACATGTCGAAGATCTGGGAGGTAAAAAAGAACTGTGACATTATCGTGTTAGTTTGATTTTGTGTCACTATAAACAAATATCCAGGACTGAGTAATTTATAAAGAAAAGAGGTTTAATTGGCTCAGGTTCTGCAGGCTGTACAGGAAGCATGGTGTGGGCATCTGCTCCTGGTGAGGCCTGAGGGAACTTACAATCATGGCAGAAGGTGAAGGGGGAGCAGGCACATCACACAGTGGTAGTGAGAGCAAGAGAGAGAAGGAGAAGGTGCCACACTCTTAACCAGATCTCATGTGAACTCACTGAGCCAGAACTCACTCATTACCAAGAGGAGGGCAGCAAGCCATTCACGAGGGACCCAACTCCACGACCGAAACCCCGCCCACCAGGCTCCACCTCCAAGATTAGGAATCACGTTTTAACATGTGATTTAGAGGAGACAAATCTCCAAACCATATCAATGACTCATTAGGTGACTTGGGCAACTGGTGACTGCAGGGTAGGTGGGGAGCACTGTTAGGCTTTCGAAGGGATGGAATGTGATGGCAATGTGTCATGCTGTCTTTAGTTTCATTAAAAATATTTTAACAGAAATAGTATAATATGTAGTGTGTGTGGGTTCACGTTAATCTATTCTCTAGAGACAGCTAACATTTTAAGCATTCTAATCAGAACACGGCAGTGGCGGTTGGTTAGCATTTGATAGCTTCAAGCCAGATGTCTAACCTGAGGTGGCTGCCAAAAGATTTCAATTATTAATTTTAAATTTCAGATCAATATCAGAGGCTTTGTTAGCTAACATAATAGGTGCTAGAAGTTATATTTGTTATTGGTGAAATAGGGAGCATTCAAGGTTGGCTTAACATAGTGTAGCAGGACCCGTGCTCTTGAACTGAATTTAAGAATCCAAGGAGCCCAATCTTGGCTGCATATTGTAATCACCTGGTGGGAAGCTTTAAAAAACACCAACATCGTATCTGGGCTCGACTTAATTGGCAGTCTTGGCAAGGGCCAATTAAGTTGCTGGTATGCAGCCTGGGAACTGGGATTTTTAAAGCTGTGCGGTGATTCTTTTTTTTGAGATGGAGTTTCACTCTTGTTGCCCAGGCTGGAGTGGCGTGATCTCAGCTCACCGCAACCTCCACCTCTCAGGTTCAAGTGATTCTCCTGCCTCAGCCTACTTAGTAGCTAGGATTACAGGCATGTTCCACCACGCCCAGCTAATTTTTTGTATTTTTAGTAGAGACAGTGTTTCACTGTGTTGGCCAGGCTGATCTTGAACTCCTGACCTCAAGTGATCTGCCCACCTTGGCCTCTCAAAGTGCTGGGATGTGAGCCACCATTCCTGGCCAAAGTGGCACAGTGATTCTAATGCATGGCAGAGTTTGAGAAGCATTACAACAGTCTCACACTTAGGTCTGTCTCTTAGGAGCCATATGACCTTGAGCAAGTTGTCTAACCTCTCTGAGTCTGTCTCCTCATCTGTAAGATGGGTGTGATAATACGCCTACCTCATCTGCCGATCCTGAGGATTTCATGAATTATTCCATGATAAGTGCTAAGAATAGTGTCTGGCAAGCAGCAAGTTCTCAATTAAGTGTTAGTCATCATTACATTATTTTATTCAAACTATTTTTACTTTGACCTTTGGAAAACTTCTCAAGGCATAATTATGGTGTCTAGCTGCTGTCTTGGAGAATTCATGTTACTAGTCTGCTAAAACTAATTGGCTGAAGCCTACCACTGGAATATTTGCCCCAAATGAACCTTTTGTATGAGATGCTGTTGGAACTCCCGAAAAGAGAGCGAGTACCAGAACTTGATCTTGCTTCCAGAACAAGTTGTAGGTAGGAACTGTTTTAGTGTCAGTTTGCTAATAAATGTCTGTGTGGGCAGCAGGAGTCTGTATGAAAGTTGCTTTCAGTAAAACTGAATGGGAGGTTTGTGAAGCAATGATCTTTGACCCATCTCTGCCTCTGGTTCAGATGCTCTTACTTCTTTTTAGGGTCTTGGACCCTTTAATAGTCTGGTAATGCCTCTGAATCCCTTTGCAAAATAATGGTTTCAAATGCATAAAATAAAATACTTATTACTACAGAGGAAACCAATTATATTATAGTTATCAAATTATTAAAAAAAATTACATAATTATATATGTACTTGTTAGTATCTTAACAAAGTCCATTGTAATGTGATACGAATAAAATCTATCTGTGATTTCTATTTGTGACAATATAAGTCACTTGTGACAAAGCCACAAGTATTTTTATACTACTGTGCTTTCTTGTCTCATTTGTAAAGAAAGGCAATGCTAAATTTCAGTTAGAAATTAATGAAAATAAAAATGTTAGCTTTTTCCCATCTGTGTAAATTTCATGATTCTTGGGATAAAAGCCCTTGATTATTGGGTGCAACCAAATGAGCTTAGGCCAGACTGCAATACAATGGAAATGCAATGAAAATATAATACATGCCAGACAGTGGACAGAAAGGAGCCATAAGGAGAAACTTTTCCATTATTATTGCTGCAATAAAACTCCAAAACTTAGTGCTTAGAACAATGATTCTGTAGGTAAGGACTCTGGCCAGGTGATATAGTGTGGCTGTGTCCCCACCCAAATCTCATCTTGAATTCCCGCAAGTTGTGGGAGGGACCCAGTGGGGGATCATTGAATCACGGGGTGGTTTCTCCCATGCTGTGCTTGTGGTAGTGAATAAGTCTCACGAGATCTGATGGTTATATAAGGGGAAACCTGTTTCTTTGTTGTGCATTCTCTCTTTGCCTGCTGCCATTCATGTAAGATGTGACTTGCCCTCCTTGCCTTCCTCCATGATTGTAAGGCTTCCCCAGCCATGTGGAAGTGTAAGTTTAATGAATCCTCTTTCTTTTGTAAATTACCCAGCCTTGGGTATGTCTTTATCAGCAGCATGAAAATGGACTGATACACCAGGGCTCAGCAGGGTGATTTTCTGTTGGTCTCACTTGGGGTTTCTCATGTGTCTGAATTCACTTAGGAGCTTGGCTAGATCTGGAAATGCTCTTCCTCCAAGGCCTCTCTTCACATAACCTCTGACCTCAAAGTCATTGAGGCTGGACTTCCTTAAAGCGTGGCACCTGTGCTCCAGAGAGACAGTAGCATCTGTCCGTCCTCTTTAGGCCCAGGCTTGGAAGTCCTACAGAGTAGCATCCAAAACCTTCTGCTGGTGACAAACAAGCCAGAGGCTGGTCAGATCCCAGAGGAAGGCACACGGACTTCATCTCTTGAACTGAATAAGGGCCCAGGGAGGGGAGAAATTATTGGAAGCTGTCTCTGGATTCTTTCCACCAACAGAATTGGGAACTGCTCAGACACAGGGGTGAGTCAAAGCTGCCTCCGAGACGTTCTGCTTCAGGACTTGCTGTTTTTGTTCACACATCAGACTTCCTCTCCCAGAGTTCCCAGTCAGTTTTCACTGAACCATCAAAAACTATTGCTGAGGCTTGAGTAGTGTTCATCTCAATGAAAAAAAGGTGCCAATTTTATTAATACTCATTAACAGACTTAATTATGCAGTGTGTCCTGTACTGTCAATACCATAGGTGGCTGTTGCTTTAGAAATGAGAGCTAAATGCACACTTTCCCTTTCATTACCTCAGCGTGTTTGACTATTGCTGTATCTAAGCAGAGGGAATACGCTCCTTGTGGGGAGCCCTGGCTGAGTCTGACCCCAGCCACAGCCTGAATCAGCTTTCCCTCCTTGGGCTTCTCTAACCCCTACCCTTGCCTGTGCATTTTTGACAGCCTTATTTTTTTCCCTAATTTCTTTTCCTTCCTTCCTTCCTTCCTTCCTTCCATCATTCCCTCCTTCCCTTCCTCCTTTCTTTCTTTTTCTTTATTTTCCTCTCTTTCCCTCCCTCCCTCCTTCCTTCCCTCTCTCTCTTTCCTTCCTTTATTCTCTTTCTTTCTCTCTCTTTCTTTCTTTCTCCCTCTTTTCCTTCCTCCCTCCCTTCCTTCTTCCCTCTCCTTTCCTCCCTCCCTCTTTGTTTTTCTTTTCCTTCCCTCCCTCCCTCTCTTCCTTCCTTCCTTCTTTCCTTCCTTCCTTCCTTCCTTCCTTCCTTCCTTCCTTCCTTCCTTCCTTCCTTCCTTCCTTCCTTCCTTTCTTTCTTTTTCTTCAGCTTTATTGAGATGTATACATATCATACATCATCTGCCATTTCTGGCAGCACTGGCTTGGAATAATCTTATATATGCCATTCCTACCAGATGACTGGTTCTCACCATAGTCACACTTTGGATTCATCTGGGGAACTTAAAAAAACATGCCACCTGGGCTGGGCATGGTGGCTTACACCTGTCATCCTAGCACTTTGGGAGGCCGAAGCAAGTGGATTACTTGAGGTCAGGAGTTTTGAGTCCAGCCTGGCTGACATAGTGAAACCCCAACTCTACTAAAAATACAAAACTTCTCTGGGTGTGGTGGTGGGCGCCTGTAATCCCAGGTACTCAGGAGGCTGCAGCAGGAGAATCACTTGAACCCAGGAGCCAGAGGTTGCAGTCAGCTGAGATCTCGCCACCACACTCCAGCCAGGGCAACAGAGTGAGGCTCCGTCTCAAAGAAAAAATTGCCATTTGGCTCCCATCCTCGTAGATTCTGATTTAATGTGTCTGGATGCACAGATACTTTTTAAAGCTTCTAGGTAATCCTAATGGGCAGCCAGGCTTGAGAACCCCATCCTAGGCTGTGGTGTCCTTGAGGGCAGGGGGCTGTCTTACTGGTACACAGTTGGTGCTTAATAAAAGATGAACAAGTGAGTGAATGATGGATGTCCCTGCCTTCCTTCTTATAGAACTGAGCCTTATGCTCCAGCTGCAGGAAAAGGTATTAAGCCATAGTTTGTGTTTGTCTTGTGGCTGCCAGAAGGCTAGCAGAACTCGAAAACTTGGAGTCTTGAGAGTATGTATTTTGTTACCTTTGGGGTAGAAGTAAGCTGTTCCTGAAAGCTTACTTATGAAGGAGGTTGGGGGAGACGAGGAGAGGTTGGGAGAGGCTGGAAGCAGGTTGGGGGAGGGTGGGAGGGGTTGGGAGGGGCTGGAAGGAGGTTGGGGGGCTAGGGAGGGATTGGGAGGGGCTGGAAGGAGGTGGGGGAGATGTGGAGGGGTTGGGAGGGGCTGGAAGGAGATTGGGGAGATGGGGAGGGGTTGGGAGGGGCCAGAAGAAAATTGGGGGATTGGGGTTGGGAGGGGCTGGAAGGAGATGGGGATGCGGAGGGGTTGGAAGGAGGTTGGGGGGCTGGGGAGGGGTTGGGAGGGTCCAGAAGGAAGTTGGAGGATATGGGGAGGGGTTGATAGAGGCTGGTAAGGGGTTGGGGGCACTCTGAGGGTTCACAATATCCACAGAGGATCACACTTATTCAGCACTTCGTTTGTGCTGGGCAGTGTGCTAAGGATTTGATATTAACTCGTTTATTTTTCGATCTGACCCTATGAAGAGGACACAATTGTTTTCACTTTATAGACAAGAAAACGGAGCCACTGAGCGGTTAAGTGGGTGACCTCCCTCCTGGGAGGTTCCCAGAGGCAGGAAGTCTGTGGGTTTGGGAGAGTGGCAGGGGGTGACACTCCTGCACCTTGGTTCTGAGGCTCCTTTGGCCTGGGAGCTCCCACAAGGGGATCCGCTGAGCATGGACTCTGGGAGCCTCCCACGTGGGGCATTGGTGCGGAGGCCCCCCCATCTTCTGGCAGGGGCTCGGATAATGGGCTCATCGGCCTGTCCAGTGAGAGCTGGGAACCAAAGGGCTCTGTGGACATGCTCTGTGCTACCTATAAACCCTTGCCTCCCTCCACTCAACCCTGAAAAAATTCTTCCCAAGCAAAGAGCTCTGGTGGGTGGTGGCTTGACTTGCATTTAATTTCACATATAATAAGTAAAGCAAGGATTGTGCTAGAATAAAACTCATGCAATGTCTGGGGCCACAGGATTCTGTAATTTCGCTTCTGGGCCTCTCCTTCCCCACTGACTGTGTTCCAGGTCACACCGTCCCTGGGTGAGCTCCTGGAGCTCCATCCCAGCCTCTACCTGCTGCTGCCCCAACTGCCTTCACTCCCCCGACAGTTCAAGTGGCCTCTTGCCTCAGCCTGTCTGAATTGGGTTTGTTTAAGGAGATTAAGAACCAGACTTGGCTTAACTCAGGCTGGCTCCAAGTTGTTATTACCCCGCAGTCCTAAGCTTTAAGCCAGTCTGAACAAATTCATGCAAGCCGCCATGGGGAGAGAGCCACCCCTCCTGTAAAAACAGCCCTGTAAAAACACCTACCACTTCATGGTAGGTGCATGCTAGGAAGAGCTCTGTATTTGATTATTTATATTCACTTTTGGTTTTGCTTGATAGGATTTAGAATGACCTGAGGGAAGGGAATGTGTCAAGAGAGGTGATGGGCAGATACCGCTAAGGGGGCATTCTAACAGACGGGAAAGACATAGCCCCTTCCTCACTTTTGACAGAGTTAGGGGTCTCAGTGGGGCAGGCTACAAAACACAAAACAGATCATTCCTTTGGGAAAATGGCAAGTTTGTCCTCACATTAGGAAGTCATAGTAACAAGAAATGTTGACAATAACAAGTACTGGGTACTAAGTACTTAATCTGCTCGCCAGGACCGGCACCATTTCCCACGAATTATTCACTCTCTTTGCTCTCATTGTACAGAGGAGAAGACAGAGACGTTAGCAGTGTGCGCAAGACCACTCAGTGATGGGCGGCCGAGGTGGGTCTTCTGCCTGCACTGTCCGAAGCACGCTGCTCTTAGCAGCTCTGCAGAGACGCAGCCGGGCAGAAGCTGGAACCGACTGCAGTCAGCGGTTCTCAGCCCTGGATGCGCATTCACATCAGCTGGGGAGCCATAAAAAACAGCAGTGGACCCAGGAGCCACCCGGAGAGCCTGAGTGAATTGAACTGGGCTGCGGCTTGGGCATCGGTGTGTTTCCAAAGTTCCCCAGGTGAATCCGATGTACAGTCAGGGCTCTGAAGCCCGGCCGACGGGTTGGAGCTGAAAGTAAGTCCTGAGGTGACCTGCGCAGAGGTGAGACTCCAAGACCAGGGAGCCTGGGAGAAGGAAGACAAGAATCACGATTTCTTTCTTCTTCCTTCTTTTTAATAAGTGACTCTGCATTCAAGATAAACTTGAAGAACTTTAAATACCACATTTCCCTAGATAAAGCACAGAGAGCAAATCATCTGAAACTTCTTTAATTTCATCAGTAGCTCAAGCCAGAACCAGCTGGACTGTCATCTGATACAAACACCACTAGAGAGCCGTCACCCTGTCCCTGGGGCAGGTAAACCCAGACGTGGAATTAATCCAGACCTGATTTAATATATATATATTTAAAAATTTTAAAATCATGTTAAAATATACATAACATAAAATTGACCACTTTAATCATTTTTACCTATACAGCTTGGTGGCATTAACTCTATTCACCTTGTTGTACAGCCATCCCCATTGATATGGTTTGGCTTTGTGTCCCCACTCAAATCTCATCTTGAATTGTAATCCGCATAATCCCCACGTGTCAAGGGAGGGACCTGGTGGGAGGTGATTGGATCATGGGGTGGCTCTCCTCATGCTGTTCTTGTGATAGCATGAGGAGATCTCATGATTTTATAAGGCAGCTTTCTCTGCTCTTGCTCACTCTTCTGTCTCCTTCCATCATGTAAGAAGGTCCAAGCTTGCATCCCCTTCACCTTCCTCCATGATGTAAGTTTCCTGAGGCCTCCCCAGGCACGTGGAACCAAATCAATTAAGCCTCTTCCCTTTGAAATTACTCAGTCTCAGGTATTTCTCTGTAGCACTGTGAACATGGACTAATACACCCAGTATTCATTTTCAGAACTTTTTCATCCTGCAAAACTGAGACTATGCGCCCATTCAACATTCCTCCCTCCTGTTAGCCCCTGGCAACTAGCATTCTGCTTTCTGTTTCTGAATTTGACTGCAACCCAGACTTAATTTTATTGCAGATTATTTCTAATAAAATTAAATAATGATAACTATCCTTGATTAAGCAGTTAATTACAGAGCAGCTATCTTAGTAGGTGCTATTGCACCCTCCATTGTACAGATGTTCATGCAGTGTGGCAGAGAGAATTCTATGTGCTCGCACTGGAAGACCACCCTTTCTAGCCTCTGTGGAGGGTAGGTGGGGCCATACTACTAGGTTCTAGCCAATAGAAAATAGGCAGAAGTGATGCGTATCATTTCCAGGCCTGGCCGTAACACCCTGTGCTATGTTCCACACTCTCACCCTTCCACAGCAACCTAAGAGGCTATACATTTAAGGTGGCAGTGTTAAAAGATGAGAAGAGTCTGAATCTTGAGTCCCAACCTGCATCAAACTGGGACATGAGCAAGATATTAAATTGAGATATTGGACATATTTATTACTGTAGTGAAGCCTATCCTTCCTTAATATAGAGAGACCCAATGACTTACTGTATTAGTCCATTTTCACACTGTTGATAAAGACATATCTGAGACAGTAATTTATAAAGAAAAAGAGGTTTAATGGACTCACAGTTCTACGTGGCTGGGGAGGCCTCACAATCATGGCAGACGAAAGGTACATCTCATATGGCGGCAGACAAGGGAAGAGAACTTGTGCAGGGAAACTCCTTTCTAAAACCATCATATCTCATGAGATTTATTCACTATCACGAGAATAGCATGGGAAAGAGCGAACCCATGACTCAATTACCTCCCACTGGGTCCCTCTCACAATATGTGGGAATCATGGGAGTTACAATTCAAGATGAGATTTGAGTGGGGACACAACCAAACCATACACTTATTATAGCGAATGGCCACTGGAGTCAGTATTTGACCCTAGTTCTTTCTCATACCCTATTTGGTGGCGTTGGCATTACACCCGCTACGATTGTGTTGTCCACATTGCTCTCAAACTATCTATTTGAGGTTAAATATATGACTTTAAAAAACTGCTTATTTCTGTACAAAAAGCTGGGCATTTTGATATGTCCCCCTCTCCACACCAAACCAGCCTCTGTACATCTTGCTATCCTTAAAAGAAAAATAAAACAAACTTCTTCTGCTGAGCTCCATTCCTCCAGTTGATGAAAATCCCAGGAGCCTCTGGTCCCCAAGTCAGGCAGATGTTTAAACCTATTCTTCTTTAAGAGATGCTTCACCAGAAATTTATTTCCTGTCACAGCCTGTGTTTTCTGTCTATGAAGGATGATATTTTGTTCACCTTTGGTGCCTTTACCCCATCATATTTGGCAGTAAATGTCCCCAAACAATGCTTGCACTATCCATTAGAAAAGGCTGTCTCGATTGGCTGTCACCCAGCAAGGCTGCTTCTCCCAGTCTTTGGTCGAAACATAATGTCATTTCTTCTTAGCACAACACCCACTACTAGGTCCTGTTGAGTGAGTATGTGCGCATTAAAAAAAAAGTGTTTTCACAGAATGCTTCTTCTCTAGTCTATATCAATATCTGTTTCATCACAAGCCAAGTGCTTGATAACCTTTTTAAAACTTTGAAGAGAAAGAGGTAGAAAAATGACCCAGAGAGAGAACATACGTCCAGAAACTTAGAAAAGTAAAGTTGGACAGAGCAGCAATAATAGTGAAAAGAAAATGTCAGAAAACTTTCTGCATTATGAACTTCGCAGAACAGAGAGGTAAATATTTTTTACTCAAGCATTGGAACAGAGTAGGGTGTCCAGATTTAGCAACTACAATACCAGATGCCTAGTTACATTTGAATTTCAGATCAGCCATGAATCATTTTTTGTATATCTCATGTAATATTAGGGTATATTTTTACTAAAAAAGTACTTTTATCTGAAATTTAAATGTAACTGGGCACCATGCATTTTGTCTGGCGGTGCTAAGAGAGGGCACAGGCTCTGCCTCAAACCCTGGTTCTGTCCCCTATCAGCTGGGCCACCTTGAATAGAATACTTAACCTCTCTGTGCCTCAGTTTCCTCATCTCCACAATGGGGACAGTGAAAGGGCTATTGGGAGCCTCAACTGGGAGATACAAGTAAAGACTGTGCACTGTGACTGGTACGAAGTAAGTGTTCAATAAACATACAAAAGCTGGTGGCCAGCTAAGGGAAAACTAAGCCTGTGAGCATTCGCCAACGGCCTCCTCTGTGTTTGGTGCCGTGTTGTGTCTGTTTCGATATGAGTCCCTCTGTGACTTTGGGCAAGCTGTTCATCTCTCTGAGCTTTACTCTCCTTATCTGCAAAATGGAGCTAATAACATCCACTCTTGGAATTTCTGAAGCATTAGTGAGTACACGCAAAGAGGCTGACTTGATTCAAATCACCGTTCCTGTGGGTTAAGCACTGCCCCTCACAGAGTCTGTCCTTCTGGAGGCCTGAAGCGACGCAAGGCTCCTGAAGCCTCACCGAGGAGAAGAAGTAGAAGGAAGGCCTGGAAGGGCCAGAGGAGAAAATGGCACCCTAAAGAAAAGCAAGGGGAACAAAAGAAACCTTCTCTTTCCTTGTACTTTGCCTGTGTGGGAGGAGCTGAATTTCTGTTTTAGTGAGAGCTCCCCTCTATGTTCTCTCCACCCCTCCTCCTTTCCGATTTGCTTGTGTTTTTTTTTTTTTTTTTTTTTTTTGAGATGGAGTCTTGCTCTGTCGCCCAGGTTGGAGTGTAGTAGTATGATCACTGCAACCTCCACCACCCTGGTTAAAGCGATTCTCCTGCCTCAGCCTCCAGAGTAGCTGGGAATACAGGCACCCACTACCATGCTTGGCGAATTTTTATATTTTTAGTAGAGACAGGGTTTCACCATGTTGGCCAGGCTGGTCTCGAACTCCTGACCTCTGGTGATCCTCCTAAAGTGCTGGGATTACAGATGTGAGCCACTGCACCCAGCAGATTTACTGTGTCTGAAATTCCTTTCCTATAGGATCCTGCTTCTAACCCAGTTTGATCCTTTAAATATTTGTTGAGCACGTACCACATACATTGAGACAGCAGGTGGTGGGAGAGACATATCTAAAATTTAAACAGGATCAGAGTCTTAGGCTAGAGAGGAAAGCTTTGATAGAATTTTAGGAATTTGGAGAGGCACTTCTGAAAGCAAGAGATTTCCAAGGACTCCTGAAATTATACGATGTAATTCTTTCATGCAGCAGATAAGTTTTGAGCACCTATTGCATGCATGTCACTGTCTGGGCACTGGACAGGTAGATGAATGAGATTCACTTCCAGCCTTGCAGTTGCTCCGGTCCACTGAGTAATGTGTTACGTACAGTGTGGCAGGTGCTGTGATGAGTATAAGAACTGGGCACCATGGGGACATGGAGGAGGGACGGCCAACCAGGACCTGTGGGGGCAGGGAAGGCTTCCTGGAAGAGGTGATATTTGACTCCAGTCTTGAAGGAGGGATGGGTGGTTAAAGAAGGGGAAGAAACAAAGGCAAGAAGCATTTCAGGCAGAAAATACAGCACCTGCAAAGGCATGCATCGCCTATATGAGACCCACCTAATAATAATAGAACACCACCAAAAATAGCACTAGCCAATGTTTCCTGAGTGCTTACTGTAAGGTAAGGGAGGGTATTAGGTCATTTAATCCTCACAATAGGTGGTAATTTTCCTATTCTCTCAATGTGGAAACTGAGCAATAGGTTGGGTAATTCGCCCACATTCACACAGTC
This sequence comes from Saguinus oedipus, assembly GCA_031835075.1. Lineage (NCBI taxonomy): Eukaryota > Metazoa > Chordata > Mammalia > Primates > Cebidae > Saguinus > Saguinus oedipus. Next base: position 52,410,103 of record CM063171.1, on the reverse strand, counting down.
AGTTAGCAACAGCTCAGCATTGTACTTGGCCTGTCCAATTCCCAAAGCTAAACTCTTAAAGCCTCTTCCCTAAGCCCTCTGCATTCTTATTTGGAGCCATGAAGTGAGAGCTCAGCATTCCTTGGTTGTCTTTCTACATATTTGCTGTTTTCTCTTTAATGAGAAGGTTGGGCTCCGTCTGAGGATTCTGATAAAACCCAGCTAGGCCTTGTGTGTGCCAGAGTCCCTGGGCTTCCTTTCTGCCCTCTCTCTGCCTAGCACTCCAGCTATCTATCTTCACAAAGCACCAAATCAGAGAAAAGTAATGTGAAAAACAAAATCGATGGCTGGATGTCACCCCCAGCTCTTTAATGAAATTGCAGCGATGCTTGACTTCTCCTGGCCTGCCTGCTTCCCACCCCGACTCCCGAAGCCCTTAGTGTCCCCTGTTGATTCCTAGACCTCTGCAGATGGGAGCCCATTGCTAGGAGTTGCTGAAGTCCTGTTAATCTACCTTCCATTGTGGGTTGATTTTATTTTTCTTTTTGAGACAGAGTCTTGCTCTGTCGCCAGGCTGGAGAGCAGTGGCACGATCTTGGCTCACTGCAACCTCCGTCTCCTGGGCAAGTGATTCTCCTGCCTCGGCCTTCTGAATAGCTGGGACTACAGGTGCACACCACCACACCTGGCTAATTTTTTGTATTTTAGTAGAGACGGGGTTTCACCATGGCCAGGATGGTCTCGATCTCCTGACCTCGTGATTTGTCTGCCTCGGCCTCCCAAAGTGCTGGGATTACAGGCGTGAGCCCCCCCGCCTGGCCTGTGGGTTGATTTTTTGACGTGTTGAATTTCCCTATCTAATCCATTTAGAAATATGTAATACAGTCAAGTTAAAAAAGAAAAGGATCCTGTGGGTCTTGAATTCATTTCCTCTCTAGCTGTGTGCCACATCGGAGGTAGCTGACCCTTCAGGCAGCTGTACTTCCCAGGTTGCAGTGCTGTTGACACGGCTGGGTATGGCCAGTGGGAGGCCAAGGTGGGAGCCAGAAGGGTGGAAAGAAGGCAGAAGCCAGGATATTTCTGACCCCTTTCAGGCTCCAACATGCCCAGCAGTGGCTGCATATTCCCGGTGGCATCTTCCTCCAAGGGTCTACCTTGGCCCTGTAGGGGACCCTGGCCCTGGGCTTTGGTGACACCACCTCGTCCTCTGTCCCTCCAGCCTAACAGCTAACTCACTGTCTCCTGTTTGGGTTCTCAGCTCTTTCATCATCTGGGCAAACAAGGCCCTCTGTTACATTCCTTCTGTTATAAATACTCAGAGAGTTTTCTGTTTACCTGGTTGGAGCTTAACTGATACAGAAAGGGAAGCAAATTTGCTAAGCAAAGACATCTGGGATGCAGCCCAGTCTGTAAAACTATTAGCAATCCTATCCAGTAGGATTTAGTTCAATTCAATTCAACTCAACCACTCAATTTAACTCAATTCAAATTAATACATGCTCACTGAGCACCTACTTTGAGAAACTCACTCTACTAGATAATAGGGATACTAAATAAAGAAGCATAAGAAATCCCCTCAAAGAGTTGACTAGATGTCTAGTGCCATAGTCAAGAGAATGAAGAGTGAAGAAATTCTGCACAGTGGATTGTAATAAAGGGCACTGTTAGATGATCTCTGAGGTGGGACACCTCGTTAGACTGGAGGTTAAGGAGCTTCTAAGGAGGCAACTCTCAAATGGGAAGGTGTGGAGTAAAGACTTCTAGCTAAGGAGAACAACCCTGTCGTGTAGGGAGTAGATGGTTGAAGCTTGAGAAATCTAATTTCCAGAAAGTGTAATACTCACACCCCAGTCTTTAAAATCCATCCAAGCAGTTGGTTAGATGGCACAGAAGAATTAGCTCAGGAATTAGAATTAGCTTAGGATAAGATTTTTATTTAATCGAAATAATAAAAGATAAAGAAAATACTACAAAGAAATAGTATTATGACAACTATTGAATTACTGGGGAAAAATATATTTTGCCAAAATTATTGATTGTTCACTCCTCCTCCCAATAAAGTATAAACTCTGGCAAACACTATGGGTTAAAGTTTATTGGATTTGAGGGTGGAGAAGGGTGTGCTAAAGCATGGAATATATTATAAAGAGATAAAGCAGAGTTTTATATATTAAATTCCACAAGCAACATTAACATTGAACAGAAACAAACTAGGATTAAAAGTTTACAAAAAAATAAGTCAAAGATTTGTATATTTAATATGGAAAGAATTTTTACAAACAAATAGAAGTCTAATGAAAAATATAAGCTAGTGATGAAAATATGCAATTCATGTACAAGATATACATAAAAATTTATGTATATATTTTAAAGAAATTAAAAAAAATTACTAGTTTACCAACTAGTAATTAGAGATATGCAAATTTTTAAAAATAAGACTTTTTGCCAATCATGTTGGCAAAGTATATTTTGTTTTCTAAATAATGCTCAACATTGGTGAGCATGGTGTGAGACGAGAGCCCTTATCATTGCTGGTGGAAGTTTCAATTATTACATTTCTGGAAAACAGTTTTGTGACATGTATCAGTGAATTTAAAAATGTTTATGACGTTTTCATCTCTGTAATATCACTTTTAAGGATCTGTCCAAAGTAAATAAGCCGAGATGCAACCGTCTCAGTATTCCTTATGATGGAAGATTGAACACAACCCATCTTAGGCAGCTCTGTTGTGTAACAGACAATCTCAGTATCTCATGTCACACTATTATATAATTGCATTATAATTATCACATTATAATGCAATATAATTATCACATTGTAATGTGATATGTAATGAATTATCACATTATAATGTGATAATTATAATGCAATAAATGCAAAGGAACGTGAACAGCCAGATGAGAAGAAATTATTCTCCCTGGTGGTAGCAGAGAGGGTGATATTTAAATTGGGTTCTGAAAGATGAATAGGAGTTTACCAGGCAGGTAAAAGGAAGGGCCAGGTAGAAAGAAGAACATATGTTAATGTGAAAAGGCCTGGAAAAGTACATTTAAGGAGCTGTAAGTAGTTTAGTGTGGCATGAGCTGATGTAGATCACACTGTTGGGAGACAGAGGGAAGGTAAAAGAGGAAAGGTAAAAGAGGGAAGTCAATGGGTTTCAGAAGGATTTTGATGCCATCCTGAGAATTAGACGATAGCTAGTGTATTAGTCCATTTTCATGCTGCTGATAAAGACATACCTGAAACTGGATAGTTTATAAGGAAAAGGAGGTTTAATGGACTCACAGTCCCATGTGGCTGGGGAGACCTCAGAATCATGGTGGAGGGCAAAAGGCACATCTTATGTGGTGGCAGGCAAAACAGAATGAGAGCCAAGCAAAAGGGGTTTCCCCTTATAAAACTATTAGATCTTGTGAGACTTACTCACTGCCATGAGAACAGTATGGGGAAAACCACCCCCATCATTCAATTATCTCCCACTGGCTCCCTCCCACAACACATGGGAATTATGGGAGCTGCAATCCAAGATGAGAATTGGGTGGGGACACAGCGAAACGCCAAACCATATCAGGCAGTCAACTTGAGTTTGATATCAGAATTGTGGGAGGATTCATTTTGCTTTGGAAGATTAGTGAGGCATCCTGGAGGCAGGGGGACATTTACGGGACTCTGGTGAGAGACCAGCCAAGACTTACTGAGATTTAGCCCAAGACGCAGGTGGGGAGGGATTACAGAGGTATGATGGGCAGGACTGCCACAATGAGAATAAAGACATAATTCCTGGATTTGCAATTTTTTGAGACAAATGGAAACAAATAATTAGAATACAGTTGCCACATGCAATCAATAATGCAAGAGGTACCAATGAGAACAGTGGTGAACATAGATATTTGGGAAGTTATTTCCTCAAACAGTAGGAATTCCAGAAAAAATACCTTCACATCTCCTATCAGCCTTATCCAGTGAAAACAAAACTTATTTTCCCTGGGAAGTATCTGGGAAGCATAGTCTACTCCTGAGGACCTGGCAGTAGGTTAGCACATATGTTCGCATCAGTTTCTGGCATCTACTGTTGCAGTCTTTTCTCAGTCAGCTCCCCCACCCCTCCCCACATCATAGTGGAAGTGGGGGAAATGAAAGTTCATGAAATGCTACCAGTGAATTTGCTATAGATAATAGAGGCCAGCTGGTGGCTGATATGGTTTGGCTGTGTCCCCACCCAAATCTCATCTTGAATTATAGTTCCCATAATTCCTACACATTGTGGTGGGGGACCCAGTGTGACATAATTGAATCAGGCTGTGGTTCCCCCATTCTGTTCTTGAGTAGTGAATAAGCCTCACGAGATCTGATGGTTTTGTAAGAGGTGTCTCCTTTTGCTTGGCTCTCATTCTTTCTTTGTCTGCTGCCATGTAAGACATGCCTTTTGCCTTCTGTCATGATTGTGAGTCCCCCCCAGCCACGTGGAACTGTGAGTTCATTAAACCTCTTTTGCTTTATAAATTACCCAGTCTCAGGTATGTCTTTTTCAGCAGTGTGAAAATGGGTTAAAACAGTGGCCAAACTCAAAGTCTGGGTTTTCTGTGAGTATATACAATAGCCCCTTCCCCTAAATGGATGGATAATTGCAGACACTAACAATGGGCTGTGCAGACACACACACAGCACTCTATCCTACTCACTCTGCATACATTTTTGCCTTTCTTTAATGGGTGACCATTTGCCAAAGCTGATGTGAATGCCCATGGAAAGTCCATATTTTACTGTGACATTGTTATTTAAATAAGAAAAAAGGAGAGGGTTGGGGGTTGGATCATAGGGCTGCAATCTGTGTCCGGTAATAAGGACCTCGGTTTATAGGTTAATTCTTCCATTGGCTGAAGAGGCTGCCTTCTCAAGCATGTCAGAGAGGAGGATTTATTACCCATGGTACTGCTGTCATTGGGGATGCAGGTAAGTAAGCGCGTTGCAAATGTGGTGTGAAGGGGACACTTCTGTTTGAAGTTGGCAGGCAGCAGCAGGGTGTGGAGGGGAGCTCAAGGCCTAAGAGACAGGGAAGAGAAAGACCACTCAGCTTACGTGTGTGGACATTTCCATTTGGGGACACTGCCCTGGTTGGCTGGGGAGTCCAGTTATTCAGCCCCTGTTACGCCTGGGAAAGAGCTGGCTGCAAAATTCGGAGCCTGTTTCCAAACAGCACTATCATTGTCACTGAAGGCTTCAAATGAATGATAGCCTGGTGACAATGGGGTTTAAAATGCCAAGCATGTGGCTATTTAGTAAAAGCTGGCAATTAACCTTCATGACCCCTATTATCACTTGATTTTTTTCAAAATTATTTGCCAACCTCAGATGAAGTTTTGACCCTACATTACAGACTCATGGTCTGTGGTGACAATGAACATTCCAGGCAATGCTTGGGAAATGTCTTTTCCTCACTGTACTCCACTGTCTCACCTTCAATACCCGATCTTTGGGTCAACTCACTACAGCTTCCTCTTGTGGGCTCCCCATCATTTTTTAGGGTAAATACTAAATGATTGTAATGATATGAGAAAATGCAGAACCTTAAACAAGATTTACATTTATTTCTCTCTCACAGAACACTTCAGATGGAGGCGGATGCTCCAGGTTGGGTGGTCTGGTCTACTGAGACCTGGGGACTGGGTCACTTCTACCCTGATATCAACCCTCTTCTAGCAAACATGCTCTGTAAAGGGCCAGAGAGCAAATATTCTCAGCTCTGTGTGCCCCTTGGATTCTGCTGTGATTACTAAGCTCTACTTTTGTAGTCTAAAGCAGCCAGGGACTATACAGAAGCAAATGGACACAGTGCTGTGCCAATAAAACTTTAGTTACAAAAGCAGTTGGTGCTGGTCAGTGGGACACAGTGGTTCATGTCTGTAATCCCAGCACTTTGGCAGGCTGAGATGGGTGGATCACTTGAGCCCAGGAGTTTGAGACCAGCATGGGAAATATGATGAAACCCTGTCTCTACAAAAAAAAAATGTGAAAATTAGCCTGGTGTGGTGGCATATACCTGTAGTCCCAGCTACTCAGGAGGCTGAGATGGGAGGATGACTTGACCCAGGGAGGTAGAGGCTATAGTGAACTGTGATTGCACCATTGCACTCCAGCCTGGGTGACACAGTGAGACCTTGTCTCAAACAAACAAAACCCTTTGCATTACGAGGTCCTAAAAAAAATTAAAAAATATAGGTGGTGGACAGGATCTGACCAGTGAGCTGTAGTTTGCTGACCCCTGCTCTAGAGCCACAGTGTTCAATGGCCATAAAATGCAAACCACACATAGAATTTTAAATTTTCTACTAGCCACATTAAAAAAATCTAATGAAACATGTGAAATTAATTTTAATATGACATTTTATTTAATGAAATATATCTAACATTTTATCATTTTGACACATAATCAATATAAACATTATATATATATATATATATATATATATATATATATATATATATTCTTTTTTGTACTGAGTTTCTGAAATCCAGTGTGTACTATACACTTACAGCACACCTCATTCGGCTGGGCCATATTTAGTGCTTGGGAGCCACATGTTGCAATTGTGACGAGTGGTGACTGTATTAGGCAGCACAGTCCTAGAGGGCTGCTTTTCTTTTGCGTGGTTAAAACTGGCTCATGGTGCCTCTGCGCCATGGCCGGCCTCAACTCCCTGGAGGTGGTGAAACGCAAGATCCAGGCCCTGCAGCAGCAGGTGGACGAGGCGGAAGACCACCCACAGGTCCTGCAGCAGGAGCCGGACGGCGAGTGGCGCGAGAAAGCTGAAGGTGATATGGCCGCCCTTAACCGACGCATCCAGCTCGTTGAGGAGGAGCTGGACAGGGTTCAGGAACGACTAGCCACAGCTCTACAGAAGCTGGAGGAGGCAGAAAAGGCCGCAGATGAGAGTGAGAGAGGAATGAAGGCGTTAGAAAACCGAGCCATGAAGGATGAGGAGAAGATGGAGATTCAGGAGATGCAGCTGAAAGAGGCCAAGCACATTGCGGAAGAGGCTGACCGCAAACACGAGGACATAGCTCGGAAGCTGGTCGTCCTGGAGGGTGAGCTGAGAGGGCAGAGGCACGTGTGGAGGTGTCTGAACTAAAATGTGGTGACCCGGAAGAAGAACTCAAGAATGTTACTAACAATCTGAAGTCGCTGGAGGCTGCATCTGAAAAGTGTTCTGAAAAGGAAGGCAAGTATGAAGAAGAAATTAAACTTCTGTCTGACAAACTGAAAGAGACCCGTGCCGAATTTCCCCCAGAGAGAACGGTGGCAAAACTGGAAAAGACCATTGATGACCTGGAAGAGAAACTTGCCCAGGCCAAGGAAGCGAACGTGGGCTTATATCAGACACTGGATCAGACACTAAATGAACTTAACTGTATATAATCAATACAGAAGAGTCTTGTTCCACCAGAAACTCCGGAGCTCCGTGGGTCTTTCTCTTCTCTTGTAAGAAGTTCCTTTTGTTATTGCCATCTTTGCTTTGCTGGATATGTTAAGCAAATTATGAATACATGACCAAATATTTTGTATCAGAGGGGCTTTGAGCGCCAGTTAAATCTCATTCCTTTCCTTCTCTTTTCCCCTAATGGCACTAGCTTTTTCAGCTCTCTTATTTTTTCCTTAAGTTGAATTTATTTCTAAGGTAGACAGGGTATTTCCTAGTAAGCATACTTTCTTAAGACAGAGGGCATTTGGTTCCTGGGAGAATAGGCAGCCCCACACTTTGAAGAACGCAGACCCCAGTATCTAGCGGATCTATTTAAAATGCTGAAGAACATAACCTTTTGGGTCAAGGTTGGTCAAACTATAGGAGAGAACAGGGACCACCACATGAGTAGGGATTTTCCATTCAGAGCCAATAAAAGGGCTGGGTAGGATGGGCGGGGGTGGGGTGGGGGTGGGCATTGTGTGGAAGTCATAACCCATGGGTAGATTAACCTAAGAATCCTGGCCCTTCTCCACACTCCACCATGCAGAACAAACATTTTCTCAAGCAGTCAACATAGAATGCTTGGGAAATAGTCGTAATTACCCACATATTTTCTGGATAGATCCTTGATGTGATGTTCTGCATATTTTCTTCATTCTAAAGTTGTTCTCTGGCCGGGTGTGGTGGCCCACGCCTGTAATGCCAACATTTTGGGTGGCCAAGGCGGGCAGATCACTTGAGGTCAGGAGTTTAAGACCAACCTCGCCAACATGGTGAAACCCCATCTCTACTAAAATTACAAAAATTATGATGGCGCCTGCCTGTAGTCTCAGCTACTCCAGGAGACTCAGGCAGGAGGATCCCTTGAACCCAGAAAGTGGAGGTTGCAGTGAGCCGAGATCATGGCACTGCACTCCAGCCCAAGCAACAGAGTGAGACTCCATCTCAAGAAAAAATAAAATAAAAATAAAGCTGTTCTCTGAGGAGCAAATGTCTCATTCCAATAATGACCCATCCACTCAGCAGGAATATCGTGGAGTTCAGTCCAGTTCAGGTCAGCCATATCCAAAAGACTGTAAGTCATTAATAAGTTGAGCAGAAGAGTTTTTTTTTTTTCTCTTAGCAGAAAGGGCCTCTCTGACAGCAGAGATTAAAAATTGGCCCAACTTCATTTCCATACTTAAGGAAAGAGCAAGCTGAAGATTTACTTATCTAGGACATGAATTCCTTCTTTGGGACCAAGTTAATAAAAGACCAAGAAACTCCTGATTAAACTGGATAATGGAGGATTTTGTAGACAGGGCTGCACACATTGTCTTTGTGTTACTTCTGTTTTCTCAGTTAACATCTCAGAGCTGGAACATTCCATATTCCCTAGTAGCGTGTTGGGTCCAACTAAAGTTTACGATTCCGACTAAAAATCACCCTGCTTCTGGCTTATTTGAATCCCCTATCCGCCCTGCCCCACCACCCCGCTCCCATTTATTCAGCACCACACTACCCAGGAAATACACTAGCAAATTGTGCAAATGAATGAAATCCACACTTTTCTTTAGATTCTTGAAGCTGTATCATATGTAATAGTATCACTTTTCTATATTTTGGTCAAATAAATTTTTACATAAACTCCAAAAAAAAAACTGGCTCATTAGAGTCAAGACTCCAAATTCGTGTACATCACATTTTCTGACTTAATGCTGGTGAGAATCCAGTCACATAGGCACAACCTTCTGCAAAGGACACTGGGAAGCGTATTCTCTGGCTGCGCAGCCCTGTGCTCTGCTACAATTTGGTGGGCACAGTTCTGTCACTAAGGAGGGAGAGAAAAATGCAGACAGCAACCTTTGCCATACCATCTACATTTTATTAATCTTCACAGAGTCTTCCCTCTGACTCTAAAGTCACACTCTGGCCTGAGGCTGATCCTGAAAATCAGTCTTCGGAAATGGAAGGGATGTCTTTCCTTTCTGTCTCTCTTGACACCTCCCATCCCCCTATCATTCTTCCGCTCCATTCCCTGCATCTGTACTAGTCACCAGGGCTGCCATGACATTACCTCGGACATGGTGACTTAAAGCAACAGAAATGTATTCTCTTACAGTTCTGGAGACCAGAAATTCAAAATCAAAGTGCCAGCAACGCCTGTAAAGATCTCGGGGAAATGTGTCCTTGCCTCTTCTGGCTTCTGGTGGCTCCTGGTCTTTGCTGGCTGCTAGACCCGTGACTCCAATCTCTGCCTCTGTCTTCACAGTGTCTTCTCTGCTGTGTCTCTCTGTGTATTCTCCTCTTCTTTTAAGGATGCTGCCATTGGCTTTAGGGCCTGCCTTAAATCCAGAATAATTTCAGCTCTAGATCCTTAAGTAATTACACCTGCAAAGACAAGGTCTATTTCTAGACAAAGTCTATTTCTATAAAAGGTCATGTTGAGGGGGCATGAATTTGGGGAGATATGATTGAACCCATTACACGATCTTTTCAGGACTCTGAACC